>JADPYA010000203.1:0-637279 GCA_017654825.1 Cryptococcus sp. T15_22C | reverse complement strand
CATGTCAAGTGCCATCTTACAACATCCACTTCCCTCCTCCTCCTCCTCCTCTTCAACCTCCTCTTCCTCTCTCCTCCAACCACCTAACCCGTCCCTCTCCCCAACACAACCACCCGGATCAATCCTCCTCAACCGGAACGAAACCCCACTGGTCATCGAGAAAGGTAACGGCACACCTACAAATGTCCTCTCAACCATCCGTTCATCATTCTCTTGGAAAGAAGAAAGAGGTAGACCACCAGCAGCTTCTTTGAACGCCAATAGAGCACGTCACTCTTCAGTCTCTTCTGTCGTTTCTTCTTCTTCATCATCATCCGCTTCACAGCTTAAATCACCACCAAATCAATGTATACGATTCGCACCACTACCGAGTACGGGTTTACATCGTACGAATTCAATCACGTTAGGTGTCGCTGCTAGGTCGAATCTCTTGAGAACACAGGGTTGTGCTGCTGGTGGAGCTGGTGGAGCTGGATCACAAGGTGGAGGCGGTGTAAAAGTGGTCATGACAGATGCGGAATGGGAGGAGTACAGACGGAAATATGAAAGTCCACTGTGAGCTTTTGTTTTTTTTTTTTTCCCTTTACGACAATCAATAATGCCAAAGTTTGTCCCCACGTCCCAATCTTTCCTCGTCACTGACGTTCTTTCTCCCTTAACTCAGAGATAATCCACCGGAACTTCATAAATTGCTTTCCAATTCTACCAAAAGACTATGGAAGAAAGCAAGATCGCTCTCCTCCTCTTCCTCTTCCGGAGCATCATTGGCGAGTACGACATCTTCAGTCCCACCAAAGGACACCGCCACCACCACCACCACCAACATCAACAACACCCACACCAACACCACGGTCTTCCCTGTTTCATCAGGGATATCATCTTCTGACACTGATCTCCCACTCTCAACCATTTCCACACCTCAACAGCAGCCTGCTGCTGCTAATCGATTACGTTCACAATCAGCTTCTTCAGCTCCACCAGGTGGTATAAGACGATATTATACTCCTCCTGGAATATCATTATCATCTCCCTCACCATCAGAAAACGCATTCATGGATGATTCAGTCGAACCATTCGAAAGTGATTTCGGTAGTATTCGTGAAGAGGATGAAGATGAGGATATCGAAATGGATTCATCACCTTCCGAAGCTAATCAAGAAGATGATGAAGAAGCAGCTCCTGTTCCAGCTTATCTACGATCGGATTTAAACGCTGAACGTCGTCATTTCTTACACGAACATGGACAAGCTTCGCATACGAATGGTCAAACTCCCTCAATATCAATGTCATCACATGAGATTGAAAATCAACAACGTGCATTCGATACCATGACAGCACAAAACGTAGAGCATGAAACGCTGAGAAGACATCTCAAAGGTATGAATTTATATTCAAACGCGTTGGCTGGCGAAGGAGGGGATGGTGATGAAACTCCAAAAGGAACGAGAACTCCACCTCATCCGAATGGATCGAATCGGGAGGCTTCAGGTGGTCCGTAGGGGAGGCTGAATGGGACTCATCGGAAAAAAATATCCGGCGCAGGAGAGAGGAGGAGAGAGGCGGAGAGAGGAGGAGAGAGGTCGTCATGGGTCATATCTTTGTAAAACACGTTGTAATGCTACACTCCAAAGGACATGATCGTAATGTTTGTCTTCCTTGAACCCCGACCGTCTATAGCCCATACCATAATGGGTTCGTCATAGTCCCCGAACTCTGTTTTATCTCGAAGCTTCACCTTCGAGGTCTCTTGTCATTCTTACCGTTGCTGTCACGCAAGGTCTTTGTTCGTTGAGTCCTCTTCAGTGTCCCTGATTGCCACACTACTGGCTTCTTCTCATTCACTCCCTTCATTCTTTGATTGTACCTTGCTCCGCTCTCCCTGGCTAATCGGCGGATGCTAAGGGTGTAACCACTTGCGCGTCGCCACTGAATCGGTTGGACGGGGGTGTAATCGTTGGCGTGCGGCGGGAGGACCCCTTCAGGTAAGACCGGCTTGGCGGTCGATCCCTTGTCGCCGCCGCCCTCTGAATCGGATGCCTTGGCTATGACCTCAGCCTGAGACACCAATGCCTCTTTCCGCTTTTTTCTCGCTTCGACCATGTCCGCTTCAGTCTTGTGAGAAGGTAACGATAGCGTCGACATGGCGATGTGTCGTTTGCGAGCGATCTCCATACCCTTTCGGGCTTTCGCGATGGCGGTTGGATTCAAATCAGAACGAGTTATGGTATAATCGATCGTCCCTAAGATCCAGGGTCAAACGTAAGGGCTCGTCGCAGATATCAAGCCAGCATCAGCAGCTTGGACTCACATTCAACGCCTGTAGGACCTCCCGGTACACTTTCAAACGCCACGGGACCATCGACGACAGTCCCATTCAACCTGCTCTGAACCTCTAGCGTGAAAGACACAACCGGCTTCTCGCCAATACCATCCACGCTTTGACCGGCGCCCACAAGTGCATGCAGTTCGGTTCGGTCCAATGCAGATTCTGGCTCTACGAACGCCTTGAGACTAGAGCGGCCGTTTTCAATTATCAATCGGGATGTCTGAAAATATACGGGTTCAATATCAGAATGACGCTCCCAAGTCGATTGGCTTCCTAACCAATACCCACCTTGCCTGGAAAGACCTTTATGACCTCCTCCAAGATCTTCTCGAGCATGAAAACAGATAGCTGGAAAGCTTGAGCCCCCATCTGAGACGTGCCATGCAGCCGTTTATCCATCTCAGAGCTAGTGTGCACTGACATCAGTTGAAGGCCCTTTGCATCAACCACCTGCGCATAAGCAAGCTCACAGAGGGATGTATTGAAAGCCGAAGATACGTTTCGTGTTGTGGTAGGCCACGAAGATACCGTCCATACCCCCGATGCGGACTTGCAGACTGGGAAGGGAAACACGTCAAGTCTATCAATGACCGCGGCCTAGAGACTATGATCGGACTTTGAGCTCACCTATACTTTAAGAAAGCCGACCTGGTCATATCGTAGTATCTGTACGACAGGCAAAGTCAATGCCGACGATGTTCCGCACAAACCTTGCCAACAACTTACTCCTTCTCAAACGACTCCATCACCCCTGTAACCTTGTGGATGTCATACGCACTGTTTTCCTGTTGAAGATAGCTTCACGTTGAAGGCCCGCATCACCCGAGAGCGTTGTCATGCAACTCACTTCGTAATTGGCTCTATCTTGCCTGATCGGCATGGCTGCCCGAGTCTTGATATCAAAGGTACCAGTGCCGGGCAATCGAGGGTCTCGACAATCGAGCTGGGATCGCATCAGCAAGGTCTCACCCTGTGAATTTATTGCAATAGGATGAGCAGGGCCTCGAAAATCGGCGCATAGGCATTTTCCTGACCTTGCAATATCTGTACGCTTCCCTCGCGTTGCGCTCCTCCTCCGAAACTGCACTAGCTGGCGCCCGGCGAAGGTACTTTCGAAGATCATATGGTTTGGTCGTCATGACCTTCTCAAGAATTCGTCCCTGGCAGCTCGTGGGGTATTAGCTAGCGAAAGAGGGAGGACGGTGAGGAAGGGGACGACTCACGATGTCAGACAGAACGTTCTCATCTGTGTCCCACGTCTTGTCATTGTCAATTGCGTACTTGCCATTTGGCATTGCCCTGACCACAAGCGCAGCAGGCAGCCTTGCTCCAGCGGTGAATGTTTTGCTGACTGTGCTGGGCGAGAGCTGGAGGGACGGGATGCATCAGCCGAAGGTGAATTGTCGACAAGCGGGAATTGGACATACCTCCCTCTCAAACTTTTGACTCAGGGTAGAAGCATCTATGCCGCGATCGCCACTGATCAAAAAGTAGACCTGGCTTAGTGCGGCGGTCAAAGTCGACGTAGACCCATAGAAGGTGAGATCGTTCTTCTGCGCTATGTTAAGGAGATCCTGCAAATTCAACTCAAGGTTATTTGAAGGAACACAGCCTGAAAGCCTCATTTCTCACTTCATCGCGAGAAGCAGTAATATAAGGTGGTAATCGATCGAAGGCGAACTCCTCAGCGGTGGGAATGTTTTCCAGTCGAGGATCAAAAGTATACACGTTGGAACGGGGATCACGGAGGAAGTGCACGGTGGGGCTGTAAAGGCAGCACCTGAATGTCAGTACACTTAGGCCACAGCATATCCGCGGAAACCTTTCAGACTGACTTGAATAGCACGCGATCCAGTCCATGCATCAATCGGGCAACTTTGACAATCCGCGGTGGTGGTACTTCTAAAAGTTGTTATTTCATCAGCATCATAGAACCGTAAAGCAAGCCATAGGGTTCCTAACCTTTCACGGTCGCCTTTGTCCCGCTCACCTCGCCCGACACCGCCATATCGACATGCGCCGACTCTTGTGCAACGCACGCTGGAGCGGTTTTATTGGCGCCAAGCTCTTGCGCTTCATTCGCTTCGGAATATCTAATATCTTCGACCGGCGGTTGCAAAAGCTCGGGATGCCTTGAAGCGATACCTGAAGAGAAAAAAAGACACATCAGCACGGAATCCAAATGCTGCGACTTTCAACGAACTTACTTTCGATCTCCCCTAAGGGATCCAAGAATGACTTGGCAGGGGACGATACTACCGTCGCTGCGTCATCTGGCAAATGCCATGATTGAGAGTCTTTTTCGGTCCAATTCGTCCCCGAAGCTTCCTCATTGATTTCGGGTGACTGCTCGACCATCGCCTGAATAACAGAATCAGGGACAGGAGTGGAGGTGATCACTGCCTCCTCCATATCTAGCTTAGGAGGTATCTGATCAGTTGGAATTGCGTCGAGATCTTGAAAAGTGGTGACAGAGTCGTCTTCCGCATCCTTCTTGCATTTCCAAATAAACCGCAGCTGTCTCTGGAAGCAAGCCATCAGCTCGTCCACCTCCGGACCGCTGAAGTTAGCCTCTGCAACGGGAACATTCTCGGAGTATTCGCCATCGGCCGTTCCGCAGAGAGCCTTGTCCTCCCACATTGAGACGCTGCCTTCGATCATGCCACTTTTTTTCAGATCTTGGTGGACTGTTTTGACGAGAGAAGACAGCAATTTCGTCTCGATGGCAGCGAGTTGGTCCGGCGTCGCCTTCGCCAGCGGGTCTTTGCACCGTTCGGTTGAAAGCCTAATTGCGAGAGATGGGTGTAAGAGAGAGAAGGATTCAGCCTCCTTATCCGCGGGTGTGGTTATCGCAGATATGACAACGAATCGTAGCCATGCCCGTGTTCCGAGCTTCTCCGCGAGCACTGATTTGGAAGGGAGTTTTGCATAAGGAATCAGATGGCATTGGACGATCAACGCCCAGGCTCGGACGATCATCGTCCACGCTTGTAAACTGAGGAGGTCTGGATCCCTGGATTCCAAAGAAGTTGGGAGGGAGTTCGCCCCTTCGCTGTGAGATAGCAAAGCGGTCGTCACAGGAACATCATATATCACCGATTTGGACATTTGCTCTTTGGGCATCCGTGTTTCTTGAAGTGACGAGGTGTCGGTAGACTTGGCGACCTCGGCTTTCTTAAGGGTCCAGAGTACGGCCAGCTGGAGGCGTATCACCTTGTGCAACGTCTGAAGCTTTTCTGTAACGGTCCCAAAACTTGGTTCGGGTCCCCGAATGTGTGGCAGGGCGTTAAGAAGGTTTTGCCATGCAGTCAGCGAGAATACCTCATCATGTGCAATCGGCTTGGTCGACAAAAGCCCAACTGCAAACATCTCTGAGTGACCCAAAGTGATGATTTCCTTCAAAATACTTTTTTTGATATCGTCACTTGGTGCCGAGAGTGTAGAGCTGTCCAAAGCCTTCAACTGGGCTACGTTGTATGTCAGGCTTCGCCGTTTACGACGCCCTCCACCCTTGATCGCAGCCAAGAACGCTCTATATCGGTCCCAGACTCGAATGCCGATCACACGAGCCAGTCCTCTCCTGGCCATAGGGTCGCCAGCGACCAAGGACAAGTCGATCGGATGATCATATTCGATTTGAGTCCAGAAAGGGTCGATGAGGGTGGCCCTGAACCCTGCTAGGCTGGTTACATCTGTATTGCTAATCGCGGTGTCCGGTTCGACAACATTTTGGGTAACAGCAATGCCGCTCTCGCCGTCCAGTGGGAACTTTGGGTCCGGTGGTGTAGAAGGTGCGTTGAGCGTAGCAAACAAAGGTGCAGAATCTCTTGAAGTAGTGCCAGCATTACCTGCCTCCGCCAACGTTTGAGCCGCTGTCGTCTTATCTGTCGGGTGTTTCAGATTATGGCAATGGGATTCCACCGTTTTCTCATATACCTTCAAATGCTCCGAAGTCGTGGTGGCCGGTGTCAACTTCAAAATCTTTCCTCGCAAGGCCTCCATGATGTACTTCTTCATCTGACCTCGTTCCTCTTCTTCTGCCTTGCCGCGCAGATGCACGGCTTCCAGGAGACGGTCAAGAGGCTGGTAAGCCGCTCGCGTTTCCGAGAGCTTTCCATCTGTCTTTTGCTGAAGTCTTGACCGGGTCGCACGCTGCGTAGTTGTCGGTATATTCAGACGTGGCGGCAGGTTCACTCTAGGCGCTAGGTCCGCCCAGCTCTGGGCTGGTTTCTTGACAATCGGGCCGGCTGACCGGTTCATGAGATGCGGTTGCAGAACCGAAGGATTCCATATGGATTTGATACGGGTTAAAAGGGGTGGCGGTGTAGGAAGCAGCCGTTCCTCTTCCGGGGAAGGCGAAGTCGAGCGATCATTGTTGTATCGGCGGCGTTGGATTCTGACAACACCCGTGTTGGAGCGAAAAATGGCGCGGGTCATCCATCGTGACGGTCCAGCTGCCACACAGATAGCACATCGGTGCTGCGACATGGTATGGAGGGAACGGCAGTGATGTCGAGCCCAAACATGCCGATGTCGAGGCAGGCAACACTTGAAAGACAGGCCTAAATCTTTAATATTCTACACCGCGGAAACCAAGCTTGGCGTGCGTTCAACTGAAGGTCAATGGCGCCTCCTCCACCTCCCATTATTTTGTGAATACTAGCACAATGTCCTCCCTCGTATCAGGACCAGATGAAGTGGTAGACTCCTCCGCTGCATGGGACAGTGGTGCAAGTCCATTGACGGATTCTCCAAAGGACGTCATCAAGGGCGCTTTGCAGAAGGAGGAGCAGATCCGGTAGGTTGTGGTGTGGTCAAGTGAGGGATGCTGCTTAGACTAATCATATTGTTGTGCATTCTACAGCGACATCGTCAGCCTTCAGGAGAGCTTGAGGAGTATGGTCGACGCATCTCCACATGGTGACAAAATATACTGATTTTGTCTGCGCTCCCCAGGTCTCCTCACACGCATTTCAAAGACAGAAGATTCTACCAAGAAACTTCAGACTGAGAATGAGATGTTGAAGATGTATGTGGAGAACTTGTGGGTGTCCCAACAGATCATCAGTATGAGTAAGATGCACTGTTGACAGACTGGCCACCGTCATAGAACGAAGAGCAACGCAACTACTGGAGGCGGGACAGCTATGGGTATCCAGACACGTAGATGAAGTAGTGAGAATCAAGGGGTAGCGGTTACATCATAATCTTTGAGCAGCACATCATCTGTACAAGTCATTGGATTTGTTGGATTGTACATACATCGACGTCGTTTTCGTCACCATTGCAATGCCTAAACTCATCGTGATTCATTTCAACTGATCGACTTGGACGAAAACACACGCGTGTCATCACTCATTACTGCCTTCACGTGATATGGAAAGCGAGGTTGGTCTAGTGGTACGATACCTGTTTTGGGTTTACTCCAACAACTTACGAGTGTACAGGTGGCCCTGGGTTCGATTCCCAGACTTCGCCTTCTTTTTGTGTTTTTTAATTCGCGTTGTATTTGGGACTAAATCACACTTGAACTACATACAGGTCGCTCGACTCCCGGCTATCTTTGTGTTGTTCATGACATGACTCGCTTTCATCAACCTGGGATGCTATCTTCGAATGTTAATCTGAGATCCCTTGCGCCGTATTTGCTGGCGAAAGTTTTGACAATCAACAAGTGAGGCTTGATCCTGTGTGTTGTTAGGAAACGAACGACCGAGGCCTGAAGTGATCTGGGGCTGCCAAAAGGAAAGCGAAAGGGGAATGGGTCATGATGGGGAGTAGCAACCCAGGTCACTGGGTAGCACCGTAACGCAGGATATCCAACAGTGTTGTTGCTCAATAGACAAAGGTTCCAGCCGGCTGCTGCATCCCCGCACCACACTTACGGCCACGTTCCCCCATTGCGAAAGCGGGCGAGTATTGCACCATATCACTTGTACTTTCCCCCACAGTATGTCAGGAAAAGGAGCCGAACTGGTCGATCGTAAAGACATCACCAAGGAGCAGACCATAGAGAGCCCTCGAGGAGCCCTCGAGGAGTTACTCTGTCCCATAAACGCCTTCCGGGCGTTGTTCGCTGTCAGTCTTAGACTGGTTCGCAAGCGGTAGCTGCTACGAGCATTATCTGCAATTCCAGCGAAGAGATGGAATCACATTCGCAGTTAGTAGTATTTAAACCCAGGGACAAATCCCCACGACCTAGACAATAGTGCCGTTCGCTGATCTTTTCTGAAGCAGATAATTCGGTCAAAGCGGCATTTGGCATCCAACTACCAAAGCATTGGTTCTGGTGGCTCTCTTCGAATTGGGTTACGTGGAGCACCTCTAGGTGCTTATTCCTCTATATCCCTTTAGATCCTCAGTACATCTCATCGGACTCGCATACCAGAAAGATCCGATACTCTCCTGATGTAAACCCTAGCATGCGACACCTGATTCAGTGGTGATCCGCAAGATCTAAATGTACATAACCTCAATGGGCCGTACTGATGTAGGTCAAATTTGGGACACATCGAACTATAGAGGCATGCAGTCGGCCGTGAGACTACCACAGTACGGGCAGGCGGGTCCGATGAGATGTCTCGCGACCAGACTGCTCACTTCTCGGCTACTCGCAATATGCCAAGCTGGGCGCAATCAGCCGAATATCTGCAGTAGTGAAGTCCGGCAAGAGGGCTCGCGCTAAGTCGCCTTCATAGAAAAGCCGAAGATTCGAGCCAAAAAATAAGATCCAAAAAAGAGGGCGAAGTCTGGGAATCGAACCCAGGGCCACCTGTACACTCGTAAGTTGTTGGAGTAAACCCAAAACAGGTATCGTACCACTAGACCAACCTCGCCTTGATGTTTAAAGGCAACCTTGGATAATTTAAGATGTGTTTTCCTTTCCTCGGAATAAACCCTCGGCCAAACCTGCCTGGCTGAATGCTTTGACACTCAGTCTAGCCGTTCCGTTGAAGCTCATCGCAGGTCAACAACTGCAAGGCGCAGGAACTGATGCTTGGCAATGTGGCGATGTTCATTGGGCCATTAGCCCCACAGTTTGGATCGGTTCATCAGCTGATTCAATTGACCCGCACGCATGAGGCAACTCCGGTCCGTTGCATCCGTGGGGGGCCGATGTCGGTCTCATCTGACTGTGCGCGGGCGATCGGCTTCAGGTTCGGCCGATCTTCGCATGAATGTGTTTCTCCGGCCTTTAGTTGGGGCAAGGAAGTTCCTGGTACCCGGCGGCAATGGACCTCGCCCGCACAGCCCCTGGGCGGCGACGAACAAATAGGCTGCAGGCGGCTTTAGTGTTTGAACGCGCGGGACGAGCTCAAGCTTTCGACCCTGGCCCATCGTTTTAAACGTTTTCTTTTTTTTCTCGGTCAACCATCGGCGGTGTAATTGTTTCGCCTTTTTGGGGGAAAAGAGCGGATGATGAGTGGCCCAGATCGGCCTTTGTCAGGGCTCTACGTCGGAGCGCCGGCGCGGACTTCGGTAGTACCGGACGGGCCCACACGGAAAAAATGTGGATTTTTTTGTTGTTTGAGTTTGGAGGGGCGGCAGTGCGGGATGAGTACGGGACGGGCGGTGGGGTCACTTGATGGGTGTTGTGTGTGGTGTGGTGTGAGCTTTGTAGTTTTCAGTCCGAGTCATGCGAGGACCCCACACTGCTATTACAATCACAACGCACCATAACCATTGATAATATCCATCACCTCGATTGCTTTTCAATCATACATACGCTAGAAGAACGATATCGTGCACAAGCCGCCCAACCGCATACCGGCTATTTTGTAACCAACGCGTCTCCCACCCCCAATACAAACCGCACAACCCCACGAAAGAGTGCTGGACCATAAACCAATCGACGACACAATCGTAGCATTCTTTCACCTCAACCACTGTCATCGGAGCTCACCACCACCACCCCACCCAAGCTCACACATCTTCGCATCTTCGGCCGACGGACCCTCCCTGGATCGTCATCGCTTTCCCCCTCGAAACGTGGACTCCTTTCCCATACCCCCGAGTCCCTCCGTAATCATCATACATTCAACGCCTCGACTCCCTTTCGCCCGAAGCAGGCATAGGAGCAAATAATTCGTTCACGGCACGTCAACAAATCCACCACCCAAAGTGGCCAGATAAAAGGGTCTCGCTCTCTCTCTCGCCTCACACAACCCTCGTGCGTGGCATCTCCAGGTGATGCTGGTTTCCTCCCTGCGGTGAAAGAGAACACCCACTCCATCCGTCGTTATATACTGCAACCGGTACTCGCTTACAACGCACAATGTCTACTACCACCACCACCACCATACAACACCCACCCCGCAAACTCGACGTCTCATCGTCCGCCTTTGAAGACGACTCGGACGATTCGGATCTGGAAGACGGTCTTGCTATCCGACGTCGGAGCGACGGCAGGGCCGCACGATCTTCTTCAGGTGGGACGAGCGGAAGACGCTTCGAGGAGATGGAAATTGCAAACTGGTGTACAGTTTGCGAGAAGCTGATCGTCCCACCAGGATCGGTGGTGGCTGACGAGGAAGGTTTGGTCTTTGGAAGGACGTCGACTATCAAAGCCAGGCGGAGGAAGGATGTAGGAGAGGATCTTGACATGCCACTCATTGTCAACGGTCAAGTCAAGCCTGTAGTTCCACGGAAGATGAAAGTGAGTCAGAGGATAGATCGACAAAGATTAAATGCAGGGACTGACGCTCCATACCCAACCCTTCAGCGCAACCTCTCTGGCGGAGCATCCACCGGTCTCAAACGCGTCAATCCCACTTCCCGTCTCTCCTCGACCCGCAACCTCGCTGCTCTTATTGCCGCTGCTGCTGCCACTCCAGTCCCTCAACCGACTTACAACATCGAGCTATACTGCTCCGAAGCGTGCGCTGCCAAAGATCGCGCAGACACCGAGTCCCAGATCGTGGGACTGGCGTCACTATACGATGGTATGCGAGTCAACACGACGAGGAGGGACTCATCATATTCCGATGTTCAACCTCCTAGTCCGTTGTTCATTGGTAGTTCCGATTCCGAGTCTACCGGCGCTACATCGGTGACCAGCGAAGGCGTGGATAAGACTGCTCCAATTGCCGACGAATTCGACTACTTCCGCATGCAGACAGAGGGAGTCAACAATGGGTTGATAGAGAGGCAGAGGAGGAGATCGAATCAGTCTGGACGTGCAATAGTTCGTCCACCGACTTTGGCTCCTCACGCCCACGCCGCCGCTGCCGCCAGCTCGGATTCTCTATACTCGATGTGGTCGTCGAGTGGTACCTTTTCCGAGGACGGTGGATATCCAGTTTCACGCTCCTCAAGTCATGGTGCCGGCGCATTCCTCAAGCCGATGACGCCACTGAAGAGTACATTCGCATTGGCTGCATCCCCATCACGTCCCTCCATGGCCAACCGATCGCTCTCTCATGGACGAGATACCGCACCACCACGCGCATCGACCGACAACTCTCTACATCGCATGTACTCGTCACCACCGGGTGTCACTGCTGGCGAATTCGGGTCTGCACCAGCCCCGGCTTCCAACAATTTGTACTCGTACGCACTGGCTTTCCACCGTACGCCATCGAGTCGAGACGTGGCTTCCGTTGGTGGCGCTGCTTGCTCCCGACGTCGCGATTCTTCGGAGGAGAGCCGCTCCTGGAACGGTGATTGGGATCACGTCATTCCACCTGGACTGGATATCTCCTCCGCAGGTGGAAGGTTGGCGGGGTCGCTCGGTTTGGCGACTCGCGCTGAGGACGCCAAAACCCCGACGCAGAGTCTAGTGCAGGACTTGTTGACTCGGCGAGCTCCGGCGATGGATAGGTCGAGGAGCAGGAGTTCTGGTACCTCCTCAACCGATTGTGGACCGGTGCTCGAGGAAGCGGAACCCACTTCAATTCGTCGCAAGTCACCATACAACCACGTTCGACTTGATTCTCCCACTAGGGCTATCACGATCGGCGAAGAAGTCTTCTCGCAAGCTTCATCGCCACCATGCGTCCTTTACTCTCAATCTCTACCTCGTCAACGAATGAGGAGAGCTTCTCGAGCTGCCGCCGAGGCTGCGTCGGAGATGACTCAATCGCTCATCGCCACACCTCCGCTCGCTAAGCCAGCGCCTCCCAACGTCTGGTCTTGGAACTCCTTAGAGAAAAGTGGCGCCAAGGTGTATGGTTTGCCAGTCAAGGCGACAGGGGTCGTCAGCGCGGATGGGAAGGCGGCCGGGGATGGGGTCGCGGCTGGAAGGTTGTTCTACTTCCAGAACTAGGCAAGGTTGATGATGGTTGTATCTTAATGACAGTCGACGATGTTTTGGAACGTAGCATTTGTAATGACAGGAGTGAATACAGGCAATGATTGTAGTAGTCTGAACCGAAATGGCATTTTGTTGTGAACCACCTACTGGCTGCTTCCTTCGTGAAATCACACCTTTAAGACTACATACGACGGGCAAATACGCTGCTTGCATATTCCACGCGTGCGATCCCCAAGAGATAACAGCTGACTTACGATGCAGGCAGGGAGGGGACTGACATTCTCAATCGCCAGGTATATCGTAGATGGCTTCACCACCTGTTAACCCGCTGTCCAAGGCCGTAGGGTAAGACCCAGTGTTATTAGCGAGAGTCGGCGAGGATGTTTGGCGACCCAGCAAGACAATCCAAGGTAGTGGTCACGGGGCTAATCTAGGTTTTCGTGACCTTCGGCTGCTTGGTATAAGAGGACGTCGATGGTGTGGCTGACAACATTGAAGAAGAAGAAAGCGGAAAGGACACCAAAATTGGCGCTGTTGTTGGAACCTAAAGGACGAGAGCGGCCTGGAATGATACCGACGCCACCAGGTGTGCGAGCAGTAGGGTAGTGAAGATCATAGGAGGAACCATGATAGCGGACGGAGAAATGGGATTTGTATAATCACGAGCGAAGGTTGTAAACGAAACGAGTAACTCTTGTCATTCTATTTTAATAGTCTAGTCCACGGCGGCGGTGAACGTGCCTGAGAGGGTGACACTAGCATCCAAGAGAAACTAATGTCACATAGCTCGTCTATGGCCATTGATTCGCGAGGCGAGTGGCGGCGAGAGTAGCAGGAGCCCAGAATATTTCCTATTCCACGACTTTTGTCCATCGCAGATGCCAGGCGACGACCGCCGGTACCAAAAAGCAGCTCGATCACAGCTCGCCCCAAAATCTGCCCCAAATTCAAGCGATGTCGAATCACATGTCGACCTAGACGACGTTCAAGGTTGACTCGCATGTCTGACTGCACAATGCATGCAAGACATGTTCCTTGCCCGAGGCACCGCGTACGCCTGCTGGTTCGAACCCTCCGTCGAGTCTACGAGGTTTGAACTCTATCCGCCGTCGAATCTCCCTCGATTATTGCGACTCCCTCCCACCTCACTCCAGTCTCTCTTCCTTGGTGACTCCGATCGTACCCAAGCTTTCTAACCTTCCCTTGCCCTTCGTCTCTACCTCTAGCAATTCGTTCAAAGTTTTGTAAGCCGAAGGGTCGATAGCCATGATCTGCGACAAGTCGTCTTCATGTCAGGAGGGATACTGCGAAGCTGTGATCTCGACTCACCACCTCCCATTCTGAGCTTCCCATGTCATCCTCCTCTACGTTCTCCGCCATACCCAGTATCTTCTCTTTCAATCGTTTGCCATCTTTCGTGGGAATTGTTAGACGAACTCGCATACGGGCTCGTTGGATAGAGAGGGAAGACGATGATGTCAAGATCTTGATTGCTTCAAGGGCCTGCAGAGGGAAAGGGAAAGAGCATGAGAAGTCGTGGACTGGTGACTGGAGGGGTAGAACATCAGACGCACCTGAATCTTGGCGCTTTTGTCTGCTTTGACATTGAATCCAACTTCCGTCATTCCCTTCTCCACCATCCCAACACTAACTGGTCTCCCAGTATTAGGGTCGATGCATTTCTCAGCCACCAAAGACGCGATTTCCTTCCATAGGTTACCGAGTTGATGATTTCGTTCCTTCTCACCCACTTGAAGTTCGCCTTTGGTCAGTATCTCACGAACGATATCGGGGATGGACGTTGTGTTGAAGGCCTTTTGGAGGTCGGTCGTAGGAGCGACAGCACCTTTAGATACGTTTGTGAAGACATTGGAGATTTGAAGGACTTCATCGACGTCCTTCTCACTGGAGGTTGAATGGATGTGGAACAAGAGAGGAGGAGTAAGGGAAGATGGTATTGGGTAAAAAAGGAAGAGCAGATGAATCAGCCTAATCGTCCAATACGAAGGATCCCCGACACCCTCACATCCCGGACCTAAACTCTCCAACCTTGTTCTTGTAGCATGCGATCTACCGCCAGAGATAGACCGAATTCAGCGGACATTCTCACATCAGCGGGCTATACCATCTCACCTCGAATCTCTTTCCTGCCTTCTTCATACGAACGATACTGACATTCGTCAGTCTGGAGAGGGATGACAGGACAAGGATTCATTAGCAATAAGGTTCATTGTACGAACATACGGTGCCAACAATTCTTTCCTCACTTGATGGAAGCTGACGGTTGCTGAATCTTCATGACAAGCAACGGTTACTATAATACGGTGATATTGAATGATATTGAGATAAACGTGGAAGGAGGATAGGATGATGATATTATTCCTGCTCTCCTAAATATCCCATCTCCGTCAACTCCCACGTGATCCCATCCCACCAGAAAGAGATGGTCTTGAATGGCATCTTTGCCTTCCTGCCTTACATCAACCAAAGACAACCACCTCTCATCTCCTGAAATGGTCGTCATGCGCTCTCTCGTCCGGATAGGCGGCCGAAGAATCGTCCTCTCCCGAGCGGTGACCACTCAACGGTCCTCCATTCCGTGGGTGACACCTTCTGCTCGAACCGTGGATGTTCGCGCACCATGGTCTCTCCGTCGAGGTTTGGCAACAACCAGTGCGGTCACTCGGCTGGAAGAAAAGACTGCAGGACTCCCAACACGATTAGGTAGCTCGTCGACTGCGATCACGCAAACGGATGGTCATCAACATGTTCTGGCGAAGCTTGCGGGCATTCGGGATGTCCTGGTGGATGAGGTGGGAGGAAGTGAAGAGTGGGTCGAAAGGGTTGATAGCGCTATCGAAGACTTGCAAGGGGATAGGCTACCTACTTTAGGAGGTGAGTGATCAGTATCCACACATTGGTTGAGCTGTGAAAGCTTTTTAACTGACGAATTCGATACTACCCGAGCAAACAGTATACGGCGATCCCTTGACATCACCTGCGACTCTTCTTACGTCACTTCTCCTTGATCCGCTGTCTGAGGATTCGGCGACATACGATGCCATCGTGTCTCGACATGATGAGGGTGGGACAGGTTCCAGGTTGATCATCAGTCCGCGGTCGCGTACGGCAGGTGAAGAGGATGAGGCGGTGAAGAGGGATGTGGGCAGCCTGGAAGGGGAGATTGGTTGGTTGAGAGAGTCAGGTATGCAAGTGAAGGAGGTTCTTGGTGCGTCTCCACTGGCAAGATCGATAGTCAATCTATATAGCTGACGACGTCAGCGAGAGGACAGATCAACATCCCTCAACTATTCTCTCCGAACTGCTATCGTCCGATTTTCCAACTTTAATCATCGACCCCATCCGTCTTGTCTCCACGCCAGCACTCTCTTTTCTCCTTCCATACCTGGTAACCCATACTTCTCTCCAACTCATCATCAACGGCGTTCTCCCTACCCCTCCATCCTCCAACCCACTCACGACAGCGCGAGAATCCGCTCGGAGAAGGCTGAAACGTCAACTATCGCTCTATACTTCGAGGGATGACGCTGAGCTCATCTCTCAACGAGCGATATTCGTCGATGCGATCGCTGGATTGGAAGCTGCGAATGCCTTACGTGATGCTTTGGTATCCTCTGATGGCGAGACGTTGAATGCCGAACGAGCCACGGCTTTCAGAGTGTATCAAGAACGGTATCTGGAGAGTAATCTTGCGGAATTGAAATCCGTCCTGGGCCGTCTGGTTAAGTCGGAGGGAGAGAACGTGAGAACCAAGTCTGCTGAACAAACGGCCAAGATCACACTCTCGTACATCGTGTCCGTTCTTGGAGATTTACGAAACGAGATCCAAACGGCTGAATCGAGTGTGACTGCTCTAAAACACCTGGTGACATCGACGAAATCGGCATGTATTGAACGGATAACATCGTCAGAGGAGATGGGGAAGAGCATTGGCGATTCCAAGAGACGAGTTGAGGAAGTTTGGAAGAAGAGACTCGGGTGGGGAAGAGTCGTCGTTGGTGGTGGAGGGGTGGATGGAGTGATTGACGAGTTGGAGGAGGAAATTAGAGTGAGGTGGGGAAGGGAATTAGGGTTTAAAGTGAGTTTCCTGAAAGAAGGATCTGCATGTTTTTTCTTGTGATGGGAAAGCTCATGGTTTGGTATTCCACTTTGGAATAGTTGGCATACGATGCAGGAACATTATCGACGATCCAATCTGACATCTTCGCATCTACCAACCATCTTCTCTCTTCACTCTCTTCGTCCACCTCCCCACACCCATTCTACTCTCCCATCCTCCTCAACTCCCTCTCCCAACTATCTTTGTCAGAGGTCATTTCGCCCGCCTCGTTCCTAGCACCCATAGAACGGCGTCGACGACAATTGCTGGAACATGTGACGTCGAGGGTGTTCAAGAAAGCTAAACAGCTGGTGTGGACGACTTATTCGGTGTCGTTCTTGTCTGCATCTACGGCTTGGAGTTTATGTGTCCCATTAGAACTGATCGGATCAGAGGTCGCATTTGGGGGATTCCTGTTATCGTCTTTGGCGACGCTTAGGTGGGCGATTGGACGATGGATGGGGACTCGATCTAGATTCTGGAAAGATTGGGAGAGAGTGGAGGCGGGGATGATAGATGAGGAAGTGGAAGTGCAGCGGAGGGAGGTGGTGGTGAAGGTGGTCAGTGGTGCCGAGGAGGGAGGGAGAGGATTGGAAGTGTTGGTGGAGAAGCAGAGAAGGAAGGTTGAGGATGTAGAAGGACGCGTCGAGAGATTGAGGGAGATGTAGCAAGCCATTATTAGCATTGAAAATGAATTTTACAGTATTAAACATGCCCTTGATTACACTGCGGTCCGCGGCTCCGAACGGTCAGGAACTGGTCCGGCTGATCAGCTCTAACTCAGCGTTGGGACTGTACGCCCACGCTCGGAGGATCCCGGAGTGCCATTCCCTCCACAGTGCCCCCAATCTCCCTAATCTGATGATTTAGTATGCAAAAATCAGAAGAATTCGAAAACAAAAAGTGACGATAGGAGGAGAATTCGAAAACAAATCGAGAGGGAGGGCAAGGAAATTCGAAAACAAAATAAAAATTAGGAGAAGCGAGCACCCCATCGGGAGAGAGAGAGAGAGAGTGAGAGAGTAAGCTGAATGACTCGACGTAGACGATGGGAGTGGGTGGTTGGGGAGAGGTCACAGGCGGCGGTACTCAATCGTCTCCTTGCTGTCCTTCCTGCTCTCCCTCCTGCTCCCCAACAGACCGCGTCACGAGACCTCGAAGGATACTAACTCGTCTCTTATCCCTGGGTTACTGTCTGTCTCGCTGCTGTGCCAACGATTGCAATGCAAATGTGAAAGTGCGTTCTACTCCGATTTAGTTCATTCTTCCACTGTCCCTCCCTCCCTCCCTCCCTCCCTCTCTCAAGGGTGGAGGAAGTCACAGGACAATCGACATGCAAGTATATATAATACATACATATATATCCTGTCTACTTCCTATGATAGCCAAAGGCGTCGTCACATCTTCCCAGTTTACTACCTTCTTACTACCATCATCATCATCATTATTATTATCATCATCATCATCACGACGACTTAGGCATCCCATGTTCAATCAGATCTCAGCCACCATGCAACGAATCGGTCTTACCAGTGTATCCACCGACAGCCCACAAGCTGAAGACAAAGCAGTCCTTCATCGAGGTAAGTCGGTTTCTGACTTGACAATTTCGGTTTTTGGATACTTGGGTTGGGGGTTCGTTTTCTCGAACTCCGACTTGGGTGTTCAACGCCGGGAAGAGTGGCGGATACTAAATGGTTTTTGCTTGATCCCAATCATAATCTATCCCCAACCCCCAAAACACACATCGTTGTACTCGCCTCTTAAAACCCTTGCCATGCATATCCTCTGCTCATCATCGTCATCGGAACAACGAACTCCCCTCTCTCTCTCTCTCTCTCAAACACATCCGGGTCCGATATCATCAAAAACTACATCATGATAGGTACATCATTCACAAACCTGGAACGTATGAGTATGCAGATCAGAGGCACTGTTCCTACTGCTGTGGAGACGCTTAATCAGGTGAGCAATTGAAGACGGTCGATTCTTGGGGTTTCAAGCCTTCCAGGAGCTCATTCTCCCTTCATTCCTTATCATCTCCTCCACCCATGCCCACCCATAACCTATTCCTGCATCTGCTTCCCTACCTTTCTCTCGGGTTTTTTGTTTGTTTGTTTTTGGAACCCTCATTACCATTACCTCCCAGCAAATCCACCGAGCGAAACATCAACTCTCCCATCTCCCAACTCCACTCCTCAAGCACATATATCTGAATACGTTGAGGCGGGAGAATAAGGAGTTGTTTTATGGGGTGATGATGGAGGGTATGAGTGAACTGTGAGTTTCGAATAGCTTGTGGCGGAAAATGTCCCCTTTCTGACTTTTGGTTATTTTTTTCCTGTCCTGCCCTGGTCCTGTCCTCTTCTTTCTCTTGGCTAATAGCACCCCTATCGTTTACACTCCGACGGTTGGAGAGGCGTGTCAGAAGTTCTCAAGCATGGTCTACGGTGGTGGTGAAGCTGAAGGGTTGTTCTTGAGCATCGAAGATAAGGTAAATAGCAGGATTGGTTCAAGATCCAAAAAAGTAAACGAGACGTTTTGGACAACCATTCCTGACTCTCAACTTCTTCTTCTTCCACGCTCTTTCAGGGTTCTCTTCACAGTATCATTTCAACCTACGCTCAAGCCCATCCTCATCTCCACGCATCATCATCAACCGCAACTCCTCCCATCACCGTAGTCACGGATGGTTCTCGTATCCTCGGTCTAGGTGATCTTGGAATCGGTGGTATTGGAATCAGTATCGGGAAATTGTGCTTGTATGTCCTTGGTGGTGGAGTAAGAGCAGATGGTGTGATTCCTGTGGTCCTTGAGTGAGTTACGATGGGTCCCGAGTTTTTCGTTTTCAATAACGGCGATAAGCAAGGACGTGAAAGCTGACGCTGTTCGCTCGTCTCCAGTATGGGAACGAATAATCAGAGCTTGTTGGATGATCCAATGTACCTTGGTCTTCGACGAAGTCGACCAAGTCTTGAGGAGGTGAGCGTACTCGATTTCCTTGGTCATTGTTTTTCCACACCCACTGATCACACCTCTTACCCCACGCCCACTCAGGCAACGGAGTTCATGGATGAATTCATGCAGGTCATGGCCGACATCTTCCCAGGTATCGTCATCCAACACGAGGACTTTGAAAGTGAGAAAGCCTTCCATTTCTTGGAGAGGTATCAACACAAGTATTCGATGTTCAACGACGATGTGAGTGCTAGAAAAGAGGAAGAGGATGGCTGGAGATGGAAGGAGGTCATTGTCTGACATTGAAATATGATGACAGATTCAAGGAACCGGCTCAGTCATCTTCAGTGGATTCACGAACGCAGCTCGATTCTCCTGTGAAGCATCTGGAAAGGTAGCACAAGATCACAAGGTCGTGTTCTTGGGAGGTGGTAGTGCTGCTGTCGGGTGAGTGGTCGGTCCACCAAATAATGACCGCCACGAGATTTTCCATAATGTTGACGTACTCCCGTCCTTCAGAGTTGCCAAGCAGATGATGACCTATTTCACGCTGAATGGTCTGACGGAGCAGGAGGCGAGGGAGAGGTTCTGGCTCGTTGACACCAAGGTGAGCTTTTGTTTCGATTCTTGCTCTTTCCTCCGGTCTCATGGAACTCACTTCTTCTTTCCTCCCACACTAGGGTCTCATCACTGCTGACCGTTACGACACTATCGCTGGCAAGCTCGCCAAGCACAAGGAGTACTTTGTTCGTCGAGACAACGCCGGTCAGCAGTTCAAGACGCTCGAGGAGGTCATCGAGTACGTCAAGCCGACTGCTTTGGTCGGGTTGTCAACCACCAAGGATGCATTCACGGAGGCGATGGTCAGAAGGATGGCGGAGTTGAACGGTGCTGTGAGTGCGAAAGGCGTCGTTGGCTGCACAGGAACTCATGACTAAATGCTCTCTTGTTCAGCCCATCATTTTCCCTCTTTCTAACCCAACCTCCAAGTGCGAGTTGGCATTCGAAGACGCTCTCAACTGGTAAGCTTACCCCGAACTCAATTTACACCGTTACTTTTCTGACTCAAGTTCTCATTTCAGGACCGATGGACGAGTGTTGTATGCATCCGGATCGCCATACGACCCCGTCGAGTACGGTGGCAGGCTCAGGGAGGCCGGTCAAGGAAACAACTTCCTTGTCTTGTGGGTCCTTTCCTTCTAGGATGCTCGCAGCCTTTTAACTGATAGTTCCCCTGAACAACTCGATAGCCCTGGAATCGGACTCGGTGCTCTCTTCTGTGGTGAGTGTGGCTTAGCTACTCCTGATCTTGAATAATGTGACTCACATCCCCTCCTTGCCCTCTTCTAGGCGCTACTCGCATCACCGACTCGATGATCACGACCTCCGGTGTTGCGCTCGCAGACGCCTTGGATCCATCAGAGAAGGCAGACAGCCTTCTGTATCCCCGCCTCTCGTCCGATCGCATCCGTCATGTCAGCGTAGAGATCGCGCTCAGAGTCGTCAGGCAGGCACAGAAGGAGGGCGTGGACAGCCGACACGAGTACAGGTCTTTGTCAGACAGTGACTTGCAGAAACTCATCCAAGAGCGTCAATGGACGCCGAAAGCCGCTGCGGAAGAGACGTCTACGTCGAAGCTGTAGCTGCTATGTATATGGCATGCACTGGATGTATTCAGCAGATAGATGAGAGACAGATAGATGCGCGGTCTCATATTTCCAGGAACAGACATGGGCGTAAGAATAGAAGCAAAGCACAATTATATACACGACGAGGTGGTGAAACGGCCGTCAAGAGACCCTCGGCATATCCCTCCTAAAGCCTTCCAAAAGCCGTCTTCATAGAGTGAACCAAACCCTTGAAGCGAGACGAGGAAGCCGGCACGGAAGCCACTGCTACCGTCTGCGCCTCTTTCCTGTGGAAGAGACCAAACATACCGTGCTTGGGCTTGTAAGGTGCGCTAGCGAGACGGACGAAGCCAGCTTCAGCCCGACTGCCTAGGACCCCGGTGTAGCCCTCGCCATGGCGTAGAACGCCATCCCGTT
The DNA here is from genome assembly GCA_017654825.1 of Cryptococcus sp. T15_22C. Classification (NCBI taxonomy): domain Eukaryota; kingdom Fungi; phylum Basidiomycota; class Tremellomycetes; order Tremellales; family Cryptococcaceae; genus Cryptococcus; species Cryptococcus sp. T15_22C. The sequence goes on along the minus strand of JADPYA010000203.1, from coordinate 615,578 downwards.
CAGCCAACAGACGATCGTAGGGATCTTCTGAACGACGAACAAGTCGAGCGATATCTCCAAGAGAGCGGTGAGAGCGAAGCTTGCGGTCCTGTTTGTTCTCCTGGGAGTGGCTAGCGAGAGGCTCTTGCGAAATGGCACCGAGAATGAGAGCTAGGAGAGAAATCCCGTAAGATCAGCTTATTGGAGTTTTTGTGCGGTCAGGTTTGCTCACGAGTTTGCGGACGAGGACGAACTGGCTCTTCGACGACTGAGGTGAAGGCTGTGCTTCGAATTCCGGTCACTGACAGTATAACTTGGATCAGTTTCCGCAATACTAAGAGCTCCATTATGACTCACAATCCGATCTTTGACGCTTGAGGTGTGTGGCCTTGAAGTGACCCGATGGAGCTGAACTTCCCGGCACAAAGTCCCTCTCGAAGGATTTCCACCGAGGCGGTGTAGCGGGCTCCACTTTTGTGGAGAGCGCAGAAATATTCCTTGAGTGTTCCGTCAGGTGCAAATGGGTAGCTTTGGCCTCCAATGCGAAGCCGTCATGTTCGAAGTTGGCTGGCTTCATGGCTGGCACCTCGAAAGCAGAACACGGTATCGCGTTCTGTTCTTGTTTGACGTCGTTGAGAGTCAAGCGAGCATCTTCAACAATGCCTGATTCCAGAACGAGTAAGTCGTCTCGAAACACAATGACCGGACGAAAGACCGCACTCACGCTCGACATTCTTCACCCATGAGGCTATGCGATCAAGTCGAGAGTCTAGAGCAGAAACGGTAGGGTCCTGCAAGCCGGCGACCGCTGAGGTGGGGCGTGTGTCTGCGACAGTTGACGTGGTGAGTCAGAAGATACCCGTACAACCTGAATTTCTGCACCCACCAGGCTCCGACGCATCGGTCACAGTAACTCCTGTGATCGGTCTAGTGAGGTTTCCAGACGTCGTGCGGTATCGGACTGCGTTGGTCTCTGGGATAGTTAAAGAAATATATGAGAAGGCGAATTTTGCCACGCAAATAACAACCACAAAACCCACGATCATTGTTCATGATTTTTTCTCGGAGCTCGGCGAGCTTGGGATTGGAGACATTCACGGCTTTGTCGCAGAGAACATTGCTGGCCCTATCGCCTGAGATAAGAATCGAGGTTCAGCAAAAATGTTGAATGACTATGGAGGATCAGCAATCTAACCTCGTAACTTCCTTACGGTCGCTTCGATTTCGCTTGCTCGTCGAATCTCAGCTGTTTCAGAAATTCGTCAGCTTCAGTCCTTGCATGTAAAAAGAAGCACTCACAAACAAATCGGGCATCAGCAGCCGATACCGGTTGACTGGCGTTGACTTCCATCTTGCCGAGAACCACCTCTCGGGAAGTAACTCTCTTCAGCTCGGCAATAGACTTCATGCGGACGATAGTAGAAGCTGTCGAATGTTCCAACTTCCCTTCTGGCTCCTTGGTAAATTGGACTGCAATTTCGGAGACCACCTGATCATACTCAGGAACATGCTCGGACGGTTTACGGTGATAGTGTCGCCTGACAGTGATGTTCGCTTCTTTGGCAGGGCCAGCAACAGCTGTGAGGAGTACCGAGTTAGCTCTGATCGAAGCCCGGCAACAGCATGGCTTACCCATTTGGTCTGCAGAGACCGAGACAGGCATCCTTTCACGAGGTACTGTAATGATATGATAAAGTCTGAATGATCTGCTTGCCTTACTGATCGACGACGACCACTCACGGGCCGTATCTTCAGTGTTCAAACGAAAACTGGTGATGTCTTGGAGCGGCGAAGTGCTTGATTTGATACCTTCAGGGTACTGCTTCTCCTTTGGTGGGGAGGGCTTGCTAACGGCTTCAACTCGGCGAATGGTGGGCTTATTCTGCACGGAGCTTTCCAGAACAGGGCCGGCGACCGTCTCCGTGATGCTTTGAACCAAGGCTTTGTCGTCAGAGCTGGAGGCTTCCTGGGGTTGAGGATCCACTCGCTCCTTCGCCTTCTTCTCTTTTTTTATTTTGTTGCGATTGGCATCCTTGCTGGACATGTGAGACATCGAGGCCGCTGAGCGAACGAAGGGAGGAGTGGTGATAGCTGGTGATGGAGCCGGGGAAAGAGCGTAATGGTGGTAAGACTGTAAAGCAGTCAGTCGCTTGGCGTGATTGGGCTGGATCATGCCCTTGAGCAGCGACTCCATTGCTATGGAAAAACGAGTGGTGAGTAAGCATTTGATAGCAAATGATCATGCTCACGCTTTGACATCTTCCAGTCTCCAATCCAATGACCTGTCAAGGTTCTCTCGTAGTATACCTTGAGCTGCTCAGGAGTGGAAAATTCCTCTTCCTCCGAGATCTCAAACGGAGTCCTGCCGCTGAGAACCTCGAAGAAAGTGACCTTGAAAGGAGTTCCTGGTGAGGTTCTTGATCTGACCGGCAGGAATGTCCGAACTCACTCCCAAGGACCAGACGTCCGATAACCTTTCATCGTGTCGTATCCCTCGCGCTCGCTGCGAAACGAGTGATCGGAACGAAAAAAATCAGAGCTGAGGAAGAACTATTTGGAAGCAACGAGTTCTTACAGGTGGATCCAAATACTCGGGAGTCCCCCAGCTGATCTCGCTGAAGAAAGACTCCTTCTTAGATGGCGATCGGTTCGAGGACAAGTCACCGCAGCTGGTCAAATCGATCTCAGCCAGGTCCCACTTGGTGGCGAAGCCAAAATCGACCAGGACTGGGACATCAGCATGGGAGAGGAGGATGTTGCTGGGCTTGAGGTCGTTGTGAGCTGCGGTGCATGATGTCAGGTTCGTGAGGTGCGAAGAGAGTGTTTTAGCCACCCACTGATACCCTTGTCGTGCAAGTATGCGAGAGCGCCAGCAAGCTGCTTGAAGTAACTTCGAGCTCGATCTTCAGCGATGTTCACCGGAATGAGTTGAGCGTAGTAAGGCATGACGATTCTGTAATATGAAGGGTTGGTAAGACCAAATACCTGTCAAGTAGACATCTGAACTCACAAGGCATAACTGGGCGTAATAATGAAGCTGTCGAAAGCCACTACGCTAGGATGAGGATCAGCTCGGAGGGTGCGAATGACTTTCATCTCGCTCCACAAAGCGCGAACGCGAGCGGCAGTCGTGGGCGTCTTGGCTCTGTGTACCAGCTTGACAGCAATTCTAGAGTGGTGGTGCTGAGCAGCGATGATCCGGCCGGGAGACATAGCAGGGAGAGGCTGCTGAGCGAGGCGGTGAAGTGGGTGATATTGGGCTTGACGAGGTTTACAGACCCAGACGGAACCCCAATTTCCTATAGGCGTGTGAAGGAAGGAAGATATCAGAGCCTGCAGATCAGTAAAGCAATGTGTCTGTCACATACCGAAGCCAATCTCTTCGACAAATTTGTATCGATCAGAGAGCATTTGGTCGGTGAGCTGAAATGCAGCGGCAATTCAGCGCTTTTCAGGATTTGAATGGTTCAAAGTAATACTTACCGAGAAGATATCGGTCGCCACTTCACCCTCACCCTTGTTGTTGTCCCCCTTCTGCCTAGTGGGGGACGGATCCGTCGAAGCGGTCGTTAATGTCACACCACTCGTATTCGCCGCATCTTCTTGGGATGTAGTTAATGACTGATCGCCATTATCGTATTTGAATGGCGACGAGTTGTTTGATTGCAATTTTGTGACGGACGTCTGAGACTTCTGCAGTCGAGATTGCTGCATGGACGAATCAGTCCACATCGAGCTATCTCCGCTGGGCGTCGTGGCGAGTTCGGCTGTGCGGTTGGCGGAGCGACCTGATTTGACAGGTGTAGAATCGGATGCCGGATAGAAGGTCTCTTCGTCTGCGGGAACTTGACTGGTGAAACTGTCATGGCGTCTAACGACTCGAACGCGACGAGGAGTTGAAGGATCTTCGGACGAATCGACGGCTGTCTTTGTTTCGGAGCTGCTGTTGTTACCAGACTGGGAAGGGTCGGTACTGAGGTGAAGAAGGTTTTCATCAAGTTCCTCCGCGTCGCTGATGACTTGGTTTACCGATGATTGAGATGGGTTCGACATGGTCATTGAAAGATCCATGTACGATGGGGTATTAGAACCCGAAGCCGAAGCGGATGTGATGGATTTTCCACGGGACTCGCTGGGTTTGTTAGCGACACTCTCGTTGAGAAACGATGGTGGAGATGCCGATTTTGGTGATTCTTCCTTCGTGCTTCCGAAGAGATTCCATGAGCACTCCGAGCCAGAAAGACCGATATCAACCACATTCTCTTGACCGTGTACCGACTCTCCAGTCACCGCAGGCCTTTCCACCTTTCCATTCCACCCAGCAATCGGCACACTCAACAAATTCTCCCTACTCGAGTTCCCACTCAACAAACTCCTCCCCATCTCCATCGCTCTTCCTCTCAATCCGTCCGCCGACAACATCCTCTTCACCACCGTCATCTCCCTCCTCTTCTGACTCGCAGCAGGAGGAGGAGGTCTATTCGCGTGAGTACCTCTCGCAGGCCCAGAAACGGCTCGAGCTTGGATCGAAGGATTGCCAGCGACGCGAGAGAGAGCCGAAGCTTGCTGAATGGCTTTAGCTGTCCTAGCATCTGCCTCTGAAGCTGCGATATCACTGGTTCGAGTGAAAGCATGCTCGTTGAGAGTGGAGATCGAAGGTTGTTGCTTGAGGTAGTGATATTGTTTCCCAGCTACGATTTCGTCGTCTGCTCCAACGCTTGCGGCCTTGAGGATGTGCTTGGGTGGAGAAGGACCACCAAATGCTTTCGGACGGATAGGAACAGGCTCGGTGGGAACTGACATTACCTTAGTTCCAGGAGGATGAGGTGGCGTGAGTTTGAGGCGAAGACGAAGTTTACTCTTCGGTCGAGAAAGGACTTGATTGGGTGGCGTGATAGGAGCCTGGGACTTGGGTGGAACTATGGTGGATACCGAGGTAGAAACAGCGTGACCACGAGAATGAGGACCAATATCGACACGGACGATATCTTCTCGTTCAATATCTTTAGGATGAGGAGGAAGAGGTTTAGAGATTCGATTCTCCTGCTTCGACGTCTTGATCTGGCTTTGAGCTTGGATGGATTTGCTCTCCCCCGAGCCACCCTTCACACTCGTGACGTGACTTGGTGAGCTGGTATTCGAATTACTTTGAGCCGAGACCGCATCGCCTAAAGGTGTTCTCTCCACCTTGCCCTTCAACCCGTGTTCCTTGCTCTTCGACAAAACAGCGTCGACTCCCAATACACCTGCCACCATTCCATCTTTCAAACCTCCGCCACCACCTCCCATCTTGTTGTTAGCAGATATCTGGGAAGGAGGATGAAGACGACGCGATGGAGGTTCGAGGTAGTCCTTATTGATAGAATGGGAGGGGACGATACGCGCGTAAGGGTGTGTAGATTTCGCAACGTGCGATTGGTGATTGGATGATGGGTGTGGTGTGGTTGGTAGACCTGGATTGTTTGATAAGGGAGGTGTTTGTGGCATGTCGGTCTTTTGCCTGAGAGGGTTTAGAGTGGGATCGGCCGTGTCGATAAACAGAGGAGGGTGAGAAAAGGGGAGAGTAGTGGGGAAACGGAAACTAGTCAGCTTTTGGACAGTCCTTCTTTGATATCTTCGCGGACGTGTCGGCAATGCAGACACCCACCAATCAGCCACCTGACAAGATACCTCCTCTTGCAAGAGAATGGCTTAATGGCGGATTTCAAGCGTGCTATCTTCTTCTCAGCGGCTACGTCTTAAAACGTGAGGTCGTGATCGGCCTCAAGAAGACTGAGTGGTGGGAAGATTCTGCACCAGATGATTGAGGTGCTAGAAAAGACCAGTCTTTCCGATGTTGATGTTATGGTTCCTGTTGATGTTGCTGTTGATGTGGATGTTGAAGTCGAGTATTACCCTCTCGTCGTGGAGCGTCGACGCGATTTGTTTTGATGATGTGAGGAGCCCAGGGGGCTTGATGTTGGAAGAGGCAGATCATCCGGTAGATGGGTCACTCAACATCTCTCGTGCCACGCCGTGTGAAGATCAAACCAAACAGCAGGCCCCAAACACCCGCACACACCCTTCCCCCATCAGCAAGTTGGAGAGGTGACATCGAATCGACAATGAAACAATCTGATCCCCATCCTGTCTCCCGGTCTCCCGACCGATGTCGATGTCGATGTCGATGTCGATGTCGATGTCCTGTCCGAGTTGTCAAGGAGAGCATTTTTGCAATACCTCATCACCAGGAACGAGCGCGGTGGCGAACCGTGCGTTGCTCGTGGAGGATTTCGAGTCGATAATCCCGCTTTTTGCCACCGAAACAGTTAGCGTCCGATAATCCCTGTTCCAAGGGGAGGCTGTGAAAGGGATAGGTGTATCAGCTCCGTTCAAATTTCGTGCAGCCGCCAGCCCTTTCAGGTCGAGGTCGAATACATAGCCAGGTAGATGAGGGATGATCGATACAGTCAACCCGCACCAAAACTTATTTGATTGCAAAAAGTCCAATAAAAAAAGCTCTCCCCAACTTGATCATGCGTTCATTCTCTTCATTCGGAATGTCTGCATTCATCATCGCTCTCGCAAGTCGAGGCGTCCTAGCCGAACCAGAGAGTTCTCATCCTGAATTGACAGGTCGTGAGTGTGTTGATTCATGATCACCAAGGAAGACTTGGTCACTGATGGAGCAAGACGGGAAATCAAAAAAAGTTCCTACCTCAGTTCTCGGTGTCTTACCCACACAAAGTAGTGGTGACCCAGGAATCGAGAAATCTTTCTCAGAACTCACAGATCTGATGAAGTCCAAGTTTCCTGAAATTACAGGTAAGCTTACTTCTTCGAATCGTCATCGTACTTTTTCCTTTTTCCTTAATTGAATTTCTGTGCTATTAGGCAAACCTCAGCCGGCTGGAGTACCTGAAAGGCTAGGTATGGCTCATGAACGAGACGGTAGGTCGCTCCTTTGGATAAAATATCTCTATCGAACACGAATGTCACCTCATTTCCTCCTCAACTGGTCTTCTCAGTCGATTTATCTGGTTTGGGTAGCCTCGCGGCAGAACTCATTTCCGCCAACCCGCAATTGGTTGACATGGGATTAGCAGCAGCTTCAAACTTCCTCGGTTCAGGGAAAGATGCAGTTTCGGAGACAGCTATTGTTCAAACCTTGTCAAATGGAGATATCGTTACCACCACTAAACCGGTGGTGAAAAAGACAGACCCCGCAACGTGAGAGTGTAGCAGACGGAGAAATTTCACGCTTGGAATCGATAGCTAATTGATCTCGAGCGTTGCTCTGATATAGAGTTTCCACGACCTCGGAGAAGCTTAGTACCGCTCAACCTGCTATTGCTATGGGCGGTATGGCACTATTGTTCACTGCTACCGCTTTCGCGTTGTTAGGGTAGATAGAAGATGCCATGTACAGTAGTATTTGAATTGGCCCTAAGCTCTGTCTTGATGTGAACTTGTGCGATCTTTGGGAATCCCAGAGCATCTTGCATCTACACACGACCAAAGCGCCCAGAAAGATTGAAAACATTTCAATCATGGATCAGATAGGTACGACCAACCGAGCTCTGATTGAGTAACACGGTAATCGCATCTCTGAGCCGCGTAGTGAGTGAAAAGACTTCCCTCGAACCCCCTGGAGGAGAAAAATTGACAAAGGGGAGAGCTTTGCAACATCTCATCTACCCCCCGCCCAATTCCAGCGTTTCAAGTGGGATACTGCCTTTCAGCTTCCCACCTAGTCCCTTACCCGTCTCCTGGCGGAGAAGTGATGAAAGGTGTCGTGGGATTGTGATTGGGGCATGTTTATTGTCTCGACATATATATGTGGCAAGAGTCCCTTGTCTTGCTCTCTCTGTCTCCCTCTGCTTCATCCACCGCAGTGTCAAGATCACAACTTACACATCTGAATACTCCAAATTCGAAAGCTATCATCATCATGTTCACTTCAAACAAGAACTCCAAGGTCTGCTGGACAGTCCTTGCTCTTGCTCTCATGTCTGCAAGCGGCCAAGCTTTGGTCGTGAGAGAAGCCGATGCCGCCTTAGCAGTCAAGGGTGCAGTTGTGGAACGTCAGGGTGAGTACTGGTAGTGGTTGTAGCAAGATGCATTCCAGAAAGGGGAAGTATAGTATGAGGCGTACATAGGCTGACGGACGTTCACTGACTTCGTGTCTCTAGATGTGGGGGCAATCATCGATGGCATTGAGAGCCAAATCGTCGAACACGGTGGGGCTACGTACATTGGCCTGTTCGGTGAGTATGTTTCCTTATCAAAGCCATGGATAAGGGTACTAAACCGGGTGTTGTGATTAGAATCGTTGAAATCCAGTGCTAACGAGGGTGTGAGTAGGTTCATCGTCCTATACTGATTCCTGTGTTGACGCCAAGGAATCTCCGCTCTTAGACTGCGGTAGCAACTGCAGTCACCTCTTCCTCTGAAGTAAGTCGAAGAATCGAGCGCCTTCCATTCCCTCTGTCAACTGATAGATATCTCCACATGGCCGTGCCTCAGGTTACCCTGACTTCCACGTGCGAGTCCAAGAAGGACTGTAGACCGGGTGATGATGAGCTCACCATTAGCTGTTCACAGAGGAACCTCAACTGCTGCCACAGGTACCACGACCTCCGACTCTGCCGCCACAGGTACCACGACCTCCGACTCTGCTGCCTCCACAAAGGTTTCTTCATCGGCTAAAACCACCGGTACAGGTGGTGAGTCGACAGCATCGCTCGCCATTCAGAACAGCTCGTCTATCCCGACCTCAATCAAGGGTGTTAACGGTTCTGTCACCAACGGCACAGCCAATTCGTATGTTATATTATCCTGCCCTCTGCAGCTTCGAGTGCTGATGCTCATTCCCCCTGCCAGCTTCGCTAGCTCTGCCTTGCACGAAGCTCGAGTCCCGGGTGGTATCGCCATGACCTTGTCAGCCATCCTGGTCGGACTGGGCGCTACTCTCAGCATCATGACGTGATTGCATGTTAATAGTGCGGGCAAATTGTAACTTAGTAGCTAGTATTGTCAACCCCCCGCCTTATGGAATCCATGCATGTGCCGCGACTCAAAAGGGAGCAGCACGGACCGATCCGCGGTGTGCTCTTTCAAATTCAAATTCATGCCAGCCCACCACGTCGTCGGTACCGACCGCCTCGGAGCCGTCGTCGTCGAAACAAACCACCTATTCCTCTGTCCCGGCGGCTACGTCAAGCTCACCATATTGCGGCGAGCAGCACGGAGTTGACCATCCTGAGCTGGTGTCTAGCGTGCTCGGGTGTCTAGTTCAGGGATCCGCCAAGTCCCGCGGCAACGTTGAGCATTTCATTCAGCGTTAACGCCTTTCACACAGTATTCTTGACCTCCACCATCTTTACGACCACGTTCTCTGACTTCCGAGATAGCACGGCAACTTGCATACTTATCAGCTCTGGAGCGGAAGTCGACCTCTCAATCACCTGAGAATAATGGACCAACAGTCTTCGGATCGTGCGCAAAGCCGCATGACGCGAACACCAGTGGGAAGCGCGTCGCCGTCACTTGTTATTGCCGATGCTGATCAGGACGGCTCAACGAATGGTGTGTTACCGCAACGCTCATGGAGTGTTGGGGAAAGGGTTGCTGAATCGATTGAGATCCTCCAGGTCATAACGACGATCACCAAGTTGAAGGTCTCGGTGGCCTAGGTATGGCCATGGCTATGGCTGTTTCGTCAGAAAAGACTAGCGATGGAGGTGATGAGGGGATGATGTTGGGAGCTGGAGGAGGCTCAGGTGCTTCGGCAAGCGGAGAGGTTTCAGGCGGGATACTGCCAGGAGGTCCTGCTAGGAAGCAGAATGTGGCATGTAGGTGATATCTCCAGGCTCTTGGAGATGATATCAAATTTGCTCATTTCATTACCTACATGTCCCCAGGTGACGGCTGTCGAGGACGCAAAGTCAAGTGTCAGCGGGTACCAGGCGCAGACAAGGTGGGTAGTCGGCTGTAAGGCCGTCGTGTCACGGTGACTGACGAGCATAGAGCAAACTAGTGCGAACATTGCAAACTCAAGAACTTACCTTGCACGTAAGTCGCTATACACTGCCGCCACCCCAGCTCGATACTCACCTCAACCTTTTCTCCAGCTCCCACTATATCACCCAAATCTCATCTGCCCGCAAGCAGAAACAAACCGTCAAAGATTCCGCTCCCATTTCCAATGCGGTCCCTGGAAATTTCATCTCGCCGAGCGCGTTCGTTGGTGCTCCAATGACGCCTGCGAGTGCAAGTGGGAATAATGCCATCGCTTTTGGATCGCCCATCACTCCTGCAGCTGGAAATGGGACGCCGAGTCAGATCCGAGGGTCTGCCGGGATGGGATTGGGAATTGGGTTGGGAGTCGGTGCGGACGGAGGAGAACCCCAGTCGTCTATCAGGAAGTCAAACGGAGATGCGGCCGGAAGTAGTCGTCCCTCGAAGAGGCAGAAATCAAAGTCCGTGCATAGTATACCTTCTGGAATTGGCGTTTTGTATGCTGACGATTTCTCCCTTATTTCCGCTTTCCCAGCTCTCGACCAGCCTCAACCAGCTGCCTCGAACCACTCACCGCACCACCACCACTTGACAACTCGCAAAAGCGTTTCCACCTCCTCGAGTATCTCTTCTCCCCTCAACTCGTCCGCTGTGATGCGCTCGGTTACTCAGATCTACTGGAACCCCACGTAGGAAAGCAGGAGCCCACCGGCGTGTGCGAGGCTTGCCGAGCACCTCCTAGTCAGGCTCACATGAAGCTCATCAGTGAGAACGAACGGATCGAGTGAGTTATTCCTATGTTCGATGGCGCTGTTCTCTTGCTGATATGATCTCCCCCAGTCTCGCATCCGACCTTCTCGAGACCTACTTCCAGATTGTGCAAATCCGAACGCCCTACATTATAGACAAGAACGTCCGAGAAGGATGGCACCATCCTCAAAATCCCAAAGGTCAATTACCAACTGTAGCTGTGGCACTTATTCTTGCTTGGGGCGCCAGGTTCTCAGAACATCCCATCATCGTGCAGGACCGCGAGGAGTGTTCTCGAGGTTTGACAAATGGACGGAAGCGTAGTCGCATCGTGGAGCTACTTACTTTTCGCTATGAGCGAATTGTTGAGCTGGATGCCTTGTATCGAGTGTATACTGTTCAGAACGTATTGGCGGTGCTCAGTCTCATGGCATTGAAAGGATGTGAGTAGCCTATTCCAAGCCAGGCAATTCCGCCCTTTTAACGATTGGTTCTGGAAAACTTTCACAGTTCACAGAGACAGATGTACGTCGATCACAAACGACTATTTCGAATCATAGAACTAATATCTCTTCCATAGCTCAAGACATGTTCGCAATCAACGCTACCGTCAGCATGATCCAGCACTTGCAATACAATAGCTCACAAGTGTTACATGCCATAACCGACGGAACGGAACGAGCTTATGCATCGTTTACCTTCTGGCTGGTCCTGTGGACTGATTCGGCGATAGCAGCATACAACCGGACGTTGCCTGGGATGTTAGTCTAGCTTATCTCCTCGGAAATACTCTCAAACTGATTACCTTATATTGTGTCCTCTAGTGTGGATGGTGAATATGATGTCGAACCTTCTCAATGCTGGGATGCGAAGGGAGAACCGGGCGACCAATTCCCTTGGAGACAGGGTGACATTGGCAATGTGAGTCTGACGTGGTGTCTTATACTCTCTGCGCCGATTGAACGACTAATTTTTGCCTTCCAGTGGCTGGTCTACCACACCGCCATCGACTCCCACGCCCGCATCTTCCGCAAGCTCGCTGGGCTATGGGTGCCTCGAGTCGCACGAGAGGGTGTCAGTCTGCATGATATTCGTCACATCACCAATATGCTGTCTTTATGGCGGGAGGAACATCTCCCAAAAGTAGGTGTGCCGACTGTTTGGCCGCCAAGCTGGGATTTCACTGCCGCCGTAACTGCATGTAAGCGCTGCAATTGACTTGGTGGACTAGATCATCGACGCTGACAATAGCCACGCCCAGGTGGAGCTGACACCAACTTCCACATCGCATGGACCGTGCTTCACAATGCGATCGAAGACTTTGGAGTTCGGGAATTGAAGATGATGGCTCGAGGGGAGAATATCAACGCGCCTGGCGACACAACTGATATCGCGCAGGATATCGAAAGAGCGAAAGATAGGGTCAAACAAGAGGCGATGCATGGTGCAATGAGGATTGCGGCACTGGTGAGGGACCTTTGGAAGCGGGCTTGTTGGAGATGTTGCTCACTCGTAGTTCCGCAGGCCGCTGTCCTTACCGCAAATAGCTATCTGAGATTGGATCCTAAGAACTGCCTGATTCAACTTGTCCTCTCCGGTCGTCTTCTCGCTCGATCAGGTCGTAAGGAAGTTCTATCATGCATCGCTGGACTTCGTCAGATCGGGCTTGCCTTCGAGATAGGCTTCGACTATGCAGAAGAATTGGAAGCTCTAGATTTACAACAACCTGGAGCACCTCAACTGCCTCCCTCGAGAAACGAAGAACCCGCGCGTGATGCGAGGAGTACCTTCTCTAATCCACTTGGAAGTTTGGATCGTTCGAGAGACGTTCAAGGATATGGCCACCAGGGGCTAGGGCTGCCACCTCATGCTCCAATGTACGGGCAAGGTAGAGGAGGTTATGAGAGGAGTTCGGTTGGCTCGGAGCAGAGGGAGGAGTGGAACGGGTCACAAATACCGGCACCAGTGATGGATTCGCATATGCCGACGATGCCTTCCGTGAGTGGTATTTTCTTTGACATCATGTGCTCAATGGGCGTGCTGAATGGTGTCTACAGGACTATCCATGGCCAATGGCGCCGATCGAGCAAAACGGTAATCCACCTCAGTATCAAGGATCGACTCAACCTCCTCCTATGTCGACAGATTATGAGAATTTCGGGGGAATGGACGCTGGAGCGAGCGGGGTGATAGTCCAACCACCGACTCACAATGGCCTACTAGGCATCTGATGTACTGATTTGATTAGACATTCGGGTCCAAATAATTGACATTTTTATTTTTGTATCACGAAGCAAGTCCCATGCGTGACACCACAATGCACCGAAAACACCGAAAGATAAACAATCGGGACACGCGTTAATGAACCCAAAGGCGACTTTAAAAAATCCCAAAGGCTTAGGTTGTCTCAGAGCAACGATTTAGGATCTGCCGCTGGGTACCTTGGCCTCTCCTCTCATTTCGAGGACTACCCCAAACATCCGAAGCCCAAGACCTGCGAGGGAATCTGCCAAAGGCTCACACATAAGTGCTCCGGATTAAGAGAACCTGGAAGATGCCTCGACGTCACTTACACTTGAAGACACGTTAGACGATCACGATCAAAGAGTCACTCTCCGTGGTAAGCTTCACCATCCTTTGGCATGCCTGGGAGATTGTTCCGCACATCTGAGTCAGTGAGTGTGCCAAAGGCGGCGAGGGTGGTTCAAAGTGAATAGGAGTGCGGCCGTCTGGATCGCGTGTTAGAAAGATCATCACAACAAAGGACATGGGTGGATACAAACATCGTCTTCCAAGGTTAGGGTAGACTTTATCATCATCTCCCAGCAATTCGTCTCCAAGTCGAATCCACCTTATCTCCCGTCGTCCTCGTCATTTCAAGGCCAAGTGTGCTTCGAGATCATCAAACGGCAGAGCGAGGAACGATCTGGCGATTATCCAGAACGTCGCCATCGTCCAGAACATCTACATCAGCATGGCTCACAGATCACTCGAGGCGATGGCCTCTTATGCGAGGAAAACAAGAGGTGATGTTCCACCACCTCTGGTCGTAAGCTCTTTCACCCTTTAACCACTCCCACTGGAAGAGATATATTGACAATGCTTCCCATCTACCTCTACCTCAGGGGGCATCAATTACATACTATCAAACCCCTGGTACATCTAATCAACCACCTCAACCCTTAATCCTTGTCTTTGGAGGTCGATGCGTCAACAATCGCCGAGTAGTCTCGACGATGTACATCCTCGACCTCTTGACATTGACGTGGGAACGAGTGCAAGGTGGAGATGCTTCAGATGAGGAAGTCATGGATGGTGAGGGTGAGGAAGAGCACCATTGGCCGGCACCGAGATATTTCCATACTGCTGATATCTGTGAGTGAAGTTCATGGCGTCGAGCTTTGAGAAGAAGTGTGAAGCTGATTCCACCACATGGCCATTTGCAAAACTAGGGCAAGACAGACTAATAGTCTTCGGTGGAATGGGCTATCAATCATCTGACCCAAATTGGGGGACCAATTCAATAGTGTCTGCCACTTCAACCTCATCCCAAACACCTGAAACGCCTTGCGTCCTATCTGATATCCATATCTTCGATTGCATTGCTCGTCGATGGATGCGTTTATCGAAAGAAGTCAATCAGATCACACCAGCCTCGCCGGCGGGATTGGTTGCGCTCGATAGTGGAGTAGCGATGGAAGAAGGTGGTCAGAGGAAGAGCGGAGAGCCGGCTTTCGTAGCAAAGGCGAGGTATGCACATCTGAGTGCTGTCAGCAAGGGATGTTTGATCATTATCGGTGGTCAGAATCTGAGCAATGAGTGAGTTTCGAAGTATATTATTTCCCCCCCACTGAAATAAGATCAGCTCATCCATATTTCTCCTTCACAGCTATGTCTCCGAGATTTCCGCATTCGATCTCGTCAAACAACGCTGGACAGGCAGCAAGGTCGTTCCGAATGAATATCGAGGGTCATATCGTTCCGTTTCCGTAACATCCCGCTATCATGTCAGCAATCCCGCTGCTTCCCTCTCTGCACCAACATCGGCTACATCGACCGATGTACCTCGATCAAATAGTCTTATTCGTCTACCTATCAGTGTTCTCGAGGATGGAGGCGGCGGTGACATCTACACGTTTTCCAATTCCAACTTCACCGATGTGAAACGAGAGCTGCAACTCTTCTCACCGAGTGAGAGTGACAATCCTGCGGATATGTCAGCTACCGATTTGACTGCGTTGATGAAGGATGCTCCTACTACACTGCCTCCTGGTCTGAGATTTCCTTTCGGAGCGATACTAGGACATCATCTCATCATCGCTGGGACGTACCTGTCCGCATCAGTCCAGCAGTTCTTGATGTGGGCCCTAGACCTATGGACATGGCAGTGGACGAAGGTCGATTCCATTGCTTTGAATAGAGGTAGTTGGAACAAGGCAACGCTGTGGGAGGATCAGGCGAAGTTGGTAGTGTTTGGCAATATGGGATCGAATCTTCAAGAGGATTGTGAGTCTTTTCTGAAGCCGTGACTGTGCTCAAGCGGTGGCTTGACACTTTTGACTATCAGACGAACACCGCTGCATCAACTTTGACCATCTTGCTTTCGTTGAGCTCGAGATTCATGGCCTCTATCAACCTCCGCTTCCACCCTATACCAAGCCGGAGTACCAACCTCTGGCCCTCAAGATCCTCCACTCCTCAGTCAACAGCGATTTCGAGGTGGTATGCGAAGATGGCCGAAGCGTCAAATGCTCTCGGACTATTCTTCTTCATCGCTGGCCTTGGTTCAGGATGCAACACGATCGTGCTCAGGCGGATGCGACCGATGTCGTTATCGCCGCGGTACGGGAATGTGGGATGACTGACGTCCCCGTCACCCTCTCGCCGGCTCGTCTCACTCCGAGACAGCTACATCTCTCTGAACCTTACCCGGTCGTTCTTGCCTTCCTTGAATATCTCTACTCTGAGTCTCTCCTCACGCCCTTGCAGCATCGCCCACCGATTCTCTCGGCGTTGATGATGATCTCTAAGCAGTATCACTTGCCCGTACTGGGCCGCCTAGTGGCACACTCTATGCATGAGCGCCTCAACGAGGTGACGGCATTAGGCGTGTATGAGATCGCTACCCTTTGTGAAGAGATGTGTTTGCAAGTGAGAGCCTTGAAGATTGTTCTTGTAGGTGTGAAAGTCTCAGTCTTCGCTCGAGGTGAAGCTGATCACGTACTCGTCTCTCAGCAAATCCAAAAACGGGCTATTCAAGCCAACCACCGCCGCCCACCCACTTCATCAGCGTCGGGATCTAAGACCAGCAACATCCCCTCGCTCGACCATGGCTCCCAAGCTTTCAAATCCCAAACGAGTACGTCGAAGCAATCAGGTGCTAGCGATCCTCCTCAGAGTTCGAGCTCTCAAGGGACGCAGAAAACGCCCGCACCTTTAGAACATAGTTATCGGGCCTCCACCACCGAGGGGTCACGCCAGACTCTTTACTCAGCCAACCCCGCCATCATGAAACGAGCATCGAAGCGCTTCTCCCGCGATACAATGGAACAAATGCCGCCAGTTCCCAGCTTCACACTGCCAGCAGCACCAAAACCGATGAATGTCAATGTTCCCACACCTAGCATCGCGCCATCAGAACAAGTCAAGGATTCGCGCAACGCTCCAGTTCGTCAGAGCATGTCGTCGCCTGCATTGAATCGGATAATGCCATCACAGGAAATGCGCAGCAGCCAATCAATGCCAGTGGGGTTGGATGCAAAGGGCGACCAACCGGAAGAGGTGGTCTTTGAGTATCAACCCCCACCCAGCGCTGGCTTGATACGAAGCGCCAGCTTGACCTCGATCCATCATTTCCAAACGAGCGAGCCAGACGCCTCAGCATATCGTGCTGTCGGTCAACACCCGAGATCGATCCGTAGCAACTCCTCTGCCGGCTCCACGCAACGAATGCGAATCAGCAAGGAAAACGTCACGGACCGCAGCCCTCTGTCTGCTACGAAAAGTGATAGCTTTGCCACCGTGTCAACTGGTCCTGGGGAATTGCCGACCCCTGGAGAGTCTCCTGGATCGGGTTGGCCTTGGGAGTCCTTCCACGTTGGTGGTCGCAGCCCTCGCAAGGTTGCCATGAAGCCCTCCATGGAGGCCATCGGAGAGCATGCCACGCATCAAAGGGGACCCAGCGATTCTTCAGGCTACAGCAACGACGCGCCGTTGGACAGAAACACGCCTCAGCCTTATCGTATCCTAAAGACCTCACTAGAAAACTGCGACCTAATCACGGCCACAATGCCGTCAGCGCCAGTGCGTAGTAAGGCGCGGCGACCACCCACGATCAACACATATATCGCTCGTCCGCATTACGGAGCCAAGGTGAGTTCCGCGCAACAACCGCCTTCGCCATTCTCAAATACCTTACCTCAAACCAACGTGGGTGCGACACCGATGGCACGCCAGTTGGCCGGACCGAGGACAAATCTCAAAAGAATGACCGCCTGGGAAGCTATGATCAGCGTTCCAGCCATTGTCACGTCAGAAGGCAGCAACGAGGTTACACCTTGGGACGAGCACGAGCCCTCATCTACAAGCACAAGTACTGGCGGGACAGTGGGTCATTTGTGAGTTCCACTGCGACATACGTCATGAAATGTCGTTGACTAGCCAGTCACCTCAGGTCTAGCAAGCAGCAAAGTCAGCGTAGGCGCCTCCTATCTGAGCCTGACAAGTCCAGCAAGCCTTCCAAGGAGAAGCTGCGCGGCGAGAAGAGTGGGATAGGTTTCGGGCGCATAGCAAGAGCGATGACCGCTGGCGCTAAGGATAGCCATGTTTGGGGTTAGGCATGCCTTCGGCCCTTTCAGTGGTTGATGTTGCTGTTGGGCGGGCGACAGGGTTACATTCCGGGGCTTCAGCGATTCGATGTTGCAGTGTACAACCTGGTTCATGTGCATTACAATAATAATAGACCCTACCCTGGGATTCAGGACGAAAAAACAAGCACGCTTGCAATACCGCCTTTGTCCGTTTCCTCCAATACCAACCCATCCAAAGCCATAAGTTCTGTGGGTGAGATCAATCAGCTCTTCGCATCCGTGCTTTCCACCGTTCTAACTCACTGCTTGGCGCGATTCCGACTACGTCGACAAGATTCCCTTCACCGGTCCGATCGAGTGACATCGTCGATGGATGATCAGCGTCTCCAAAATCCCTGCCCATTGCTGCAGCAGGGAGATTGGCAGCAATATGTTGCATTGAGGTAGTAAACGTAAGCAATTCATTCGGATTTGGAGACTTGATCGTCCATGGACAGCGAGCATGACGTTGGAAGAGAGCCGAACCAGGCTGTTTCCGCGCCGAGTCTTAGTCGACAACCTCGGAAAGGACTTCCGACAGACGTGACCTCACTATATTGGAATGTATCATGATCTTCTTAACTAGCCCACTCCCTTCATCGTCAACCAAGAAATCTAGTCCATGCTGAAAATAATTCCACCAACCTGTCCCGTTTCCCATGTCAGCATAAATCCGAGGGCCATCGTACTTTCCAGGACCTTACATCCGCTCCCTCTACGCTCGTCCCAGTCCCCCACCTGTCCACTACCACCACCAGCCCAGACCTCTGAAATTCTATTATCCTCTTTCCAGTATTTGCGTAAGGGTGGCCCGAGATCACACAGCAGGTCTTGTGCGAGGGTCTCATTGATACGGATAGTGAGGTTCGAGGGAGGTTCAGAAGGAGGGACGTAGAAGTGCAAGGTGATACTTTGACCGGGCTGGTATTGGGTATGGATGTTCTGAGCGCGAAGAGCAGGAACTATTTTCATCTAGATCTCACCTGAATCTCACATGACTTCACCGTGCCATCCATCACTTCAGTTGGCTCCAAATCGACCTTCTCCATCCAGGACATCTTCATCCTCTCTCTATCCACATCTTTCCCACCCTCTCTTCGCGACTGAAAGATCACAACCGACTGGACACCTCTCTCTCTGTGATTATCCTGCGACAATCCTCTTTCACTTTCGACGAATGTGAATCCCACACCCGGGTAGATCATATCATCATCAACATGTTCATCCCCACTACGCTCGAAGGTAGGTCCAAATACTCTCGCTACCATCCCACGAGTCAAGGGTTGTCCAACCTGTTCTGACGTAGGCGGAGATTCAAAGGAAGGAGGACAAGCGAGGATATTGGACTTGTAGGTAAGTGTGATGCCAGCGGATTTGGAAGTTGCAGATGGGAGGTTGGGAATCGTGATGCTCTGGAGGAGTTGGGCGGAGGGTGCGGAAGTACACGGAAATGTGAGGAATAGGTGGGAAAGGCGGATGACGATAGGTGAGGTACTCGGTGACTACGAAGAAGTTCGATGTTATTCGGACTGGAGGGCACCTGGAGGAGTCAGCTGCTCACTTCTGCATCCCATTGTAGCTCAACCTTGGGAAAGCTCTCTTTGTTCGTTCGAAGGAGGTCGAGGACGTGCCATAGCGAGTCACCTGGGCCAACGACCGTTGTTCCAAGATATAGGTAAGTATACAGATGCTGACGTGGATTGGAAGAGGGACAGGAGCTCCCATAATGACTCTGAATGACTCACCAAGTATGAACATACCGAGGCTACGCCCTGGAACGAGAGAGAGCGATACCGGTTGGCGAGAGAGATGAGGCATATTGATGGCTATGCTATCCAGTTATTAGAGGAAGCAGGGTGCGATACGGTCGAACGAGATTTCACTTGGAAGGACACGTAGAAGAGCCTATCATGACATGTCGCAGATGATGGAAGGGATACAGAGATTGCTGTTGTTGTTGCTGCTGTTGTTGTCGTTGTATTGGTGGCGACGACGACATGGATGATGATCCTGGCCACGTGGCGCAAACGGGCCATCTTAGCCCGCCAAAAGAGTGCATCCATCCTTCAATAATCACATCACCCTACAAGCCCATAAATGAAAAAAAATGTCCAACCCTTTCACAGTACACCCATCACAACAGTCGCTCTCAAGCTCCGCAGGTCTCTCTTCGACCAACCTCCCTCACTCGCCGGGTAAATATCCGAGACCCAACCAAGAACACCCCCATCCAGTCGTTCAGAAAGAGACGGTACTCCCTCACCTGATGACAGGTATTCCTGTGATCGTAAAGAGGATGACTTCCATCCCCATGATTGGGAGACAGAAAAGTTATCTGGTCCGGAAGAGAAGCGGGTCAAGGCCGTTCCTAACGCAGAAGCACAGCTGATTGAAAAGTAAACCTGGAACGTAGGACACCGACAGTTCAGCATTCACCCACCCTTCCCATGTCACGCCGCTTCAACAACTCACTCTCGACACATTTCTCGGATCCCTATACGGCGAATGCGGAGGATCACTCTGCCTCTTCCCACCCATCACAGCGTTCAGTCGTGAGGGGCCATCGTCTCCATCACCTGGACTCGTCGAAGCAGGTGGAGACCCCACTGGAGTGAAACTCATAGTCCTATACATCGCCAGATCGTCGTTGCCTAGTCGACTGGATAGGCTGGAGACGACCGGACTGGAGGCGTTCCAGTCGGAGGAGGTAGAGATCGGGCGTGGGATGGGCACAGAGGGTGCTGGGGGTGGTTCTAGCATCGACTGGCGATGAAGGTAGACACCGAGTTGAACACCCTTGTCCTTTTTCTTGATCGTTTGAACGTAAATATTGAAGTACGAGCCTGCGACCAGATCACATCAGCATATCCCCTACCAGCTTCACTGCAGGCATGACTCACCAGCGTAAAACTGCGTCGTAGAATAAGCTCTTTGTTTCTCCCCCAGAGCTGCGACGCCCCAAAACTCGACCGCAAATCTAAAGGGCTCATGACTCGACCAGGTTGCCGTGTCTTTCACTTCATCCGCGTAGCCATCCCTCCACATGGACTCAATTTCACGTCCTGTTTTTACTCTTGGCCCAATACCGAAGAAAAGCTTTTCGTTCAAGGGAACTTGTTCTTTGCCCGTCCCGGTGTCGGTCGAAAGCAAGACAATGTTCCCAAGTTGGGGTCCAAGATCCGGCAGAGCTTGGGAAGGTGAGTACCCGAGGGTGGGTGAGATAGCGTCTCCGATACGTAGAGTACTATCCGTGGGTACGGGCCAAAATAATTTCTCCAAAGGCGAAGGGTTCTCCCCGAGACCATTTTGGAAGAGAGGACTGGAGGGCGCAGGAGACGGTGACGGAGTTGCCCTACCGGACGATCGACCGCGCGATCCAAGCAGGTACTTTGCATTCGCGCGCCTGGGTGACATTGCTCGTTCCGTCATTTCCTTGATCTCTGTGATAATTTCGATTGTAGTATACGCTAATCCAGCTGTTCGAGAGGAACTTGATTCGGTTGAAGGCGTTGGCGTCGCCGAGCGTTTGTGGCCGATCTGAGAGATGTCTTTAGGGTCCGGCATGGTACCGTCCGCTCGGTACCTGCTGATTCTAGACTGCAGGTGAGAAGCTGCCCAAAGAGCGGATTGAAGGACGATGAGAGGGACATAGGGAAGTCCGGTGTATGGATTGATATCACTCGACATGGAGGAGAGTTCGACGAAGGACTGTGATACAAAGATCGTCAGACTCGGTGATTTTCCACCACAATGAGAAAACGCACCATGTGACTGTAATAAATTCCACTCTTGAATATCTCCTGGAACTCGGCCTCTTCCTCCTCTTCCTCATCATCCCATTCCGCCTCACTTCCATCCTCGCTTTCCTCCTTGACGCCCAAGTCGCCTGTCACTCCTTCAGCCTTGTACATCGCCCTCCCAAGCCTCCGCAATTCGACGACACGCTTGGCGAAGCTATACCGCTCCATCTCATTCTTGACAAACAAGGCGTCGGATGAAATGACGGCTCGGACCCAGTGCGCTGGAAGACCACCATGCGCCCATATACACAGTGTCGATGGCGAATGCGAATCCATAGTTGAGTTGATGGAAGAAGACGTCGACGCCTCTTCTGGGGAAGGTTGCCATGAGACCGATTTTGACCTTTTCGATCGTGGAGTCGTAGGATGGGTCGAAGTTGTATCCCCCAGGGTCAAAGAGCCGAGTCCACTGGTCATCGTTTGATTTCTCCCCATGCTAGGTCGCACACTCGGAGGACTTTCGACATGACGGATCCCAGCCATCGCCTCTTCGACCTCGAGGATATCCACAGCCCACCTTGCCAACCAGCAAGCGCAAGCTTCACCGATTTTATCTCCTGCAAACCCATAGAAGTACTGTCTAACACCCAGATCAAATGACGTCGAATCGTCGTGCATGCTCCCGGATTCTCCCGGGTCCAACTTGATTTTGAGCCGATTTGCAGGATGTACCGTCGGACTTGAGGTGACACTACATTTTTGGCCCTCCTCCTCAGGTTCCTCATGCATGACTATCGGTTCCTCCTCGCGATCGCTACGCTTCCTGGCTCTTGACCCATTTGCCCGCGGATCTCCTGTAACTTTCCTACCCACACCTTCCAATCCTCGAGCCGGCTGTTGATCCTCTCCCTCCGTCTCCTCCTCACCGATCCCACTGCCGATCGCGAACTCCAAATACCTCCCTACGCTCCAGGGTCCCACGGATCCAAGGATCAATCCAAGGGTCTCCTTGACGATGTCGTTTTGACCGAGGTAGATAGCGGTCGCGAGGAGAGATAAGAGGAGTCGCGGAGTGGTGCCTTGGGTGTGCGGGGGAAGAGAGGCAGAAGAGGAGAAGATTGGTGAGTGTGGGAAAGACGGAGTGAGTGGGTGGGAGGAGGTCGGGAGGATCGCGGGGGAGACGTGAAGAACCGGGTAGGTGGAGTAGAGTCGTGATATGCAGATCCTGGTAGATGAAGCAGTTGTCAGTACGGTGTGTGGAAGCGAGCGTAATCTCCACTCACTCGAAGGCTGCTCTTGTGATATTATCATCATCGAAAACCAACTGCATCTCTTCCTCCTCCTCCTCCTTCCTTGCGCCGCCATCGAAACCAGTGGTGCTATGAAGACTTCCCGATCGAGTTGGAAGGGACACCTTTCGTCGAGGATCCGTATGGAATGGTGTAGACGTGGACTCGGAAAATCCACCGAGGAACAGTGAATGGAAGAAACCTACGCCATTTAAGGGTGATCTTTCAGCCATGCCTGGTCGGTACACGCGCCAAGACGAAAACAGTCCTGGATTTAACTTACCTGCTTGGACCAAGATCGACCGATGTAGATGGTAGACCATGCCCCATCTTTGGACTCTAAGATGGACATCTGCGCATGTGCCATTGATGAATGAGTTGTAAATGTGATCGAGAAGACCATTCCGTTGCTGCGTGTGGTGAGACGACATCGAGGAGGACGTTGAACTTTGCGCTGCCGCTACCGCCGGACCGTTGAGTGTGGATGAAGGAGCGGGAATTCCGTTCCTCGATCCTGATTCTGATGTGGAGCCTGCAGTGGTGGTAGCCAAGATCGGAGCCAAGGAAACTTGACGACTTGACGATGCCATGATGGATGTGTGGGGACGACCAGATGTGGCGCAGTGGCGAAGGGAGTCAGTCTGTTACCGAACGAGACGTCCTGAAATCAAGACCATGGGACGATGAGCGTTGTGAGAGGTGAACGTGGCAAGATGAAGGAGACTCGGAGCTATCTGTTGCTCGTGTGTTGTATGCAGACGCCGAGGAGGTGAAGATGAGGGTATGCAACAATAATGTGTGTGGCTGTGGCATAGCGTGGGCGACGGTCAGCTTTAGATAATCATTGCACGCGTTGGATTTACCCGAACCCGTCACCGTGACGTGAATTGATGATAATAACACAGCAATCAAAGCATAATCATCAAAAGTATAACTTCGAATACAACATTTCAGGACAGGCTCAAGGTTCCGTGTATAACGTCTTGGCCTAAACCCCACGCTTTCTCTCCATCGTTCGTGTGTGTTCCGTTCCGATCGTCGTCACTTGAAGAGGGAAGAAAAAACTCGTAAAACATTGTAGAAATGGTCGGAGAACAGGTCGTTAAAATCTTTTGTTTTGTTTTGGGGGGTGGTCTTGTTGCGTGTATTTGTGCGTGTATGTGTATGTGTAGAGGTAGGGGTCCAGCGTCGTGTATTTGCCGTCGTCCCATTCCCGTCATTCCGTGATTCCTTCTCCCACCGCACCCTTCTGCCATCCTATCTCCCACTAAGTGGTTCTCCATCCCCGAAATCCACATAATTCGCCCACCACTCATCTTCTATCCTCCTTTCAATCATCATCGATTCATCCATCTGCTGCAATTTCCCTCCATTGCCGATATGCCCTGTCTTGTATCCGTTGTTCCTTTCCAAGATAACATCGGATGGAGTGACGTTGTCTACTACCATCCCTCCTCTCCCTTTTGCATCTCCGTTTCCATCTTTCTCTTCATCTTCACTTCCCATTCCGAACATCCCCAACAACCCATTCCCATCCGGCGTCATAGCAGGACTAAACCCAATACTCAATCCTCCAAACATTCCCACCTGCCTCACTCCACTTTGACTGGTCGAATTCGCCATCATCATCATCAATTCGTTCTTCCCTCCTGTCATGGAAGGACAAACGACGCTCACCCCACTAAGGGAAGCGACGGATGATCCACTCATTCCGATCAGTTCACCGTCGGATGTATGAGTTTGCAAGGCTGCGTTGACTCTTGAGGGTGTATCTTCGATCGGAGTGGTGAGTGGAGTGACGTGGGAGTGTGGAGGAGGAGGAGGTGGTGGTGGTGGTGGTAGAGCAGGAGGTGGTGGTGGTGGTGGTGTTGGTTGTGGGAAACGTTGACGAGAAGCGGGTGGTGGTTGTAAATTGAAAGAAGGTCGATGGAGCTTAGTAGTTGGAAGAAGTTCCCATGATTTGTTGTTGTTGATAACTGATGATGAATCAACAATGGTTGATGGAGGATAAGGTGTAGGAAGCGATGTGATATTATCGATATCTGAATTGGAATGTTGATTCGTCACCGACCAAGCAGGTGGAAGACTGATAAAAGTCGGTCGATTGATTCTTGAATTCTTATCATCCTGCATCGTTCGGATCGATGATGATTTACTCGTTGCTGTTGTCATTGTTGTTGTTGTCGTCGATGTCGTCAACTTGAGTGAATCCGAAAACCTCTCATTTTTTGCACCAGAGAAGCGACGACGACGTTCGAGTAACGACCCACCACCACCACCTCCACCACCACCACCATCACGATGGGAAGAAGCAGGCGATTGTACCTCCAAAGTACGAGCTCGTTTCCGGGGTTGATGATCCATCACCGCCCCCACCAAAGATGAATCAGGTAAGTCCAACCCACCCATTTCCAAACCTAATCCACCTGACGACGACGACGACGACGACGACGAACAATCCACCAACGATTTCCTCTTCTTCCTCCTTTCCATCAAACTAAGAACACCACCTTGATCTGAAGGAGGTTTCAATTCGAATCCATTTTCAACTCCACCGATGTATTTACCATGTCCGATGAGGAACCAAGCACGTCGGTGTTCGGCGTCTCGTTGAGCGAGGAGTTCGAGGTTGGTGTATGGTCTTGGTGGTGGACATCCAGGGTGGAAGGTGTTTGAGGGTGGTGGTGGTGGTGGTGGTGGTGGTGGTGGTGGTGGTTGGATGGTCTTGGTTTCTGCTATGATTGGACGTGGCGATGAAGTTGATGTAACGATGGATTTACTTGATTCTACCGAGTAGACAACTTCTTCTCGCTCTGATCTTGATCTTGACCTTGATCTGGATTTGGGTCTTGATTGTGATCTTCCTGATCCTGATCGTGTACCCGACGCCGACCCTGAACCCGATGCCGACCCTGATCCTGACCCTAATCCCAACCTCATCCCTTCTCCATTCTCCTCCTCCTCCTCACTTCCACCCACCTCCATTTTCTGATTTCTCCCAACAAACGATGAAGAAGCCGAACGTAACAACGAAGCTAGATGTCTAGCTAAAGATGTATGATAGTTGATGATTGGAGGTTGAGATGGTTCGAAGAGAGGTGATGATGATGGTGGTGGTGATGATAAAGATGAAGATGAAGATGACGGTGACGATTGACTAGGTGGAGACAGATCATGTTGTAGGGTAGACATGGTGAGGGGATTGCGTAGCTGATACTGCGCACTACCCGACCGACCGGGAATTTCGTATTGTCTTGAGTGGAGGTGGGTGGAAGGGAGGGATGAAGTGGTGGCGATGTGTAGCCGTCTCCCTCCGAGTGATGAAGGAGGATGGATTGTATCACACAGTACGCACGCCGGGTGTTCGCGTGTAGGAGGAGGAATCCAGAAAGGCGGTGTGGGTGGTGGGTGGTTTTGGGTGTTGATTTAATTTGGAGCAGAGAGAGTTTCGGTGGGGTGGTGGTATGGGCCACGCGCGATGGACGAAACCCCTTCCCTCCTCCGTTTCTTGCCGTTTTTGGAACCATGAAGATGAGATTGTCACACGCTGCTCTTTGCTCCTCACCTGCACCCTGCACCTGCACCTGCACCTGCACCTTCACCTTCGATCCCAACCCATCCACCTCGGTCCCCTCCTGTCGTTTTGCCCCGAACTCACTCTCCGCCCTCCTCACTCTCCGCCCTCCTCACTCTCCGCCCTGAGCTCCTGCCCTGCCCTCCCCATCGCGTCATCACATTCCGCCTCCGTCCCCCCTTTGTTCAAATAAATCGATTCCCACAGATTTGGAACCGGGTCTCTCTTTTATTTATTTCCGTTTTCGGGGGTACTCTTTCTAACTTTCCATTCGACACCTGTCCAACTTTCCCCTTGCTCCACGCCGATTCCCCTAGTACTCCCTTCTCCAAACAGTACTCCTTTTACTCTGCTTTCACTAACGTCGCGTGGATCGGCAGCTTAAACACGGTAGATTTTGCATTCCCAAATGGCGACTAATCCTCCTAGTCAGCTGGCGCAAAACGAAAAACAAAAAAAAACAAAAAACAAAAAGTGACTAAGAATGACGATTAAACAGTACAACCGTTTGGGCAGGTGTGATGGTTCCTCGCTCTCGGCATCACATGACGAATAGGGAGCAGGAGTTAAGGGGGGTAACAGGTGAAAGAGGGATTTCTTTGTACTGAATGACAAGTAATTATAATAGAGAATCCCAAGTTCACCCAACCCATTATTGATACTGTATCGGATTCAGGTTTGGATATGTTTCATTTGTCCCCCGCGAAACATATGAAACTTTTCCCATGGGGATTATCGTGCAAAAAAAAAGCGGTGTTGGAGAAACTCACGCCGATGGGAAAATGCGGGGGAGCCGAGAAGGCGGAACGGGCGGGATCAATGAAGACGTTCCGAGATATGTAGACTAAAACTAGCGTACTAGTTTGTTCGATTATAATCATGACCTACTACCTTCCTTACACCCGACTTGGTTTTACTATTACCATTTACACAACCACCACCACCTCCTACTCACCACCCACCACCAACACCACACCATGCGATTCCAAACTATCTCCACTATCGCAATCACCTTCTTCTCAGCTCTCAACCTCGTTGAAGCTGTAGCTAATCCAGTAGCTAATCCGGTAGCGGCTCCTGTTATTACAGCTGCTCCGGAGAGGAGGAATGCTGTTGTTCAAGAGAGGCAATGTGAGTGATGCGAGGCGGAAGCGAAGCCAAGTCGAGGCCATATTATCGGAATCGAGGTTGGAGAGAATAATTCCAAGTACTAAAACCATCCTTAAACGCCCTCCTTTTCCCTAACGCACTGACCACCACCCTTTTAAAATCCCTTTAATCCTATCTTTACCCTTCCCACCATCCACCCATCCCCATTACCCAATTCACCACAACAGTTGATTCCCTCCTCCCTGCATCTCTCCTCTCTATCATCTTGGGAGGAGGAACAGATATCAATTCTCTAGTTACTTCCATCATCAATGAAGCGTCTGTGAGTTTTGTCTCCCCGGGATGAGTGATGATATTTAGGAAAAGTGGAATAGGCGAAAGGGGTTTGACGCGTGTGTTGTTGTTTTTTACACTTCTTTTCTTTTCTTTGGGTTAGGCGGAGGTAGCTTCTTTGGCTACTGCTGATCCAGTGAGTTGGTGATAAAAACCCCGCCACAACTACAGAGAGAGATGTCTTGCTCAACTGATGAATTTTCAATTTTCTTTCCCATTTGAATTGGGATGTTATAGTCAGCTTTCAGCTCTCTCAATAACGCTCTTTCCAGTGAGTTTTCCGAAGGTCTTATCCATTTGGATAGATTTCCCTTTTGGAGAAACCGTGCAATGAGAAAAAGGTTTGCGTTGCCTGAGTTGCTGATACGATACGACATCCTTTTCTTTTCTTGTTAATCAGGCTTTGGCGGTTTCTCTGGAATCGACGTCAGTACTTTTAACTGATGAACAATATTATGGTGGTAATGATTCAATTAATACAGTCCATCTTATCGTCTGTCCAAGTCAATACCCAAATTAATTCCCGTGAGTGTGAAGATTATGATTCGTTGATGGGAGGATAAACCTCACTTTTACACACACACCTTGTGTTATCATTTCCCTTCTATCATTGGGTATCATTCGAATCAGAGATAATCGGTAGTATCAGCTCCAACGTTGCCGTAGGTTCAGCCCTCTCCCTCTGCCGCATGCTCTTGATTTGGGAATAGACTCATGAACCTAACCCCAATACGTTATCACCCCCATCTAGTCCGTCATCAACTCCGCCGAATCTGCCGCATCTAGTAAGTCTCTTGTCCTCGAGGGTACACCAAGGCGCCGCTGATATCCTTTTCCATCTATCCCACGTGAATTCCATTTGATAGCGTTGACAGGTGCAGCAGCTCTCTCGACTGCTTCGGTGAGTTCGCAGAGTTGGATCGGAATGAAAAACTAGGCAGGAAACCTAGAGTAGAAATAACGATGGAGCCTCTAATCATCATCGTCTTGGTCATCCTTTTTAACAGAGCGCTCTCAGCGTGGCTTCTGCTACTGCTTCTTCTGCAACGTCTTCTGCCCAATCCGTCGTATCCTCCGCGGCTTCCTCCACAGCGGCGTGAGTGACGAATGCTTTTCCCCTGTGATGGTCCTGATATCTGGATGATTGCTGAATGCCTACCTACCACTTGACCTTGTTGGGGAACCAATTCTTTTTGTAGCGCCACCAAGAGTGCTTCTGCTGGATTCAACAAGATCGATTCTCTCCCGCAAGGTTGGGCATTGGCTATTTCTTTGGTAGCTGTGGGGTTGGGTGGAGGAATGCTGCGATTCCTATGAGAATTTGAAGTGGGAGTTACCCCCACACCAAATCGGCCATTCCTCTTTGGGCTTAAAAAGTACTTTATTTTCTAGTTGAACATCACGCAGATCTGGATGATCGCCTCGAGATTCTTCTATACCATAATTGTATACCTCCTCCTTTTGTGACTCTCAATTTGATTGCCTGACGACCTTTACACCCCTCCCCTAACATGACACCCTTCCCCACCCTCCCCTGGACTCGCCTCCCTCCAAGACATCACCATCCATCCCCTTCTCCGACTTGTCCCGCAATGCCAAATCTGATAGGCTCACGTGACCATAATGCCCGCACCAAAAAAGTTGGCGACTGAGTGGTTAATCTCTCTCCTCTTGCCGAAGGGGATGACTCGTCGTTCAAAAGTTCTTGCCAGATCTGATATCCGTGCCGTCTTTCTCGGGAACTGCAGGGTCAATCATCGGGAAAGAGATCGAACTATTTTATACCATTTAAATCTTCTCATTCAACCAACATCCCAAATCATTACGACAATCAACTCTGGAAGATTCATTCCCGCCACTCGTTCAAATTTCTACCTTACCACCCATCAGCTCCGGGCTCGATCCAAAGAGCCTGTCCCTCCCTCGGCACTGATCACAACTAACAAAAGAACGGCACATAGGTGCCTATCAAGTGACATATTTTCATCACGATGAGTCTCAAGGCAGCGTGAGTCAATCTCAAGGTCATTGTCATCCTCCTCCCACATCATCTAAACATTCCCTACGATCTTTTCTCCCTCAGCATCCACTTTCGACCCATTCGTATCCTCTCCTCCTCCCCTCTCTCATCACCATCACCTCATGCTTTCACATCCAACGCCAACATCGCCGCTCAGCATGCTCAAACACAAGGTGCTGCAGCGGTGAACACTGTCGTGTCACAAGCTGGAGCTGTTGGATTCGCTGGGACTCAAGGAGGAGCTGGTGCTGGTTCTGGAGGGTTCCACGCAGGTCGATCCGGGTTCTCTGGGTATACGGTAAGCTCACTGATGCTTCTCTTCAATCGCTGACGATGAGCTGATGATCTGACGTGGGGGGCTTTTGCAGGGTTCCGCTCGAGCTTTCCTTCAAGCCACTCCCACTCAATCCCAATCCACTCGCCAAGCAGACGAAGATGACAACGACGATCTCTCCAATCCCAACTCCCGCGCATCTCTCATTCAACGAGCTCGTCAACATCGTCCTTCCCCTCAGACCCAAGATGGAAGATCAGGTCGTCGAGGCTCAAAGCTATATGACTCACGACCCATCGTTCGGTATATCGATGTCGAAGCTGGAAATCAATCGGGGCTCAAAGCTATCGAGGAAGCGCCGATTCCTCGATTGGAAGCAGCGAAGAAGCTGAGGACTCGCATGGAGAGAGAGTTGATGGACGAATCAGCTATCGATCTAGAGGATCTACCAGTCATTCAGCAGAGTGTGCGATCAAGAAATTCATCATCTATCGTCAACACGACGACTTCGGCGCCAAATGTCGGCAGTCTTTGGACAGTTGGATTGGCTCCCGCTAGGAAGCGACACGATGGTGAGAGGGACGTCTTGAAGAGAGCTGGACTCATCAGGCATTTCGGTGGGAGTGGGAGGATTCCCAAAAATTTGGAGGTGGAGGAGGAGGTAGAAGCTATTTTGAACGTGGAGGTTGGCGGCTGGGTCGCTCCCCGAACACCTTCGTCCGGAACATGGCGAGTCACATCTCTAGATGATTTGGCTCGATCGCGACGATCTCGATCCGTCGGCCGAGCTCGCAGCATGTCTACAAGCGCCGTCGAATCGGAATCACCGCGCGAGGACGTTTCCGTGCTTCATGCTGCAGCAAATTCTGGGAACTCTTCAGAAAAGCAGATCCTAGACGAGCTTCGAACCGAGCTGAAGGCGCGGGATGACCATGTGCAACAGGAGATCAAAACCTTGACGAATGCCTATTCCGAAGCCAAGGCTTCCGGACGCAACGGAGAGAAGAATCGTTTGGAGGATTTACTTCGTAATAGGATCGATAGCTACCGCAATCCGCCGGCGCTGGACAATCAAGGTCTGGCCATGTCATCTTCAACTCCGCCGCCGTACTTCACCACGCAGACCTACAATGCCGTCCTCGAAGCCTATCTAGCCTTCCGAACACAAGGCGGGACCATCAGGGATCTTCTGGTGTCTTACAACGAGATGCTTGAACGCAACGTTATACCAAACATCCGAACTTACGGCACTGTAATCAAGGCTCTGTCGATTCGAGGACGGGAGATCCACGTCACCAACCGGACCTTTGAGGAGCGATTAAAGTGGCTGAACTGGGAGAAGCAGTTCGTTGACAGTGGCATGTACACGAATCGTCAGATTAAATCCTGGCAAGAACGTTTCCAAGCAGCTGAGAAGCTTGGAGCTCAATGCGAGCAGCTTTTGAAGGAGAACAACTACCGTTCGGCGGTGAAGGTCTTCACGGCCGCCTCCACCTTCAATCCCACGCGACCGTTCGACAGCTTGCTCTACAGACGACTTCTGGAGGACGCGATCGCCCAGAAAGATGTCGCGACGGCAGATATGGTCTTTGCTCATTACAAGCAAGCGTACGCTAGCAAGTTTGAGCCACATTGGAACATGTTCACCCTTCTCATCCGGGCGCACACTCAGACCAAGGACTTGGCTGGAGCACAATCGGTTTTCGAGCAGTTCCTTTTACAGAAGGCTGCACAGTCCGAGATCGACGCTGCAGACGACACCAGACTCATCCGAGCTCGCGAGGTTTACTGTGCGATGCTGGGAGCATACGTACAATGCGACCGCCGAGCGGATGCCGAAGCGTTGTGGGCCGAAATGCAACAGGCTACTGAGGAATCGGAGAAGCAGCCGGCGAACGCTCCCAGACTCACGGGTACGGCCGTGATGGAGTATATCCGGGCTTTCGTTGAAGTAGATCCTTCTGGACAACTCGCCGCGCAGCAACTCTTCAATTACCATGATGTCTTGGCCTCGGCTAACGCAGATTCAGGATGGCCACCTGCCCCTGCATACGACGCAGTGGTGCAGGCGGCCCTCTTCGCAGGCGATGCGAACACCGCTTGTCGCGCTATGACCTACTTGTTGTCACCACCCCACCAAACGAGCTTGGCCCACCTTGCGAACGTCCTCGTCAGTCACGTTCGCAGCATCCTCAAGCTCATGCAATTCGACGTCATGAAGTCTCAGCCGGATGAGGCCGTAATGGACGGTCTGCTAGACGAGATCGTTAAACTTCTACACGGCGCGGCTGGAACTGTCGTGCGCGTAACAGGCTCTTGCAATCTCGGTGACGAGCTTGGGGCCTGGATGAGCCTTCTTTCCTCCCACGGCAGGACTCGGGACGTGTTGGAGCTACTGCAGACGGGCAAGTTTGACCTCAGTTACCTTGATAACGCATCTCAGGACACGCTTCAAACTCTCATGGAGCAGGATCTGCAACGACCGGACGCTACCATGGTCGAAGCAGTCGGTTACGGCCTCGCCCTGAGCCCCTCGGCCTTCAGAGCTCCTGATTGTGCTACCGCGTCCTTCATCTGCCGCAAGTACGTCGAAGGCGACAATATCTCCGCACTGGGCAATGATTCCCAAACCTGGCGTCTAATCATGGATGCCCTTGTTGCTGTTGCAACACGTACGGGCCCTGCAGCGCTCACGGGTCAATCCGCTATCGATTTCGACGAGAGTTTCAAAGGTTTCACAGAGATCCTTTCGAACCTTCCGGAGTCATCGCGTCCATCGGTTGACGAGATTCGGACCTATGCCATGCTGCTCCTGACGAGGACACACGACCAGGAAACTTTACACAGACTCTTGCAGTGCGTGAAGCCGCGAGACATTGCCTTCCTTGAACAGAATCTGCAAAAAGCATTCGCCACTCCGGAGTTGTCGGAAAGCAGCACTGCCGACATTCCGTCAGTGCCCACATCACCTCTCGCTACTCCATTCGTGATTAACTTTCACCTCAATTCGATCATCGACGGCCACTGCTTGGCACGGCCCTCCATAACTCCATTCTCCGCATACGAACTCGTAAAATCCAACTTGAAGCAGGGCAAGGCACCCTCGTCTGATGTGCTGGCGAGATTGCTGCAATCCATATCAAGGTCTGGCGATGAATCCAAGGTGCAGGATCTCTACGAGATCGCTCATCAAGCCCTGACTCTTGCTTCAGAAGAGGAGAAATTTCCGGCGTTCGTCTTTATCGAGGACAACATGATGATTGCCCAACTACATCTCGGTCACACTGACAGGGCAATGCAACATCGAGACGTTATTTTCCAGGTTGGCGGCGTTCCATCGGCTGATGCGTACGCAACTATGATCAGCTTTGCTAAGGATTCCACCGATGATGCCAATGTCGCCAGGGAGATGTTTGCCGAGTCCGAGAGGCGGGGTGTAAAGCCGAACCTTTACCTGTTCAATACTATCATCTCCAAGTTATCGAAAGCTCGCAAAGCAGAGTCGGCGATCGAGTTATTCAAAAGAATGAAGGCGGAGCAAATTCGTCCTTCTTCAGTAACTTATGGTGCTGTCATTGTGAGTTGTTCGGCTCAAGAAACTGTGAGAACCTGTTTCGGCTGACCTTGGCATGTTTCGACAGAATGCGTGCTGTCGAGTTGGTGATGCCACATCAGCTGCAACTTTGTTTAATGAGATGCAGTCAATGCGTGGATTCAAACCGAGGGTTCCACCCTACAAGTGAGTGAAGACCTTGAGCCCACTTTCAACTATCCTGACCCTCCCCTCGATCTCTCAGTACCATGATGCAACTCCATCTTACAACGAAACCGTCTCGAGACCTCGTCCTGCATTATTACGACCAGATGGTCCAGCATGGAGTGGCACCTTCGGCTCACACTTACAAGCTCCTCTTGGATGCCTTCGGTACCCTCTCACCGATCGATCTCCCAGCCATGGATCAAGTCTTTGCCAATCTGTCTCGTGATGGCAGGGTGACTGTACAAGGTACGCACTGGACGTCAAGAATATACGCATACGGAGTCATAGCCGGAGATGCCCAACGCGCTGAAGAGATCTTCAACGAGATATCGTCGCACCCTTCCTTCCCGGCTCACGGCAAAATCGAGCCGGTATGCTGGGAGGCTATCCTCAGCGTGTTTGCTCAATATAGGATGATCGACAAGATGGAAGAGTACGCTGATCGAATGCGAGCCGAGGATATCCGGGGTACTGCTTATATCAATAACATGCTCATCAAGGGGTATGCGGTAGTTGGCAGGATCGAAGATGCTAGGAAGGTATTTGACTCGATGCATGATTCAGTCACCGGTGAGTTCGACCTTGACGTAAACCCCTCAGATGAGGGGCTTCACTGACAAGCATTATATCAACAGGTTTCGCTGCACCGAACAACCACCCCACACTGTTGACCTCTTCCGGCAACGTGAAGCCAGCGCCGACCGCCCCGACCAGCGAGGTCTTCCGAGAGCCTTCTTCCTAGTGAGCGGCATATGGCCTCTGTAGTGCGGTGATCTCGCGCTGACGATTTTGATTCGTTCTTCCAGTGAGATGATGATTCGATCAGAGTTGTTGGTCGGTGACCGAGAAAGGGCGCAGCGGTTGTGCGATCAAATGGAAGAGAGGTGAGTTACCTGTTTTTTTTTCGTAGCGTACTCTTCGGCAAAGCTAACGACGTATCTGAATATCAGACAATACCCTGTCCCTGTAACCGCACGAATCATCGCCGCGATGCACGAGCCTGCCACCGTACAAGAAGCAGCTTTGATGAATACTCCTCGAACAGGGGTCTGGACGGCTCCACAAACGGACCAACGTCTTGCCGAGAGCAATGTTTACACAGCGCAGGGTGACGTTCAAGCCGCATTATGATTGGAAAGCGGTTGGAAATAGTCGTTGGGTGAACGAACATTTTACGAAGTTACGACTGTATCCTGTAGTGTATTCAATAGATACTAATCCATGTCCTAGGATGCTTGGCGAGTAAGATCCGAGATTTCCCGGAGCGGAGACAAGGGACAACTCAGTCTGTTCCTTGCTCAAAAAGTGGGGTTGATGCAAAAATGATATATAGCTCCTCTTCGTCTGTTGCGTCAAACAAAGAATCTATCTCCCTCTCCTATGAAGGACGCTCAGCAACTTCCGGACCACCGTACTTGGCAGTGTCAACGCCGTGAAACTTGTGGTTCACCAAGTTGAACCTGAATTGCCAATTGCATTCTCATCAGCCGCTTGTTCGGACGAGTATATCAAAACCAAATGATCCAAACACCCACCATGGCATTGCTCCGAACTTCAATTGACTCCACAAGCTGTTTCTCATCGCTACTCCCTGCAAATACTCATCAAGATCTGACTCGCCGTAGATTGGCTTGCCGGCTGCTGCTCGTGCTGATAGTTCCTTCATGTCCTTGGCTTGTTCGGGTTCATTGGGAGTCAAACCCATGAAGCGGACTGTGGGTGAGGTACGTTGGGTCAGATGGAAGTCATCGTGGCTTCCTAGCCAGGTAGCAGTTAATGATGGAGCAGATTTCAACGTACAACTAGATCTTTGGTAGGCGAGCATGAAACCACCACAGAATCCGAGGAAGGTGGTAAGACGAAGAGCTGACCGTGCTCCGAATCTGTAGTTTGATGGGTCAATTCGTTCTGTGATGCATGTTTCCGGTCCACATTTATTTTATGAGCGTTCGGTTTCGAGAAAACCAACACCTCAATCTTCCCTCCTCACCCATAAAGTAGAGAGCTCCAGGACCTGCAACGGTAGCGCCGGCCCAAACCGTATAATCGCTCGGCCGCATGTACCTCACGACTCGAGCCGCATGTGGGTCGGCATCGATGAGTGGGTAGGGATTCTGAGTATCCTTGATGGGCATGGTGGTGGTCGTCAGAGCTCAATAGCTTGAGGAGTTTGTATTTCAGCAGAGAATCAGATTGGAATAGGCTCCTAGGTCGAAGGGAGATGTTGAAAGAGCTAGTTGAAGGGGGGAGTTGCGGGTTATCACTTACTCACGGTGGGCAACAACTTGGAGACCCATCTTCATTCCAAAAGTCCCCTCACGCGACAGCCTCAGTGAGACCTCACAGAGAGTGAGTCCCCATAGACTGTCAGAATGTCTAAGCAGGGTTGTCTAGTGTCTGGGATATACTACTTTTTTTTTCATTTACTACTGTCATCTTAGCTGGTGTCTCTGCCGCAAAAGCACAGATCGGGGGAGTTCGACGACGCGACGGAGAAGCGGTCGTTGAGTTTCCCTCTTGAACACCACGGACTTGGTTTTTGGGTTTGGGTGTAATTCTCGGACATGAGGAGACGGGGAATGGATGGAGACAAGCTTAGTTGCATGATCCGGGGGACGAACCATTCGATCCCAACCCTTAGAGATCGGCGTGTGGAGACGGAGGTTGGGAGGGTGTTGATTGAATAACCGGAGTGACGATTGAGCGTTATTACTCTTACTCTTGTCCAGGTCAAGGTTGGAACGGCAGAGAGTTGCTGTGCGGACCGCCCTTGCGCACCGAGACATAACCCGTGAGAGTGGTTTGCCCGATCTGGCAAATCAGACAGCTTCTCCCCCGGATGGGAATCAGCACGGTGTTTAAGCGGTATCGAGATGTGGGGTGACGACTCATTCAAATTCCTCTCCAAACCATGCTACTTTAGTACCGTAAAACACAAAAAAAAAGATACCAGGGCCTCACGTCCCATCCCACTCGGCAGCGGCGCTCCTTTCCAAATCCTCACAGACAGCCATTTTCCCCGCGAAAAAGGGACAGTCACTGACGATCTGGATAGGGGGTGCGGAGGATCGTCGCTCACTCATTTCGTCTCATCCAGACTCGACCAGACTCCACCGTCCGGATTAGACAGACACTTCTCACCTCCTTGCTATCCTCAATAACAGTCCTCCACCGGACGCACGTCTTGCGTTTGGCAGCTGCTAACCCGCAAAGGCGATGGAAAGCGGCCAAAGGAAGAGAAGACGCTCGAGATCTCAAGGATACAGAGCTCCGACCGGAGACGAATACCCTCAAGAACAACATCTAAACCGAATGCATCTAGGAGCCGCTATGACGGACGACGGAAATATCAATGGAAATGGTGATATGACGGGTCAACAGCAAGACGGGTGGTATGTAGGACAACGAGACCAACACCATCGATCGATGGAATACATCGACACAAAGCTAGACCAAAATGGTTATGTTGGATCCTTTCAAGAGTATGCCGCTCCTCACTTTCATCCTCACGTCATGATGAACGAGACGGATCGAGGTCCAGTATCACCATGGGCAACGGGGTTTGCTCCACCACCTCAATCCAATCTTCCTCAATACCTCTCGTTCGCTGGACCAATGCATCATCATGCTCCGGACCCATATGGTCATCATCATGCGCCACAATCCCTCAACTACCCTGGCATGCCATTCAACGTCGCTCCTCCACACATGTCATTATATGCACGCCCTCAACAACAGTCCGAAATAGCCGGTTGGCAACCTCACCCGAACGCTGAACATATACGAGGAGAGTCTACCCTCAGCGGATTTCATCCTGATGGACCGGTATATGGTAGCCAGAACCATCACAAGTTCTCAGTGGAGGATGAGCCTTCTTTGCGTCCCACAAAAACGAAGAAGACAGCAAGAGCTGAGAAGAATGGCAAGGCCGCCTCTGCTTCATCGATGACGCCAGGTGCCAAGGGATTCGTTGCTTGTGTTCCATGGTGAGTAAGGCAACGATGCAGAAGTAGAAAGCCGTTTTTATCCTGGTGATTGACGTCCATGCCCCCTACCACACAGCCGTCAACGCAAAATCAAATGTAACGGCATTCGACCAAATTGTACCAACTGCTACAGTAAGCACTTGGAATGCAAATATGACGAAGTCGTCAAGCGTAGAGGCCCAGATAAGCAGCCAGGAGGTGTGTTCAGCTTCTTACCTTCTTGTTCCTATCAACCATTACTGATCTTCCACCACCTCAGGTCGTATGCGCAAACGAGACGTCAAAAAGGAGGACGGCCAGGAAAGCCCAAAGCCTAACGCGGATGGTTCCGCTTCTACATCCCGGACAACATCTGCCAATGGCGAGCCTGAGAGCCCATCGAATTCCAAAGTCCCAAGCTCTAACTTCACTTTCACTGCTACATTGCAAGCGACGACGGGAGTCGTCGAGGCGTCCAATGTCATTTCGCCGACGGGCCATCAATTTCAGCATATTTCCGTGGATGGCGTAATTGGCGGCGGCGGCGTTGGCGTCACCACATTACCTCCAGCGGCGACTTTCACGGAATATTCCGCCAAGACCTCAAATTCCTCCCATCGGACGGTAAATGAAAATGATACCAGCTTGCTCTACACCGATGGATCTATCGTTGTACAAGCACCTTCTGAGCCGGATGTCGAATCCTCTTGGATAGCACCTAGCGTGCAATTCAACGATCCGACGGTTATACCAGGTCAAACTCAAGGTGCCGGGACGAGTCCTAAGTTGGGGGTGTACGGTCTGTTGATACCGGGCGATAATATGTTTGGTGTCGCGAATGCGCGAAATGGTGCAACGATATCGTGAGTGTGCCTGGAGGATCTGCTGTCGCGGCGTATTGATGTATAAGTCCCTACCAGGCCGATCACCGACAACAATGAGGAATCAGACGCTTCTTCTACGTTCCAGGAAGAATGGACGCCTCCTCAGCTGTCACTTGACTTGGAGAGGGTGCCAAATATCGCGTATGCTAGAGATCAGGATTGGGCGTGGATGGCGGGGCTGTTCAGTGATAGGAGGGATCGGGGGTGAGAGAGAAATAGAGAGAGAAACCGTCGACCGTGGCTGACGGGTTGTCTACCCGCTTTCAGAATGATCATATTAGATCTTCGACTTCGAGAAGTGTGAGTCCAAGGTGCATGCTCCATGATCCAATCCCATCTGACTCCATCGTCCGATCGAAGTTTCGATATGGGATTGTCTTGGTTCGGTTGCATCAACCGGTCTGCATTCTTCGCTCAACTCCATCATCCGGTTGCGCGCCTTGATATCCAACCGGGCCTTGTTCTCGCCCTCCTAGCTTGCAATACCCTTTTCCGCACAGGAGAAGATGGTCCCACACATCCCGGTCGGCAACTTGCTTGCGGGTATGCCGACGCTGCTCGAGCGATGATTCAACAATCGGTTATTGCGAACAAAACCGATCCTTCGTTAGCTCAAGCCGCTTTGGTACTCTCCATCTTCGAGACTTGTCCCCATCCTTTACATTCTTTGGAGAGATCAGCAGCGGCGCTCAAGCAGATGGATGCAATCATGCAGATGTTCTGCCTCTTCGCTATTGACGTCACGGACGAGAGGGTATCGATATACCTACCCAATCAAGTCCCAAAGCTATCCATCGACTCAGCGACTGGTGATCCAACGTCCGGCGGAATTCTCTCTCCCGAGATCGAAAAGACAGTCCTCGCACCGGAGGACCAGTCGAGTCGCCACCAAGCTGCAATGTGGTCACCTGTCCCTAAATGGCCTGCGCATTGGACTGAGAGTGACATGAGAAAGGATGAGAGTAGGCGCGTGGCCTGGACGGCGTCGTCAGTCGTTGCTGCTTTCAGTGCGTGGTCTTTGGCGATGGGGACTCCGCCATTGGATTTGTATTCCGCCCAGCCGGAAAACGTAAGTTCACGCGGAAGGGCATGTCAATCTTTGCAACTGCTGACGGTTGGCTTCGTATAGTACGCTATTTTCTTCCCAGCTGAGGTAATGTTCCTTTCTGACGATCAGTCGGAGGTACCGGTGAGCTTCTCGCGGATAGTCAAGTGTCTGTATTCTTGCTTAAGGCAAATCCATGTCTGTTTGCAGGTCGGTAAACGTACGATGTGGGCACTCTTCCACCGTGTGGTTCTCCTCTGGCACTTCACCGTCAAGCTGTACCATACCTCCCTCCCTGAAGATCACAAGTTCAGCGCGGCTCTCGAGATACTCCAAGAAGTCGACATTATCGAGAAATCCTTGTTCGAAAGCAACGAGGAATCTGGAAACCTCTATCGATGGCAAGCTCGTGATTGGATTATCAAT
Organism: Cryptococcus sp. T15_22C; assembly: GCA_017654825.1. NCBI lineage: Eukaryota > Fungi > Basidiomycota > Tremellomycetes > Tremellales > Cryptococcaceae > Cryptococcus > Cryptococcus sp. T15_22C. The sequence continues at coordinate 575,582 of JADPYA010000203.1, read as the reverse complement.
ATCCGGAAGCTTACGGCGTCGGGTATACGTCATAAGCAAGGGTTGGTGTCTGCCTCCGAGCTTGTATACGATCCAATGAGGGCAAGAAGTTGGCTGGCAACTCAGAACAAGATCGCAATATCTATGGCGAAGAGCATGTCCGGTGGCAAATCAGTTGGACTCCCGGCTTTGAAGAACCGACCGATGTATGTTTGGTGGTTATTGGGTCAGGCGAAAACGTGAGCGCTACCCGCTGAGAGCAAGCCTGGATGGAGACTGATCCAAGTTTGGTCATATGATGACAGAGCATGTGACTTCTATGAACAAGACAACAGTTTGACATCAGCAATTGAGCTTGCTGGCGGGATGTGGAAGGCTATAGATATGCTCGTCGAGTGCTGGCCGTGTCCGTGTGAGTAACAGGAGAGGGGCGAGGTGGTTAAGTATCCTGACGCGGATTCCGCCATTCGATCCGCAGCCGTCAAAGCCGTCGCCGCTGCTTTCAAGAATCGATACGACAGAATCGTGAAGAAAAGGAACATGCAGCAAGCAGCGGCATTGTGTTAGAAGGGAGCTGCAGAAGATAGAAACCAAGGTTGTACATTTGTCCCTGTCACAGTTCTTCTTGCGAATCATCATATGCACGTGAGACGGGACGATAAGACTGCGGTCCGGGGTTGCGGGGGTTATCGTCGCCACCCGCATTAACGCAATTAGCTTAGTTAGCTACTCACTTGCTTCCTCGATACTACCCGCCGTCAACGTCAATATCATCATCTCAGGCTCATCTCGTCCATCCGGTCGATTACTTCGTTCCCCATCACCTTGTCATTCCTTGTTCTCAGCTTTGTTCTCCGAGGACATCAATCAACTCTTCAGTCTCTTGTTCATTAGTCGAACACCCTATCCTCCTCCTGTATTACGCCGTTTGCAATCGATCTCATTTGCTAGGGCTCCTCCACCGAGCCCCTGCTGTTGTTCTCCATCGAACTGGCCTACACGTATAGCGGGGGTCCCAAAGTCTTACAGCGATTAGCAAAGTACTCCGTGCTAGGCGACGGTCTCCTTTGTGGCACAGGATCGCCATCACACCGTAATCATATCAGGGGTTTGGAGCTATCCATCCGACGTTGGAAGGGTAGTTACAAGGCATCGTGGAGTGATCTTGAACGATTTCACGAAGAACCATCAGGTGATCATTTTCGGAAGAACAGGCTCAGGTGGGTTACTGGGAATGAGATATCAATAACGTCCTTTCACAGCTAGAGCTGAGTCAACGGAAGTCCCACTGTGTTCAGATCACAGCAGCAGCAGCCAATAAATCCATTTCAAGAGATATCGATTTTGCGGAAACCATCTAGCTACTCGTCAGATTGCTAAATTGTGAGCGAGCATGGAGACAGTGTGAGATATGAGTGAGGTTTAGAGTGGCAACTGTCAATCAAGGACACTGCGCATGATGATGGGCCTAAATGTGTCTCGGCAGCATGATACCTGAATCCACCCGGAAAATCACTGATGCCCCACATTTCATATTCACAGGACAACTATCCCATCATGACCACCTCAAATCCTGATTTCAACTTCGCACCAGACGCCTTACCTCGCAATCCAGATAGCGTCCCATCCCTTCCTCTCTCGGCGGGGATCACAGAAATGTCCTACCAAGAGGTAGATAGCGAAAACGATAGCCGTGGAGATGATTCGGACGATGACAGCGTTCTCACACCTTCTCATCGCGGAAGTTATGACGAGTGGACAAGAATCGAACATCCCAATCAAAGGTCCCAAACACCGGTCAGTGAGGTTTCAGGTTCGGTAACAAGCTTGACTAGCTCGGCGCTATGGGACCCTACGCCTGCTACATCTAACGGATCGGAGGGAAGTCCTACGTCTCCAATGGTTGACGGGTTTCGACGAAGTGAAACATCCTCTCCAGCTCCTGGTGAGGTCGGGAAACATCCTTCCTGCGGGACTACCGGTACCTCTTGGACATGGGAAGATCCCGATAAATCGACCACTATAGCCTCATCCACCGGAACATTACTTACCCCTCTACACACTCATGTCGGACGATCGCCCACCACGAGTACCGAAGTGGGGATTCTCACAAGCTCGCAAGAGCATCTCATCTTCCCTATTTTGAATGCATCTGGGTTATCAAACTCAGACCCGTCTCTGGATGCTGTGCACGACGGGTTGAGGGATTTTGGATCGCATCGTCACGAGGAAGAGATCACCTCGGAGACTCCTCTCCTCGGGAATGATGACCTTCAACTGGATGCTACAGCTGTCGGGTCGGCCTCACCGATGAAGCGTCAGTCCTTTCTTGCCGACCTTGCCGACGTTGCTCGAAACAGGGAGCGCGTCGTCTCGCACGGCGTCGGTTCAGGAACCCTCGCCGATAAGCACGACGTCAGCTCTTCCGGCGGCGAAGTGAAAGGCGGCCGACGAACGATCGACAAGGACTGGTTGGAAGGTGTGGCCAGATCGAGGTTCCCATTAGCTGGAGCAGATGAGCTCTTGTTCGAAAGCGGAATGATATCGCTCAGCGATCTTGGCTATCTACCACTGGATCAGCAAGCAGCGCCGTCCACCGACTCTCCTAATTTCGGGTCGCCTATGTGGATGGATCTCCCGCCAGGAGAATGGGCTGTCGCGAAGCCGGAGAACGGAACATCGAATGCTACATCGATCGAGGTGGACATCCCTGTTGATGGCTCGGCAGGTCGACGTCGCTTCGAACAAGCTAAGAGGCTGTAAGTGCGAAGCAACGCTTCTAGTGGCTCCGACGCTCAATTTTTTCTTGATCCAGCGCCATTTTTGCATTGCCTCTGTTGGCAATGACCATATGGGCAAGCTTCTCCCCGACCAACACCCTTTCGCTGTTTGAAAATTCGGAACACACCAACGCCAAGGGCTCGTTGTCCACTATGTTAACTTCTCACACCTCTATCGAATCAGTCCTCCTCAAGACATCGATCAACAGTGGCGCCGTGGCCACTCCGTCAACAAGTCGCGCTCTCACCGTTCGTAAGGAAAGCGATAACGTCGAGACCATCGACTGCGATCCGCAGCAGTCCCAACCAGTTCTAACGGCAACGGTCCAGACTGCCGACGCGACTCAGGTACCGGCAGTGGTGGCGAAGGAGCAGCAGAACCAGCTGAAGGTGAAGATAGCGGATCACCCGTTGGCCTTAGTCCAGAAGACCATCGCTACCGCAACTTCAGGCTTCCACGCTCGAGGAAGACAGCGAGCGGCTACGAAGTATCAGTTTACCCCTCCAGGCACTCTCGGTGTCAGGCCACATGCGACTGGCCCCATAGTCATCTCACTATCGGCGTCTCCTACCGCTGTATCCTGGCACCCGGCTTTCTTGCATTCGGGAGGCTTCGGCAATGTGTCGACCTCGCTGTTTCCATACGCCGCTATGCAATTAGCTACACTAGGTCGCGAGCTTCAACACCTCGCCACCTATCTCCGATATTTCCTCGATGGTCTATTGGTAAGGACAAGAAAGGTGAAGGAGCCGTTCCGGAATTACTTCGAAGGCAGGGATTCGCCACCTAAAGCTCGATATACTACCATGTACGGGGCAAATTGTCGACACCCTGATGCTTCCCCGAGGACCGCCTTCGGTACCAGCACTAAGGAAACAGCCGAGATCGTCCTCGAACGAGCCTGGGACGAGCTTCACCAAGTTTTCAATAATCTAGAACTCCAGTTAGCAGGTCTCCGTATCCGCAGTGACGAAGCCATTGCTCAAGCTCAACGAGCGAGTCGCCAAACGATCAAACAAGCCCGTAAAGGTCTCGACAATGTCCTCCGAGAGACCGCTGACATTTTGGAGCGACACACTGGCGTCGAGTTACCATTGCCCAGTAGTATCGAACGAAAGAAACCTCGCGGGCCCCCACCGTCCTCTTTTAGTGAGAAGATACAGCAATTGTTCCATCATGTGAGTTCCCCGGTAGGCATTTAGGTGTGCAAATCAGGTATTGACAACGGACGACAGGCTGCTGTCGTCCTCGTCTGATCGTACGTATTCTTTCTTCCCTTTTCCCACTCGCCATACGTTGTAAAATAGTCATGTCAACGTTAGGTAGATATCTTTCTTCTTCTGAATGTACATATACATCTGCATGAATCAGTCGGGTAGGATGGTTGCATGTACGATCGGTTCTGGTCTGAACGAGGGTGCGTTAGGAATCGTCTTCTGCGCCATGGGCTGGACTACCCACCTAAGAGCAAACACAACTTTCTTCCTTATCACTCCGACAACCTCGTATCTTTTCGTCCTCGGTGCCTTCTCATTCTCGCTTCTTTTCTTCTTGGTACCACCCGCGTGATCTGTGCGCTTTCTCTTTCCTTTGAACATGGACGTCATGCTTTCCCTCACAGGTGATGACAAGTCGCTAGAGTAGTCTCTCGCTTGAGACGGCGGTCCAACAGGAGAAGATGAGAAGATTGAAAATAAATGCCCTATAGGTGACAATGCTGGAACTTGAAGATGAGTAGGAAGTGCTGAGGTAGATGCGGTAGGTCGCGATGGGGTTGGCTCTGGACCCAGCGGTGATGAAGGTGGTGCAAGGTGAGTTGGCCGGGACGGTGTGTGGTGGGAAGATGGCCCTGCTACTGCGTAGTCGTCCTCTCCATCATCTGACATGTCCTCTTCGGAACCATTCGCCTCATCGTCCGACCTCATTGCGCGTGCAGCAGGTTGGATCAGTGCCAGTGGTCGTGGTAGGTTGACGATCTTGCCGTGCAGTAAATGATGAGCTCCCAGATATAAAGTTGGTTTATCCTAACGAAGATAGCAAATCAGAACTCGGTGACCTACCAGCGAGAACCTCGACGCAGACTCACCAACCTCTCCAGTCCCAACACCCCAATCACCTGTCCACTTCGATCACCTTCACAATCCAACTCCCCCTGAAGCTCCAAGAGAACCAAATCACCGCCGATCTTGACGATGGGAGGATCTACGGGAGATGAAGCTGCACCATCCTTGAGAAGGGAGGCTGGGAAGGGAATATGAATTCGCATGGTAAGATGAGGATGAGAAGATTTGTGTAGTTGAATGCAACTAGCCCCTGACGCGTTAGAAATTGTTGGGAAAGACGCGTTGAAAGGTAAGGTGATGACGCCAGCATCCAGGTTCACATCCTTGCCGTTGCCCAACCTCGCTCGTCCAACACCATCATGTCAGATGTCTCGACAATGGCACCTCTTCCTCATCTCCTTGCTCGTCCGCTCTCTGTCTCTCCTCTCCCAAACATTCTTCCAACCAGATGAGTTCTATCAATCTCTTGAACCGGCTCATCACCTCGTCTTCGGTTACGGATATTTAACATGGGAATGGAGAGATCTACCGGTGATGGCGACTAAAAATGGAGATGATCTCATTCAGAGGGCTCTATCTGGTCTTGGAGCTGGAAGACTGAGAGGGTGGTCGTGGCCAGGGTGCTTTGCACTCGTATATTGGGTTCTGAAGAGGAGCGGATTGGATGGGACAACTTGGATCGTGAGTGCTTCAGCCGATCGTATGAAAGTTCGTATCTTATAACGCTTCCGTCTTACCAGACTCGTGCTCCTCGTATACCATTGGCTATCATGGCTGCTGCAACGGACTACTTTACTGCTGCTCTATCCGTAAGGCTATTTGGTAGCGAATCCCAACAGCTAGCGGTACGTGTAGAGTCTCCTTCTCGTATTTTCAACATTGGTCATCTGACCTCCCAATTTCAGCTCCTCCTCTCCGTGGGCAACCTCTTCAATGCTCACGCTCTTCCACGCGCTCTCTCGACTTCGTTCGAGACATTCCTCACCATAGCCGCGCTGACTTACTGGCCTCTTCCAAAGACGAAAGGCCGAAGTAGCCTAGTCGTCTCGTTGCTGTTGAGTGCGATAGCGATTACAGTGAGACCAACAAATGGAGTGCTTTGGTTGTGCTTGGGAGCGGAATTAGCCTGGAGAGTGTGGGGAACTAAAGGTGTGAGAGGGTTGGGAAGATTGTTGGGACTGGTGGTCGGTATTGGGTGAGTGGTATCAAATTGAATCCAGCCGACCGTTGCTGATTTCCTCCACAGTCTTACAGTCCTCTTTCTGTCCACAACACTGGACTACCTAGTTACCGGTCAACTCTATCTGCCTCTCGTCTCATTCTTCACCCAGAACCTGCTTCTGGGTATCTCAACATTTTACGGTCGCTCACCATGGCATTATCATCTGACTCAATCTGTTCCGATATTGTTAACAACAGCGACACCCTTTGTCATTCGTGGATTCATGGACACAGTTCTAAGACGAGGACGACCAGCAAGCACGGAGAAACCAGCTAGTCCGTCTCTTGAACTCCTGGCGTGGGCGTCCTTCATCACGATTACCACCTTCTCCCTGATTCCACACAAAGAATGGAGATTCCTCCACTTTCTCTTACCTATCCTTCTTCAATTTGGAGTCAAGCACCTTCTTACCATCCCGGAAACCAAGCGATCAAAGGTCCTGCGATGGATGACCATCATTTCCATCGTCCCCGCGATTTACCTAGGAGGTTTCCATGGAAGAGGTCAAGTATCCGTGACGGACTTCTTGCGGACGAATTTGCCACTGAGCCAGAGCGTTGCAGTACTCATGCCTTGTCATTCTGTGCCTTGGCAGAGTCATATACATAGGCGAGATTTAGACGGGGGTGGAATATGGGCATTAAGTTGTGAACCACCGATTGGGTAAGAATGACCGTTTGAGTTCAGGTGGCGTGTAAGCTGATCGGGTATGGATCCTGCAGAGTCAAGGAGCAAGCCCAGCATGTCACAGAAGAGAGCAAATTTTACAGCAATGTGACAGAGTCATTCGCAAATGTACTAGACGGTCTATGGGCAATTGAAGGCGGAGCTTCACGGCCCTCTCCGACCTATCTTCTCATTTTCGGATCACTGTTGGACCACCAACAAGTACGCCTGGATCAATACCGCCCTGTTTGGTTCGGCTGGAATGGGTTTGACATCTTGCAAGACGACAGCAGGCGGCGAGGTGGCGTTCATGTACTTGCTCGAAGGCAATAAGGAGGGAAACGTACATCACTATCATTCATGCTATTAAGCTATCTTACAGGGCGGTGTAAATCGTGAGAGAGAGGAGGAAGCACCATCTAAGCTACCAGGAAAGAGAGGGAGAGAAGAAGAGCAGAGATCTCTATGAAGGTCGAGTCGTCATTTCATGAGGCTGCTACATGGGTCTGAAAGTCAGCGCTTAGGTTCCAGATACAACTTGAACCACGCCGAGGACTCACAGAATCTTCTACTTGGCGACGGCGAAAGCCACAGCTGTCGTATCAGAATGAGAGATCGACACCTTGACGTGCTTGCTACCCGCAGCCTTGGCTGCGTCGCCAGTGAACTTGACCTGGGGACCGCTGTCTGTGCTGACGATCTCGATGTCCTTGAGACTCGCAGCAGCACCCTTAGAAGGGACGTTCAGAGCCTTGAAGACGGCTTCCTTGGCTGCCCACCTGCCTGCGAACGAGGCGGTTGGGTCTGGAGCAGACATGCAATAGGAGATCTGAGTGGAGACAAGATATCAGGACGTCATTCGCAGAGCCGTCAAGCGTCTAGCTCACCTCGCCCTCGGTAAAGTTCCGCTGTCTGAAAGTCTCTGACGTGGGCACGCTCGAAATGAGCTCCGTGTCGACACTGTGCGGAGGTGTTGTTTAGTAAAGAGAAAAATCTAGAACTCCACACTGGCACTCACCCAACGCCATCCACGTCCGGTCCAGAACCCATGATCTCGCTGACCATTGCTGCGTTGCCCGCATGCATCGCCGGAGCCTGAGCCATCTTTGCCGCGAAAGCGAATGAGCCTTTGCTGGGACCTGCGCGTGCCAACGGGTTAAGGAGAACGGCACCCTCGAGCTCGGGGGTGTAAGGCGGCGCATCCTTGATCTGTACGAGGTTGTTCGAAACCAAGGCTTGAGACATGCGAGAGTACGTCTTGAGTTGGCGACCTTGACGGAGCGCGCTGTATCGCTCGAATTGAGCTGGTTCCAGCGAAGCGAGCAGGTAACGCGGGTGAACGATCGCGACCTGGCCACCGACTTGACCGAAACCGAATGAGGTCATGAGACCGGCTTCGAGCTGGACGTGCTGGATCGCCTTGGATGGGTAGAAGAGGTGGGGGAAAGCGCGGAGCTCCTCGGAGATGTTGTCGGCGTTGGCATTACCTGGAATAAGAGCCGAGTTGATAACTTGAAGGACACCATTCAGCATCCAGGAAGCAGCACCACCCTTGGGGTGACCTGTGAGGTACTTCTGGGTGACAACAGGGACGGCATTTCCAGGCGTGCGCCCAAGCTGAGTGAACTGCGCATTGTAGACCGAGCTCTCGTTCTTGTCGTTGGCCTTGGTTGAGGTTCCATGGCAGGAGATGACACCGATGGAGTCGGCGTCGAGACCCCAAACGGCTAGAGCGCGACGAAGGGGTGCGATCCTGGCATCTGAACCTTCCAGCATACCGAACGTAGCAAGAGCATCCTTCTCTTGGCGAAGTGCCTCCTCCTCAATGAAGGAGACACGAGTCGCCACAAAGTCCTTGTCGTCCGCCCTGCCCAATGCTGTGATCTCGTCGCGAAGCAATTCTTGCTCGTTCTCGAGCCATTGAGAGATCTGCTTGCGGCGGAAGGCAAGCTGGCGTGCGCGGTACTTTATGTCAAGGAGGGGAAGAGCGTCCTTGGGAGTGACTTCGCGAGCGGTTGAGAGCACACCGCGACCAGGAGCCGGGATCGATCGACCAGCCTTGTCGGTGTGAGTCGAAGTATAAGCAACGATACCCTGGATAGTGGCGCCCATCTCGATGGCGGTCTTGGCTGACATGAGAATGTGGACACCACATCCCTGTGACTCCATGAAACCTGATCGTGTGCTGGTCATTGGACGGGAGAATTCGTTGGGCTCTCGGCCCATGGCGAATTCGGTTTCGGCGTTGCTGGTCGCCTTCATGTTGGCGAATTCGTAAGATCCTTCCTCGGAGAAGTCATCAAAGCCACCAGCGACCATGACCTTGGCCTTGCCAGAGAGAATGGTGTCGCAGGCAATTTCGACAGATTGCAATGCGGTGGCGCAAGCTCCGACTGGGATTTTAACGGGACCGCTTGAGGACAGAAGCAAAAGGTTGACCCAACCAGCGACGGTGTTGATGAAGGTCTCCTGCAAGATGTCCTTTTGGACATCCTTTTCCTCGCGTCGGTCCTTGAACATTGCGCTGAGAGAGCGCATACCACCCATACCGGATCCGAGAGCAGTTCCGACCTCACTCGGGTGAACGTGCTTGTACAGCTCGTAAGGATCGGTGACACCTGACATGATAAGAGCTTCCATCGTGCAGACAAGAGCCCAGAGAGCGGTTCGATCGGTTTGTGCAATGATGTCCGCGGGAAGACCGTAGCGGCCTGCGTCCCACCCGGACGGAATTTGTCCTGCGACGACACGGTCGAACTTGATGGCTTTGGGAACAATGACCCGGGCACCTCGCTTGAGCTTGACGAACCACTCGCCGGACTCTTGTGCCCAGACGTCGCACTTGTCACCCTGTTCTCGCTTGAATCGTTCAGCATCCTCGGCAGAGATCTCCAGCGGTTCCAGGTCGTGGTTGAGCTCAATCTCCTGGTAGAAGGTCTTCTTCTCCGGGTTGTAGCCGAAGAAGAGATCGGGTTCTGCGTTAGAAGACTTGGTTAGCTAGATGCTGTGAGAAGACATGACTAGTACACATACCAATGATCCTGATACCGGTGTGATCCATGATATCCTTCTCGTATTTGGCCCTCACATCCTTATCGTCCACTGGGTCACCAGACTTGGCATCCACCCATCCGACGTACGTCTTTCCATCTTTCAGCTTGCCGTCGAAGTGCTTAATGAATCCCATCATCCAGGCCATCTCAATGCAGCCTTCGATCGTGAACTCTCCCTTCGCCTCCATCTCCCAACGCGTTCGCGAGCTTCCCCATGGACCAACTTCAGCGAAACCGGTGACGACGATGACCTTGTCGAGGTCGATTAGACCACGGAGATGCGAAAGCTTCTCGAGCGACTCTTTATGGTCCAGAGCGGGGAATTCGTGCTGGAAGTTGGCTCTGGGCGCGATTGTGACCTTCTGATGCAAGCGCTCTGCTTCTGTACCGTGGATGACCTTGAAGTCGGCCGAAGTGTCCATAGTAATGGCCCTACGGAGACCGGCAGTGGCGTTGAGGTCGGTACGGATCTTGGTTGTAACCTCGGCCAGATCTGGCAAACGGTCCATACCACCGTTCAAATCAGCCCAGATGGGTTCGATCTGCGTGATGTTGAAGAGCAAGGGGTGCATAAGACCCAAGATGTTGAATGCCATCTCCTTGGCGGAGAAAGTTCGAACTCCCAATTTCTCGATGCCCTCAGCGACAAAGTTGGTCGCCGACATGAGACCAGTGCCTCGAGTCCAGCCAATGACGGCTCCCGCGATACACAAGTACTCTCCCCAACTCTCAGACGACCATCGGTTAAAGAGAGTCTCCAGCGAGATCTTGGATTCGGAGTAGAGACCGTCACTACCGAAAAGACCGTGATTGGGAGAGAGGGGAAGCACAACCTGAGTGGGTCGGGTGACGAAGTGACGACTGGCTTTCTTGCTCTTGACAGCGCCAAGCAAGCGAAGCAAGTTAGTAAGCATCAGCCTGTGAGCAAGCTCGGACTTATCATCGATGCCATCGATCTCTCTACCGTTCTCTGGGAGAGCAGCGAAAGGAATGATGTAATCGAGATCGATGGCGAGGGTCGAGTAGATGTATTCGACGAGCGCCTCGACGTCCTGCTTGGAAGCTCCATTGAAAGGGACGACGACAAGCTTGGATCCTCGCGAACCAAACTGATGGAAGATGGTTTTGTAGTAGTCGACTGCAGCTCGGCTGTACCGGGAGGTGGTAATCACACAGGTAGCTCCACCAGCGAGGAGACCCTTGAGGATCTCCACACCAATAGAACCCTTCCCGACACCAGTCATCAACGCCGCCTTCTTGGCGAAAGTTGTTCCAGCAGTGGCGATCTCGGTCAAGACATCCAAGTAGATGTTGGTGAGCTTCTGACTGTAGGCCCAAGAGGTTCCTGACTTGCGCTTGAGGTGGAGGAATGGAAGCTTGCTTTCTTGGACAGTGGTCGGCTCGGAGACGTTCGGTCGCAAGAACTGCGAAGATGATCGACGCATCCTACTGGCGGGCTTGCCTCGACTGACTTCAGGAGCTCGGCCCAACGAGCGAATCACGTCACCGTACAACGACTTGATGGCCGCCTTTTGGCCCTTCGAGATCGACGGCTGACTGTTGACGAGCCGCCAGAGCTTGGATATGTCCGACTGAACCTTATCGAGATTGGTAGTCGAAGTAATCTTGCCACCGGCGGCCATTTCTGCTCGGGAAGGAGTGGTCAGCAAAAAGCCCCCGAGTAAAATGGTCGAGTGACTTACCCTTGACATACTGCTCCAACTTGCGGACATTCTCACGAACGACCTCGGTGTAGACGATGTCTCCCTTGGCGGAGACCTCGGTGTGAGGGGCGGTCGGGAAGGTCACTATGAGGATTCAAGACGTAAGCCAACAGGTAAAGCCAGACAAGCCCACACTACACTATTCACCATCTTTGTAGAGAGGGCTCTCAGCCAAAGCTTCTCGACAGTTGTCAAGAAGTTGCTGACCAAACTCCTTCGCCAACTTGTAGGTCTCACCCTTTTCTGGTCGACATTCATCGACGTGGTACTGCATGTAACTAAAAGGAAAGTGTTAATGATGTTTGTGATTTGATACACGAGGTACTCACTCGATCAACGTGGGATCAGCTCTGTTCATGATAGCAATACACCTTGAAGTGATCTCTCGGTCGACCGTGGTCAAGCGTCCAAAGATGATATCGTAAAACATGATCAGTGCATCCTGTCGGACCCAGTTCCACGACGAGTCAAAGTGACGGGCTTTGAGAGGTTCAAATGAAGGCTGGATGCCAGAGATGTAGGCATCACCGTGCTCGCGAGCGATGAGGTCGAGTTTCTCCTGAAGAGCAGCCGAGGTAACCTTCTCCTTCTCGTACAAGATCTCGCCGGCTCGAGTGTCTTTCTTGAGGTGTCGCATAAGGAGCTCAACTTGACGTTGAGTGAATTCCTCCTGCTCGGCTTGGAACTTGGTGAACTCTTCGCTGTTGATGACAGCACCGCCGCCACCACCACCACCACCACCGCCGCCACCTCCTGAAGACAAGGAAATACCTGCCTGGGAAGCGTAAGCGGCAACGACGCTATCAAGCCATGTCTTGGCTTCGGCCTCGGAGCCGAGACGTTTGGGTGGTTCCATAGTTATGCCGAGTAAAAGAGCAGCATCAGTGCGCAGAGGACCGAGACCCCAAGTCTTGCCGATATGAGTACGAGCAGCGGTGATGTTGAAGCCACCAGGCATCTTTCCACCGATCATACGCGAAACGAGACCGCCGGTGTGCTTGCCCAGCGATCCAGAGTAGCCGACGTTCAAAGCAGCACCCAGCTCGTCGAGAGGCAGCTCTTCGCCCTTCTCTGGAGCGGATGAGAACTCTAACTGAAGGTCTCCAAGGATCTCATTCTGCAAAGTAGACTTTCCACCGACCAGGTCCTTGATGGTCTTGGCAAGAGGCACGTCGGAGACCGTTTTCTTAAGCTTTTGCGCGATGATGATTCGGAGAGTGTCGACGGCCTTGAGGGGTGCGTCCGGAACTTCGGCAGCAGGGCCGCTAGAAGCGACAGGGGCGGCGACCGGTGCAGCGGCCGCTGCGGGTGCGGGTGCGGGTGCGGAAGAAGCTGACTGAGCAGCGGCAGGAGCTTCAGTAGCCGCCTCCGCAGCCTCATCTTCGAAGAGGTAGTACACCTCTTTCGTATTCTTGGCGTGACACAGGATGGTTCGATTGAGCGAAGCTGCGACGTCTTGACTCTCGTATTTGGCCTTGAGCGTGCGCGAAGCCATACCGGTAAGAGTGGGGGATGGGCCAACCTCGATGAGTCGCTCGAATTTGAACTCCGCGAAGAGTCGGTCCTGAGTTTCGATCCAGCGGACGGGGGATGCGAACTGATAGGCGAGCAACTCGACTAAGATGTTATAGGCGAGCTTCTGTCGCTTCTCGTTCGAATCCCAATCATCGGCATCCCATGCCTTGAAGATCTTCTCGAGACGGGGTGACTGAGTCTGGTCGTAAATTTTTTGAGCATATTCACGCGAAACCTGGAAAGGCTCGGCGATCAAGTTGGGGATGTACTTGCCAATCAAACGGTCGGGGTTGAGCTGGGCTGGGTCGATCTTCTTGGAAAGGTAGTTTCGGAAGGATAAAACTCCTGGCCACAAGTAGCGAGAGTGAAAGGGGACGTCGATACCAGGGAGAGGAATGGTAGCGAATCCACGTTCGAGGACGACGTGACCAGCCTCTTCGGTTTTCTCCTCCATCTGCTGCCAACATCCATCGATGATCTCGGTCAACTTCTCTCGCACCTCATCGATGCTCATAAGCTCGGCCAGCTTGACGAGGTCGATCTTTTGAACCTTTAGGAGATTGAGGACATTGGTGAGAGCGGCGAGGGCGCGAAGTTCACCAGCACAAACGTATTGCTGATTGGCAACGTTCAGGTTGACGATCTGAACAAGGCAGTCCTTTTGACGGCCGATGGCGTCGACGATTTCGCGGAGAGCGCTCTCGTTGAAGGTCTTGGAGACTCGCGAGGGGTTGACAGCCATCATAGCGTACTGACTCTTACCCTCGGCGTCCCGAGCGACGGCTCGCTGCATCGTGATACCTCGGAAGAAGACAACGTCGGCGAGGCTGGAGATAGGGAGAACGTCGGCGATGGCTGCGAGAGCGGAATACTCTCCAAGAGAGTGACCAGCAAAGGCGGCGTTAGGGTCAATGAGGCCTTTGGCCCTCATGTCGTCGAACGCGGCCTTCTCCGTAACCACAAGGGCGATCTGAGTGTACTGCGTAGCGAAGAGTAGACCCTGAGGATGGGAGAAGGTGTAACTGGTCGTGTAAAGATCGATGTCACCGAAGAGAGGTAGCGTTTTAACTTGACCGTCCTTGTCGACCGTGTCGTACGTGAGGTCCATGTAACGCTGTCGGATGGCTTGACCCTTGACACCACCGAAGTGGATGGTGAGCTCTTTGGGGTTGTTCTTAACGATGTCGACGATGGAGAACCCGTAGACGGCACCCAAATGGGCATCAGCTGCGTCCCAGACAGCGCGGGCGACCGGAGAGTTGGCATAGAGCTCCATACCCATTCCTTGCTCCTGAGAACCTTGACCAGTGAATACGTAGGCGGTAGGAGGCTGAAGCACATCGGCCTGTCCGTCAATAACCTTTTCGCCTCGCTGGTTGAGGGTTTCGACCTTGATGACCTTGCGACCATCCTTCATGGCAACGTGAGTCAGCTTCACGGAAAGTTCATCGCCTGGGAGGACCATGCCAACGAAGGAGACTTCGTAGCTGTGATATGTATAATTATGTGATCAGTCTATGGACTAGAAGAACAGTGGTCAGACAACACTCACGAAACGACCCGGTCTGGGTGGTTGTCTGCGGCCACCGTCTCCAAGTACTTCCTCGTTGCAGCACTAGTCCACAATCCGTGTGTAATCGTTCCCGGCAGAGTCGCCAAGTCAGAGAAGTAAGGATTGATGTGAATACTGGGAGAATAATTATGTTAGTACGACAAGAAATGTCGAGGAGAAAGAAGTCGTCTCACGGGTTGAAATCTCCGGAAACTTTGGAGTAGGGCTCGTTAGTCCTTGGGGTGGTGAAGGTGGAAGCAGCCAAGTCCTTGGTAAGGCTGTAACCACCGCCCTCAAGAGGGATGGGCAGACCCATTGCGGTACCGTTACGCTTCAAGTACTCGATGACAGGGTTCCCAAGAGTGTTGGAACCCTCATAGTCAATGATTGCGACCTGCACCAGCTGCTTGGTTTGGCTGCGGATGAAGGCAGCACCAGTAACCGCCACTGAGCTCAAGGTCGTCTTGTCTTTGTACTTGAGTTCTGACTTGAGGCGGAAAGTCAACGACGTAGCCTTTTCCAGTGGCATCGAGTCATCATCCCATTGGAACCACTCCTTGGACTGAAGGACTCCGACCTGAGTCTCCGTCTCGATGTTGAGGACATAGTCGATCTCGTCCACCATCTCGAACGTGTTCTGATAGTCCACGAATCGACCCCGGTAGAGGAAAGATGAGGTAACCTCGATCACCGGCTCGCCAGAGCGAAGGACGTATCCTTTGACCTTGACGGCTTTGCCAGAGTCTGAGTTGATGACAGAGACGACGCGAGCTTCGGCAGTGCAGACGTCTCCAACGCACAGAGGAGCGACCCCGTCGAGCATGCGGAAGCCATTCGAGAGGTGGACGAGCTTGAGAAGATCGCCATCAATGGCATCGGGGAAGATGGCTTTCATGATGGACTGTGAGAAATGAAGGCGTTAGAAAACGAGACAAACAGATGACAGACAATGACTTACCTGCCAACCGGTGACAATTGCGAAGTCCATCGGAGCCTGAACCTTATCGTTGCGGATCGCCTTGAAGTTCTCGCCTTGATTGCCGACAACGGCGCAGAAGCGCTCGACGGTAGCAGCATCGACTGGGATCTGCTCGCTGGTGAACGTAGTTCGCAAGTCCAAGCTTGGCAGCGCCTCATTGTCGCCGAACCAGAGCTTCCAGTAGAACTCCTTGATAGTCTGATTGCGGCCGTCGACAACCTCGTGAATGGGAGCAAAGCCTTGATCAGGTCGGTAAGTGAACCTGAACGTGAGCGGAATTTTGCTACCCTTGCGCTCCTCGTAGATGACCAGCTTGATGCCTCGGCTGGCCTTGTCGAAAGTAAGGTCAAGAGCGAGGAAGTCGGCAGGATGAGGCCCGTAAGACCGAGCAGCACCGTAGACCTTAACAGAGGTAATGAGACCATCGACGCTGGTGATAACAACTCGCTGATCGGCCCGTGGGGCAAACAACCTCTTGAATGGATTGGAAATGTACTGCGTCCCCTGAACGACGTTGACACAGGTGAGCGCGGCACGTAGCCAGCTGACCTCGGGACCAGCGATGTTCTCAAGCCATGCAGACGTTTCTGGAACTGCGCTACCGATTGAGTAGGTTCGGCTGGAGTTGGTGGACGAGGACTGAACTCCGGGTATCGAAGGGACGGCCGAGGCTGGCTTGGCACCGATATAATCAACGGTCGGAACGTTGCTCTCCTGATCGTCGTAGTAGCGATGGAGCAACTTCTGAACAAGGAGATCCTCGACGTTGCCAAGCATGTCCTTGATAGGCTCGTCGACAACGGTCGCGTGCTTGACGGCCACAGGACCTTGCAAGATACACACACGCTGTGGGTCTTGGTCGAATACTGCGTCGATATCTTCCGCCGCCCAGAGCGAGTCCTTCTTGAACCAAACCTCGAAGCTGTTGTCGAGGACGGGAATGAAGGGAACGGGCTTCTGGCCGGGTCGCTGGGTGATGTTCATGAAAAACGCCTTGTCCTCAGCGGCGACGAGCTGAGTGCGTGCTCGCTCGTAATGAGCGAAGAACGCGTCAACGGTAGCTTCCGGTTTGTCAAGCGACGAGAAGGATTGGATAAGGGACTCCTTAGACTTTGTGCCGTTGATTCCAGCAAATCGCTCCTCGACTCGTCGAAGCCAGTCTCCAACAAGGTTGCGAAGCGAGATATCTACCCAGCGGGATTGCTTGGAGACGTACATCAAGCGAACCATGCGACGGGTGATCTCCTCGTAGGTCATCTCCCCGATGTCGCTGACGACGGTGCCGTCGGCCTTACAGCCGAACCATGGCTTGTTGAAGTCCTTGTTCAAGCGATTAATGACGTAATCCTTTTTGCCCTCGAGCCAAGCGGCCCTCTTCTCTCGCGGAAGGTTGAAAACGGTGTCATCGAATTCCCTCCAGAGCTTGACGGCGCGGGTGGCGATCTTGTGGATGGGCTCACCGAGTTCGGAACGGACAGTGAGGATACCACCGGTTGGCTTATCGTAGGTGCCTTCCCACTTGGAGTCATCGACACCAGGCGCATCGACGATGAGCTGTTTGACAGACGGCGACGTATGCGCCTCCTTGGCAACCATGACCCGCGAGGCAAAAAGAGCACCGTCGAATGGCATTGGTTGAGTACCAAACATCTCGACGGACCAATCACCGGAGAGGCTGCCCGTATACTATTAGCTTATTGAGCATGCAAAGGAGGTCGTGCCTACTCACTATGGCCAAACATCGTCAGCGCCACCGAAACCAGATCCAGCAACCAAAGAGATGTTGGTGTTCTGCCTGATCTGACCGTAGGTGGCAAGAATCGGCTGATGCATGTCCTCACACGAGTGATGTCCTCCAGCACGTCCACCAGTCCACTGCAAGATGATGGGGTAATCTGGGTTGGCGGCAGCGATGTTGCACACTTGGCGGATGCCTTCTACGGATCCTGGTTTGAATGCGATGTGTTTGATACCGGATGCTTGCAACGCAGAGATAATCTCGGTGGCCTTTTCCGACGATGGAATTCCAGCAGCGACACAGAATCCTTCAATTGGAAGACCCTCGCGACGCATCTCCTGCCAGAGTGGGAATTGGAACCCAAATTGACGCTGGTTGATATAAAGCGCGTTGAGGGTGATGCCGACTCCGGGCTCGATGGCGGACTGGATAGCGGCGACCTTGGCCCGAAGGGCCTTTGCGTTGTAGTGACCACCTCCAGCGAGTTCGACGTGGTACCCGGCGTTGAGAACGGCGCTCACGAATCCGGCTGGGACCGTGCAAGGTGTCATACCAGCAACCATGATGGGTGGCTTGCCGAGCAAACGGGAGAATGGGGTGTCGATATGAAGCTTGCCGTCGCTGAGCGGGACGGTTGTGAGTTCGAGCTCAATCATGTTGGGCAACCATGCTGCACTCACAGAGTCTTCACGAGCTTCGGCGCGAACTTTTCCGACCACCTTGCTTCGTACCTCGGAGCAGTGGCCGAGAACGCCTCGGCACCGCTCTTGCCTTTGTCTCCGACCATCAACACTCGGAGACCTCGACCCTCAAGGTTTCGCTGGGTCAGACCACCGATGCCGCTGGCTCCACCTGGTCCAAAGTCAATGGCGTGCGTGGCAGAGGCGGGGAAATCGGTCGCCTTGCTCCAATGAATAGGCGAGGTGAAGATTTGATCGCACAACGAGGCGGTAAGGGAACCGGTCGTATCACGAAGGTCGGCACCTGGTGCAAGAAGGGTTCGAACGTCAGCACCAACTACACGTCAAATCTCGGCCCTCTTCATTTACCAGTCTCGGTGTTGTACACAGCCATGCTCAACTCGCTGGTTGACCATAGCTCTTCTCCCTTTAAATCCTCGTTGATCAACTTCTCAGTCGCACCGGCGAGGTACGGTGAGTGGAATGGCACACCGATTGGCAAGAACCTGTCCGAGAACACCATCTTGCGCTTGGAGAAAGGAACACGACCTTGGTCGAGACCAGCTGGAGCCTTGACCGACCTGAGTGCGGTGGCGAGCCCGTACAAAGCTTTCGCTGGACCAGTGACAACAAAGTTACGGGATCCATTGTATAAGGAGACGTGAAGTTGGGACTTGGCTGGCAAGTGAACGTTTGTCTTCTTGATTTGAGCCTCGAGATCCTTGAGTTGAAGTCCGTTGACTCCGAGCATAGGCATAGGAACACCTTCTCCATTCTCCACGGCGTCCTCGACGAGCTTGGGCTCGATGGAGAGGACCGGGAAGAACTGTTGACCCCTCAAACCGATGTAGAAGAGCTGCTTGAGGGCTTTCTGCGCGTTGACATCAAACGACTCGAATGAGTCAGAGCAAGCGATGCAGACAGCTGAGATGACACCCTGTGAGTGCCCGGTGGCACCCTTGAAGAGAGACCTCATCTCTCCCGGGGTCAGATCGGCTACCTTGCACACAACGAGGTATTGAACGAGTTGAGTCAACCCGATGAGAGGAAGGGAGAGAGGGATGGAAGCGAGGTATTCCACGGGCGGTCGTGGGATAGATCCATCCAACCATGAGATGACGTCAAGGCCATTAGAGTAGTAGGCATGGCCAGCTTCGTCAGCCTTTGTAGCGAGAGGAATGAGGATCTCGCGAGTGGCGGCAGTAAGGAATTCGGAGACGAATGGCTTGTAGATCTCGTATAGAGAGGCAAGTTCGTCGAAGTAGACCTGGAGACGAATATGTTGCAGGTCAGCACGAGCTATCCAAGATCTCCAAAACATAGCATCGGATTCACCTCGTTGGAACCTTGACCACTGAACAACGCATAGAGCTCCGCTTTGCCTTCCTGCGCGTCCGTCCAGATAGCCGCGCGTTGCGCAACTACCACCTTGCTCGCACCATAGACCTTGCGAAGAGTAGAGAAGGCTTGGAAGTAAGCGGTGAGCACGAGAGCTCGGTCATCCGCGCCGTACACCTGAGTCAGCGTATGAACGCTGGAGGTCGACAGGAAGAGCTCGTTGAATCGCTCGTAGGCGGAGAGGAGGATTTGAGCTTGGTCCGATTTGCTCGTGCCGTTCACCTTGGTCTGCACGAAAGCGATGAAACGGGCGAGGAGTAAGGCTTGAGCTTCTCGTTCCGCTGCAGCAGCTGCTCCGGGAACAGCAGCGTCATCTTCAGAGAGGACGGCTTCGGGTTCATCGCCCGTTCTAGAGTGGTAAAATTCTTCTCGGATGACTTCGGCAGCGATCCAAGATTCCGAAGAGGCAGGGATGGGGATGCTGAGCCTCGTGTTGTGGAGTTGGAGGACCAGTGGTCGGGTGGTGGGTGCCGATGACATGACAGACTCAAGGAAGGAAGCCATGGTGGGCAAGAGATGGGAGTTGTTCTGCAAAAGTGGAGGGTTGAGAGAGAAGTGAGCGAGTTAGCGTGGGAGCAGGAAACGGGCGAGCAAGTAGCAACCAACCTATCGGTATGTCTAAAGCAGTCTTAGACAAAAATGGCCAATAATCGGAAGCTGCATCCGATCGGCGCGCAGAGGAAGAGAAGAAAGCGTCAGCTTGGAGAAGATGATTTACGGTGGATGAGAAAGTGGAGGAAAAATGGATGGAGGACGGGAGGTGGAGGGTGGGAGGTAGGAGGTGGAAGGTGGAGAACGTAGAGAACCTCACGCAGAGCTCCGATTGGGAAAGGGACGACGACTCTCACCTTGGAAACGACCCTCTGTATTGAGTCAAGTACGAAACTGGATGTCCGTGCCCCTCACTACTATATGTGCCGTTCTTGACCTTTTGGAGAGCCAAAATGATGGAAGCTCTCTCAACTAGCGGTCGTTAATGGGCTCGAATGGGAAAGACACTTGCTGTAGCAGTCTTCACCGAAGCAGGATGGGTATATATCCTGATCGTTCAGATGCTAAGAGATGGGTGGGGGAGATGATGATGAAGGAAGCGACGGAATGCGAGAAAGTCCAGCTCGATTCACCCCATATGAGCTCGCTCGCACACACGCACCGCACCGACTCGTCCCCAAACCGCGTTCGCCAGTGCCACGTGCCGGGGTTATCGATTCCCCACTTAAACGAGTTCGCGGTTTGCTTTCCCTTTTTTTTAATACAAATCATTCAAGATTGGTAGAAATGGATTGGTAGAATTCGTACAATCGCTCGCAATCCAAGAGTACGGCCGATATCCCAGATAGATCCGATACCCCAACCGGCCGGGCAAGACGATAAACGACCCAGTCTGTGCCTCTCTCTCATCGCCTGGTCTTTTTCGTACCTTTTATCTCCCTGGAATCACCGTGTGCTTGTTGTACCTTTCTCTTACCAAGCTCCGGCGGCATGTCATCCCGCTCCACCACTTCATCCGCCGCATGCCCTCGATCAGCCCCACAATGCCAGCATCGTCCCCGTCGGTCCCGTTTGACCGGTTCGCCGCGCTTCCATGCTGGCTTGACCTTGGTGGTTTTGCCCATCTCGTCGTCCTCCACGACAAGTGGTGAGACGGCTTGAATGCCAGTAACTCCAGGCCGAGATGCGAACGGTACCGGTGGTGGAGGTGGCGGCATAGACATCGTCAGTCCAGGTTGAAACATCGCATGTTGCGGAAACCCTGGTGGATATCCCATAGGGAGGCTCGACGACCCAGCGAGCTCTTGCCCATACTGGTGTCCATGTGGCATCGCGCTCATGTAGTTGCCATGTGGAGGCGGTTGGTGCGGTGCGAAGGGGACAGGTTGTTGGAGATAGCCAGGGTGCTGGGGAGGCAGAAGCCAGGGCGCTATGGGGACTAGGTGAACTTGTGATTGAGCGTGGAGCGGAGGTTGAGGTTGATATTGAATGTGTTGAGGTATTCCGTGCTGCGCTTGCTGACCATGTGGACGACGGTCATTTTGTTGAGCATGTTGACTATATTGAGAAGGTTGAGGCTGCACTGCTTGACCTAATGGTTGATTTGCCTGCAATCCTTGAATTGACTGTTTCCCCTGCTCATCCACCTTCTTTTCTGTGCTCCTCTTATCGGGAGTCACTTCAGATGCCGTTTTATCCATTTTCTCTTTCAGCATATGGCTATTTGGCTGGTTACCTGCAGCAACTACCTGAGCTGAAGGTCTCGGTGGTAATGAATGTCGGATCGGCGGGGTGGTAGACTGTTGTTCAGGGGTTGTCGTTATTTGACCAACGGTGAGAGTCGATGGGGCATGGGGTTTCTTCACGTTCGAGGGAGCGAGGTCAGGAGATTTACGAGGTTTGGTGTCATCGCTGTCAACCACTTCACGAAGGATCTTTTCGACGCGCAGTACGTCGAGTTGCCCGGTTGCACTAATAGCCTCCTTTATCTGCACACTTTCCTTCGTCGCTGCGTTAGCCGCGACAGCAGTCGGCACTAACTTCACATTCGCTACTTTCGCAACTCTCCCCTCATCTTTATTGCCTCCCCTGGCTTGATTGTACTGATTCACCAATTCTTGAACGTTGTATCTTTTGAGGACGTCGTAATCCTCTAATACCGAGATCCCCATTATACTCTGTGATCCACACCTCATCAGCCTGGCAGAATAGACCTTTCGAAACGTAATAACAAACTCACCTTGAATACCTCAATCATCACCGCGATGTCACCCCTTTTCAAATCCACCTTATGTCCCGGGACGAGCTTTGGTAGTTCTTCAGTCACTTGTTGTCTCGTCAGTTTGGGTTGAGACCGGGCGTTATAGATGATTCTCCACTGTCGGAAAGAAACACAAACAATCAGCTGGAACGCCGAGGATCAGAGCATAGACGACAAGGAGGAACATACAGTAAGGTTCGAGTGGGAGGGATCGTCAAATACAGGGGAAAGAAGTGGTTTCGACATCTCCATCATACGTGCAACATTGGCTGGACCGACCGCATCGACTGGTACCAGACGAGAAACATGCCTTAGCCGAGATGCATCTCAGTCAGCTTTCCGATCACACGAGAGAATCAATGACGTAGTGAGCTCACCTTAGCCTGGATATGCCCGTGTCTTTGACTCGATGCATGTAGTGGTGGATGAGCTTGCTGGGAACGAGTGGCGGTCGGAAGGCAATGAACGCAGCTGGGAAGGCAAATACGATCAGGGAGCTGTACGTATCGGTTAACGAGTCTGACACTTACAACATGCAGTTTCCATCGGGATATTGTCTGCAGCACACACATGCCACAATTCACAGCAAGATCAGCTTGGCAATGACCGTCCGCAGCAGAAAGCATTACTCACAAAACCTCTGGATATCCTTTCCCGCCTTCAATTCACTCAACTCCTTCGCTAGCTCTTCTTCAAAACTCATCTTCTCCTTCCCTTTTCCCTCAATAGTACCGGTGACCACGATCTCTTCCATCGTTATGTCGGAGGAGTTGTCGCTGAAGAGACTATCTGCCTCTGTATCCTTGGATGGGGTGTGGGACAAGCCTGGGCCGGAGGCGGGTAAGGACGCTGATAAACCCATATCAGGGTAGAGCTCGTCGGCGAGCTGGTTGAATCGGGCGGTGTGAGTTTGGGGATTGCACCAAAATATCGATCAAGAAACACTCACGCTGTTGAACAATGTGAAGAGCTCGCCCAAGCATGCAGCTTCTTTTCCCTTCGTGCAAGAAACTACTCCGGAGCAGCAGATATCTCAATACGTATTATTTCCTGCTCCTAAATCAACGACTGCACTCACTGAAGACACCCGGTCGGTTGATAGCGCTTCCATCAGAAATTCCAGCTTTCGAGTAGGCCGAAGCTGGTGCACCGCCGCCTTTCCCTCGACCTTTTACCTTGCCACGACCACCGGCAGCTGCTCCACGGGCACGAGAAGATCCTCCTCCGCGTTGAGAGGGTGTATTGTCGCTCATCGAAATGGTAGAAGTTTGAAGAGAGGTGTCTGCGGGATGGTATGAATTGAAGCAGTTGCAACCAGTTGCAACCTCAGTCGGGGTGTTGTTTATAAATTGCCTTTTCACGTGCTTGATCTACTTTTTCTTTCGTAGTTCGTCATCAGTCTTACTCGGATCGAGCTTTCAAAGATTATTGCTTGACAATTCGTTTGAATCAAGTAGTGTCAACTTGGCATCGAACATCTACATTCTCCCAACATCATGTTCGCTCTATCTATCCGTCCTCTTCTCCGGATAGGAACTCGTCAGGCCACTCGTCATGCTTCGTCATCCACTCGCTCGGCCTCGAGCCCTACCTCCAGGTATGCTGTGGTCGCTGGTTTGACCGTCGTTGTTGGAGCCTTGGCTCTCACCTCAGAGCGCAGAAGATTGTGGAATGATGATCGACAGCACAGCTATGATGAAGATCTGAAGACTAACAGGCACAAGGGTTTGTATTTCTTCCTACCATCTTCGCTCCTAGAAAAGAAACATTCGCTGACCAGTCGTGTCGCCTCCTCCAGCCGCCGCCCAAGTTGGTGCTACTCCAGAAACCCCTCTACACAACTCGTCTACCTCGGCAAAATCCATTCCAGTCCCAGCTGTCAACGCAGACGAGCCAAAATCCTCATCAACGAAGAAGTCATCGCCCATTCCCGGTGATCTTGACGAGGCTGCCGCCACCGAGGAACAAGCTTCCCAGGAGGGTGCGTTCAACGAGGAGACTGGAGAAATCAATTGGGATTGCCCATGCTTGGGTGGCATGGCTCATGTGAGTAAGCCGGATTACTACAAGAGGTTTATCATCACACTGATCAACGCGTTCTTCACCTCGCAGGGACCATGTGGAGAGGAATTCCGTGCCGCCTTCAGCTGTTTCGTATTCTCTGAACAGGAGCCAAAGGGCATAGATTGTGTCGAAAAGTGAGTGCAGATCCGCTATTGTCGTCGTACAGACCCATATGGCTAATACATTCCCTCCGCGACCCCAGATTCAAGGGTATGCAAGACTGTTTCCGCAAGCACCCAGACATCTACGGCGAGGAGATAGATGACGACGAGCCAGAGAGCGATGAATCACCACTGAACACCACCGAGGTAGCGATCTCCACCGATGGACATGATGGAAAGGTACCAAAGTCTCCCGTGTCTGAGCCTCCTGCTCACTCCCCTATACCTGCTCAAACTCCGGAGAACAACCCGTCAAAGGGTGAGCAGCGCCGCTACCAGTTCGCAGCAAAGATGTGATGGCTTATGAATCTTTGTATCCAGGCGTTTCGATGCATCAGCCTTCAGCTGTCAGCAAAGACAAAGCGGTTGTCGGAGCAGCACCTGGTGACGGCACGATATGAGGACGATGGCGCTATCATAGCATTGAAGCATTGTAAAGAGAGACAGGAAATAAACACCACTGAATCGTTACAACGATACCATGCTCCGTACAGACGTCAATAACGTTTCGTCACGTACAACCACAGTAAATAAATGCCTACAAAAACGAAAGAACCTAGTACCTCCACATCCAGGGATCAGTGTCATGAACAGCCGCGGTCTTGCCAGCGGTGTATCCAGCAGTGCCCGATTGATACGTGCATATCTTGCGTTTGGAAGATTGTGAGATGCAATTAGATTCGTCAAGGCAGAGCGATATGCGATATGATGTTATGGTGCTTCTGAATCGGCTGCAGCCGGATGTTGTGATCTGGAGTTCAATAGTTAGCTTTGACGTTCTACCAAGTCTACTAGCTAGCATCAATATACCAGGTAAGACCGATCCTCTAATCCTTTAAAATCGTTGAAAGCTTTCATCGTCATCGTGGAAGGCTGTTCTGCTTTGAAAGCAGCCTGCTGTTCGTTCTCCCCCTCTGATTTATGATTCACATTACCTGTACAGAGTAACTCTGCAGCCACCTTCGTGATTCCCGCCATGTGCCCGAAGGTTACGGCTGACTCGTCAAGAGAGAAGGATAGAGTAGAGTATCCTATCGTACCCGGGTAGAGAGGGGAAATGATGCACTGCCAGGACGCAGGCATTTTTATAAGACTGACGACCTTTGCACCGACAACGGAGAGACTTACCCCCGGTGCCCCTCGGAAATCTCGATTCGGTCCGCTGAGCAAGACCGCATAGTCATCAACGAGCTGTCGTGCATCCAGATTTCCCAAATGGTCCACTCACGGTGGTCCAGTTCCCACCTGGCAAGGCAGAGGGAGATTTTTCCACGAACAATCGTCTTCCCCTTTATTCCCCCATTTACCTGCAAAGTTCAACCACCCCAGTCCACTCCCACTCGAATGAATCTTCTTGCGTCGTCGAACCTCTGGATCATTCCAGTATTGGATGGGAACGACTTGGTTCTTGGTATCCCAGATTGCACCGAGATCATCTGTTTCGTCGATGAGCTTGAAGATATTGAGAGCCTGTTCGGTGATAAATCAGCATGGATGTAAAATTCAACGAGGCAAACAGAGCTACATTTGCATAGACGTGAGATCCTGGAGTAGCCCACAGACCATGACTTCCTGCGGCCGAGTATGCTATGGGTCGTCCATCGAACTTTGGTACATCTTCCCATCTCATCGTGCTGTGCGAAGGTCACTGCGCAGTGAGAGGACGTCAAAATGTGTGAGAGCGTCGAGCGAACTCACCCTTCACCCAGTGCCAGCGATTCTTGATGAACAACTACACCATGATGCAAATGTCAGTACCTTGTACCGTACAACTATGGGATAAGGAAGAGGGATATGGGATGAGGTCCTTACCGTAATCGACCGAATGACCAGTCCCGTTGACAGTCCGTATTCGAAGATGCTGAGATGTTGCCAAAAAAAATCACATCAAAAGAGTGTCAGAGTGTCATTCAATCAATCGCTCACTTCCCAATCGCCGACATCTGATTGGAACAATTCGCCACCGTCAGGAACCCCAAACCCAATTGACAAACAGTCCTCTGAAAACCCATCCAACAAAACTCACGATTCCCTCGAAAGCCGAACGGCCCAACCTCTTTCCCCAGATTGTAGGGATAAAACGTCCAATAGAATAGATCCTACCCTCTCATTCTTTATTATCAGCAGAGTGCACCACGATTTCATTGAATCGACTGACCACAACTCCATCATCCTTCAGCACATGAAACCCGTAAACATCCTCCTTCACAAGCGGTCTAGTCGCTTTCTTCCCTCTCAGATCTTCCCAATTCGGTCCATGGAGATACATGGAATCCTTGTCTGATAGATCCGGTTGAGCATTCCGTGGTTCCGAGATGGAGAGGTAGGTGAATCGGCCAGAGAGTGGGAGATGGGATAGCGAGGAGGAGTTCAGCGGTGGTTTGGGGAACTGGCGAGGGGAGAATTAGGTCTCGGTAGTAGGGACTGGGAATGAAAAGGATGGGTGGAGACATACTTCTTTGTGATGCTCCTGATGGCCATCCAGCAGCTGTGCCAGTCGATCGATATCAGTGGTGGGACTCGAGGCATGTGACGAATCTCCAGTCTCACCTCGTAATGAGGAAGCATATACTCCACAGAGGAAGGAAAGAATTCCTCCTGCGAGCTACATCGAGCCTTATGAATACACTACCTTGGGATTCAAACCAAGGCTCCCCCAAAGTGCCCACCTTAGATAAATGACCGGAGCGAATTCGTTCAACAACTTGATCATATCTCGGGATAATCCATGGCCTCTCGAGGAGTGGGATTCTCCATTGGAGGTGGGAGCTGAAAATATGGGAAGGGATGTGGAGAGGATGAGAAGGATCGGAATCTATGTTTTAGGGGTTTGTTTTAGCATGTAAAGGATGGGTGTGGCAAGAGACAGGGATGGAGGGAGACTGACGATGGACATGGCGATGGACGGTGTGAACTGTGATGGTGTCGAAGCGAGATTTCGAGGGTTGCTACGACTGGTCTGCGTCTGCCACTGCTCTTAAGTGGATAACAGCTTCAAGGCAGTTGCGAGTAACTGTACATGTTTTGAGTCGATTTGACTGTCAACTCTGTGTGGGAGCTGTGCGCGGTTGCGTTTGAATGGATCCCTTTCATGCGGGGGAACGTGGCTAGGGCGGGCATGTTGCCCCGAGAAGCATCGTTGTCTTCAACCTCTTCAAACCCATTCTTTCATTCCCATCCTGCACATCCTCACCCGGCTTCTCACAAATGTCATATCGCCCACCACCAGAAGATAAAGACCCTGGATCGGTCAAATCCCTCCTCTCTATCCTCAGAGCACAACAAGATGCTCCACAACCTGCACCTCCCCCGCCATCGCGATCAACTCAAAGACAAATCGCAACTCCCAGATACCCGTGGTTACCTCGACCGCAAGACAATACTGTCGAGGTTCCATCTAATCAGGATCTTAAAAGTTTATTGGCTGCGCTGAATCCAACGATCCCCATTGGCAACTCGGGAATCTCACATCCGAAACCTGCTGTAGTACCGACTCCTGCCACTCCTATCAAACCAATCGCACCGACCACGACCTCTCAACCTCCATCCCCACCTAAAAGACGCACGATTGAAACCTCATCTGAGCATCGTAATCTGCCACTGAACAAAGCTCTACCACTCATCACTTCTCTGCTCTCCGATGATAATGTCATCAAAGAACTCCGAAAGGTAAACCCTTCTCTTCACATCAACCATCTTATCCCTCTGCTGATAGTCCACCTTATCAGCTAAAATCCAGACAAGACGCCGTTGAGAAGACACTTTGGAAGAAAAGGCAAGATATAATGAGTCAACATGCGAAGCGAATGGAAGCTTCATTCCATACGTGAGCAAGGCTTTTCAAAAGCAAAACGTTTTCTTGAAAAGACGCGACTCAGCTCCAACCATTCACAGCGCACACATACTAGGAGCAAAAACCATCTCAGCACAAGAAGAGAAGGTAAGAATGAAGATCATACTGGTGATAGTACGATGTGTTGATAGTCATTTCCAAGCAGGTCCAGAAAGCTTGGCTAGATCGTGCACTCTCAACATTCTACACCAAAGAATGTCTCCCTGCGTTCGACGAACAACGACGAGAGCAGTTGTCCAAGATTCAAGAGCTGGGAATACCAGGAATGGGAGAGGATGACAATGACGAGAAGACGATTGCGAAACGTCGAAGGATCGTAGACTTTCTCGATGGGATGCTTTCGGAGGATTGATAGAAACAGATATCAAGGGAATACACAATCGAAAGTGCTTCCTCTATCACAAGAAGGTCACACCCCCTGTTATACAACGCCTCAATTACCAGATACCAACGCCTCAACTTTCCTGACGACGCCATTCACGCCGTTACTCTTAGTTGACGAACCGTTCGTCATGGCTTTTCCATAACCACCCGACTGGTCACCGGCTTCGACCTCGAGCTTTCGTTCGATAGCGGCGAGAGATGCGACTTCGTTCTCGATCCAACCTTTGGTGGTGGCCGGGCAAGGAGGAAGGGGCTTACGACCGAGGGAGGAGAATTCTGGAAGGCCATTATAGTACGTTGTGGCGTACTGCGATTGAGTAGGGAAAGCATTAGCTTGTTAGGGGCTTTGGATAATCTTCTTCATGAAAAGATGTTTAGATCGCGCTGTTCTCACCTTGGTACCAGTAATACCACCTTTCCCAAGTGCCCATTCGGCCCTCGATATCTCACCAGCCAACTTGGTCGCTTCGGCGGTCTTACCGGCCTTGAACAACTCCATTGCTTTCACACAAGCTCGAGGAGCAACATTGCCCATCCCTGTGATGCAACCATCCGCTCCCACCACCAAAGCCGACAACAAATAATCCGAAGCACCACCCAATACAGCGAAAGAAGAGCCGAAAGTCTCTTTCAAGCTGGAGAGTCTGGCGATCTTGCCGAGGTTGTGATCGGTGTGCTTGATTCCAGCGATGTTAGGGTGAACCGCGAGTTTCTGTAGGAGATCGGTGTCCATATCGATTCCGCTGCAGACCCCTGGGTAGGAATAGATTAAAACAGGGATAGGAGAAGCATCGGCGACCTGATCAAAGTTTTCATCGAGGCGAAAGGCAAGATGAACAGATATTCATCAGACTCTTGATACCTCTCATCATCGCCACAACGTCGGAAAACTCACATCCTCGAAGAATGACTGTATCGCCTGCGTGGACATCGCAGGTGCGTAGTAGCTAGGTGGTAGGACGAGTGCAAACTCCCCACCACTCTCGAAACCATCCTGACAGAGTTGGATGGCTTGTGCAGTGGATTGAGCGCCGACGGTACCGACGATCACCGGCCCAGCGTTGTGGACGCGGTCGAGGGCTGCTCGGGTAGTTGAGGTTATCTGGGGAGGAAGTGCGGCAGTTTTTTAGCTGGGGATCGAATGGGAGGATAGAGGTGATGCAACGTCGACGACTCACAATGTTCCGCTCCTCCCGTGTTAAAGTAACGGCTTCACCGGTACTGCCTTGAACCGCAACGCCGGCGACCCCTGCTCTGCCCAACCATTCGATGTGTTTGGTATATGTCTCGACGTCGAGCTCCTGAGCTGCAGTGGGCTTGAAGAAGGTGACGGTGGGCTAGCAGGCGGAGGTGAAAAGTCAGAATGGAAGAAGACTGAACAACAGACCGGGCAGAGCAACTAACGACGTAGATGCCCCCTGGAAGGGTCTTGCGAGGGCTGGAGACGGATGGCATTGAATGGGAAAGTGGGATTGATAGGATTTGTGGAAAAAGAAGTTTGAGGTTGTAGATACTTTGACAGGCTGTTCGTCCCGGAACTGCCAGGAAGTCACACTGAGCCTCTTAAACCAGAAGCGACACCCCGCCCCAGCAGCGATGCGATGTGAGAGAGCGAGAGCGAGCGAGAGATGGGCGGGCAATCGCGCGCCGATCAACCCTCTCGGTCCGCGATCCCGAGTGCCACGTGACAAGCTCGGGTAGGAGGTGCCGTCGCGTTTCGGATTAGATGGCCACGAGTGTCGCCTTCAGGCCCTTCAGGATCTGTATATCCCAGTCGGGGTGAGCAGAGCAGTGTCAATGCAGTAGGTGTCCAGAGCTCTTCATACTTCATCATTCTCTGTAAATTCCCCTCCTCCACCATGTCCCAGAAACACTTTGTCGTCCTCAACGACCCACGTCAGCCCGAGGTTCATGCGAGTACCGTCGTAGTCCACTCACGCAGTGGTCTTGTGAGCAGTGCTTGGTTTGGAGGTACCAAAGAAGGGTATGGAGACACCAAGATCTGGTGAGCCTTCTGAACTGCGATATCTATCAAATCGGTACATCTCTGACGGAAAAGATGCTGAACAGGTTCTCTCAGCAGCAACCATCCGGCGAATGGTCCCCGGCTCGAGTCGTAGCTTCGGCCCCAGACTTAGCTCACTGGAACCCTGTCCTTTTTTACCCTCCATCTTCCAACACCCTTCATCTCTTTTACAAGGTTGGAACGCCCATCCCTCTCTGGCGGACCACGTGGATCTCCTCACAGGACCACGGTGAGACATGGTCATCCCCGGTCCAATTAGTAGATGGGGATAACACCGGCGGCAGAGGCCCAGTCAAGAACCCGCTGTTAGTGCTTGAAAATGGAGATTGGGTTGCAGGTGCTTCCAAGGAGGTCACCCTGGAGATCGACGAGGCTGGCAAAGAAAAGGGAGTATGGGACTGCTTTGCGGACGTGGCACCTGCTGGACATGACCAGGGTTTGGTCTGGTTGCGATCGCTTGCCGTCCCATTACCTGCGGATCGGGATACCCCTGGCTCTTCTTTCCAAGGACCAGGTATCATCCAGCCCACACTCTGGCAAACGCCCTCGGACGTAACAGGCACGAACGCTCCTCCAGGGTCTGTTCATATGCTCACTCGCTCTTCCTCGGGGTATGTCATGCGCTCAGATTCAACAGACAACGGCAGAACTTGGTCTCCAGCTTATCCTACAGTATTACCTAACAACAACTCGGGTTTATGTCTCGCCTACCTCCCACCTCACCGATTCGCCTCCCTCTCATCCGACGACTTCATCTCCGCTCGCTCGAACGGTCGAGTCTACATTGCTCACAATCCCAACTCTGGCAATTGGGGAGCTCGGACACCTCTGGTCATCAGCATTTCAGACGACCAGGGGGAGACTTGGAAGACTTGGAAAACCCTAGAAGACCTGAAGCCTCCAGACGGCTACAAAGGTATCGTAGCAAAGGAAACTGGGATTGTCAGTGATGGAACGGCGGAGTTTTCTTATCCTACAGTCGTACCGACGGCCGAAGGTGACGCGGTGGGGGTTTGGTGCTCGTATACGTGGCAGAGAAAGGGGATTGTCGTTGCCAAGGTGATACAATAACATCAATTCCCTGGTGTGACAGGATATGCAGCATGCAATGTCGGAGTCTAATGAAGCAACTATGTCCATCCAAAGTCGACGGTTGGATCGCTGTTGAACAAGTAGGCAAGATAGTCTTGTTGGAGTTCCAAGGGGTTGTGTAGGTTGAATTCCTGGTCGTTGAGAAATAACATGCTGAGAGTTCAGGTATACATCGTTAAAGGGGCTGTGAATTTACCCGACTGCCGTGCCCTTTAGCTACTCACGGATCTGGGAATACGAGGGGATCATCCGTGTCCTGTTGGTACATAGACGAGAGATTGGTGAATCCAGCAGCTCGGCTGACCTCTCTGAGGAAGGAGATCGGACCAAGTCAGAAGATTTCTACGGAGAGGCCAGACAAGCGATGAGCGCACCTGATCAGCTTCGCAAGTGCAGTGAGTAACCTGGTCGAACTCTTGTCCGATCTCTCGGCCGCATCTAAGCAATTGGATCGATATCGATATTAACCCTAGCGATCAGGAGCAGGATAGTACCCTGGACTCACCGATTGCCTGTTGGAGATTGTGACGAATAACCCCGTTATCGATTTTCGGTCGGTGTTGTGCCACTCGAAGGAGGAAGAGAGCAGCGTGAGCGAGGGTGATAGAGAAATACTATTCGTTCCTCATCGTTAGAATAGGAATAGCACAGTCTGATTCGCCACTCTCACATCA
This sequence comes from Cryptococcus sp. T15_22C, assembly GCA_017654825.1. Taxonomy (NCBI): domain Eukaryota; kingdom Fungi; phylum Basidiomycota; class Tremellomycetes; order Tremellales; family Cryptococcaceae; genus Cryptococcus; species Cryptococcus sp. T15_22C. The sequence continues at coordinate 543,226 of JADPYA010000203.1, read as the reverse complement.
ACGGCGTAGCACATTGCCTGATCCTGTAGGGAAGCGTCATAATGCGACTGGATGATCGCGGTGGCCGCCGCTATTGCCTTGTCCAAGCAGCCCTCCTCCATACTGTTATCTTGGGTGAGGTGGTTGTCCGAGGATGAAGACGATGTTTTAGGACGAAGCAGTACGCTGTTTACGCAGAGACGAACGTGATCGCAACAAAGTTTGGCATTACGACTGGATCCGTGCAAAAAGGGTGCATAAGGTGCACTCTGTAACCCATGCCAATTGTAAACGTTCCACGACCTGAATGAATGATGAGAGTAGAATTGTACTCACCGACCAAACCCATGATCGACACCATTGATCTAGGCGCTGGTTCAAATCCATCACCGTCGTGGTCATACCTATATCCACCGCGTCCGTCACCTCAGCCTCCAGTCTCATCGCTTCAACCGAGCGAATAAAGTCACGCGAGATCTGCATGAGCTGAGCTTGACTGGCGATGAAGTAGTCACCAGCCTGAGCGCTAAGGAAGTCGTATGCACCAACGGACGGAGGCGCGAGTGGTCGTGATGCGAGGACGGAGAGGAAAAGATTGGTATCGATAGCTTCCATAATTGGCTGAGAAGGCGGACGTCCAAACCCAAGACTGAGCAGGCAATCGAAACTGTAAAAGTAGGTCTGGTTCACAAAATATTCGCTTGGTCAAACGTCCAGCGAATCCCACACTCACGCCGATAAACACAACCATGTCCTGCGTCTGGCCATGAATTTTCCTTTCCGCATCTCCCCTTCCTCTCCCGAGGGGAAGTGCGGATCTTGTGCGAGCTTCGTGTCATCTAGATGTAGTCCAAGGCGCCGGGACAGCCGAAATGCATGTCCAGTCAGTAGCCATGAGTCGGGACCACCACCAGCTGTAGAGGAATAACATATGGTAAGCTGCAAAGATTCCCCAAGGAAGGCATAGACAAACCTGAGTGAAGGCCCCATCCTGCGAGCAACAACGTCGCCTGAACATCTGATAATGTATGTTGCTTCCTCAAAAGACTGCGTGAGAGATGATCCTCGGCAATCATGACCATTTGGACATATGCGTCTTCCACAATGGCAGGGACGCCATTATTGGCAGCCTCGCCAAAGTCGAGGGAGCCATCATGAAAGTAAGAGGAGAATCGTGCAGCCACAGCCATGATGCAAGAGAAGAGGAAAGGAGATTTTTCTCGGACGACTTTGTGGGCATCACGAGGATCGCTCAGGTCAACGACAGGCAGGAAAGGGTGCAAATGACAGGCGTAGCTAGAAGGAGGATAAGAGAATGTCAATATCAAAGACCTAGCTACTCGCATCATTATTGCCACTCACTGATCAAAGAGCATTGCGGCGGTCGTCTCCGTGATGATTCCAAGTCTAACCGGATCATCCTTTGCCCCATACCTCGGCCGTGGTGGGGTTGATGGCGATCGTGGTAAACGATCTATTTGTCCAGACGCAATCTCGTCTGCTGCATCAGGCTCCGGTGATGCCCTCCTGGACTGTTCACGATTATCCCACACCTTCGGATTGAACGTAATCGCCTTGAAGGGTGGACTGAATCGGGATGAGGGCGCAGTAGCTGCTTTGAGGCGACTTTCAGGTGATGGTCCTGAATTTTTGCTGTCGAATGTGCCATTAAGACGAGCGATGGAAGCAGGTGAAAGACCAGCCGGCATGAGTTGACGGGTCCCATCCGAGAACGGATTGGAACGAGCTGATTGAGGAAGGGAATTGGATGGACTGGGTAGTTGACCGCCTTCGAACAACGATTGAATCTCTCGCATGGAGGAAGAACTTGTACCTTGGCCAGAGTCTAGAAGCGCGAAACGATTTGGGTGCGAATTCTGACGCTGGGCTACTGGAGGTGGTGGCGGCGGTAGGTTGGGATAGCTCGATCCGATGCTATCGGGGATTGACGCCGTACCATTGAGGTATGTCGATGGACCAGCCGCTGCATTCCCTTCGGCTGCCATTGTATATTCGTCAAGCGAGTTCCTAAGGTGGATGTGTTGTTGTGAACTCAGAAAAGCAGCTTTGCGTTCATTTGAAACGACACCATCACGCCAGTCGCTGGTGACGATCTCGTCGTTTGAATCCATCGACAATTGACCGAAAGGTTTGTAATCTTGGACTTGGGGACTTTGCTGAGAGTTGATAGGAGTCGGAAGCACAGCGTTCAGACCTCCGATTCGAGGTTGTTGGTGATTACCACCCGCTCCCATGTTAGCTAAAATGGCTGCCATGGTATTCTCAAGCGCAGCGAACCGGTCGTTAACCGCCATCACAGGATCCGGCTTGTTCTGCGATGGGCGTTCGAAGTCACACTGAAGGCCATGTTTGATGCACCTCTTGCATGGATGGCCACCCAGACACCGTAGCTATCAAGCCGGCGGATAAGCAACCAGCAAAGAGATCAACGCCCGACAGAACCTTTACTCACCTTATGCTTCCTACAGCCCACACACGCCTGAGCTGCTCTCTTTACCTTGACCTTGTCCTCCTGATCACTGTGATCTCTCTTTGGACCTGACGCGGGTTCTCTCCTCGCATCGCTGGTGTTGAATCCGCCTCCTAACCGTAACTCATCCTCGTCGGATGGAATCGATCCACCACGGGGATCACAAGATCGTTTGGACCGCGAGGAATAAGTGGATTGTCCAGCTGGTGCATGACCAGAACTGGATACTGATCTACCTGCTGGACTTGAATGCTGCATTGGCGGCGAAGTTAGTCAACATGGCGAAACGATCAAACCGTGATGTCGAGTTAGGGCGAGGGCACCAGATCCGGCCACCCGAGATCGAGATGGGATGGTCGTCGACACGTGAAAGTAGAAATGACAATTAACATGGCTTTATTCCCATCAATGTGTTGGCTATCTGCGGTAATGTTCAGCTGTTACGGTATAAACCATGGGCCTTGCAGGGAGGCTCACTGGAAGGGGAGGAGAAAGATGGGACAAGTTGTCCTCGGTACGGAAATTGCATCTGCTGATAATGACCATGGCCTTGACCAATGCCACTGAATTCCTTGACCTGCCGAATCTCTGTCCGTCTACAGCCGAAGTTGTCGTCATCCCTTGGCGAGACCTTGCTCACCTGATACATGCTATCATCGGCTTTGGCTTCCCGAGTTTCCAGAATGCTGGCCCACAGGGGAGACTACTAGGAGTAAATTGACCGTACACCCAAGATCTCTCGGGCCGACTCTTCGGCACGATTGGAACGTCCCAAAGAAAAAAGGGGTGCGCGCGTCACAAACAGTCGAGAGTTCGGATACGTCGGAACGAGTTGGGTGTCTAACTTGGGAAGATCGAGGGCCACCGCAATCAAGTATAAGTTCACACCCCCATGGAGGCCTGCCGGCCAATCCAACTTCTTCCCCGCACTCCCAATCGATCACTCATCGGCACACCCCACACCCCCCGCACATACTTGACCACCGTTTAACGAGCACTACATCAAACAACATGGGTGGCTTCAAGGCTGTAGAAGATCGACCGACCCCCAAAGAGGTCTATAACTGGCGTATCTACACTTCTGCCGTCCTTATTGGTGAGTAACCATTACGAGGATGTGACGGCACTCACTCATCACTGAACATTCTGCCTGTCACCACCACAGCATGGGGAGCATTGACCTTCGGATATGACTCCGCCTTCTTGGGCACAACCATCGCCCGAACGTCCTTCAAAACTGCGTTTGGGATCAGCAAGATGACGACTGCCGAGGCAGCAAATACATCTTCAAATATCACATCGACTTTCCAGGCAGCTGCGTTCTTCGGATCTTTGTTCAGCTGGCTCAGTGAGTCCTCAGTGATCAAAAGGCTCGATGACGAGAAGTTGACTAGAGAGATTTTTTCACGCTTTCCAGTCATGGAAACTTGGGGTCGTAAAATCACCCTTCAAATCTCAGCGCTGGTCTTCAACGTCGGTGCTCTGATCATGACCGTCGCCACTCACCAACTCAGCATGATCTACGCCGGTCGAGCGCTCACCGGGCTGGCTGTTGGAGGCATCACAGCAGTCGTTCCCTGCTACATCGCTGAACAAGCTCCCAACGCTATCAGGGGTCAACTTACCGGGTTCTTCGAGGTGGCATATCAGATCGGTGCTGTTATTGGATTCTGGGTAAGCCATGCCATCAGGTTTATTTGACAGGCAGTATCCTGGACTGATATTGATCGGTTTCAAATCAGATCAACTACGGAGTTGGAGTAAACATCCCAGCTACCTCCTCCAACTCGTGGAGGATCCCAATGGCTGTGCAGCTGATTCCAGGTGGTATCCTCGCCATCGGCACTATCTTCCTTAACGAAAGTCCCCAGTACCTCATCAGGAAGGACAGGCGCGAGGAGGGTATCCGAAACCTCTGCTATCTTCGAAACTTACCTGAAGATGCTGTCTGTAAGTTTGTGGTGTGAACGGCAAATTTGGGGTTCATGGTTCACTAACGACGCATTGACGCTCGCAGACATCCAGGAAGAGATTGAGATGATTGACAACCGGATTGCCGATGAACTCGCCGTCGCGGGTGAAGGTCACGGCGTGTTGGGATACATCAAAGGAGCGTTCAGAGAGTTGATGCTGCCTGGAATCAGGAACCGAGTGTGAGTTTATCATTCGTATTGCAACAACAGTGGGCTGATTTCGAAGAACTGGCTCCTATTAGCCTCCTAGTCTTCGTCATGTTCATGCTCCAGAACTTCTCTGGTGCGAATGCCATTGTGAGTGATGAGTCTGTCGCGGAGGTTGAATCGCAAAACGCTGACCATTAAAAACTGGACAACTCGAAAGAACTACTACAGTCCAACACTGTTCAAGTCGATTGGTATCACCAATGTCAACCTGTACACCGGTATCTACGGTCTAGTCAAAGGTCAGTTTGGGTTTCCTTAACGTGATTGCCCCTACCAGGAGACTGAAGCCCAAGCTTTCCATACAGCGATCTCTTCCATCACCTTCTTCGTGTTCTTGGTCGATATTTGGGGCCGCAAGCAACCTTGGATTCTCTCTGCCACTCTCTGCAGCTTGTGCCTGATCTACATTGGAGTCTACGTGAAAGTCGGACATCCAGCGACTCTCATCGCCGCAGGCAAATCATTGTCTCCAAGTACGACAGCAGGGGGTCACGCTGCTACCGCGATGATCATGTTGTACGCGATCTTCTGGGCCTTTGGAGGCAACGGGCTTCCTTGGATCGTGTCGGCCGAAATCTTCCCTTTGCGATTGAGATCGTTGACTGGTAGTTACGCTTCGATGTGTCAATGGCTGGCGCAGGTGAGTATCCAGACCTTCTTGATCTCCTGGGGCCCCCGGTTACTGACTATCGCGGATATTCTCAGTTTGTCATTACCAAGTCCACCCCTTCCATCTTCCTCGCCATGGGTTGGGGAACCTGGATTTTCTTCGCGGCATGTTGCGCACTGACCGCCGTCTACACATTCTTCTTCATCCCGGAAACCAAGGGTCTTACGATGTCACAAATCGATGAGAAGTTCGGCTACAAAACACACATTGCACCATCACAGCACGCTATGGGAACTTCTTCTCCTCGTGATGACTTGAGTCATGAAGGCAAGGATAAGGATGTTTACCGGGAGACTGTATGATGGGCTGAGGATCTAGGGTATTTCTGTTCAACTTGAGATGTAGTAATAATTATGGGCTGTTCGTCGGCAATTGAGCCTGCAGATAGCAACATGTAACAACATGTTATAGCATGTGACAGCGCCAACGTCATCCGCAGCTCGCAACTGCGCCCAGACCACCACTCACGATCACTGCCATCGAGCACGCGAGCACCACGTGGGAGCTCGATCACAGATCCACGCAGATAGGACCCTTTGCAGCGTTCGAGATCTCTGAGGTCTACTGATTCTGCTAGCTAGAACGGTCGGGGTAGGTACCCGCAATCCATCTGTTGCTGGGTGGATATTATTGTCAAGAAAGCGGGGTTTGGGGGCGGTGCAGACGACGTCGTTCTACTTGACGCGCGTTGTTTTATTTTAGTAGACTACTAGGTGCATGTGGCGCCACAGCCGACCATCCGGGAAAGCCTCTGGAGCCCTCAAAAAGAAAAAAAGAGACGACCCAAATGTTTTGAGACGACGTGGGAAGGCGATGCCGAGTCGCGTCGGGCAGTGTTCCATTGCAGCTAGTAGGAGTCATCTTGGAACAACATCAACAATACGTTTCACTGCTACATTACATATTTACTACGTCGGCGGGGTTTCCATTTCGTAACACTCCTTTAACATCGACATTGGACGCTCCCAGATAACCAGCTTCTGCCAACCTCCACTCGTAAACTCACGACAGGTACTCACAATCATAATGTTGTCCGCCCTCCTCCCTCTTCTTCTTGCCAGTACCGCCCTCGTATCTGCGTTCAATGTCTCATCCTCGCGCAATCACACAGTCTACCAAGTAGTCACCGATCGATTCGCGCTTGAAGATGGATCCTCCCCATCGTGTTCAGCAGCTGCTCGGCAGTACTGCGGTGGATCTTGGAAGGGTATCCAGAACAAGTTGAATTACATCCAGGGAATGGGTTTCGATACGGTCTGGATCAGTCCAGTCGTGCAGAACATCGGTGGGACAACGGCCGAGGGTGAAGCTTACCACGGTGAGTGATATGGGAGACAATCAGTGCGGGCTATGCTGAGCAAAGGGAAAGTCTTGGCATTTCATAGGGTACTGGTCGCTTGACATCACTCAACTCAACCCCAACTTTGGAACGGAACAGGACCTCAAGGACTTGGCCAGCGCCCTTCACTCTCGTGGAATGTACTTGATGGTTGACATTGTAAGCGGTTTTAAACAAGTCGTATTCTTTCCCGGTTTTGTACTAAATCTCCACATGATTCTAGGTCGTCAATCACGTCGCTGCTACCTCGTCATCCTCGTTCCAAGCCAGCACATCGTATGGTCCATTCAACTCTACATCCGAATCATTCCATCCATTCTGCTGGATTACCGATTACACTAATCAAACGAATGTTGAGCAGTGTGAGCGCTATACTACCGAGAAAGACGCCAATCCCCTAACTCGGTCTTCCCCCCCCCCCCCTTGCCTCGCTACAGGCTGGCTTGGAGATACTAGCGTTGCATTGCCTGATCTCAACACTGAATCACCCTACGTTATAGCCGAATGGAATTCATGGCTTTCCAACCTCGTCTCCACCTACTCCATCGACGCTCTACGTGTGGATACAGTCAAGCATATCCGACAAGACTTTTGGCCGGGTTTGATGTCTGCTGGCGGGGTGTTCGCCGTGGGCGAGGTTCTGGATGGAGGTGAGTTAGGGAACGAAGGAAGGCGGGTGGTATGATGGGACTGATATTGGTACGGGTAGACGCGTCATACGTTGGCGCATACCAAAACAACTCAATCGATAGTACTTTCAATTACCCAGTCTACTATCCACTTGTGTGAGTGTGGGTTCTCTCCCTATTAGTGGTTCTCTCCCTATTAGTCCTCGATCTTCAACTGATTGGGCTTCTGCACCTTGAACAGACGAGCGTTCAACGCCACTTCCGGTAGCATCTCTGGCCTTGCCAGCGCGATTTCGTTGAACCAGAAATCGTTCAAGGACACGACCGTGTTGGGTAACTTCTTAGAGTGAATAGATAGGAAACGTCGTGGTCTCTCGTACGGGTTCTAATGGACGTTGCGTTGCTTACAGTAATCACGACAACCCTCGTTTCGAGAACTATACCTCGGACGCATCTGTGAGTGTTGCAGGGCTGACTGGGATGGCAGTGAAGACGACGCTAACGATCCTGGGTCCCCGTATTAGCTTATCATGAATGCCGCCGCCTTCCCATTCGTCACCGATGGTATCCCTTACGTCTACTACGGACAAGAGCAGGGATTTTCCGGTGGAAATGATCCAGAGAATCGAGAGGTGAGCTTGCCTCCATGTCCACTTGCCGAGTTACCGGCTCAACATACTTTATCCCTTGCAGCCATTATGGACTTCTGGCTACTCGAACACGACCTCGATGTACACGTTCATTACCAAGTTGAACGGGATCCGATCCGCTGCTGGAAATGCCTCATCCACTTTCCACACCAAACAAGCTAATGTACTCACCTCGACATCGACCGAGATAGTGATCTCCAAGGCGCCATTGCTTTCCGTCCTTTCAAACCGAGGTGTGAGCTCAGGCAACAATAGTATCACTGTCAACAATGCTGGCTTTGGAAACTCGGCGAACCTCGTCGAGCTCGTCTCATGTACGAAGGCGACTACCGACGGAAGTGGAAACTTGCAAACCACTGTTTCCAACGGAGCTCCTCTCATTTTCATCCCGGCTGCCAACACAGGTAGCTTGTGCCCAAATTTGGCCTCGACGTCATCTGGCAAGAGCGGAGCAAGCAGTGTAGCCAAACTCGCTGGATCGGCTGTCGTGGGAGCTGTGGCGCTGGCGATGATAGCTGTAATAGTCTGAGGAAGGCATGAAGCCGATATAGAAACGCTTATGGACACTTGCAACCGCTGGAGACTGACCTAGATGTCGACATCGTGACATAAAGTTGTTTTGCCACTTTCAGCCGGGGGTTATCAGATTATGCAACCCATTTATCACAGCGGGGGGGGCGGGAAAAAAAAAATGGGTCAGATCCTTGATAGCGTGTGCAGTTGAGGGTTATGCCCCACTTTCAGCTTCATCATCAACACAATATCATCCACCATGTCGTCAGACGACGCTCGTGTCTCCCTACCCAAGCGGTCTACTCGTCCTATCGATGCCGCCCCCATCTGGTCACTCAACCAACCGGACACCCGCGGGAGCTCGCCCACCCCTTCCATCCGCACCCGTCAATTGAACAACCTCCTCCAGGATGAGCTGCCGCTTGCTAGCAAGTGTGCTGCACGAGGTGGGACTTGCTGCAGAGACCTCAAAGGAGAAGATGAGAGGACATTGCTTGACCCAGATATCGTGAGAGATATTGTTATCGGCTTGTCTGGTGGGTGGACTCGTCAAATGGCTTAGCAACAAAGATGGATGCTGACTGGGAAGTTACTCCGGATTCAGATGGATTGACAGTGCCGTACGTGTGACCTTCAGTAGTGTGTGGTATATCTTCCTGACAATCCTGGCCCTTCAGTTTCGCCCTAACGGCTGGTCTGTCGAGCATCGGTAGTTCTCGGCTTGTCGTCCTCGGCGGGCTAGCAGAGGTAAGCCTTGTCTGGTAGCATCCTCTGAATCGTATTTCTGACCCTTCCACCCTCTCACTGCTAGCTAATCGCTGGCTCTATCTCAATGGGCCTTGGTGGTTTCCTAGCCTCCAAAGCTGAACTCGACCACTACCACTACCTCCGCAAACAAACCCATGCTCGTGTAGAACGTTCCTGCGCTGGAGAGATGGAACGGGAAGTTCACAGCATCCTTGGACCACTGGGCGTGCACGAGAACCTATCGAGGCTGCTTGCAGAGAATCTGAGAACCGCTGAGAATGGCGACGTAGATGAAGGGGTGGAAGGTGTTGACATGGTCGGCAGTGAAGAAACAACGTCCAGTGCTACTGCGGTTGCAACGGAGGCGAGGCAAGGCTGGTTCGCTGGTCTTACAGGGAGGAGTAAGGGAGTGGAGGAGGAGGAGGGTACGAAGTTGAAGTGGACAGATTCAGTTGGTCTCACTGCTTTCCTACTCAAGTTTGGTGAAGGTCTCGGTGAGTATCCTTGCTTTTGGTTTTGAAAAATGTCGAATGCTGACCGCATCTTTATCGAGTCTACAGAGGAAGTTCCCGTTTCCCGTCTCTGGATCTCCGCTTTGACAATCGGTCTCTCCTATTTCCTCGGCGGACTGATCCCACTACTTCCTTACATATTCGTCACATCCGCCACTACTGGTCTCATCATCTCTACCATTGTAACCGCCATCATCCTTGTCATCTTCGGCGTGTTTAAGACTCATTTCACTGGTGCTAGTGGAGGTTGGTTGGGATACGCTTGGGGTGCGTTCAGTACGATGGCTGTCGGGCTGTTGGCGGCTGGAGCAGCATTCGCTATCGTAAGGGTCCTGGAGGTGCACGAGTAGACAGGACGACGAGAGGGACATGAACACTACAACATAGCCTACGATGTAACATAGTACATAAAATACAACAAAGCATCTCCTTAGAGAGGATTTATAACAGAGAATATCTTCTCCCAAGCTGTCTTCGCTTCCGGGAGGATCGATATGATTGGATATACGTGGAGGAGGTCAGGCTCCTTTTAGAGCGGGCAATAGATGTCAAGAGCGGATCGTTGGTCAATGCCACTCCTTCCGACTCACCACCTTCATGTATGCTTCTACAGCATTGCCCAATGCAGCCAATCGACCATGCAAAATGACATTCTGAGGATATAAGGTATCCCTAGTTCCAATGAACTGAAGAATCTTCAGCCCAGGATACGATTTAAGGACGTCGACACCATAGACAGGGGACAGCGAAGGGTCGGAGAGGGGTAACGAGCTCGGAGACACCTTGCTGATGGAGGGTAAGCCGAAGTCGAAATCAGGGATGCTCGAGGGACCATAACACCATAACTTGCTGCAGATTCGGAGGGAGCCTACGTTCAGCCACGGGTCCTAAGGCGAGCGAGTAAGTATCTCCAGCCTGTCTCCCCGTGTTCTGAAAGACTCACTGCTGCGCAGGCTTTCTCTGTATCCTGGTCTAGCATCTCACAGTCAACCAACGGACTGATCAGAACTAGAGCATGCAGCTTTTCCCGGGCAGCCTTTATATTGTCCCTAGTAGACTCCAACACCTCCTTAGTCTCGGGGATATCATGATCCAGCGCCAGACTGGTAAGCGCCAAAGCAAGCCGGAGAGCAATCCATCCACCAGCTGAATCTCCCATCAATACGATGCGCTTACCCGCGTATCTTTGGTCTTGAGATATTTGGAGGACGAGGTCGATAGCGGCCGCTATGCAATGCATCCCTGTTGCTAAAGGGGCAAGGGTATATATGGGCAGGACGACAGGAATGCCTGCGTGGACTACTTGTTGACATGCTTCCCAGTGCTGAGGTGCGTCCTGAGGGTCGAGCGAATGATTTATTCTCGTGCTGTCATGTACCCGCGGAGAGCCACTCACCCGTGCCACAAATGCACCACCATGCCAGTAGATTACCACCACATCTAAAGCTTCCCGCTTTGGCAGCATATGAAATACCTGCCAGCTTTGCACATCTCCCTTGTTGCCTCCTTGGAATTGCTCCTCCATGACGCTCAGCAGACCATCTGAAACGACATGTGATGGGACTATAGCTGGAGCATTCCTTGATTCCCATTCATCGCGCAGCCTGGCCAGGAGAGCAGACTTGCTTGCCCATCGTGTGCGATAGAAGTAGACCTTGGCAAAAGCCGCAAATGCATATGCCTGTATGGATGGCATTAGAGGACGATGTAGATTGTCCTGAGCTCTGCCGTATGAGCAGCTGGAGTGGCCAACATTCCCATCTACCGCCGGCTAAAGAATCGGTTACAAAAACAAACGCCACTAGGTTGCTTGGAAGTGGACGGCTGTGGGGCAAAGCTCTCTAGATACCATCGCCCTCAGCCAACAACGCAGCCCTCACCCCTCTGTCTCGCGCAGAATGCATCATCCGGAAACCTATCTCAGGCTCCTCTTCTTGGATCCCCTGCTTCTTCAGCAACTCGCTCAATTCAGCGATGCCGCGCTTGTCGTCTCCGTAAAAGAAGAAGTTGCGGAATGATTGAGGGAGGGCGGGTGGGCTGAGATGTGGTAGTTCTTTGTCGATGGTGACCCGAAGAGCATAAGAAATGGCCTGGTACGATGTGGTTTTCATAGTCAGTCATCGTAACCGACCTGGGAGTTCCGACTTACTGCGTAACCCTTGGGAGAAAAGTGAAGACCTTCTGTGAACAGATCGTCCATTAGACATGATCCTCCTTTCACCTTGTCCTCAAATATTGTATGACAATCGACCACTGAGGATCCAGTAGCTTTCGCCACTTTGACCACAGCATCCGCGTAACTACGATGCAGCTCAGTGGTATGATGGCAATCATCAACGATGACACCGATGGATTGTAGCCACTTTGTGAATGTGGGAGGAACACATGTAGCGGGCGTCAACAGGATGACATCTGAATGGTGATTTGTCTTGAAGTGATCCACGATCTTGGTGAGATTATCGCTAAATTCCCCTAGCGGTACCTAAGAGTACACGGTCAGGATATGGTAGACGGCGGCATGTCTCAATTCTTCCCTCACAGCTTGAATTCCCTCCGAAATACTTTTGTGACTGAGCGTCAGCCTTCCAGAGGGCAACAAAACTTTCGCAGTCCACCTACCTATCATTCGTTCCCAGATTGATAATCGCCAGTGGAATAGGCCCCTCCCTCTGCGATTCGTAAAAATCCTCTTCTAGCTTGCGCAGAACATATCGGGTGTTGCTATGATGGCCGTCGGTAAACAGATGAAATGACCGGATTTGAGATCTCGCTCACTACCCGCCATATCCCCTATTCAACACATCGCATTTGGCAGCGTACTAGAAGCAGGAATACTATCAGTCGAATGTGTCCAGCTCACATCCTAGGTCATGACGTACGTCAGACACCATCGCTGTACCGTAGCCATCAGGGCCGAAAGCCATTTCGGTCAGGGAATCTCCTAGAAGCAAGATGGTAGGGTATGGTTTGACCATGACTGGATGGAGTTGAGATGACAGTTGCAGGAAGTACAACGACGGACGTAAGTTGTAAACGACATATTTATCATATATATGAGTGGCGGCATATCATCACTCCGACGGGATGCGGGGCAGGCCATCCACTCAATCGACGTGCAAACCCCTCGCGTGATCTTCTTTCACTTTCCACTTCATCAGGTCAAGAGCAGCCTTTGCATCTGCCGTCGAATCATGTCCCTCGTCCAGAATAGCACTTTGAATGAATACGCCGAGTTTCTCGCTCGTTCTTCGCCCGTCATCCAGAGGTTAGCAAGCGCCAGATTTAAGATCAGCGATAATCACTTACAAATCTTTCAGTGAACGCCGGTAAGGAGGGCCCTTATGGTGAGGAAATACGACTGCCGTATCTACAACGACGGAGTGCACGATTCGCATAGCGCGCAGATCATTCTCAAGGCTGACAGGGGAAAAAGAGCGATCTATCGTTGCACAGTGGGATGAGTGGACGTGTCCACTTACCCATGTCCGATAATGACCGTCTGAGGGCCGACGAATGCGCACAATGCTCTTCGAGCACCGCGTATATCCAAGGCGGCACCTTGAAGATCTGGCATGGTCAGGCCTGAGAATTTGGTGTTCAAATCACTGGAACAGAGGGTTGATTAATGATGTTACAAGCAATGCTTCTCCCACCCGACTTACAGCACTATATGTTCCTGCCGAACAAACTCGTCCAGAATCTTGCGGCCATCTTCCGCCAATACTGTCACTCGTGCAAGTGATAGACCAGCCGTTGTATCTAAGGGACAAGGTGTCAGCATTCGGTGCAACCTAGCTCACTTTTCGTCTTAGTCATTTACAAATCATCTCGCAGTCCATCGCCACCACATCCTGCGGTTTCTGCTCCTTTCCTGCCTCTTTCCTCACCTCCGCAACAAGCTTGAACTCCAACCTCTTGTGCAGCAATTTGTCTCCTTCATCCGTGTCTTCTCTCGTCGATTCCAAACCCCTCGCATCTCCATCCTTGAAGACATGCAAGCCATCCGAGCATCCTTCACTTCCTCTCGGCTCTCGACAACAACTGTAGACCCAAATTTTACGTCCTTCCTGTCGGATGGGCATCAGTCTACCCCAGTGGTGGATACATTCGCCGCGCTCTCGTTGTGCAGCCATCGCAACGTAGTCTATCGTGTCAGAAACAGTAAATTCAACGCGACATCGATCGCATGTCTTGACTTGGCCGAGAGCATCCGGTTCTGTACCGCCCGGTCCCTCCGGTATGTCCGTCATGTATCTCCACTTGACAAGTTCGTCTCTTTCCAGAAGATATGGATCTAACCTAGTCTTCGTCAGCCGACTAGCCTTCCGCGTCTCCACCTCCGCAACCTTCTTGGCGCTGTCTGAAACGGTGCCCACATAAGGCGAATCTAACGAGTTAGGTTTGGTGCGAGCACGAATACTGATTAAAGTCGATTGCACGTTGGAATGGTAAGTTGCTTTACTTGTTGCTGCTGCTATATCGGATTCTTGTTGCGTTGCGTGTTCTCCGGGAAGTGTAGGTTGAAGAGATATAATGTCGGAGTACTGAAGATGGCGATATGATCAGAAATATCGAAGTTAGGCTCATGTGCAGAGTTGATCACTCACTAGACGACAAAACTCTTCGAACAGCCTTTGCACTGAAGAGGAAGTGGTGAGACCAGGACACTTCCAAGCGGGTATTACACATACAAGCTTTCTTGCGATCTATGATTGGCTGCTTGGAAAGTCGAGTGTTCACGATGAGCATGGGAGCTTTGCATTCCTTGATTGCAGAGACTGAGTGGGCGACAGCCTGAGAACAATCCATGCTAGAGTATAGTGCCGTATCAATGATGCGATGCAATAACTCACCTTCGAGCTTGATGATACAACGTTGCTGCCTGCAGGTCTAGCAACCGTAACTGTTGTCGTTGACTTTGCCATCTTTGATCCTCCAGAGATGATCACACCATGAGCATTCACCTTCATCGCTTCCGGCCTCTTCGCAATCTCTTCGGCCTTTCTCTTTACTCCAGTGACCGACTTGGGCTCGACCGTGGCCTTGTTGCCTTTATTGACAACATTGGCAGATGGCGTCGCTGCTACTCTTGTAGCTATTATGGCCGGATCATGTGAGAAGAGACAAGGCGATCTTGAGCAGGAGGGATCCGGACAAGGGACCTGAGAGAAAAGCTTGAGAGTGGAAAACATGTTGATGTGAACAAACACTTTCAATGAAATCGAGAAACTGAGCAAGAAGACGAGCATTTCTCATGCCGCGTCATCTCTAGTCATCAAACTTGAGGGGACATGAAAAGAATCGGTGACATGAAAAGATGTAAATCTCTACAACAATGATACAAGCAAAATGCTACCTAGCTCGCACTAAGCAAGGTTGATGTCGTTAAGTGCACAGCAGACCGCCGCGCTATGATACCGGCCGGCCGTCAGATCGAGGTCGAGATGGCAGAGACAAGACGACTTACCGATGATGCCCACTATATTGCCTCACCGTCTCTCCAGAGTTTAGATCCCACAACCTCGCCACATGATCCGATGAAGCTATGAGCAGTCTTCATCAGTCTTCTTGCACGACTGTTGTGTTTCGCATCTACTCACCCGTCACAAGGTACGCCGAATCCGCACTGAAAGCAGCGTCCCAAACCCATCTCTGATGACCTTGCAGCACTCGTTCAAGCTTATATTCGTAGTTCTCCGTCGACCATATCTTGACCGTCGTATCTGCCGAGCAAGTCGCAAGATGTCTATGCAGGAACGATGTCAGGACAGAGCGTGGGCATTTGAGGCGACCGGTGACTCACTTGGTATCAGGAGAAAGAAGACATCTAGTGAGGTACTTTGAATGCGCATTGAACATCGTGACAGGCTGCAGATCCACCAAATCTCTCGTTTGCTTGATCTTCCAAACATAGCAATTACCCTGCTCCCAGATTCATCAGCCTTCCCTTCCCATCGCAAAGCCATAAGTCTACCACTTACCTTGTTGTTCCCCGCCACCAGCGTCCCACCGTCACTGGCAATCGTGACACTTCTGATGGGCACGTCTTCCGCAGGCACCAGTTCATGCGTACAGGAGTTTTCGCCGAGATCCCAGATTTTGACGGATCCGCTTTGATCGCATGAGATGAGCTCGCCTTGGTTGGGGTGGACGACGACGTCGTTGACAGGAGAGCCGTGGTAGTAATCTCTTTGAATGCCGGACGTTCTGATTGTGTTAAGCGAGAAGGTAGGGCGTTTGTGATTAGTTGAAGTTCTCGTGTACGGAATCGAGTTGCTTGTTCTTACCGAGTATCCCAGATCTTGATGGATCCATCCTCACTACCCGTTGCCAACCATTTCCCTTCACAGTGGAAAGCGACGGCAGTGATATTCCCGGTATGTGATTCTAGCGTTGCGATCTGCGAGGTGATAGTAATCAGTGAGCATTGAGCGAATGATCTGACACAAGATGCAGTATGTAAGACCCACTGGATTGTTGGAGCCTCTATCTGAGATGTCATATAGCCTGCAATGACAGCGATACTGAGTGAAGGACCATTTCACCGTTCTCAAGGAACTGACTCACCTGACTGCGTTATGTCCAGCAGCAGCTAATATGCGTTTGTCAGGTGATATTGCCAGTCTATTGACTTGTTTCTGTTCGTCGGACGGGACATTGCTGCTTATTAGCTCGGCCATCCAGGAAAGAAGCCTGAAGCAGTCAATCGACTCGCCCAATGCGGTTGCTGATTGATAGTCCTCCCACATATCCCACTCCAAGCTTCCCAGAATCGAATCGTATGATCGTCTAATGTGACGGTAGAAGATCGATCAGCGTCACGCCTCTATACTTTGCAGATCGTCACACGAGCCAGTCTCACATCCAGCTGTGACGAGAATGACGCTCATATCCTGCTGTTGTTGGGGTTGGGCAGGAACATGTCCGGACGGCATGATGGGAGGTTGACCACTCATGGTGGGGTAGGAGGAGCGGAGAGATGGTGAAGAGAAGGGATGATGGTGGAGATGGTGGAGATGGTGACGAGGAGGACGAGGACGATGAAGCGACTCACTCGGTGGTTCATCCTGTCAACCACGTGATCCCAAGTGGCCGAGAGAACGAATGAGGAGATGCTGATGGTATCCGTCGAACACCATACACGATATCAACTCACTTCAATACGCACACCACCACTCGTCTCCTCCATCTACTACTGTGTAGTCGGTGCTATACCTCCCCATCTCCATTTCACCCCAGACCACTCACGTCGCTGGGAACCTCGAACACCCAATTCTCTCTGACGCGTCATGGCTCACCAGTACGAGCTCCCCAGCTCATCCGGCGATGCACACCAATACATGTACGCTGACTTGCTCTCCTTGTCACCTTTCACCATCTCACTAACCTGCCATCCTCCTCCTCCCAGACAAGCAGATGACGATGATCTCGATGATCTATCCTACGGCAAACCCATCCCTTCCAACCCGTCAGCTCAGCAGGCTCCTAGCGCTGGCTCTGGGTTGTCAGGCAGGATTGGGTCGACACCTGGTGGGACCAGGACGGAGAGATGGGGTGGAATGAAGATGGAGACGAGGGTGGGTGCCTCATTGTTTTGTTTTGGTCTAACGAGATGATGGCGCACTGATCTGATTGGCTTGGGTGTCGGACATTCCGCAGTATACCGGGGAAGATACCTTGGATGAACCAGTGTCCAAGACCATCGTACGTCCATTCTTCCACCGTCAATCACTCCCGCTAACAAATGTGCTATTCCTCTAGATGCGCGATCTCTCCTCGATTTACTCCAAGCTCCTCCAAGTCCTTTACCCTCCTAAACAAGGAGGCTCCAACGAACTCCTCAGAGAATGGGATTTATGGGGTCCGTTGGTGATTTGTTTGGCTTTGGCTATCATTTTGAGCTTGGATGTAGGTCCTTCCACTCGTGATTAGATGAAGACGAGGAGAAGAAGTTGCTAATCGTTCGTGGTTGCTTTTGGCGCTAGTCGGCACCGGATCAGTCGATTCAGGTGTTTTCGTTGGTCATCTCGCTGGTAACAATTGGGTCTGTCATCGTCACTGTCAATGCAAAGCTGCTCGGTGGAAGAGTGTGAGTGTTGTTTGGGATGTGGTCTGATTGGGGGCATTCCTCGTCGTGATCGTTGGATCGAGGCAGAGATGGTAAGGAGAGATTAAAAACGGGAGACCTGTACGGGGCGGCGATCAGGGGATAGACGACGTCGGGAGTAGTGGCAGGTGGCTTCCATTCACCATCTTCTCTGCTATTGAGATTCAGGATGGGACCGACGCAGCTCATCGAATAAATTATATCCGACCACAAAGATACTAACTTATTCCTCTATCCTCCCTCCCTCAGATCATTTTTCCAGTCACTGGTGAGGATCACTCATGCAGCTACCACCCATTTAACCCACATTAACCTTTTATTTCTATCAGTGTGTGCTCGGATACTGCCTCTTTCCTCTTCTACTCGCTTCCATCGTCGCACTCGTGCTGCATAACCTTTTCATCAGAGTGCCAGTCAGTCTGGCTGCATGGGCGTGGTGTGTGTGGGGTGAGTGCTGGAATGGGATAGGAATGTGGGGATAGGAATAAGCGTCGAGACGACTGACCGATGCTGGTGTGCGGGACGCGGGTGTACTCTTGATTTTGATATCACAGCATCGATGAACTTCCTAGGCGGCACTCGACTCGCGGAGGATAAGGCTTTCTTGGCTGTTTATCCTCTTTTCCTCTTCTACTTTGTTTTCAGTTGGATGATCATGATCCAATGAACTTTAGGTAATATAGATACATACATACACACTTTTTGTAGAAGCGGGTGGGCCGGTAGTCGTGAATGCCGCCCGACCGACGCGTCCCGTGAACGAAACGTCCTACTTAAGCCACCATCTAACGATTGAGGTGTGCCGTGTGTCAGTTTCCCGAGGAATAAAAATGTAACTGCCTCTCTGTCAAGACATGTTTGGATGTATGTGCGCAGGATTTCTGGTCGCAGCATGCACATAACAGGAGCAGCTCCGGACACACCCCATCTCTGCTAGACACCTACCGATACTCCGTTTCATCCTGTGGCCGTATCGACGGATGCAGAGATGAGACAACCCGAATGCTCGAGTCAGGACCTTGCCTACTGAATCAACATCCGAGAGATAGCATCCAAAAGAAAGCTGGGACCGGTGGAAGCAACACGCTATCCCTCCCGTTCACCTACCTCGGAAATCTCCAGGGAACCGACTCGGTCGGTAGTTGACGACTCTCGCATGTCCCCAACCTCGCGATGTCCTCCTACCCCATACCCCACCACCCGGCCTACTCTCATATAGCACCGGCACCACCACCGCAACATCTAGTACCACCTGGAGAGCACCATCAACAAGCTCACGGAATCAACATACCCTCCTTGGCATACCGTAATGATGGACTGCGCGTCGGTGTGACTGTCGACCCTGAAAATAATACTAGTGCATCGCTACCACTACTGGCACCAGTACCACCACCACCACCACCGCCACTTCATCTTCCACATGATTCTCAAACATATAAGTATGAATATGCCGGTCAGTGGCCCGCCGTTGATCCATCAACGACTGCTACATCATCACTCGGTGCGATACGTTATACAACCACCTTTCAACCACTGCCAACTACCTCTCGACCGATCCAGGAAAAAAAGAAGAAACAACGCACTCAATTCTCAGCATGTAGACAATGCCGATCCAGGAGGGTTAAATGCGATCTGAGCGAAAAGCAACGAGCTTGGGAAAAACTTTACGGAGATGACGCCGATGAGGCGAAGATTGCACAGAACCTCAAAATCCCAGGTGGTGTGATAGGGAAACAAAGAGCGCAGTTAAGCTGCACAAATTGCACGGATAGGAGACACCTTTGCATGTATGTGAAAAAAAGAGTGTTGATTTCCGCTAATTCCAAGCAGGAGGCTTATGGAGTTTTGAACTGTGATCCTACAGAGATGTCTTCGCAGACTTTAAAGCTGCCAAGCAGATCAAGAGAGCTGTACCGAAACAGACAATACCTGGAGAAGCGAACAATGCTGGTGGCGTTGGGACGGCGTCCCGGTCGAAGTTGGCGCCTGATGCGACTGGTGCATTGCCGTATGGGAGCTCGACGTCATCCGCATCACCTGGTGACGGTGTTGGCATTGGTGAACCATTGCTGGCGCAAGGTGTCTATTTGACGGATGCACATAATCAACAACATAATCAACAGTATCCGCCCCAACAGAACCTCCAGCAGCAGCGTCAATCCTTGCATCCACAGCTCTTTCGACAAGTCTCCTACACGTCGAATCAGAATTCGAGTCCGGAGGACATACCGATCATATCTCCTCTCGATATGACCCCACCTCTTCATTCCAGCTCCAAACCAGTCGTCGTCCAGTCTATTCCTAGGGCGTTTCCAGAACTAAGCACCAGCGGATGGGAGGCAGCATACGGTGCAGGATCAGAAACCGTTGGCAGTGCGTTTTATTCGGTACAGGGGCCGTTTGAGACCTCGGGAATGGTGCTTCCAGACTGCGCACGCATAAACGACTATATGCCGATGGAACAACAGTACATGCCGCTGCAACAACAACAACCGCTACTCCTGCCAGCAGGGCGCCCTTCCATCCAGAATCTCACAACAGATGTCGCGCTTTCCGCTACTGCCCATATCGGCGCCACGGCGAACTCTCCACAATGGCATCCGACTTCACGGCTGCTGCCTAAACCGACATCTCATCTCTCAGCTGGATCCGAGGAGACGGATCTCACCGCGATTCCTGAGCTGACGCCTGCGTTCCTACATTCTCCATTCTATCGGCGATTTCATGTACAGCGTCAGTTGACTTAACATTCTTCAATAGGGGTCGCTATGCTGAACTGTTTCACTCTGTTGCCTCAGGACCCATCATCGACCCAGAGGACTTTGCAGCCCGCTACCTCTCGACCTCACCGCCGTCCTCCAGCAATCTAGGTTCTCCAGGCTTCATCCTTTGCCACGTTTTATATGCCTGGGCCTGTTCGTATGGGGTGGATGAAGCTGGAGAGTTGGATGTCAAAGATGAAGATCAACCCGATTCGACATTGCCTGGTGTGAATCAGGAGACCGCAGCACATCGAGCGAGGGAAATCTCGAGGAATTTGAGACAGCGCAAGACGAATGCTGTGGTGAGGATGATTTTGAAGGAGATCGATGACAAAACAGTCATGAGAAGGCAGACGTGGGACGGAGTGAGGTGTATGTTTCTGATATTACCCCTCACAGAGTGTGAGTATCGTCAATCTTCGGGCGCGTGACGAAAACAGCTAAGGTCATTGTGATACAACAGACGTCTCAACGCCCATGGAGCGTCTCGCGATGTACGAATGTGCCGTCGCGCAGGTTTTCTCGATGTGTTCCCTCTCGGCGATGAACTACGATGGATATCTCGGAAATGCGGGTGGTCCCAACAGCGAAATGATTAGGATTAGACTGTATTGGTACAGTTTCGTGCATGAGGGTGAGCATTAATAAGAAGGTCCGAAACTCTGTAATTTCATACTGACTCGAAGGTTCTCAGGTATCACCACCGGTCTCAAAGGAGGTAGACTCGTTCTGTAAGTCTCAACATTCACGATTACCATCAATCATCTAATCGATCATCAAGTGAATTCGCAGTGACGAGGAGGATCTAGAAGCGTTTCATGCCACTCTATCGGACGGATGGCAACTTGTGCCCCGTAATCGGAGATACCAAAGCGCTGCAAGGTTTGCTACAGCGCCTATCCGCTTGGCAGTAAGTGTCCGCAGACCTTCTCTTGTGGAAATAATCCGAGTTGAACATAATGCCATGCCAGATGGCCTGTCGACTGATCCACAAGGCGTTGACTGGTCCCAAGGCCCGCCGTCGTGAACAGGTCAGCAAATCAGCCATGTACACGGCTTGGGAGGGTGAGTGGCGAACGAATTCGTGCCTGAAGGAAACCTAATGTGACGGACTCGCGTTTCCTGAACAGCCCTTGAACAATGTTGGCTAGAGTTCGATGCGATCGCCTTAGCGGAGCCGAACCCACCATTGCAGAGGGAAGACATCGTGCGGTTCTCAGACGGTTGGGTGAGACCGAAGCAGCAAACATTCGCGTGGGATTCCCGCTCGGACTGACTTGACGCTTCCGCATGAACAGAAAATTTTCATGTTCGAGGCGCACAACATCTGCCGCGAGATGCTTGCCCATCGACTTGAACATCACATAACTCTGCCTAAACCCGAATCATTCCTCTCCGACCTGTCGATGCGTGACACCCAGAGTGAATCCTCGGCCAACCGAAAGGTCATCGAGCAGTTACATGAGATTGCGAAGGCTAAGTGCAAGGACCTGACGGGGCAGATCTTGGAGATCATCAGGAAGCATGTGGGGAGCACATTCTTCCGGTTTGATGCATCTTTGGTTCGAGGTGGGCATTCGCTTGAGGGCTGGCTTCTTTCTGCAGTATACCTCTGCAACTGATGAATTCCTGTGCACAGACGGCACTTATTACACCGCGATGATGCTCGCGAACGAGGACGGGACGGAGGAGGATGTCGCCATCTGCCTCCAGGCCCTGTCGGAGATGCGGTGGGGATTTGCGAAGACGGCGGAGCGTTCAGCGAAGTAAGTGGTAGCGCATCGATTGCCGACACTGTTTTCCATTGACCATAAACCATCATCGCAGACTCCGTGCAGCATGGAATTGCCGCAGCAGCGAAATATCAGGCGCGAGCGTTCAGGCGTACTACACGTCTCAAGACGACACACTCACCGGGGGCCATCTAAACACTAGCTCTGGTACCGCTTCCTCTGCGTTTATGACCATCTCGGCGGTCACCAACTCCCGACCGAATATCGCCCGGCGCTCCTTCTACCTCCCCGCAGCTCACACAATCATCGACGATCTTTCCATCTCAGGTCTTGGAGCCAACCCGAGCGGATGGCATCCTTTGGCAGACACAGCCAGTTTATCGGCCAGCGCGGCGGATTTCATCGGGATGCAGCAAGGTGTGTCGAGCAATGGGATGTGTGGTATGGACTTGGGGCCTTTGGATTGGAGTGATCGACGAGGTGCCGGAAGCGGTGGGGGTTGTGAAGGGTTTTCTGAAGGTCATCGTGGAAGAGTATATGGATGTAGAGATTAACGACGACTTGCGCTAGAAATCACTGAGCGAGGAATGGGACACGGTGTATAAGTAGAATTCGTCTCATATGAAAAGTGGTGTAATAGATGATCCGAATCCCAAACCCGAACAACAGATGTCTTTAACGCACAGGAAACCATACGTCAAGGATGTACAACAAGCAACGATATCGTGTCTAAAACCTCTAATTCCGGCTGTCTTTCTTCCCTTCTTGCTGAGTCCTCTCCAGCTCACCACACCTCTCAGTGTAAATTCTCGTCTTTTTCAACGCTTCCCCCATCTCGATCTTTGATTTCTTCGTATACGTCCATTCTTCTAACCGACGGAGGGCTTTGGAAACTGGTACCCATTCTCGTAAGCGTTCGGTCTGTTCGAGCCTGTAGGAAGGATGAGGAAAGGGTGGGATATTAAGCAGCGTTAGCTCTGCCGCATAGGTGTTGATGATCGAATCTCAACCAGTCTATCACGGAGATTGTTCATCCCAGCATCCTCCTCGGAACCCAAAATGCAATTCCTTTGTCCAGCTGGTCAGGGCAGCCATCCATCCTTGCGCTTCATCCTAAACATCTTCCAAATTCGTGGGCGGACTCACCAATTCTCATCCAGATCCTTCTTCGCCACCTCAATTTCAAAAATATGATAATCTATTTTTCTTTGCCCATCTTTGGTCAAACAAGTGCCTTGATATATGGATTGCAGGTTTAACGGTGTTGAAGGAAGCTTCGCTGGGGTACCAGCTTTCATGTGCGCAAGGATATCCACATTTTGTTTAGCAAGTTTGGAGAAGAGGATGGGCATGCAAAGATGAGATAGATACACACCTTCTTCGTTGGATTCTCGGATAGCTGCTTCGAGGAGTGTTTCGCCTTCTTCTAGTCCTCCTTTTGGGACTAAGCGAGAGGTTCGAAGCCAAAGTTGACATCAGCTTCTGATCAACTCTCAGTTACCCATGACCCCGTTTCCCATTGTCTCGTCTATAGCCTCCTATAGTCCTCCTTGGAACCTCCCGAGACTCACAAATCCACTTGGTAGCATGTTTTCTACTCGTTACCATCAACACCTCTCCACTTTCTCTATCTACAGGTATGGCGCAGCATACCGTACGAGTCGACCCTGAAGGAGGCTTGGAAGAGGTTGAGATGGGAGTGGATGGAGTGGGAGAGGCTGAAGAGGACGGTGGTTGTGTCATGATCAAGGATGAGATGGGTCGTGCGATGATGGGTCGTGTGATGATGGTCGTGTGATGAGAAATGAGAAAAAGGCGGAGTTGGCTTGGTCGTCGCTCTCAAAGGGAACGTGGTTCCAGGGCGATCAAGCAATCCGTAACAATGACACGTGAATTTATTACCACTTTATTTACTACTTTATTACTACTTTGTCAACAACGACTTCGCAATCTCTATCGACTTTTTCCCATCCTTCTCACCATCCTCCTCACCATCCTCCTCCCCACCATGAGTAGATCTTCAGTAGACAAACGTGATGTCTACTACAGACTCTGCAAATCCTCAGGATACCGTGCAAGGTCAGCGTACAAACTCCTACATCTGGATGAGGAGTTTGATTTATTCACAGGGGTAGAGACGGCGTGTGATCTTTGTGCTGGTGAGTCAATAGGGTGCGAGTATTGCTCCTGATTGAAGGGAATCTAATTGCAATTCCGCTGTAGCTCCGGGCTCTTGGTCTCAGGTCTTGTCTAGAAGGCTATCGTACGTCCTACTTCCGCCTTGGTGATCTTCATACCAACATTCTAACGCTCTGTTATCCCACTATCCCTCAACCTCCTCCAATGCCATTTCACACCACTCAATCAGACGGACGAAAGATAATCAACCACCTAAAATAATATCCATCGATCTTCAACCCATGGCTCCATTGCCAAACACTATCACCCTATGTGGCGATATCACACTTCCACAAACGGTAGTGAGGATGCTGGATGCTATGGGAGGAAGAAAAGCAGAGTTGGTGATTTGTGACGGGGCTCCGGAAGGTTAGTGGTGGTGAAGCAAATTGAAACGAAGCGCAGTGGGGAGTGATGTGACAGAAGGAACAGGGAAGTTAGGAAGAGGAATAGCTGATTCTTGTGTGAACCGCTTTTGGGCATCTTAGTCACAGGAGTCCATGATTTGGATGCTTACTTGCATTCACAACTACTTCTTGCCGTTAGTATCTTCTCCGTGTTTCTTTCCCATCCTTGCGATATCTACTGCACCTAAGTCATTATTTAACGTCATCCGCTGGTTTTGCCTCCATCATCCACCTTTCATAATGATTCATTCCCAAATCAATCAGGCATTCACACTCTCCATCCCCCTCCTAGCTCCTTCCTCGACTCTCGTCTTCAAATTCTTCACCTCTCCTCTCGATCCTCACGGCTCTCGTCTCGTCTCCTCCCTTCGAGGATTCTTCGAATCTCCTACCATCTCACAAGGAGCAATAGATCTACCTGGATCGCTAGAGGGAAAGTGTGAGGTTCAAGGTTATGATAGGTTCGGGAGGAGAGGTGGGGTTTGGGTATCAAAGCCTAGAAGTAGTAGATCTGGGTCTGCAGGTGCGTTCCTAGATGGTTTCTTTTTTTTTTTTACCCCGCGTCTCACTGGATTAACGCTGACAACTGAAGACCAATACAGAGGCTTTCCTGGTTTGTAGGAACTTCAAACCTCCAATATCCATTGAAGGATTGCAGGTAGATATGGGAAATGTATTGTCCTTGGATTCGTTTGATGTTGGTGTTGACAACCGCAAGGTTGAAGATGACGGAGAAGGCGAGCTTGAGGGGAAGAGAAGGTGGGAGGTGATCAAGAAATTTACGATCGGCGATTTGGATGTCTAGTCTTTCAGTGATGGCAGGAAGACCGGCGGTCTGTAAAGATCTTGTCTGTATAACGAAATGACGACGTCAACGAAACTCAATCTCTCCGACATTGGTACGAAAGGGAGGAAACCAGCATATAATGTAAAAACAGTCATATCATTATCACACATGCAGCTTGAATTAAAACCTCACAATTGCCCCGAAAAGAACATTACATTACAAATGAAGATTGGAGAAGTACAAACAAGTCTCCGGAACGGGGTGTCGTGACAACGTAAGTCGAGTCTCGTCGTCGTTTTGCGACGTTGTGTTTTGCAGGGTCGTCCTCAGTTATCGTTTCTGTTGTTTCGGTTCCGAATACCATGCAGTCACGGTCGCGATATCATCCAAGCTCCAAGCTCCAAGCTCACATCACCGTCTCCATTGGCCAAGTCCCCGGCGTATTGTCCCCATCCCACTTCAACCCCGCAGTGGGATTATAAGCGTTCAACCAACCGTCCTCTCCAAAAGCATCGTTCCGCTGAACCGTGGGCGACATTGCGGGCATCATCATCACTACGTGCTCATTGCCGTGTTTGGTGGCTGCTGGCGTTATAGCGTTCTCAGACGCTGGACTCGGGTCGACAGCGTGAGCGGTCGATAATTCCGGGGTTGAATCGATACCACTGGTGTGTTTTGACGGGCCAGCGGTGGCCTTATCGCCGAACTCATCTTCTTCCTCCTCTTCGTCATCATCGTTCAATGCCGAATCGTCAATGAAGAACGAATAGTCGAAGACCTCTTCGGCAGGGTGGGTCACAGGTACTTCCCAAGCCGCCGCCGTGGTTGGCTTTGATGAGGGCGCTCCAGCTACACGTCGCATCTCCCAATCGCCATCCGCCCACGCCGTAGGTAAGCTGAATCCCAACGCCTCGTCCATCGCCTGATGTGCGAGTCCCGATTGCTCGTTAAATTCTGCAAGAGTCGTCAGCGACTGCGATAGGAAATCGATAGGATTTAGACGACCTTTTTCTTCTTCCTGCAGTCGGGCTTTGACCGCTTCCTCGCCGAGTCGGACACCTAATGCATTGAATTCCGCCACCGGGTTGAGGGCAGGCGGTAGCATACGCTGGACCACGTTCGACGGTGTTACTCTGTTCTCCTCGGCGGGAGTCACAGCGGCAGGTGAAGGTTTCGCATCGCCGGACGCATTGTTGCTGACCGATGTCTTGCGCTTGGGAAGAGGCTTCTTCGCAGGCTTCTTGCCAGCAACTCCTGCACCCTGCCCCTTGTTGGGAGTGGACCCCGAAGGAGATCCTGACGCAACCGGACTAGACGTCGCCTGCGGGTTTCCTTTCGCACGCTTAGCAGGCGGCAAGCTGAGGTCCTCCACTCGTAACCTCGGCACCAGCTCGCTCCCTCCCGGCGTCAACGCCTGCAAATCCAACGCCCCCTTGGGGACCGTGGACATCGACTGCTGCGAAGGCGAGGGACCATGGGAAGCTGGAGCTTGCATGCCACTAAGTCCTGCCCTCGCTGCCTGTTGTGCGGTCTGTTGGGCAAAGTGCGGGGAGACGTGCACAGTGATAGGCCAGTTGTTCAAGTCGTTGGACAATCGCACAGCGGCCTTAGATAGCTCTGGAAGCGGCAAGATTGCCATCCCTGTTTCCCTCCAGATCTTGCTTGCCTCCTTCAAGAGATTGGTCTGCAGAGGGAGGAACCAGAGGTCAATTTCTTTTGCACAAAGCCTTATCGCCAACACGGAAACACCCACCAGCGAGCAAGCGATTTTCACCCTCTCCTCTTGAATATTCTGACCATTCGAACACAGCAGACTAAGCATTCGGATGTTAGCTTGCGACTGGATCATGCGAGCCTTCTTAATCCAACTCTCGTAGTGGGGCTTCTCGGCGTCGGCGATAGCGAACGGTGTGATGCCTGTGCGAATCGCGAGGTTAGCCGATTTTTAAAACTGCGAGGATCAATTGCAGGTTACTGACTTGGTGCTCGCACGTCCCTGTAAGCTAGGCCAAGCATGTAAGTTGCATTTTGTGCCTCCTCTGCGGTGGCAGCTCGGGGAGCAGGTCCGGCCATGGTGTTCTCAGCTGGTTGCGCCAGTCTCGCAACAGGAGTCAATTGCGCCCTCAGTGCCATGTCTACCAACTGCGGGTTGCTGAGGCAGTGTCGAACGAACAGAAGCTCTTGCGGAGGTAGACCAAGGTTATGAAGCTCTGACTGACTGAGCTTGGACACTTCCGTGCGGAGATACTGCAGTCTACTCGGCTCGATGATCTGCAAGGCGGTGCGCAGCGTGTGCAGGACGTCTGCGGGTTGTGACTGCAAATCTTGACCATCCAACTTCGGTTGAAGCCCTTGGCCCGATTGAATCTGACCCATCGCTGCCTGCTGCTGACTCTGCCTCGCATTTTGAAGCTGCATGGCCAGGAGATTACGTTGCGCATCCACCTGCGAGTTGTTCTGCTGCTTCTTCATCCACCATATGCGCCAAGCATTTTCTGTTTCCACACAAGTTGCCAGGTAGAATTGTTGGAGAGCTGCAGCAACCCCGGCATTGGTGTGACCCTCGTTCGGATCGGCGGAGAGGAGACCGAGTTGTGCAGCGACTTTCATCCAATCCTTTCGCTCAGAAACCTGCCGAACACCGCCAAGCCTGGAAACGATGCAGTACGCCGTGTAAGCATCGAACTGTCTACCGCCAACCTCCGCAGCTGGGATCGCCTGGTTCCGGCTCTGGAAGGTCTTGTTGACTTGCGACCAAAACATTTCCCGGGCCATTGTGGGTGGATCGCTGGAAGGAGTGCCAATCCCGGGCAGCTGCATCCCAGACTGCCCGGGAGTTGTGGGTGGGAGTCCTGTCTGTTGAGCTACGCGATTTGGACTGGGATTCGGCATCTGCATTCCGGCGTTCGGCTGCTGGCCACTACTCGCTGCCCAATCCTCAGCGAGATCCTGAGCGTTGAACAGGTTCGAGTTTAGGAGACCTTGACTAGCGTTAGGTTGCGCGGCAGCAGCGGCCATCCTGCCCAATGGACTGTAAAACAGAAGTCAGGGGCCGAAGTCGGTACCATCCCCGTGAACCACAACTCACATTCCACTGTCCGACAGAAAGTCAAACTTCAGTCCACGCTTCAAGCATTCTTGCGACAGAAGGTTGCGTCTCGTCTGCCACATTGGAATCTGGCTTTGAACGATATTTCTGTGGGGATGATCTGCGGGGAGCGTTGGGAGCATCTAGGCGGAGGTAAAATAAGATAGTTAGTTCGGTCACAGGATCATCAGGGCGACCTCTTACTCACCTGGATTGCCCTCGTTTTGAACTGCATGAATTTTTGGTTCATTGCAACACCATATGCTTGCAGTTGCTGGTCGGTCATCAGAGTCAGGTTCGGGAGCATCGAGGGAATTCCACGATTCTGGCCGTCTTCCTGCTGATTACCCATTCCCGCGAAATTCACATTCTGTGACTGAGAGAGTTGAGCGTTGTCACTGTTCCCGTCCCCGCCACCCTGCTGGAAGTCAGTCTGTGGCAGCGGTTGATTCATCTGCTGAGCCGAATTGAGCAAGCCAGCCGGCAGCGACTGCAAGTTCTGAACCTGTCCGGCATTCAGTCGCGCTTGTGCACTAGCGATGGAGGCGTGCTGCATCTGTTGAGCCCTTGAGTAGGCTTGTTGCGCTGCGGCATTCGCATTCTGGATCTGCGCCGCGTTGCGGGGAGACATCTGAGGTTGACCTTGCGATGAGGGAAGTTGAGGCGTCAGCTGCTGAGGATTAAAGGCATTGGCAGTGCGAGTATGCTGTTCTTGGAGGGCTCGGAATTGAGCCGCGAACGCCTGGAGAAGAGGGGCGGGGGCTGAGTCAGCACGAACACCAACCACATGGCGGCGGACATGCGATGCTTGCGATGCTCACCTCGCTTGAATCCATGGAACCACCCAATGCATCCAAACCGAGACCACTCGTTTGCGAGGCGTCGTTACTCTGCTGGGATACGTGACTGCCGCCGAATGTCATATTTTGCGACGTAGGGGTCTGCCGCAATGCCTGCACCTGAGCAGCGTTCAGCGCTGGGCTGTTATTGCTGTGCTGGAATTGGTTGCCCTGATTCTGCTGCATCATCTGGCCAAGCTGCTGCTGGTTCTGAAGCTGGATATTCTGCGTGGACGGTGTTGGATGCTGCTGCTGTTGTTGGTGTTGTTGTTGTTGTTGCTGCTGCTGACCGGCTGCGGCTACCATGTTCATGGCCTGCTGACGAGTTGCTTGGTCCAGGCCGGCCAGCGAAATACCAAGGTTGTTCGCAAACCTCCCCTGCTGAACATTCTGCTGAAAATTGTTTGGATTTGGCGTACCGTTCATATTGGGCGTTCCCGTCATACCGTGTTGGCTAAGCTGGCTGTTGCTATTAGCTGGCGACGATATCTGACCCTGGTTAGCTGCGGGTCGTTGTTGGAGCATGTTCTGACCCTGCCCCTGACCCATCAGGAGCTTCGACAATTGAGCCATCTGCTCCGTCGTGTATCCGCCATCCGGAGACATGCCGAGGTGATTCATCAGGCTATGGGTTGGAAAGACCGTCATTGAGCATAGTCCGAGTCAAGGCTTGGGAATCGTCCCCCAAACTCACCGCTCCATCAACTGCGGATCCACCGGCCGGTTATTTCCCAGCATACCCGCCTGTCCCATCCTGGGCATTTGCTGACCCATACCAACAGACTGTTGTTGCAGATTAGCTTGCGATTGTTGTTGTTGTTGTTGAGCCTGCTGCTGTTGCTGCTGCGCTTGTTGTAACTGTGCCAGAGCATCCGCCGGGTTGGTGATGTGTTGGCCCGTGTTACCGCCGCCACCTTGTTGGGAAGCTTGTGGGCCGTTATTCCCAGCCACCTGATTGCGACCGACATTCTGCATCATGGCCATGAGTGCCGCCTGCTGTTGCTGGAAGTTCTGCTGGCTCGGCGTACGTTGATGGCCTTGCTGCTGGGGTTGGAATTGGTTACTCTGCTGCTGCTGTCCCTGCTGAGCCTGCTGAGCCTGCTGAGCCTGAAGCAACTGCTGCATGTTCTGCTGCTGCTGTTGTTGGTTCCCCTGCTGCGGCGTTCGACCTTGCATTTGCATCATGTTGAGAACATGCTGATTGAAGTCAATATTTTGCTGAGATGGCTGTTGTTGTTGTTGCTGCTGCTGCTGCTGCTGTTGCGGTCCCGATTGTTGTTGTCCTCCCATTTGACTACTTTGAGACCGCTGTTGCGCCTGTGTGAGTCTTTGCATCTGGGCAAGAGCATTCTGTTGTCGTTGTTGAAAAGCGGCCAATGCAGCCTGTTCGTAAAGCCGAGGAGGACGGAAGACAGCCATATCGTCAGCGGAGATGTCCCTCTCAGTATTTTCCCACGGATGACGATGATATCGAACGGAAAGGGTGAGAGGAGTGAATCGTATGGGGAGCTCGTACGAATCGACCGCAAATGGTCCAAGTGACAATGGGGAAGGGGGTCGAGAGCAGAACGGTGAGGAAGTGATGGAATAGGGTGCAACGATCAATTCATCATCGAATATGGGAGGTGTACTCTGGAGTGGAGATAGTGGAGCTCTTCGTAATCGTCTTTGAGGAGACAACATGGTTTTGGTAGATCCGGTTATTTTTGGGAGTAGACGATTGAGAGTAGAGAGGGATGGGCAGCAGCTCCAGAAAAGGGTTGGGAGTAGAACGATGGAGGTTGACGCACAGAACTTGTAAAGTCACTCGAGCTCTCCGGCCCCAACTCCTCGCTTCTCTCTAGCCCAATCCACAATGACATGTGAAGGCTGTATCGCCGCAAATCCCCCCTTGCGTCCTCAGGTTTCCTTCCCCCGCTCTCACAGTTCTCTTACACCTCCTACCCGACCCGGAGATTCAAGTACGAGACGCCATATATGAAGACATCATCTCTCCAACCTCGAACTTGGGATGACACATATTCCTTTCATCCTAATCGAAGCGTGACGTCGGGTGAATGGAGGTGGATCCCTCCCCCTCTTTCCATCACGCTGGACAACCCGTACAGGTTTGGAACAACTTCTCCTGGGTATGAAGAGAAACCCCATTCCCCTGTTTCCAAACGAACCTCCCGCCAAAACACACCCAAACCAATGAAGAAACGACAAAAGAAAAGGAAAAAAAAAACAAGCAAACGGACAGGAAAGGAAAGGAAGGAAGGAAGAAAGGAAGGAAAGCAGCAAAAGACTCACAGGTGGTAAATTATTGACCCCATTATTTCCACTTCCCTGACCCATCATCGCTCCATTCAACCCAACATTCATCCCATTAAACCCTAACCCTACTCCTCCTAATCCTAATCCCATACCCATGGCCATACCTCCTGATCCATTACCATTTCCTCCTCCGAATTGTCCACCTTGTTGACCATTCTGACCACCACCACCACCACCGCCACCACCGACCTGTTGTTGACCTTGTTGATTCTGCATTATATCAGAAAATTCTTCTATACCTCCTAAATCACCAATTCCACCAGCAACAACTCCAACTCCACTACCACTCCCACTATTATTATTTTGAGCAGAAGATTGAGCGTACCTAGTTGCGTTTTGTATCCAAGCTTGTTGAGCTTGGACTTGTGATTGTTGTCTTGATGTATCAGATGATTGGGATGGGGACATGTGGAGACGGAGGAAGGAGGGGTGGGGTTCTGGTGGATTTTGATGGAGAGGGAAGCTTTAGGTGGTCATTTGAGAATGAAATGCGTGTATGTTGGACATTTCTTTTCCTATTTTGCCTTTGATTTCCTCGGTTTTCCTTTTCTTTTCTTTTTCCCCGATTCGACAGCGGTCAGTCGTTACTTTGTTGTCTCTTCTTGGATTGTCTCTTTCTTGGGTAGATGGTCAAGTAAAATATTCTTTCAAACCGTTCCTCCCAAAGTCAACAACAACAACTAGCCTGATTGGTAACACCTGCTCCTTCTCTTTTGTATTACTAATTCCTTGCTAGCCCACCCAAAAAGAATCGAAAAGTCCCAGTCAAGGAAGTGCTGAGATGATTGAAGTTTTGGTGTACAGGCCCCTCCAGAGATGGTAACAGTTTGTAGAAAGTCTCTCCTCGGGGAGATGTCTGTGTGGTGATTGGAATTTCAAACCTTGGATTCCGTTTGAACGCGCGTTTGGGTAGGTGGATAGATGGAGTATTGGCGTTGGTAGAAAAACCCCAATGCGGTACAGGTCTGCTATTGATGTTTGAGATGGATGGTGATGATGATGATGGTAGAAGAAGACTTTGAAGAAGGGACTTGGGTTCGTGAATTGATATCGCCTTCCGAGTTCAGCGAGTTGTTAAATGAATTGAACCAAGATGGAGGAGAGGCGTTCAAAAAAAAGGTTGATGTAGGTGCCAAGCGAACGAGGGGATGGGATGGTTGGGTTCGCAATGTCCGATTCTGATGACTCTAAGGGTCTTGTCTGTGTTCGATCAATTAACCCTCCGACGGAAGGACAGAGACCTAGTTGATTGAAATGACTGAATCAGAATCAACCAACTGACGAAAGACTTGAACATAGCTAGCTACCTGAGGTCACCCCCCCCCTCCCCCCCGGGTCGCTCCCTCCTGGCCCTCTCCCCTGGCCCCCCCTGGCCCTGCCCTCCTCCGCGCCCTTCGCCCCGCGCGTTGTTTTAAATTCAACCAACAGGGAAAACTGGGGCGCCGCTCAAGTAAGTCAACCAAAGTCCTAACCGAAACACATGAGGGAAATAAATAAATAAAAAAGATTAAATACCCTTTTGAGACGGGGTGCGTCCAGCTCTGTATGCTTGTCCGCCAGAGAGCAAGTCTCACCACTTTATGCCGGGCAAAGTTCCCCATCAGTGTCGGTCCTCCAAAATAGCTGGAAATGTATACAGCGAAGCGAGCAAATCGTGTCTTCTGTCTTCCCCGAGCAAAGCGAAGGCCTGCTCCCTGAGCGGGAGCGAAGAGAATTGCCTCACTGCGAGCAAAGAAGGATAGGGAAGGTGGGTGGGGGTGGGTTATGGATTTTCCTTTTATTATTATTCTCTTCTCCGGCGAGCGGAGCGAGCAGTTTACCCGCTCCACTAGCGAAAAAGCGGCGCAATCATGTCTTGCTGTCTTTTCCCGAGCAAAGCGAGGACTCCCTCCCTGAGCATCAGCGAAGAGAATTGCCTCCCGCGAGCAAAGCGAGCAAGAAGGATCGGGAGGGTAGGTGGGGATGGGGTTGGTGGAATTTATTGATTTTCCGATCCTGCGAGGCGCGGCGAGCATCATCATGGGGTGGTTGGGTGGTTGGGTGGTTGGGTGGGTAGGGGTTGTTGGTATTCATTTGCTCCGTAAGCTCAGTGAGCTACTGGTTGGTACCTCTCCCTTTCTCTCTCTCTCTCGCAAATGAAGCAAACAATATACTCTCTACTCGGCTAGTGAAACGCTCAGCATTTCCCCCTCTCTCGACAACGACGACTACGACTACGACTACTACCATTATGATAATGTCTCGAAAAATATGGTTCATTTAAATCACCTGAGACTTTGGTGGATGTTGAGGAGAGAAGCTTTGTACTTTCAACTGATTATAAAAATCTTGTCTATTCCCCCCCCCCCCAAAAAAAAAAAAAAAAAAAGGACTTGCTTTTGATGTGTTTGGATACATTCCTTCTTCATATGATTTGGAGTTTTCAAGGTGGAGAAGTTGTAGAAGGAATGATCGGTAACGTTGTGATGGGTGGTAGTGTGATGTTGTTGTGTTTAGTTGTGATTGTGGTACATGATATGTTGGGCATTACTCTCAGGCTTAAACGTTACTCACACCAACTTGGGCTTACCCAGCTTCAGTCTAGGTCATCTTTCAGTCCCTCTAGCTCAAATGAATGCATGACACGGTGTGATGAGAAAAACACACACTGACTTGAGACGTCTCTCAGGAAATGATCTATGATACCCAGTCCCCACCAGATACACATTGGAGAAAGAATATTTTGTTGAATTCCCCCTGCATTTCACGCGATTGTCAAGGATGAACGATCATCATTGTTGAGCTGGAATTGATTGGAGATTCGGTATGTCATATTTGGATCTCCGATGTATTGGCCTGGCCAAGTAGGCTCTCAAGTGATATCACATCTAATGGGAGAAACGTCGAGGTGAAGGGACGGGACGGACGGACACACTCATTCGCCACCCAAATATTCATTCGCCACCCGGATTGAGTGAACACGCGCTTCAGTCGGCGGTGTCGGTCGATGAGTGACGAGTGACGGACAGAAAGGGTCAAATGTCCTCCAGCCCCCTTTCATTCAAAGTATAAGTGTTACATGACCAAATCCAACTACAACAACACCAAACAACACATCCTCCCAACCCACTAACACACCCAATTCAACGAACCTTCATCTCCCTGCTCTTTCTCTTTTTTATATTTCTTTATTTCTTCCATTCACTACGTAACGAACTTCCTTTTTTCACGACACACGTTTCTTGCTTCCGGATTCACGACAACGACGACGACGACGACGACGACAACAACAACAACAACAACTCGCAAACACCATTCGGAGATAATCCTCTCTACTCGCCTATTTATATACTCTCCAACCGCCCCACACCTTTCCATCGAAATCGTGAGTGTCTTCTCTGCCATTCCTGCATCCATTCCTCCCAAAAATCCCCCCCCCCCCACCATCCCACTCTTCCCATCCCGAACCGCACCCGCCTCACAAAGATGAACTCGTGTTATACATTTCAAACTAGAGTCTGGTAGACTTGGAAATAATAGTCAAAGATCCATAATTTGCACTTTATTAAACTGAGTATAAAAAAGGCGTTGATAGAAAGCAAAAAAAATCCTCCAAAAAAAAATTCTCCTTTTCGAGAAGAACACCCTTATATGGCATCTGGAACTGATATTGATTTGCTTTTGTTTTCTGTTTAGACTGACCACGATTCGCCGATAATATTATCCCCCAAGACCAAAGGCCCATTCTCCACACCAACATCCTCGTGAGTATCCAATCTCCTTTTCAATCTCTGTCATCCCCAACCCTCGTACCCTTCCCATCCCCATCCCCACCCTCCCCACCCTCCCCTCAACCTCCTCTCCTAAAGATGATCAATTCGAATTACCGGCTCAACCCCCTTCCCAAATCCTTTCTTCTCACTTCACGAACGCTCAAAATCCTTTTATCGGGTTCTGGGGTAGTAGTGATTTGGGAAAATAGGAGGAGGGAAGGTAAGGAGATGTAGACGAAACATGGCTGTTTTTATTTTTGACTGAAATGAGAGTGTTGATGCGTGTGTGTGTGTGTGTGTCGGGTGGTGGTGGTGGTGGTGGTGGAGAAGATGGGAATACGGATTGCTGACCTTTTCGAGTAATGATCCTTTTACCGGTTATAGATTATTTCGAATGAATTGAGTGGTTCAATACCCGAGTTTGACGTCTTCAACAACAACAACAACACTAAGGTGAATAATCATTTCCTCATCTTCTCTTGTACTCTCCCATCCCTATCTCCCTCTCCCTACAAATGAAGATACCATACACGACGGTCTGCAGACCAAACAAAACCAATGGTGAAAATGCCCGAAACCCATACCCCGGGCGACCCATCTGAACCCTCTTTTCTCTTCCCTCCGTTTTTTTTTTGCCTTCTGTGTTGGGGAATTTGCCAACAGAGCGCTGACGATTATTCACCCTCTTATCAACGGTAGACCTTGCAATCATTATCTCCAATTCACTCATGTCCACTCAATACCTCTTCGATCCTTCCCTTATCCCTTCTTCCGCACGTGTCGGTCTCACCTCTGACCTGGACGTTCGACCGCTCGCTCGCGATGATCATTTGAACGGACACGTTCAAGTTCTCACCATCTTGACACAAGCACCTACCCTCTCTCCCTCCGCTTACACCACCCAATTCGACGCTCTCCTCTCATGTCCCAACACGTATTATACCGTCGTTTTCACCCATCGACCAACGGGAAAAATCATTACCACGGGAACGGTGATCGTTGAGCGTAAATTCATTAGGAATGCTGGGATGGTAGGACATATCGAGGATATCGCTGTCGATACCGGATTTGGAGGGAGAGGTTTGGGATTGAGGTTGATCAAGTGTTTGGAGGAGTTGAGTAGGAGTTTGGGGTGTTATAAAACGATCTTGGATTGCAGTCGGGATAACATCGCGTTCTACGAGAAATGCGGGTGAGTTTTACGGCATTGTTTATTTTTGATGTTGAAGACCCGTGATGCTAACTGTTGTTTTCCTCTTCAGCTTCACTCACAAGGAATACGAAATGGTCAAGTATGCACCTATCTCTACGCCTTCTCCTATGCCTTCGTCGATTCTCTCTTCCCCGGCTCCACCCACGGACGGATCGGCTGTCCCGTCAGGATCCAGTCCAAGTTTCCTTTCCCCGAGTGGCAAGTTGTGATGGTGGTATGAACGTGGATGGACAATGCAGGGCAGAGCATGATGAAATGGACGTTTTGGGCGGCGATGCTGAAGTGAATTGTAGTGCTCTGAATGACGCTCTACGTTGTAGAACGATGATGATCATCTATTTCATTGTCCCGCTATTGAAAAGTCAACAAAGTCTGACGTAATCTTATCGAGTTGGTTGAGCAAAAGTTGTCTGGCTCCATCAAACTCCACGTCAATCCACCTCGACATCAATATCCACATATATATCAACAACCCCCACCATGTCCTCCCGAACCAACTTCCTCTCCATCCCACCTAAACGCACCCTCCCGCTGCCAGAACTCCCCACAAAGATCCGTTCATACATCAGCGAACATTTTCGAGACACTCACCCTGATGCATTTGCGAGGGATATAGAGGAGCTGGTGAAACTTAGGAGGTGGAATGAGGGAAAAGACGGGCCCGAGGTGCATAGGGAAGTCGTCTCTGGGTTGTTGAGGTGAGTGGCGAGGCATGCGGTTCAGGCTTCGCACCTGGGATTGACAAACCGAGGGGTCCGTTCCAGATACTACGCTCAATTGTCGTTTCTGTGCACTAAGTCCCCACCTGATGTATGTCCTAGACTTGGTTTTCCATCTTATTTGACTGAACAGCTTATCCCTGGTGCTT
The DNA here is from genome assembly GCA_017654825.1 of Cryptococcus sp. T15_22C. Taxonomy (NCBI): domain Eukaryota; kingdom Fungi; phylum Basidiomycota; class Tremellomycetes; order Tremellales; family Cryptococcaceae; genus Cryptococcus; species Cryptococcus sp. T15_22C. The sequence goes on along the minus strand of JADPYA010000203.1, from coordinate 505,463 downwards.
GCAATCCCCAGATTGGCTTGATCATTACTTACCACCTCCCATTCCCCTCTCCACCCTTCTCGTTCTCCCCCCTTTCCGACCCTGACGCGCCCATCTCCCTCCCTTCCCTACACTACGAACGAGCATCAACACTATTCAACATCGCCGCGACGTACTCCGCTCTTGCTACTGCTGAACATCGATCCGACGGAGAAGGCATCAAGCGAGCATTAGCTTATCTCCAGAGCGCCGCTGGAGCTCTAAACTACTTGTTGATAGAAATCCTACCACTTCTGAAGAGTCCAAGTTGGTCCTTATCGCGCTCATCAACGAGCGGAGTAGAAGGAGCAGCAGGATATGATATGACACCTTCATTCATCAGCACGCTACAGAACTTTGTTCTCGCTCAAGCTCAGGAGTGTTTCTGGCAGAAAGCGGTACTGGAAGGCAATTATAAGAATGGCATTGTAGGCAGGTTGGCGATGAGGGTAGCGGAGTACTATGGCGAGGCATTAAGAGAGGCCAGTGAGGGTGCTGGATTAGCTGCGGGTTTTTTCCCCCAGGTGAGTGGGAGTACTACCATTAGGTGTTGCAGAAAACTTCGACCTGATCGAGCATTCCCTTTTCCGACAGTCATGGATAGCTCATATGTCGGTGAAAAAGCTACACTTCGAAGCAGCAGCTGAATACCGGATCAGTCAAGAGGACTTGGAGAAGGGAAGGTGAGAAGATCTCGTGGTCGTTCTCCTCTGCGCGGACATCGCAAGCTGATCAAGCACGTAACCCAGATACGGAGAAGAGATCGCTCGACTTCAAGTAGCAGACGGTCTGACGAGGAAGGCAATTCAAGAAGCTAGAAATGGGGTTGCCGATACTGTGCTATCAGATTTGAAGGCGAGGCTTTGTGGATATGCTGTTGTGGAGATTGTCACTCATATTGCCTTGCTCCCGCCAGAGTCTCGCCGCTGTCCTCACATCCTGCCTAAAGCGTGCCATCAGGGATAATGACCTCGTCTACGTCTCTCCTATCCCTCCACCCTCTCAACTACCCATCATCACCCCTGCTACCATGGTCAAACTGACCATTCCGCCTGAGGTGTCGAACTCTCTCGAGTGGGTAATGAAAGACAAGGGAGGACCCCTGTTTAGCGGCTTGGTGCCCTATGGCGTGCATGTGGCGCTGAGTGAGTAGTTCTCGAGCGAAATTTGGCGCGAAGGGTCATCCTGACATGAGTTGAGACAGGTGTCTACGACGATCGCAAGGATACACTCATCCGAACGGAGCTGCACGGCAAGAAAGATGAGCTCGATGCCATTTCAGCGACGTGAGTTTCAAGATTTGGTCTTTACGACTTGACAAGCGGACTGACAACATCCGACTCGACATGCAGTACTCTTCAATCCCTGGGCCTCCCTGGAGCAATTACAGCTCTGGAACGGCCAACCGGTCTTCCACCTGCTCTGTTGAAGAAGGCCGAAGAGGTGTACAGCGAGGGTGGAGTGGACAAGGTTAAACGACTGATCGCTTCAAACTCAAGATTGGCCCAGACTGATGCAACTATCATCGAAGAGGTGAGGGTCCAGGTAGACTTAAGGAGGCTCCTCACAGCTGACTGATGCGTCTTCCCGTACAGACGCTTGATCTACTGGATCAAGAAGCTGCAGACGATGAGGCGATGCTGGAAAAGCGTCCCGATCTGATAGGCGCACGGCCGCCTTCTCACGAAGCGAATTGTCACCTCATCGACCAGATCAACACGTATCAGGAAACTCTCACGCATGCGAGGAAAAGTGACGCAGATGTCAGGGAAAAGTGGCAACAGTGGGAAGGTTTGGTGGGAATTCTCACCGGAGGAGAGGTGAGCCGGTCAGCAGGACCAGATGCGATAATTACCAACAGCCTTGGTCCTTCGTTGCGTATGATACTCTCCAGAACGCATTGGAACGATACATTCCCACATCCGGATTGTCATCGATGACCGGAGCACAACTCCCACCTTCCGTTCGTGCCCTTCGATCCGCCCTCGAGGATCTTGAAGACATGCATACCGAGCGATCGCGTATCGTGGCAGACGCCAAGCGTACTGCAGAGCAGGATGATTTACGGCCCATCATTGTGCAAGAGGCAACGAGGATGGCACATGGGGGAAGTGGAGATGTCAAGTCAGAATGGTTCGAAAACGTGTTTGAGGAGGAACTACAGAAGTACGGACGCTTCGTATCGGAGCTGGAGGATAATCAAAAACGGCAGGAGGAGCTGCTAGCTGAGATCAGAGTGGGTGGAGCGCGTCGTTGTCAGTGCCGCGTTTGATCTGATCCCCTGGACCTCAGTCCCATATGGAGGTGTTCCTTCATGAGCGCAAGGAGGACTCGCGCGTGAAACATCGAGAAACCAAGCTTCAAGAAATGGAGCTGGCTTACTGGAAGTGGCGAGAAGTTATAGGGAACTGTGAGGAGGGCAGCCAGGTATGACAGATCTTCGATTCATACCTCGGGACGCCACTCACCTCTTGCATCTGTTTCATCAGTTCTACACTGCCTTCCAGACAACTCTCCAAAATCTTCGCGAATCAGCTCAGGAGTGGGTGTACTCGCGACGAGTGGACGTTGGGTGAATATCGAGTGTTTCTGCATGATCATGGTAGTGGCAAGCTGACGGCATCCCTCTCCTTTCAGTCGTCTCACTGCAGCTATGCATGCGATGTCACCGCCTTCTGCCACAGTATCCCCACCTGTAACCACTGCACCTACTGCACCTCCTGCAGAAAAGTATCAGGAACCACCTATGCACTTCGATCCACCACGACCTGTCGCAAAGGCAGCTACATTCACCATCCCCCTACCCAGCTCTGGCGCATGGCAATCCATCGAGCTTCCACCGCCACCTCCCAGTCCGATGAGGCAGTCCGAGGGAGGAAAGGGGAAGGAGAAGGCAGCAGCAGCACCACCACCGCCACCGGCATCAACCCCAGGCAGAGTAACGAGAAGTTCCGCAGCCAAGACCAACCAAGACGTCATCCCTAACCCGTTTCAAAATAGAGGTCCGAGGAAGGACCATGGCGTAATATAGTTGTCCAATGCAATTTACAGTATTGAAAATGCCGTTGCTATCCCTATGAACTTCTCTCATGTATGACCGAATTAATACACTTTCCCTAATTTACCACTGGTTTGTCTTTTACGCCTTGGCCGATGACATGCCCATTTCCAACTTTTTCCGCCCCTCCATTCTCATTCACTCTCTCCTTCCATTCTTTCCAAACCCTATCACATTCGTTTGCGAACACCTCTGCCAGCTCCCCGTACCTGTCCCAGTCCCCTACTTCGCCTGAACGCACGTAAGCCGTTCCCCACCGGGAAGCTCGAGACAAATATTTCGTCGGTGCAGGTGAAGAGGAGAGAAGAGGGCTTGCGCTGTCTTTCGCGGTCTCCGAAGATGGTTGGAGCGTAGGAGGTGAACGTGGCGGAGAGAGGGCGCTGGAAGGTGCTGTGGTTAAGAAGAACATGGAGATGGCGCCTTTGTTTGCTGTACATGTGTGCACGGATGATCCCAAGATGCGAGCCTTGCGGTTGGATGAGCCTGTCAGTATCGCCTCGTCCACAACAGTATTTGATCGCACCACTTACAACATGGAATAACAGGATCATGAGCACCTGGAACACCCAAGGCAAATACGGCACGAACAACCCCGTACTAGCGATCCCCGGATCTGCGATCAAACATCTAACATTTCCCTCTTGTGTCGACATCTCGGCATCCAAATGAGACATGACGAGATCTCCTACGTATTTAGATACGTCGTAGGATTCTGACACGTTTAATAGTTGGAGGTCGGATGTGGGTGGGGTAGGCAGTTGGGATGCGTTTGCTTGGTTTGAGGATACGTAGATTACACGAGGCGGATAAGGAAGGGATGATGGTGATTTTGCGAGATGAGATTGTAGTTCCTTGGCCTACAACGGAAGATCGTCAGATCCAGAGACCTCTCAAGCACGTTGGGACAGCAGATCTCACGAGAATGTACCCTGACAACACGTTGACGCCCCAAACTCCTCCCCTCTCACCATCAGCGCTCTTCCTACCCTTCTCCGAACGTATAAAGTTGGGATACGTCAATGTCCCTCTTGGATCGGTCAGGAGTTGGAGGACTAAACGTGGCCAATGTAGACCTGTGAAAGCGCCACCTCCGGCGTTTAATACGAGGGTGGTAAGGTATGGATATCTACGGCAAACCGGCATGGCGATCAGTTGTTGGCATCATGCCGGTGAACCTGAAAAAACCAACTCACCTCGTCTTAATCCTCTCAGCAAAATCCATTACCCCGCCTTTCCCACCAACCATATCCACATCCAACTCCTCAAACACGATTCTCAAACCCTCTCTCCAGCCCTTCCGATCGGCATATCCTCTTATCCGGCGGCTCGCTAGACCGACGTCATGTTCACGATAGAGCGCTTTGATTGCTACGTCTGCCTTGCGTTGGGATCGGCAGGCCAGGATAAGGGTGAGGGTAAGAGGAGGTGAGGGGTCGGTGGGTGTTGACACGGAGAGTTGGCGGAGGAGACGGTGGCATAGACCTAGACCTAGGCCACTGGTGGGTGATGGGGTAAGCGATGGACCAGCATGTCAATGCAGAGGCGACGCCTACCTATTCGCACCAGTCACTGCGATGATCAACCTGTTCTCCTTCGTGGACGACGTTGGAGTCACCATGACGCGTTGAGGCAAGAGTGAGAGAGAAAGAGTGGGATCGAGTTGTGCCAAAAGTGTATATTATACGACTGGCCGAGGTAGTGGTGGCAGGGAAGGCTAGGATGGTGGTGGATATGTCAAGGTGGCACCACTTTTGCGATAGTGAACGATTAACGTTGAACGTTGAACGTTTGAAAATGTTCGATCAAGGTGGTGTGACTTAAGGAGGCCCGGTTCCTCTGGCAATTTCCGGCCAAACGCGTTCAGTCAAAACACAAATTGCCCGTGGAAATTGGTCTGGGGCCCTCGCTCCTCGCTCCTCTTCCTCGTCCTCTTCGGAAGGTATACAATTGGGATCATCATACACTGCCTTGGCCCGCACTCTGCTTCCCTCTCTGCATCCGAACAACAAGATCAGGTCGTCCTTGGAAGAGCGGAGAGAAGAAAGACCCATATGAAGCTACGAGGTCGACGTTGGCTTGGGTCGAGTCGTTCACAGCTGGAAGACTGCTCTCCAGGTAGTCCTGGGTGATGGATTATGACGTGGCTCATGGGCGTCAGCGGGCTATGTCATCCCCCGTCATCGAGTCTCCGCTCTCTCGCTTGTACTCACCAAGACCAACCTCCCCATCCTATCTCTATCAACCACATCCAATCCATCCAAGACCTCACCCAGTTTCTTCAATCCAACACCCTGACCACCCAACAACGCAGCAACAACGACACTCTCACCCATCGCTTTGAGAGCCATCAAAGCGCCTTCATATCGTCCTGATGTCGGTGAACCAGGTGAGAGGCGAGTCGTTGATGGCGTGGTAGTCACGTTTGGTTTCGGTGGTGTTGAGAGCGCTCGAATGAGGGTCGATGTTATTCCTGTGAGAAAGGAAATGGATCAGTCAAACCGATCTAACGTAGGAAAGGACTGGCAGTCGCCACTCACTAGGTACTAGACTCTCATATTCCCGACCATAAGCCCTGACAAGCTTACCCAACAAATCCGAAGCCAGCCTTCTGACATCCGTCCCTGTTGTTTGAAATGCAGTGTCTGACTGCCCTTGCCCTTGTCCAGATCCAGATTGCGAATTATGTTGTGTTGTAGGTTCTGAATCTGGGAGTGTGGATGGTCCGAGAGAAGTGCATAAGATGGTTGATAGTAATGGTGGTAGAAATTGATGTAGCTGGTGCCAGTAAACACGGGTTTTCCGTCTGTCAGCTTTTGAAACCCAAGGCTATTCGCCTTCGTGCTAAACCCCCCCCTTCTCAACTTCACACTCACATACGGCTCAATGAACAAACCATCGTTAGAAGTCAGCGCTTCCATCCCTTCGACTAACCAACCCATGCTCATTCTCCCCATCCTTCCCATTGCTCTTTCCCTCCCTACCACGTCTTTCCCAATTCCTATCCCAACGGTACTTCCCAAATCTGCTCCACCGCCGACGGTGGGTTTCGCGCCACCACCTAGAGAGACGAGGATGGTGGTTTCGATCGACTCGGATATCCATCGGATTAGGTAGGGTACGATTGGGAGTAGAGAAGGATCGGATGAGAGGGTGGTTAGCGATGCTAATCGAGCTTGCTCTAGAAGAGTCAATGTGGATTTCTCTTGTATCGATTCTTGAACCGTGGTCAATGCTTCAGCGTCCTTCATAGCGACATCACCATCACCTCCTTCTTTATCTTCCATTGCACCATTGATAACCACACCGTTCGTTTCTTTCTTCTTTGGTTTCTTTCGGAGTTCGAGTGGAACGTATTCACGTGGATCAGGGACGAGTGCGGATGTCAAACGTTCGAAGAGGAGTTGAAGTTCTTGTGAGAGTGTTTGAGAAACTGTTTGGGGTTGAGATTTGGAAGTCGATGGGATCGATTTAGCTTGTAGTGGTGGGAGCAAGAGAGAGAGGAAAATGGCAAGAAGGTGATCAGAAAACGGGAGCCGCCTTTCAAGGGAATCGAAACTTGGAAAAAGTCACCAGCTTCAACAACACCTGAAACCACTGGATTCTCCTTGATCTGTGGTTGTATTCCTTCCACCGCCAACCAATGAGCTTTCCATCCCACTCCCTTTCCTTCCTTTTGAACGTTCACCACTGGCGGACGTTTTCTCGCTTCTCGGAGGTAAGTGAATAGATCGATTTCCTCGTCTACGAGGTAGTAGAGTTGAGGCTGGGATGGGGTCGGTGCGTTGTAGACTGGTAGAAAGGAGGGTTTGGAGAGTGGTGGTGGTGGGTGTAGGATTGGCTAGGGTAGTTGATGGAAAGTATTTGTCAAATCATAGAGGATGGGAAAAGCCTGGCTAGTGTATCAATGAAGCTCACCGCAACATTCAACACCTCCAAAGCATAATCAATATCCTTCGTATTCAACGTCCTCCTCTTGCCATGTCTCATAAACTTCTGAGCCTCTTGAATGACTAGATTAAGTCGATACTCGACATCACCTGCGATAGCTCGAGCCGTATCATCTGAGAGCTTGTCAATGGCCAGGGATTCAGCTACGTCCTGTTTGGGAGTGTCATTTGGGAGGTGTGAGTGTGAAGTAGGAAGCAGGGAGGAATGAGATAGAGAAGCATACTCTGACTGTTGAGGTGGGATATATACCGACTGGAGCGTCTGGTTTCATCATGGTTGCATGGCCTTGTTGATAAGATATGGGAGATATATAACTAATACAGTAGTCAGTTGAGGAGGTCAACGAGGGAGACTCGCTGAGGTAAGCGAAGGGTAGAGCGGACATAGCCCTTTGCACTATGTCCGTTCGCCAAGGTAGTCACCCTGACCATCCATCTATCTACTATTTTACCCACCATCTACCATCTACTGCTTGGTGTGGTTCGAGCATAATTATGGTGGCTAAACCATCTTTCATACTACATTTTCTGTTCGCATATCCTTTCCCCCGAATCCTTATGCTTCAGTCGGGATAAGAATTGCTATTTGCTCCCCAATATGTATAGCGTCTTCTCTTTCGACTCTAAGCTTCAGACTGGAAGCTGGGAGGGTCCCTTAACAGAGGTGTTGTAATTCAAGTCCTTGAATCAAATGAACGACGAGAACAATTTCCACGCCGAGTTGGCAGCCTATTTCCAACCTATGCTCACTCGGACCAAACAACAGCGAGCAGAAGAGAACCGTCCGGATCGGGACCACGTTCTTGACGTTGGATTGAACTCCGGCAGGCGGACATGGATCATATGATTTTTGTTTATTGAGTCACCTAGAAACACCCGGTGTAGTCATCCAGCCGAAAGTGACTCCGAGGGAGCGAGTTGTGCACAGACATGGTCAAATCATAACAAATTGAACCGAGTTGGCCTAGAGCGAGCGCGCTTCCGGTCTGGCCGGAGGCTAAATGAGGGCGGCGCGTTTTAGGTACTACTGTAGTAAGGTGACACTTCAGTAAAGTTGGGTATTATCAACGAATGGTAGTTTCGGTAGGGAGTCATCGAACATATCAGACCATCACCCCATACTATACAATTGGAAGTCATTCAAGGCCACCAATTGAGTCATTCCCTCTCGCAACTCTCAACTTTTTATTCCGGATCAGCTACCCAAACAGCCTGCGACTTCGGCTTTGCTTCCATTTATATTTCATCCAGGCTCCTTCCGCCTCCCTCTCATCGGACTCAACCAAAACTTCCATTCCTCAACCATTACAAAAAGAATCGTTTCACAGGTTGCCTGAGACCATCGTTGGAAAGAGTGTGGACCAAGAATTTCCTTGAACAGTCCCTTGGATTACGTGAAATTTCCTGAAAAAAAAAAAAACTCAGGCATCCACTGGAACACGCTGCTAGTTGGGAGGCACAGCTTCGCGAGCTTTCTTTTCACAGTAATACATCCATCCATACGCTAGGTGAAAGTCGTTGTCGTCTGCTTCGTCGTGCACTTTAACAATATCAACCAATTTCTCCCGGCAATCGCAACATCATCCCCATCGCTAATACCCCCATCATGCTCAGCTCAGCATCCTCAATCATCTCCCCACCTACACGAAGGGAATTCGTCCTCATCCTCACACTCTCATTCCTCTTCCTCCTCCTCTTCATCCCTCAGCTTTCCATCTCCGCTTCAAATCCCAACGATTCACCATCCGTACTCGGCCGGATCGGATCTAAAATACCAGGTCTAGGAATGCTTGGAGGTGGTTCAAAATGTACACCGGAAGAAGCAGCAGCGATCGCTGATGCCGCCGCCAACGAACGAGATCAATTCCGTCTCGATGAGGAAGGAGAGGGTTACGATGAGTTTGGTAGATTGACAGGTTCGGTGAAAGGTGTCGGCGGAGGTGTGAAGATGCGGAATACGTTGGTGAAATGGACAGATAAAGAAGGTGCTCCTAGAACGGAATGCGTGGCGCATGCTCCAGGATGGACGATCTTCAACAACGTTTACCTACTCAATGGAACTTGGTATATCGTCACGGATAACCCATCAGATTTCCCATTGTTGAGGATGATGACCTCGACGGGTGGAGAGATTTGGAACGATGAGCAGAGTATATTAGATCGGTGAGCAGTGGCGAATGGTTGAGAGGTTGAGGAAAGTAATATTGGGAGATGCTGACACACATACTGTTGGATGATAGGGAACCAACTGACAAAGACCTCAAGATCATCTTCCCGTCTGAAGCTAGACGACTTTTCGGTTCATCGGCCAGTAGAGTAGATGGAGCTACTTGGATGGTTAACGATCCACCTCAATTCTTGGATCACTATTATCAGTGAGTCGGACAAAGACAACGGACTAAGAAGGTACACCAACGTTCTGACGTATTTTTTGGGTTCTTCCTTCCACCACTTTACACAGCTTTGCCGCTGAACTCCTTTTCGGACTATGGCGAACATATGCCACTCTAGACCTATCCATTCCAGCCACCGGCGAGACGTCTCTTCCTTCCCCAAGACGTATCATGTTCTCTCACGCCGATGGACCCAAATGGCGCGACTACTCTGGGATGAACACTTTCCTCACCAAATCCATTTTCCCTTCAATGTCCTACGAATACACTCAAGAATTCAAGGATAGAACAGACGCTGCACGAGCCTTCGTATTCGATCGTCTCATCTTCGCTGATCGAGCAGCAGCTTTGAGGGGCCCACAATTCGCTCATACGTGGAGAACGGCAGCAGAGGCGTTTACATTACCTGGAAGTCCATACTGGTGGAGTCCGGTCCGTAGAAATCTGCTTGATTTCGTTGGAGAGTTGCCAGAGAGCGTGTTCGCTGCGGGCGATGTTGGGACGCCAGTCATCACCTATGTTAGTAGGCAAGAATGGGGGAGGAGAATGTTGAGGAAGGAAGATCATGAGGTTTTGGTAAAGGAGTTGAATTTGCTCAAGGCAAAGTACGGCTACGAGGTGAGGTCATATGAGGCTTCGATGTGGGTGAGTCTGATTGTTGACGCTTTTTCGTCCTCCAGGTCAACATCGTCTCAATGGACAAACTCACGCGAGATGAACAAATTCGCCTAGCAGCCAGGACGACGATCATGATGGGCGTTCACGGCAACGGCTTGACTCATCTCTTGTGGATGAAGCCAACACCACGAGCGACTGTCATCGAATTCTTCTACCCCCAAGGATTCGCCCACGATTATGAGTTTACAGTGAGTGTGGCAGATGGTTAAAAAAGTGAGGATTGAGAGTAGATCCTGATTCTCTCGCTGTGCAAGTCACGAGCGCTTGGTATCTCACATTTCGGATTCTGGGGTAGCGAGTAAGTATTCATATACCCTTCGCACGCACCCTACGGCATCCTCATCCTTCCTGATTGTTTCTTCCAGGTATTTCGCTGCACCGAACACCCCAGAGGTCGCTTATCCGGAGGGTTTCCAAGGCAATGATATCCCTATTGGTCAGTCGACTCTCTGCTTCACCCTTGACCTCAACACTTACATTGTCATCTCACAGACGGCAAGATCGTGGCTCAGCTCGTTCACACACGTTTGTCCATTCCCATCGCGGACGATGTCGACCAAGACATTGAGACAGAGTTCACGCTGGACGACGAGGAGGACGCGGCCACTTACAATGAGGAGAACGACCCAGAGGTCATGAATGCGCCGGAGGAAGCGGATCTGGACGGGAGAGCGGCCGAAATGGAAGCAGACTAATCGAAACACCCCAAAGCCTCTCGTCGCTCTCTCCAATAATGGACACTTCCGCCACCACCGCCTGTCTTCTTTACGACCCATCACGCACATGTATCACTACTCGCAACGCAACATTTACCCCACACTCTTTTCTCGCTATCATGGTGTTATGTATATGGAAAGACGAATGATAGAAACAAAAAAACATGGATACAAACTTAGATAGCCGCGCCGCCCATGTTATTGTCCAGGGGGTGCCCGACTTCCTCCCGGTACCCTCGAACTCATCTGAAGGTCGGGTCCCGCAGAACTGGCCAATCCTGCAATGAACGCTGCCAAGGCATCCGAGTCGGACGTATCTCCTCCCTGACCTACTTGAGCTGTAAAGTCCATTGCCGGTGCTAGAGGATCCGCTTGCATTTGGATGTTTCCAACCGGCAACGTTGGCATAGCGAAGCTCTGATTGCTGACGTTGGCATATTGAGCCGCCATCTGTTCGAGCTGTTCTTGAGTGAGTTGAGGGACGTTCGACATGTCGGCGCCGAAGGACGCATTCGGAACGCCGTTGAATGGCATTTGACTGATGGCATTGACATCAGGGAGTTGGGAAGAAGACGCATCTTGTGGGGTTGGCACAGGTGGTTTTTTGACCTTTTTCTTTGACGCTTCCTGTACGGGCTCCACCACCACTGGAGTCGGAGGTTGCACAGGGACCTTCTTTTTCTTTTTCGACGGCGCCTTCTTGTCTGCATCATCGTCGGCGACGCCAACATCGCTATTCGCAACGCTCATCTCATCCGCAGCTCGTTTCTTGCCTTTCCCCAGTCCAACCACCGTTGCATTCGTTTCCTTCTTCTTCTTGCTCTTGGTTTTAGGCTTCTCGTCGTTGGCTCTGGCTTCAGCTTCAGCTTTGCTCGCTTCCAATGCCGCTTCCGCCGCAGCCGCCGCCACAGCAGCAGCAGCAGCAGCGGCGGCGGCTGCAGCCTTCTTTTTCTTGGGTTTCTTCGGTGCCGGAACAGCGTTGGAATCGTCGCCGTTCATTTGACCATTACCGCCTTGCTGTATGTCACCGTTGCCATAGCCATTGACTCCGTTCTCTGTCATGCCATTAGATACGGGCATGGGCTGACCATTCCGAGCTAGCAACTCTGGTGGAATGTCTGCCTTTGGATGACGAAGTCTGAAGAACCCGATGTGACGATTGAGGAACTCGATACGGTTGTGCCTGGTGGATGTGTATCTCAAGTATGAGTCAAATGCTTCTCCATGTCAATACGAAGATCGCATGTCAACTCACTTCGGTATAGATTTCTCCATCTCCACCATCGCTGCATCCCTTTCTCCAACCAGCAACATATCCCTATCAAAATCTACTTTCATCCTAGATTTTTCCATCGCTCTTGTTTTCTCTACTGGTTTCGCCCGTTCTGAATCATCATCGGCGTTGATACCTTGTCGTTGGGAACGAGGGATGAAGTCTCCTGTCGGCGACATGAAGGGTCGAGCTGGTGCGGTTAGAGAGGATGAGAGGTTCGCGATACGGAAGGGAAGGACTGGGGATGGATCTAATAAGAGTGGTGGTGATATAGCCGCCTGTATACGACCAACATCCTCGGCTTTGTTAGATTCTTTCAAGGAAAAGTCAACAATCCAACCGACGCGCTCACCAAGATCCTAGCTTCCAAAGCCAACGCCGCCTGGTCATCCCATGTCTCCTCTCCATAAGTCTGATTCAAATAGACGATCTGTTCCCACATCGTCGAAGGATCTGGTTTCATGATGCATCTACTCCTCGTAAATCCAGTACCTGAAGTCGTGCTTCCAAGACTCGAATCGGCATTTTTGTTCGGTCGGAATTGAGGGAAAGATAACGATGGTTCCGAGGTCATTGTCGCTGCTTTTGCTACGTTTTTAAGGAATACATTCCGAGAGAAATGATCATCTCCTTGTAGTTTCTTGAGCGTTGATGATCGGCGAGTACTAGGTCCAGCGGATGTTTCTGCCGAGGATGTCGGGCGAAAATCATGGATTTCAACGATCACGCAGCCATCGTAGAGTTTGACCTTGTTTTCGGTGGAGAAGATAAGGGGAAGAAGACCTGTAGGAATGGACTGGGAACGTAATGATTCGAGGAAGAACTGAGGGGTCGAGGGATAGAGATTCAGCCGAGATATCGCGTGAAATAAGAGGAGGGAAATGCCTCACCCTCATCGGACCGTCGTATGTGAGATCATCGTCCTTTCATTCAGCGAGATCATCAGCCATTATTCCCACGCCTTCTAACGTTACACCTGAATCCTCACATGGCCCTGAAATCTCCAATAATCAGGGTGCAGCTCGATGGTGAAGGTCGCCTCTGTCTTTCTAAACTTCTTGAGGATCGCACGGGAGAAGCGGTGGTGGTGATAGATGGAAGTTGCCATAGTGAATGAGAACACGACAGCGAGATGTGGAGAGAAAGTGAAAGCGATGGATGTGTCTGTCAAAGCATGGATGTCGAGGATAATGGGTGAAGATGAATTGTGGATGTGAACTGTGGAAATGTGATGGGATGGTTGTCTAGGACCTTTGCGGTGACATCCCAACCCATCCCATCTCTTCCAGGTCACGTGCCTTAATTCAATTCAACTCGGTTCCATAATTTCAGAAGACCTGGCTTGATCTAGAGTATCAGTAGATATTATTTTCTACTGTCAACAATTCAGATCACACAGACACACGACAACGACGGTCATACGTCTTACGAGGGTATAGAGATTCACCCGGGACAGCGACTGCTTCTTAATCCATCCAACTAGGGTTCCCATCAGTCTATCACAGGCCATACTCAACCTCGAGTAAATTCCTGCCAATTCGACCCACCCTCTCTCTCGCTCACCTATCTTCTCAAGTCACAAGCAATGGCACCTCCACAAACGATGGACGATACACTCCTCGACCCCACACTCAACTTCTCCTCCTCCCTCTTTACCACACTCGTCGATGCTCGTATCCTGCGCGCACTTGCTGACCACGGATTCACCACTCCAACGCTCGTACAATCTAAAGCCATCCCTCTCATCGTGGGAGGGAAGGACGTATTAGCGAGAGCAAGGACTGGAAGTGGTAAGACCGGTGCGTATGTTGTTCCGGCCATCCAGAAAGTTCTCAGTGGTAGAAAAGATGTGAGTGACAACGCCAAGCCTGTCTCTTCCACTTGCACTCTAACCAGATTTATCATTTCACAGGCAACATCATCAACCAAACAAATCTCTGTTTTGATTCTCGTTCCAACAAGAGAACTGGCTCATCAAGTGACTACGTTCGCCAAGTCCCTCACCAAATACTGTGAAGGCGTTGATGCGGTGAAAATCGTTAATGCTGCCACTGGGAACGCGCTGAGTGCTGCTGGAGGTGCTGTCCTACATGACGTCCCGGATATCCTCGTGATCACTCCGAGTAGATGTCTATCCATGCTTCAAAGCAAAGTGAGTCACAACACGAAATTCCCTCAAGCAAAAATACACCGACTGATGCTTTCTTCCCTCGTTCAGACCATATCCCTCCATTCTCTCTCCCTACTCATCATAGACGAAGCAGATCTTATCCTCTCCTACGGCCATTCCGATGACCTACAACGACTCCTCGACCCCTCTCAAAACTGGATACCTCGCGTAGGTGTCCAAGGTGTGCTGATGAGCGCTACGCTCGGAGGTACGGAGGCTGGGAATGGTGCCAATGCCGATGTCGAGAAGTTGAAGGGGTTGGCTTTGAGGAACCCTGTGAGTGGGATTGTAGATTATATGGGATTGAAGGTGATGGCTGACGCGACGGACACACAAACACCCCAGGCTATCCTGACGCTACAAGAATCTGCATCAACCAACTCTCTACTCAAACATTACTCGCTGACCGCTTCTGAGACCGATAAATTCCTCCTCATCTACGTCCTTCTCAAGCTCAAATTGATCAGAGGCAAGATCTTGTTATTCGTCAATACGATCGACAGAGGATATAGGTTGAAGTTATTCTTGGAGCAGTTTGGGTTGAATGGTTGTTTGTTGAACAGCGAAATGCCATTGAATTCAAGGTGGGTGGCCGACTCTGTTCGATTTTTATCCCTGTCGACTGACAGACTTATGGGGCTTGCAGATATCACATTGTCGAAGAGTTTAATCGCGGGAAATACGATTACATCGTCGCGACAGACGAATCTGATCCATCCGCCGCAGACTACGAACAGAAGACTGAGCAAGCACCAGAGGAGGCATCTACGAGCAAGTTGATTCCTAGTGGAGCACCTGCGGTACAGGAGGATGAGGAAGATGTCGAGATGGAAGATGATGGGGAGGACGGCGAGGAGGCGGTGGAGGGAGAGGGAGAGGGCGGAGAAGAGGCAGAAACCGAAGGTGTGTACCATATGCCCCTTTTCAATGGTAGCTCGCTGACGAATCGAACACCTCGCACCAGATGCACCTGTCGCTGAATCCAGCAAGGCAGCCATGAAGCGCAAAGCCCAGGATGAGATTCCTTCACAATCCAAGAAAACCAAGAAACCTCGGCAACAAGACAAGGCGTACGGTGTCTCTCGCGGTATCGATTTCGTCTCTGTATCCTGTGTCGTCAACTTTGATTTGCCTACCACTGTCACGTCCTACGTGCATCGAGTGGGCAGAACAGCGCGAGCCGGGCAATCTGGGTTAGCACTATCATTCGTCGTTCCCAAGTCGAAGTGGGGGAAGGACAAGGGAATCTCGCTGGAATCGGCCAAGAAGGATGAAAAGGTGTTCGAGCGCATTCGCAGTCATATCAAGGAAGAGTTCGGGAACGATATCAAGGAGTGGGATTGGGGTGGTCGGAAGGGAGAGATTGAGGCTTTCAGGTATCGAATGGAAGATGCTTTGAGGGCTGTTACCGGAAAGCGAGTGATGGAAGCAAGGCGCGAGGAGGTTCGACGAGAGCTGTTGAACTCGGAGAAGCTCAAGGTCAGTCTCGACTGCCCTGCATCCATCCATTATTTGCGTTTGCAATGCTAAACAACTTTTTTCAATGGCACAGGCTCACTTTGCAGCCAACCCTCTTGATTTCTCGTTCGTACGACACGACACTCCTCTACACCCGACCCGGATTCAGCCACACATGAAGCACGTCCCACAGTACCTTATGCCCAAGATCGCACAAGTGCCTCTAGCGAAGGAGGCCGAGAGCGAGGGTTCTGTACCGTTTGCGAACAAAACACGAGGTGGAAGAGGTGGATTCCGCGGCCGAGGCGGACGAGGAGGTCGTGGAGGCAGAGGTGGCAAAAAGGTCAACCCTTTGAAGAATTTCTAACAGATAGGGACCATATAACACTGTTACGGACCCCCTACCAGCCATGTATCTCATATATCATTATTGCCTATCATCACGTAGTCGTCAGAGGTCATCAGGTCATCGCTATACTAACAAACAGCGTGGAGAAGAGGTATTCGGACATCTGGGCGTCTGAGAGAGGGATGTAGCGATACCCTGTACATCTTCCTCGATCAGAAAAGCTTTCTAGGGACATCTCATCCTTGCTTACCTTGTTCTATTGTTCCTAAAGCCCCACACCATTGGGCGATGCAGATATCGTCGCCCAGCGCCGGCTCGTGCCTTAGTTCCATCTCCAAGAAGGCCAGATCGAGAAGCTCAGGAGTGCAAGAGAACGTCAACGAATGATCCTCGTTCCACAGCGGGTTGTAGGTGTTCCCTTTGATGTGCTCCGTCCGGAAGCGCTTAGTTACGGTGGAAGAAGAGGGGTCGGATTTGAGCCCAGGAGACTTGGTTTGGTCCTGCATGAAAGCCGTCGGAGTAGGCATATGCAAGATAACCTGCACAAAAAGTCGCATGTCGTGCAGGTTCACGTCTGGGAGCTTGGGTAGAAACTGACCAGACAGAATCTGCAGGAGCAAGGCCCCGCGTGTTAGCTCTCCCGACGCGCCAGGTTGTCTGCAGCATCGGCTCACCTTCATGTCGAGCTTGAAAGGTCGTGCAATCCAATCCACATCCTTGCTCTTGGTCGTGAGGATAGTAGGCTTTAAAACATAGCCGCATCGACCATTACGGGCGAACATAGCGCTGTTGATCATAAAGCCAATGTCTGAGGAAGATTGCAGACACCATTTCAGTTTAGCACAATGTCTGCGCCCAGCCGCCTACTCACCTGAAGTCTGCCAATTCAGTGCTACGAGTTGACAACCCATTGCCCAATACCGTTGTGGTTCATAATTCGTGCTTGTGAGTCTCGTTCCTTGAGGATAGACTCGCGATACATGAGTTCGATTGTGTTTGATCAGGTCGGCTGGCGTAGACCGGTAGATCTTGTTCGCAGTTTTCTCCGATATGGAAAACATATCTGATACCTCGTATGTTATAAGCTTACTGAAACCTTGATATTTGACGCCTGCCGTGTAGATTAGGAGGTCGGTAATCTCAGGAGCGACTCGAGGTCGAGTTCGCCTTGAGATACCTGTGGCCGATATTGAGTCGACTGATACTGCTCGACGGGATGGAGCTCTTCCAGACGAGAGTCTGTCCGACAAAGAACTAGGGTTGGAGGACTCGTTGACGATATAGGAGACCTTGTTTGAGACCCGCTTGAAGAAAGCATGAGCGGGTAGAGATGCATGAACTATCAATTATTGGCGTAGCAGGAAATCAGTGCCACTCATGAGTCGATGAGACCTCTCCTCACTTTCTCGATCAAGGTCAGACTCCGTTGTTGATTCGGTGGAAGACGAAATTGTCCAGGGATGCAGATCAGATAAATTATCTGTGATACCACCGACAGTCTCCTCGATGGGTCTTTTTGACTGTTACAGCTCATCTGTCAGCGACTGCCGCACGGAGAGAATCGAGCGTCCTAATCTCACCTTAAACAAGACGCGGTTCCGTAATTGCTCCGGACTGGGCAAATTCCCATCGTTTTTGATGACAGGCGAGGACTTGGTAATCAGAGCATCTCCGAATACCTCCTTGAGAATGGTCACAAGCTGAACCTGTTGCTCTAGGCTGCAATGCACCTCTGCTGAGAGGATGATTGGATAAGGCGACGCCATGAACGCATAACGCTTAATGACGGCGCAGACTTCGCGGACTGGTACGCTGCTCGTCAGAGTCTTGCCATGATAGATGACTGGCAGCCCATCATCCCCGTCCCAGCAGTCCACTGGGATGCCGGCTCATGCATCAGTGGTGTCGCCTAAATCCATAAATCCCTCCACTCACGCTCGACACTACGACAACCTGCCAACAAGGCTCGGATGTACCCCTCAACCGTACTATCTCCCTTCCACTGGTGGCCCAGAAGATATGTATTATGTGAACTAGAGATGTAATACTCTGGCAGAGGCCTCGTCATCTCCTGATAGACACGACGCTTTTTGATGCTGAGAATGGCGTTCTCCGGCGAAGAAAGGAAAACAGCAAAGGAGTCGTAGCTCAATGACGTTTCATGGCTGACGTTTGTGTCAAGACCACTGTCGTTGGCAGATTTGGATGACAACAACTCGAACAGTTGATGACAAGCATCCTCGTCAAGATCAGACTGGATAAGGATCACTTCAGTGCTTGCAATTTGTCCGCGAAGAACTTGTCTTACCAGTTGTTGATCTTTCAGGAATCTTGTGAATTTTTTTTCATCGAGTGCGCCATCGATCGTGAGGGAGCAGAACAGCTCTTGGATCTCTCTTCGGTGTCGCAGCTGTTTGACGAAGAGTCGAAACTCGGAACAGGAGAGGTAGCCTTTCTTATCGGTATCCAGTTCCTGCAAATTATGATCGAGCCGTATCAGTCATTGATCTAGGTCAAACTGACCCCACTTCAACGCTCACTCTAAAATTCTCAGCTACTAAACCACCTGTCAGTCCAATCTTCTCGCACATCTTCGCGACCTCGCCCAGCGATACTTTGCTATCCTCGTCCAGCGCACTCTCCAAGCTCCAAGAAGCTGGCTGTGTAACAGGGATAGCTTCCAGGGAGCCTAGAATCCCAATAGATCCATTCTCATGGGAAATTGTCTTGATAGAAGAGAGCAGGGAAACTATTGTTCCCACCCAGAGCTTGAAGGAATCCTCGGAGAGAGCTAGGACATTCAGGGTTTTCCAACTGGACGGCCATCGGATGTAAATGATGGAGATCCACCAATCCAATTTGGCGATGTTTGGTGGGAGGCCTGACAGCGACGGTCGAGCCTCGGCACCATAACGCACTTCACGGATTTGGTCAACTACAACTGATAGGTGTTGGTCTGCGTCAGGTATGTTGACTTCAGATATAACGGAAAAGCAACATACCTCTTCCACCTTTCCGACTGTCCCAAGTGATACATTGTGCGTCTTCACTTAAATAGCAAAAGACCTGCTTGAGCTTCTTGTTCGTCAACTTGAACATCGGCACACCCTGTACCAATAGTGACGGCACCTTGAAGGAGGAAGTGGAGCTCATGTTGCCGCGGCTGCCAGGGATTGGACCTGTTGCTAGGGGTTCGCTACTCGCATTAATGGCCAAGGACCATTTTATTGGTGTCGTGTCGGCTCATGGCATCACCAATGGAGACCAAGGGAAGTGCGGTGATGAAGTACCATCTAATTATCAAATATCAATCATCTCTCGGCTTTCTGATTACGCGGCGTGACGCGTAAAGCTACAATTTTTAGTACAACCTTTTCTAGAACATCCGCCCAAAATCACAATGCCTTTGTTATAGACTGTCGAAGAACGATAGATCCTGTGCAGAAAGACCTCCTTTACCAGTTTGAGTACCACTGGTCGCTGCTGGTGATGGCTTGATCGCAGTGTTTCCTTGAGGGAAATGCATAGGACTGGCGCTCGTCGGTCTTGAGGTGGGTGGCGGCGGTAGAAACATAACAGGAGTGCTGTTACGTGCGGAAGCCGGCGATGTAGTCGGTTCGTTGGCGAAGAAATCGAAAGATCCAGCCACAGGCGCCTTCGATGGTGGTGGTGCCAAGAGGGGTGGAACTGGAGAGGGAGGAGCAGGCCATCTGCCGGTTTGTGTGGCCGCAGTGGTTACGAACTGTTCGACACTGGGATACGATGTCGCGGCGCCAAATGCGTCGCCGAGTCCAGAAAAATGCGTGGGTTTGGGTGAGGCAAGAATGTTAGGGGACGGTTCAAGATGTGACGGGCCCGTCTTGACGGCAGCCTTGCGTGTGGGGCTGGAACCGTTTTGCTGCGCGCTCTTGGTGGCTGTGGCGAAGAAATCTCCGTAATCGTTGAAGTTGTTCGTTGATGAGGCTTGCTGGTTAGAGTGAGTAGTTGAGAATTCACCAAAGCCGTCATCTTCGTTGAGGCTTGTGACCGCAGGCTTCACAGTAGTTTGCACTATCGCAGGAGATCGCGATGGTGGTGGCGAGGAAAGCAAGCTCGGTCCAGCCATCATATTGTCCCAAAGGTCGTTCTTCTTCCCCATTACCTTCGGAGGCGCCGGCTGAGTTGGAGCGGTAGTCATGGGCGACCCGCCGAAGTCCAAGTCAGCAAACAAATCCATCTCCTTTACTTTTGGCTTCGACAAGGCGGGTACGGTATGTGAAGGTGGCCGATGGCTCATAGCAGGTGGTGGAGCCAGAGCTGTCGGTAACTGAGCTTGCTTGCTATTCAGCACATGCTCCAGCGAATTCATGTCCTCGTTCCCGCCTAGTAGATCACCAATCCCTGGTTCAGGTTGGGGCGGAGGCATAGATGGGACCTCCGCCAAGAAAGAAAAATCATCATTTGAAAGCTGCATGTCCTTGTTGGACAAGTCGAACGAAGGGGAAGCGGGTCGGTTGCGGCGGAAACGACCAAAGAAACGCCCAACTGCAGAAGGTGCCTCTTCTGGTTGAAATTCGCCCGATGTCCGTACTGGTGCTAGAGCTGAAGGTTGGTGACCACTTGCGGGGGACAGAGCCGGCGAAGGGGGTCGAGATCCTGAGTTCGTGCGGGACGATGGCATGACACTAGGTACCGCCGTTGTGGGTGTGGCCTTGTGTGTGGAGGGCGAGCCGGTATGGTCTGGCACCATCGACTTGACCTCGAGTATTCCACCACCTGAGGTCGTGAGTGGCACACTCGGTGAGGATTTCCTGCCAAAGATACTCCATCCCGGTTTCTGCGCCGTGTTGACTGACAGAGGCTTAGATGAGCGAGACGAATCCGAGTCAGGCTCTCCCAGCTTCGACCGAACATTCCACTCCTTCTCCAGCTGGCTGATGGACATCCCACCTCCTCCTGCGGATCGTTTGTTCGCTTGGGCGAGGAGTGAGTTGCTGGCGTTGACAGGTGTTTTTGCTACAGCCTCGGAGCAGCGAGCATACGTTTGAGTTGAGTTCCAAGGGGTAAAGTACTCAACGGTGGGGGGTTTTACAGAGAGCTCGGAAGCCATCCTGCCAACGCAAACATATCAGCTTGATCGCGCGCGCGTGGGGAGTATGATTAAAGCTACGCACCTGTCCCGTTTGGTTATGGTCTCCAAATCCAATTGTGGGACTACCTCGTTACGATCTCGTTTCGTTTCATCCTCAACCAGACTGAAAGCCTGCATGACAAGACTCGGCCAAGCCTTCTCGAGGTTTCCGACGAGCTCCGTAGGCTGCGAATAAGAATGCGTGAGATCAGACTCTACGGGTGACCGGAAATCCTGTGGGATTCTTCCACTCACCGCTCGCGCTTCTCTCCTCTCAGCCTCACGTCTCGCGATATCCCAATCATACTCCTTGGACGATGATCCCACAGCAGCGGACGATTCGCCTCTTATCGGAGCCAAAGCTGCTCTGCCTTCATCCCAGCCATCCACTGGCTCCTCGTCATCTTCCAGTTGAGGAGAAAGCTTGCCACCGCCTTCCTGCGCTACACCCCAGTCGTCCACTGGGTGAGGTGGTGAGCCCCAGGACAAATCTACAGCTTGGTCCGGAGCTACATCTGCAAATCCACCGAATCCACCTTCTGAGAATGATGGAGATACGAGACCGTGAGGGAGGGGGGTGACCGAGACGGGAGGCGTGATTGTGGAGGTTTCGAGAGGGGTCGAGGAGCGCGATTGGACTGAGGAGAATGGGTTATGATCAATTTCTTCGTCCGTAGTGATATTCCCAAACGAGTGGTGAGAGAATGAGCGAGGGATTTGAGAATCGGAATCATGGGATAGTCGAGGGAGAGAGGAGGTAGGCGAGAATGCAGAGTGTTCAAGAGGTGGGAGTTGCGGAGAGTCCAGGACAACGTCGTGAGGTGGTAAATCTGCAGAAGGTCGCTGCAATTGACTCTGACTGGGAGCTTCAGCTTCATCTGAGTCCTCCTCGAGGGTTTCGTTCCCATTTTTCTGCTCATCCTCTATCTGCACTGGAGCAGCCGCCCAAGCGTTCCCGACGTCCTCCTCCAGCCATTCAGACTTAGGAGGAGGCGGTACCTCATCCCTAACACTCTCCTCCTCCCTTGGCAAGTCCCTTGACACCTCTTCTTCCGGCCTCATCCACTGTGCCCCCACGCTCTCCGTCAAAGAGCCAGCTTGTACCCCCCATGGATCGCTGACATCACTCGATCTCCTCGTCGATTGAGGACCCGTGTCGTCAACGGCGACGTGGCCTGGATTGAAAGGTTCCGGGAGAGATGAAGGAGCTGTGGGTTTTGGAGATGACCAAGTGTCCTGTGAAGATCCCCATGGATCGTCCATTGTCTACTGACACCTGGAACGTCGAGCTGCGAGTCGGAAAATGAAGATGAGGAATGCTGTAACGATCGCTTGAAAGTTGGTATCAGCCCGGCGAACTTCGCGGCGCGGCGAACCAAGTCCGTATTCGAGCATCAGTCGGGTATCAACCGACTTGAACTCGCTCGGAATGACATCCTCACACATTCTGCTCCATAATCATCCTCACCATCATCCCACTAACCCCACCATGCCTCCCTCACTACCAACTAGAGACTTTCCAACACCATCCTCTTTACCCGCTTTCATCAAACGACTGGCATACATCGTGTCCTTGACTCTCGGTGTTAGTGGTGTCGCCGGCTTGATTTGGTCGGTGGGTCTTTGTTTCCTTTCACATCTTGCGCTGAACCCGAGTAGACCGTACTCATGTGAAATGTGCTTGATTCTACAGACGTTCCTTCTACCGTTACTCTACTCAAGTTTCTCGGCGAGGAAAGCCGTAACCGACCAACAAGTCTCACAATTTGAACGTTTCACTAGAGCTCTCGTTACACTTCGAAAATCAAAGATATACGACTCGACTCCCACTTCCCTTCCTCTTGAGGAAGAGAACCTACAGTCTCAGGATGTGGCGATCATCCAGGACAAGGAAGATAAGATGGAAGATTCTCTGTTGATAGAAGATATTGATGTCCCTCTTCCAACACTTACATCTATTACCTCAACCTCCAACCCGTCCGCTTCCCACGCTCTCTCCCTGTTATCACTGCTATCCCCTCTTCCATCATCGTTGAAGTCCCTCTCCTCACACATGGATGCGACAACAACGACCCGAACATCCCTCATCTCCACAATTTCTTCATTCACCTCTCAACTCCACACGGAGATCTTCATGGCTTCTCGGAATAACGCTGGCTCAACATTCGGTGGTGTCGGGATGCATTCGCTGGGTGAGAACTTGGAGAAAGAAGGTGGGAAGAGTGGTATGAAGAAGAGCTTGGCGAAAGAAGAGAAATGGGATGAGATTAGGAAGGAGATTAGGATGATCAAGGGAATGCTGTTGAGTCGGTGAGTCTCGTCGTTCACTTTTGAGTGAGATGTCGAAGAGGAATTGATCACTGGCTTCGCTTCGCTTCCACAGGAGGAATCTGTTAATCGGGGTGTAGAGGATAGCGTGGCCATGATTACGAATTACAAGCACGAGCAAATCAGTTTTCCATTGTAGGAAACATTCGACAGGTATCATGGGCCCTTAAACACTGTTGAAGTCCGAGAGTGGAGATGGTTGTATTATAGTGGATACCCGACCAAGAATGCGAAACCCCCCTGCCGTGTTCGCCCGCCAAACCCAATCCTTGCTGACGTAATGCCACCTCCATCGGTCGATGAAAGTTGAATGACATTCCCTCGATCGACATTAGAGCATCCAAGACTCATCCAAAGTCAAGTAACACTTTCAAGATGCCTCCCAGACCGCGCTCTGGACTGCAAAAAGAGGTCCTGGCTCTTTACAAACGGTGAGCAGCCGGTTGTGCTCGTATGAAAGCGTTCAGAGTCGTCTTATGCCCTCCACCCGTCAATCACCTTCATCCCTGCATCGTTCTCTGGTCCCAATCGCTGCGCGATCGTACGGGCTACCACACAGAGGAATCCAAAACGTCATGTCCAAACCTACGGTATGACTTACCTTCCACCTCGCCACTCGAGATGGCAGCTGATATCATCCCCGGCTAACCTGATCTCCAGGACGTACGAGCAGATTTCCTCCTTCATCTACGCTATAATTTCAGACATCCAAAACTTACGCCCAGGGACCATAGTGCTATCGAATACCAGGTAGGTTGATTTCGTAATGAGCTTGGACCAGATGAGCAGAACGTGATTCTGACGATACTGACATCGAACATTCCCCTCCTCGCCCAACAACTCTACTGCTCCATCATCGCCCTACACTTCGAATTCTCAGATCCGCCGCTTCACCAGAACTCTGGAAACACTCGAGGAACCCTCGGTGACTAGGATCCGAGTAAGCGAGGCGATGTGGAAATGGTGGGATTCGGAAGTAGCAAGATGTCGTGGGGTCGGAAATAAGGACAAGCATGAGAGGGAAGGATAGGAGGACGTGTTAGGGGTCCACCAATCAGCGTATTCCCAGTTGGCCTTGAAGTCTATCAAGCTTCAAGGGTTGATGAGCCAGGAAAGGCTGCGATCCGTCCATCTTGGAAGACCACTACCTCCGAACTGGAAGACTTCCGAATGGATGAAGAGACACCTCGTAACACCTGCGTTAAATCCTGGGAATCTCTCACAGGCGAATAGTGGGACAAAAACAAAAGGATATCCCGCGACGGTGGTGTTTATCCACTGCAACAACTCCACCGCATGACATCAGAGCATTGCCGTGAGAATGGCGAAATGGCAAATGGTGGCTGAACGAGTCTGCAGCAAGGAGCGTAAGGACTCAAATGAGAGCGGATTCTTGCAACTGGCTGAACATTGTATGGATAACATATCTGCCATATAGCATGCCATCTAAACTGCTGCCGACTATCGTCCGCTGCCGTCATCATCGGCATCACTGTGCTCGAGTTGGTCGTCTTACAGTTCTGTGGGGGCTAGGAGGAAAGGTGGGAAGTGAGGTGGTTGGAGCGATCGCGCAGTAGTGGTTCAGCACTAAGGGAAGGAAAGATTGAAGCAGACACTGATAACAACAGAGAACACTAAGCTTGCAACGGGTTAGGGCAGGCCCAGGGAATGAACGGCTAGTGAAAGGCCTAGCCGATATGGGACGGTTACCGAGAGACGAGGAGTTTAGACTGGGAGCCCCGTGATACCAAGGAGCTCAAAAGTCGGGAAGTCGAATCAAGCGCGTTGCCCTCTCAAACCCCGGGGCGGGTCAAGGTATTGAAAGCAGTCCCAATGTATAGACTAGACACGCATTGACATTTGTCCTAATCCACATTGGCTAATTTTCCGTTTCCCCCCGTTTCATCTAATCACGGCTCTTCTGACGGTCTCACCGTATATCAGAGATCGTTGATTTCCGCATTTACAAATGAGAGAAGCTTGGCTTCCTTTTCTCTGCGAACGCGGCCATGCCTGGTTGTGCAAATGAGAAGTGCGATCAGCCTCAACATCAGATTTAATTTGAGATGATTGCAAGTGGAAGTGGTGGAAAGGCAGGCAGAAGAGGGTATGAAGGAAGAAGTGTGGAGTCTGAGTAATCTCACCTTCCTTCTGGTCTTGAGTAGCGAAGAGCTGTTGGAAGAGACGACGCTCAAGACGAAGACCTTCGGTGAGAGGAAGTTCGTTTGCTATTCAGGTCCCACGAGTTTAAAAAAAGAAACACCGCAAGGTAACAGAAGAAGGAAGGGTATCGGTGTTTTTCAGCCAGAAGCCAGGCGGGACGGGTACCATTGATTCATTCAAATCGAAAAACTCACCAGCATTGACTGCCTCTTTGCCAGCTTGAACTGCGACTCTTCCGAAACTCGCCACCTTCTCCGCTACCTTGACTGCCTCTCCCAACAGAGTCTTTCCTTCTTCCTCCCTGACGACTCTTGAAACCAAACCGAATTTTTCAGCTTCATCAGCGTTGATCCTTCGACCTGTCAATACCATATCCATGGCGATTGGCTTGCCAACGATCTTGGTGAGTCGTTGGGTTCCACCAGCACCAGGGATGATACCGAGAGTGATTTCGGGTTGACCGAAGACGGCGGTAGGCGAACAAAGGAGAATGTCGCACATCATTGCGAGTTCACAACCACCACCGAGCTAGGAGTGGAGAAAACGGGGCATTCGATAATTCACACATGAGATCAGGATATTGTAATCTAGAGGTGTATAGCATTCCTTTTTAAACTCACAGCGTAACCGGCGACAGCACCGATGATCGGCTTCCTCATGGTAGTGACGCGGATCCAGCTTCCAAGGAAGTTACTCTTGTACGCATCGGCAAAATTCTTGTCTTTCATTTCCTTGATGTCAGCACCGGCTGTAAGCAGGACAACATCGTAGAGTTCGTGCAATCAGCACTCGGACAGCAAGGACAAGGGATCGAAGTTCTCTTTCAGAAAACTAAAGAAACCCCATTCCCCAACTAACCGGCAAACACCTTGTCTCCACCTGTGATGATCACCGCACCGACACCGTCATCCGCCTCTGCAGCATCCAATTCCTTGTTCAATGCATCGAACAGCGGAGTACTAAGCGCGTTGAGGGCCTTGGGTCTGTTCAAAGTGAGAATCGTGACAGCACCCTTCCTCTCGGTGAGAACGAGTTGCTCGGCGGTGGTGGACGCAGCGGCAGAAGACATTGCGCGGATGTACAAAGCAGGGACAGTGGTTCGTGCGATGCGAGCTGAAGAGATGGTAGCTGATAGAGTCCTGATCGGAGCTGAAAGTCTCATTGCAATGTTGTGGAGGATTGGAGGGACAGCAAGTAGGAGACAGGACTGTGACACCAGGCCAAGCCAGCCAGCCAGCACTTTACTTTGCTCCAGGCCGTCTCGCTTGTGGAGGGCCCCTCGCGCGGCCGTCGCCCGTCGCGTGGCATGTAACCGAGAGAGACGGCCACGTGATGTCCGTGAGAAGGGTCAGCAGACACGGAGGTCGGGGATACCATGTCCGTGCGGGGATCGATCGCGTGGCGGCGCGCGGGTCGATGCCGTCGGAGGTGAATAACGACGACGACGACGACGACTGTAGGGCATGATCCTCGGAAACGGTGTGCCATCATGCGAATCATAACATGGAACGTGGTGAGTGGGAGAAGATTGCTTGGGAGATGCAGTGCCTGATTCGCTCCTACCGTTTCTAGAACGCGCTGAGAACGGTGTTGCCATATCGACCGTGAGAGATCCATACTGATCCCAAGTATACCACAAATTCACAGGATGCTCATCCGATGATAATCTTTGGTGTTTTTTGTTCTTAGGTGGAATGAATTACAAGACAAGACTATTGCTGGGATGTTGGATGCGATGAACGCCGAGATCATCTGTTTTCAAGGTTAGTTGGTTCGTCGCCTCCCAACCCTCGTTCAGCCTGTCCAACCGTCCATTCATCCCTTCTATCTATACCTCGCAGAACACAAAGCACGGCGTGATCAAATGCCGAAACCAATGGCCGTCCCTCCAGGATATGATGCTTTCTTTTCCTTCCCGTACGGTAAAGGTGGATACTCTGGCACCTGCGTGTACACCAAGATGGCATACCTCGTACCGCTAAAAGCAGAAGAAGGTATTACAGGGACGTTGTTAGATGGACCTTCGTCTTGTGCGACTGGAAAAAATGGAGGGGGATTGAATAAGGCAGAGAGGATAGGCGGTTATCCAGACGAGGGAGATTGGGATGTCGTTGATGAGATCGATGGTGGACATTTTGATATAAGGAGATTGGATATGGAAGGAAGAGCTGTTGTTCTGGATTGCGGGTGAGTCGACCGGAGTATCCATCGCTTAGCTTCTATCCAACATCAATGTTAATGGTGAGACAACCATCACTACCACACAGACTCTTCGTCCTGTTCAACCTCTACTGCCCGAACGAGACCAATGAAACCCGTCTTCCTTACAAACTCAACTACCTCTATGCATTACAATCACGCATCTGTCATCTCCTATCCAAAGGTCGAAACGTCATCGTCCTAGGCGACATCAACGTTTGTCATCGACCTATCGATAACGGAGAAGGTGGGATTCAGAGGAACGCAGAGGAGCATTTCGACCATCCGGCTAGGAAGTGGTTCGATAAGTGGGTTTGGGATGAGGATAGGGGAACTGGCGTTTTACATGATGTGACGAGGGAGAGATATCCGAAGAGAAAAGGGATGTTTACTTGTGGGTTCAAAGGATGGGTTTCTGGATGTTTGCAGCGAAAGTTCCACTGTGATTTTTGACGGAAGGGGAGACTTTATTTCTCACAGGCTGGAACACCAAGCTGGACGCTAGGTGGGTTCCCAGTACGAAGGTAATTATTGAGGTATTACCTCGCGCTGATCATCTTTTTCCTCTCGTTTTCATTCAGACCCTCAAACTATGGCGCTCGAATCGATTACATCCTCGTCTCAAAAGGTCTCCTGCCATGGATCAAGGACTCAGACATCCAAGCCGATATTATGGGATCAGATCACTGTCCTGTTTATGTCGATCTACATGAAACCATCATCGCGGAAAACGGTACTACTCTCCATCTAAAGGACCTTGTCAATCCTACACCTCGTATCCCCCTCCCTCCTGCCCTTGCCCAACTCGAAGAACCAGATCGCATCGCCCCACCCCCGCCTTCGTTCGCTACATTGTTTTGGGATGAGTTTTCGGGGAAACAACGCAGTCTGAAGGACTTTTTCGGAAAGAAGGGAGGGCTGCCGCCCATACCGAGGAAGAGGTCGAGCAGTGCGAAAATGTCTGAGTTGCAAGCTGAGCCGTTCAGTACCATGGCCGATGGACCCTCGGAGGTGGCTGTTCCGAATTCGGTGGACTTGCAGAGTCCTTCACCAGGCGTCGACCAACCGGTCAATGAAACGATACCGTCGAACGCACCATCCACGGTCATCGACTTGACTGAAGCTTTCGAATCGAAACCATTCGTCAGGTCTAATGCTTCCAACTCGAAATCTACCACGAACGGCAAAGGCACACAAAAGCCCAAATCGGGGCAGCTCAAACTCTCCTCTTTCTTCAGTCAGCCATCTCAGGAAGCGTCTCCAGCCAAAGAAACGCCGTCACCTGCGCTGAAATCCGAGACACCAGATGAGCACGCCGACTACCTCTTTGCGAAGGCCCTCGCAGAACAGGAAGAGGACGGAGAGGATGATGAGACGCGTTTTATCGATCAAGCGGAGGTTGTCTCGACATGGTCCAATATCTTTGCAAAGAAGGTACCCCCTAAATGCATTGTCCATGGACTTCCATGCAAGCCTTTCGGTAGGTTGGCCGTGCGAGAAGGGAATCCACCGACCGACCGCTAAGCCAAGGCTTCGATCACAGTCACCAAGATTCCTGGAAAAAACAAAGGCAAGAAGTTCTGGTTGTGTTCGAGGTGAGTGTGCTAGGTTGGATATGCTGAGCCCGTTACCTGATACCTGAGTCTTCTTAGACCTGTCGGCGAAGGCTGGGACAAAGGTCGTTCGAAACGACCACGAGAGGAGGTCAACAATCAATACCGGTGTGACTTGTGAGTGTCACCAAGGCATAGGATATGGGGATCCAGCACTGACCCATAACATCGTGTTACAGCTTCCTCTGGGATTCGGCGGTCAAGGAGAAAGAGCCTCTCCTCGGCGATAAGAGCCCTCAAGCCGGACCGGCAACCAAGAAGCGGAAAAATTGAAGCCTCGATGACGATCCCCGAGTTATTTTACGACCCCTGACGACCAGACAAGCAAGCATTCATAGGCCCATTACATAAAGTAGACACGTTGTATCCTTTTCCGATCCCATCAATCCGAGTCTGAACTATCGTCTTCCAGATCGAGTCCGACATCCCTTAGACCTTCGCCGCCGAATACCAACCCTCCACTTTCTGCTGGGATGCCCATTCCGCTTTCACCCATGTGAGGTGCCCCACCATGAAGGTGTGTTGCACCAACTACCGGACCGAAGATCGTGTCACGCTTGGACATCTCTTTTCGAGCCTCCTCGAGCTTGATGGCTCTTCTTTCTGCAGCTTTGACTTGGTGATTCAAGAGAAGTTTTTTGTAGCTGTGAGACGCCGCCTCGGTCAGCTAAAAGATAAATTGAAGGTATGGTTGACGGCGGACTCACATGGCACTCTCCGTATCCCGCATGGGATTTCGACAGCTCTTCAACATCTTATCAACTTCTTTGACCTTCTTCAGATCGTAGTCATCATTCACAGCATCGATCGCAGCATCGATAGTGTCTAGGATAGCTTCAAGATTTCGCCTTGCAAGGGAAAGTGAAGTGGATATAGTCAAACCCTCCATACTTGGCTGTATATCCTCGCCATCCACTTCCATCCCATTTTCAGCTTTCACAACATCTCCATTCGAACTTGTCCCATAGAGAAGGTCCAACATCTGCGAGACGAGTTCGCGGTCTGCTTTTCGCATACATGCCAAGGTGATCTGTGACGGCGTGTAGATGAATTCGGCGTCCGAGCGACGAGAACGAGAGACGTGGGATTTGGCGACGTGATAGGCTTTAGCGATGCGGTTGACGTCTCCGTTTGGTAGTTCCTGGAGTGCATCGTGAGATTCGTCTGGTACAGTAAGGTAGCCGGCCACCCTCGCTAACTCACCTGCAGCTTTAGGAACCATCCATGTAGTGCGGATCCGACTCTTTGGACGTATACATCAAACTTTAGCTTTTGAATGACCGTAAACTCGAGATCCACGATATCCTCTTTCTTCAACTTTGCGAAGCGGGTGATGAAGTCGTCAAGAGGGAGGACGAGATTGTTCGTCTTCCCAGCTAGGAAAAGTGCGACGGGACTGATGTTTAGAGGACAATAATCAACGGATCGGTGGTGAAAAGGCAAGGCAAGGACGAACGCAAGGTCTCACATGATCGATTTCGGATGATAGTCCATACAGCTGCATTGAGTGAAGAACCGCTTCATATATGACATAGCCGTTCCTTCGACGAGCTCCGGAAGTGGTGGGTCAAATGCTTGAGAGCACATAGCTGATACTTGATTGACATAGTATCGGACCAACTCGAGCTCATCTTCCGGAGAGGGATAGTTGGGAGGGCTTTTGGGTTCTACCCATGTGCCATCAGCGATGCGGAGTTCCTGTCGTAGATAACACTAATGATAAGAGACAAGCTGCAGCCGAAGTGCAGCCAAGATCTCACCTTCTCCTTGTCGATATTTACAGAAATAACCTCCCTGGCTTTTCCATTGACTTGTCGCCTCATCTGCTCCAGTTGCTCAGCTGAGAATCGCCATCGTCTGTATTGACTGGATTCGTGATATGCTGTCGCACCGGGAGTTGGCTGCTGAACTACCGGTGGAGGATCGGTAGGTTGAGATGAGGAGGCTACGGCATTGGTCATTGTGGTGTTGTTGTCGATGTTGATGTCTTGAATGTTCATGCGAGGTAAAGGTCAGTTGTAGAGTGAGATCACGTGGCGTGCAGGGCTAGCTGTTACTAACCCCCTCGACGTCGCTTTCCCCCCTTCACCCCTAACAAATATTAGGGTCAAAGGGTCATTTAAAGTCCATGCGAGACGAGTGCAAGCTCAGGATCTCATTTACATGTCGACTGTCAACCGATTGGCAGGCAAGATCATCCCTCCTCTTCTAGTGACCTACTTTGTGTGAGTATTCCTTCTGGTGTCCGCAGATCCGGCCTTCCTGATACAACGAGTTGTGAGCGGCTCATCTCCCTCAGCTGTGCATTGTGGATTGTTGACACAGAATTTCTACGTGAGTACTATCGTCTAAGGGTACGAATGGCTTGAAGTACTCAGCTGGGATATGTGCTCAGCTTGGCTTCGACCTCGTCATGGACTACTATTCGCGTGTGAGCATGAGCATCCTGTAAAACTTAGCGATCAAAGCCGACGTTGATGACTTTCTTACAGTGACATACACGCTTGCCGCGAACATCGGAATCCCATTCATCACTTTGACCTATCTCTACCTATACTTCTTACCCCAGGATCACTCTCAGCCTGCTCCAGACCCGCCCCAAGAGGTGAAGGACGGCTTGATCATATTTCAATGTGCGGAGCCATTCATCCCGTCTCCCGAAGATGATGGACAGATGGCTTCCACTCGGGTTGAAAGATGCTTCAAAGGGCATTGTCGAGGAAGGTGGAAACCCTCAAGGACGAGACATTGCAGCGTTTGCAAGAGGTGCCGTGTCGGGTTTGACCATCATTGTCCGTGGGTGGGTATCTTCCAAGCACAAAGCTGCACTCGGATAGTGACTGATATCATTTCATATTCAGTTCGACAACTGCCTCACCGCATATCATATGCGATCATTCATCCACCTCACTCTCACAACTCCCCTCATCGTCTTCATCATCGTCACTCCCGTCTTCTCCACATTCTATAACCACCTCCGCATCGTCATATCATCCGCGCACTTCTCTTACCCCTTCTTTCAAACGTACTGGAGTTACGTTGTCTTCGGTGGTCCATTGGGAAGGTGGTCGATGATGCTTACTGTCGGATATTGGTTCTCAATATCCAGACTGAGTCTTGGTGAGAGGAGTGCAGGAATGCTGGAATATCCGAATGGGAAGTTAGCGCTATTGATTGTCATGGGAATCGGTCTGGGGATGATCTGCATGGTGTGTGGAATACTGGATATCATGTACGATTGCTGATGGTCCGTACCCACTTAGGGCCTTTCTATCAGTACGATTTCGCACTTGTTGAGAGGAGAGCTTGAGATCGACAATCAAAGACGCAATGCTCATGATCGACTACTCCTGATAGCCCTGGGATCGGGTGGCGCATCTCCAACCTTGTTGATAGAAGATATCAAGACTTTGGACCCACGTCTGCATTTCTACATCCCAGCTGTAGAGGGCAGATCGACGTCGGGTAAGATTATTCGTAGCTATTCGGATGATCGGCCTTGGGATTTAGGGAGTAAACGAGCGAATTGGGACGTGATGATGGGTGCAGCGTGGGATTGCCTAAAACCGCAGTTCCTATACGGAAAGACGTCAGTGACAGTCTCGCTCCTAGTACAGCTACGTCTGTGTCGTGATACTGACATTGACATGCCACCACAGATTCATATCAAGCCCATGGCAGCTCAGTCCTAGATACAGCGACGAGTTGAGATCCAGGTCCTTGTGTAAAACGACTGCCGCTCATGAATCACGATGACGAATTTGGGCAAATGTCAACAATTGTTGCGACCGTTGAACAATTGAATCGTCAACGACCTGGTTCTGTTCATCATTTTCAGCGAGGATGTGGCCACATGCGGGACCATCGAATGTGGGGACTAACCCGATGCCATTCCGTCCGCCGTATGATCCACGCAATCCATCGTCTTCATGGTCACCTCCCTTTGCAAACGAGTGGCAAGCCGGCTTTCCGCCGTTATTGCACGGAAACCCCAGCATGGCCGTAGGACCGCACCGTCCAAGGCCGTCACAGCCACAACCTTGGAGTAATCCTGCTATAGCTCCACCTCTCCAAAATCTCGGCCCACCAGCATCAATGTACCGAACGTTGTCTCCTCCGCTGTGGTCTCAACAGCGATCACGAGATGACCTTGTCAGGGAGCTTGCCATCGAGATTGAAAATCTCCGAATGAAGGATGACCACGAAGGCATATCGAACCACTTTCGGGCACAGACTATGAACACATATACTCCTACTTCGAATGTAGTAAATGTAAGTCTCTGCGGGTCTTCAGTCGAACCACATCATCACTCAAGCTTAACCACCTGTTTCTTTCTCAGTTCCGCCCTCTCCAACCGTGTCCTCCTCATCTTCAGCGCTCTCTGTCACAGCCTGCTTATTTTCAGCAAGATGAGTTATCTTCCTTAGACCCTCGAATATCCAGTCATGTGCAGGCAGTCCCTCCACCGACTTCGACAGAACTTCCAAATCATGGAAAGGTATGTTTCTCGAGTTGAATCTCTGCGCTGTGCCAACTCTCACCGCTGAATCAGCTTCCACTCGCACCATCATCCCAGGAAATTCATCCCGAATGGTCTGGTATCATCCCTCCACAAAACACGCCGTATCATCCTCGTAGATTTCTTGCAATTCAGAACGCAGTGTTCAATCGTCGTATTCCTATTGCTATAGTGAATCCCCACACTGGCGCCCAGGTTCTTGGAAAAACGGGTGGGAACATACGGCAACAAGGACCTAGCAGAAGTGGCGAATATCCAGCAGATCCCAGTATGGTCAGTACTCCGAGCGCTCGTCCCGATATGTTGACAAGTGCACACCTCAACAAATACGTGAGTTGAGTGTGACTCTCCGATCAGAGGTGACCACCCGTTGACACCTGCTGCATAGGCCCCAACGTACATACCTCAATGGCTTTTGGACATACCTCCGACCGAATCAGTTGGATTCCTGCCACCTCTTGGTGAACAACCTGCAAATGACTACGCTACAAAATTCCTCCCTCTTGGTCTCTTGACTGAACCTCTGCCGGACGTCCACAAATACCCTTCCATCCTATCGATGCCTCCTTACGATCCTCGTTTGCCTATTCCCATGCTTGAAGATGACGGAATGGCTTACCTGCGCCACTGGACTGCTCTGCTTAGCCTCGAGCTGACAAGTCTCCAAGCCGCGGCAACCCAGCAGAAGCTATTCGAGATCTCTGTCGAAAAGTATGAGCCTACAAACAACCTCGCTACCCCTCGCCACCGAAGAAAAACTTGGAAAGTGTTGATCCCTGGGATTCGTGAGGATACGCCTCGCATACAGACAGGCGACATCCTCGTCTTACGCGGTCTCTATCCTGAGCTCAAGACGGCTGATAAGCGTGCCATCCAGGCAAGGATCGCGGGTCATGTCAAAAGAGACGGTGTCGTCTTCGTGGAGTCTCCGGAGATGGAAAGTCACGCAAATTTCTTGCCTAGGGACGAAAAGGGACAGGTGAGATGGGTCGTGGAGTTCAAGGCTTCGAGTGAGGCGACATGTATCATGCATAATGCAGTGAGTTCACCGTCCACTGCTGGGTATCATTGTGCTTACTTTCCAAGCATCGCCAGATTAGAGGTATTGCAGGGCATTACGAAGCTGCTCAACGTGAATCTCCATCCGCGCTCTCGCCGAGAGCCATTTCCAAACGCTGGCTTTTTCCCGAACTTCAAGATATCTCTCACACTTCCGAGGCAATGATGGGCAACATCCAGCAGCTCTATGATTCGACACTCAATAGAGAACAGCGAGAAGCGGTAATGAGCGTGGTCGAAGGGCGCCACCGAGTTCCCTATATAATCAGTGGACCACCTGGCGTAAGTCTGTAGACCCTATTCAGGATTACGAGAACCCTGATCCAGATTACGATTTGCAGACGGGTAAAACCAAAACGATTGTGGAAGCCGTGCTTCAGCTTGTGCGGACCAAGCTAGACTCCTACATCCTTCTCTGTGCTCCTTCCGATCCAGCGACGGACACGTTAGCCAAACGGCTCGCAGCTCACCTTGGAGTCGGAGAAATGCTTCGTCTTCAAAATCAAACCAGGACCTTCGCCGAGGTTCCAGATGAGCTACTTCCATATTCCTTCATCCTGAATGACCGATTCGCATGTGAGAAGTACAGCTTTGTCCGTAGCTATGAGCATACTGACCCTCTGCCGCAGGTCCTGAATGGAACGCACTGTTGCGATTCCGCGTCGTGGTTGTCTCCTGTCTCGATGCTGGTCTGTTGCAGAAGGCCAGACTGACCAACACAGAGCTTATGCGAGTAGAGACTTTGATCTTGAGAGGACTGCATCCAGAAGCCCCATATCATACTCGGCCGCACTGGACGCATTTGCTTATTGATGAAGTGAGGTGTGGCGATAATCCTGGTATGAATGTTAAGCTGACATCCAGATATTCATCAGGCCGGCCAAGCATCAGAACCAGAATCGGTAGTCCCCATTTCGGTTGTCCTACCATCCCTCCCCCACGGTGTAGATGCCGGACAGTCGGTGGAGCCTCAGCTGGTTCTCTGTGGAGACATTCACCAGCTCGGCCCAATTATCGCCTCTCAACGCGCGCGCGAAGGCGACCTTGACATGTCCCTGCTGGAGAGACTGTCTATGCGTGAACCTTATGCTGCTCCTTCATCCATACGAGGTCTTCGCGACACCTCACTCGGACATCTGCGGCCGATAACATGGTTGCTCTCGAACTACCGTTCACATCCTGGAATTCTTCTTTTGCCCAGCACTCTATTCTATGAAGACACTTTGGAGCCGAAAGCTGATACCCCTCTCCTGACGTGGGGAGGAATGCTGAATCCGAAACTACCGGTTGTCATCAAGGGAATTGAGGCGGCAGAAGACTGGGTAGAGGAAGTAAGCAAGCTCTTGGAGAGCAATGGCAGCTTGTGGACTAAGACTGTTGTCTCTTTCTTCTAGGGTGCCTCGTACTTCAACGAAGAGGAGATCAAGGAGGTCGTTCACATCGTCAAATCACTACAAGAGCAGACGCGTTGCCGACCTGAGGACATCGGTGTCATTACTCCGTGGCGCGAGCAGGTATGGAGGCTTCGTGAGGTCTTGCGTCAGGCGGGTCACTCCCGTGTGAACGTCGGTAACGTCGAGGTGAGGGAAATCGGTAGTAACGCAAACGTTTGGCTCATATCCTTCTTCAATCAGGCATATCAAGGAGCTGAGTATCGTTTCATCATTCTATCTTGCGTGAGGTCATCCCGAATGTTTCTCCAAAACGACAGGGAGACGGGTCTGGGGTTGATCTACGAGCCGAAGAGGTGAGGCTGCTCTTTTCTTGTTCACTCAGCAACTTTAACACGAAGATTACAGATTCAATGTAGCTATCACCCGAGCCAAGGAGCTGCTTGTCATTGTGGGGAACATGAATTGTCACAAGGTGAGTTTCCTTGGTCTGTCAATCCTCGCAGCTAATGGAGTAGTTGTTGTCTTAGATCGATCCGTACTGGCAGGCTTTACTGACTACGGCCTTGAGACATGGCCTGTGAGTACTGTTGGCCGCAAACATTTACCCTCAGTGCAATGACCGTTTTCTATCATAGTTACGACGGACCAGAGCTCGGCCTCCCCATCACCGGAGACTACATTTCCCGTCTCGAGTGCGTCGAGATTGCGATTCCACAGACATGCATGGCAAGCTGATCTACCGACTGTCACAGAACTCGATACTACCCAGATATGACCAATAATGAGGGGAAGGGCGCATCAGACGGCGGTATGGTGGTCTCGGGCTCGGTAGCAAGAGAAGCATTACGAGTGGGATGACGAAGACTTTATGGCAGTGTATGGAACCAATAACGACACTGAAACGACCTTTTCTAGCATTTTTCAATTGTTTCTGTGCTACCTTTTGCATTATCGCCGGCTTTTCATGCATCTTCACATATTGCATCTCATTCATATTCCGCATGCTGCGTGACACCCGGTCTCTTCATTCTTGATTTCGGGCTTCGTGACTTCAATGCTCTTCAGAGCGCAGCCTACGTGTACACTGTCAGCAAAAAACATCGTTTTAAAAAGCGATTGCTGCTTACCTCGAGCCGGTTCTGAGCCTCAACGAAGTTGATAACGTTCCATATGGCGTTGAGGTACTGTAATGATCGTCGGATACGCTGTTTAGTGACGATCTGCGTGAGGGTCGATATCATGTCAAAAACTTACGTCAGGCTTGACCTGTTGTGGAGTGTACAGTGTCAGTATCGGTCTTTCACGGTATCACCTTCAACTCACATTTTTATACTGCAAGTAGAAACTGATAAGAGATTGGATATAGCGTCAGCACGACTTGATGGACACACAAGTCCATCACACCAGTGAACAGTCATGCAGACAGCAATACTCACGCATGCTCCTGTTCGTTACAGTGCGAATAGGAGGTCAGTCTGCAAGGCCATTTAAATCGGAGGAGAGAATAAAGCGTTGTACGAACCCAGATGTCAATACCGATAATCGGCTGAAGGACATCAGGATGTCAGTCAAGGAATTACTCGTCCTGGATGTCTGGATCTAACTTACGACATGTGCTAACAAATTTTATAATAATCAAATCATCAATACGACTGATTTGTTTCAACAGCGAAAGACTCACAAAGCAATGGATCCTGGTTTGCAGTGGTGACGATCTCCAACCGCTTCGTAGAAGGGTTGAGACCCTGAGAGGCGGCAAGCAGCCAAGGTCAGTAAGGCTAAGAGGACATCTAAAGATACCACACTCACGAGCCAACCCCATCCAGAACCCTGAATAGCAGCAGTCTTGGCGTTCATTTCCTTCTTCAAGCCCTCAAGACCTCCAAAGTCCCTCTTGATGGCCTCCTCAAGCTTGCCACCGGAGGGCAACTTGGTCTCCTTGCTCTCGGTCGGAGCCAAGTTCTTCCAAAAGAGAGAGTGGTTGATGTGACCCCCTCCGTTGAACTTGAGAGCGGGTTGAAGACCAATGATAGACTTGATGTCAGAGGACTTTTGGAACTTGGTGAGGTTCTCCTCAGCGGCATTGAGACCGGTGACATAGGCCTGGTGATGCTTCTGGTGGTGCAGCTTCATGATATCCTGGCTGATGCTCGGCTCGAGAGCCTGCGAGAGCGAACAGTGGTGTCATCAGGTTGATTCGAACAAGATATCCCACTGCAACCGTAGCAGCTTACGTCATATGCATAGGGAAGCTCCGGAACGGTGTGCTTGGAGCGGCTGGAGGCAACGAAAGCTCGAGCAGCCGGAGCGCACTTGGCGGCAGCTTTGGAGGCTTGAATGGTAGTTCGGGAGAGCAACATGGCAGATAAGGGATTGTCTAAAGTGTTGTAAAACTTGACAGTTACAGTAGCCTAAGATGAAAGTGTGCGATCCATCGGAAGCGGGCGACGAGGTCTGGAGATTGACGGAGATCAAAGTCCGTTGCCTTGCACGTGCAATATAAAGAGATACATCGAGGTCCGCAGTACATAATCGCCTCAGCTGACTACATCTACCTTGGCCATTGGCACCTCGACCACCCCGAACCTCCTCACGATGGGATTGAAGACGCTTCCAAAGAACAACGCAATCAGCGTCGACGTCATGATGATGACGTTGTAAGGCATGCTGAAGTCCGGAATGGCGACGTCCACGAGCAGCTTCGTCGAGTATATTCTCTGACGTTGCGTTGTGTTGCCCTCGGAGGGTTCTGTGTCGATATGTAGGACCGCGGGTGGGAGGTCGAAACCTCTCGATGCGTCTGGTGGGTGCTCCGAGTAACGAATGAAGGATTTAGTGAATGGGAGGCGGACGTGTATTTGCTCTCCTGCTGCAACAGTAAGGTAGATTCGCAAAAGAGTCGGTCGTATTCTATCGATGGCGGGCTCGTAATCGATCGCATTAGGTTCTACTGTATTGAAGGAGCCTATTAGCGATCTCGAGTCCTCTAATGAGTATCAACTTAAACGTACCCGCGTCATCACCAGCAGAAAACACCTCCATCTTTCTCATCCAGGGCTTGATGTACCAAGGCAGTGCTTCCACATAAACCACATCCCTCGGACGATCACCATAATTACTGATGATGATATGGAATCCGCCGGAGGTCTGCGTCGCCCCAGCCAGCACCCTGGAAAAGCCAATGGGTGGTAGGGGAATC
The DNA here is from genome assembly GCA_017654825.1 of Cryptococcus sp. T15_22C. NCBI lineage: Eukaryota > Fungi > Basidiomycota > Tremellomycetes > Tremellales > Cryptococcaceae > Cryptococcus > Cryptococcus sp. T15_22C. The sequence continues at coordinate 465,818 of JADPYA010000203.1, read as the reverse complement.
ACATCGGCTGGGGAAAAGCGAATCTGAATTATTTCTTCTGTCAAAGCAAGTCGAATACACGCGACTCACGATATTCAAAATTACTCTCATCCCATCGGAATCTTATATCCTTTCCTGCAATGTCATCGTGAAGATCCCAGACCAATTTGCCACCTTGCTTCAATGCTAAAGGAGATTCTGGACCGAGCTGCAGTTTGTCATTCTCGCCTATCAGGTAGATGTGAGATGTACGCGCGATCGGGCATAAAAGTGGGATCGTTTGCTTGAAGATCGATGATATCGAGAAGTCTTATCATCGTTTTGGACCTTCAGCCATTCATAACAGCTCATGACTTCTGCACCTCCGTTCTCACCTCTTCTCCCTCCGTTCTTCCATTCCACAGTATCAACAACAGCTTCCCACCACATCTTTACCTCTCCATTTCCCTGTTCGTCAATACTAACATCTAATCCCAGACCTTGCCAAGCGTGAGCAAGCAGGGAATGCGGTTTCATGAGCGATGAGAGACCGGATATGCCTTTGCATGGAAGGAGCTTAAGGAAAGGAGTTAAATTTTCGGTACAGAGATTTTCGCTTGGGAGTTGAGCGTGAAGGAATGTGTGCTTGCCTAGAAGATCACATAGGAGTCAAAGGCTGTGGGATTGTGAAGGCAAGGTGGGTATTCCAGACTCACCATCCGGCAAAGGACGAGAAGGAGGGAATATGTCCACTGGCGATGCAGTAATTGAAGGTGATATCTGTCCCAGTGATGAGCAGAATAGACCAGCTAGAGCGTTGGTGATTGCCGTCCACTTGTCATTGACGCTGTATTGAAGCTGTTGTCTCAACATCCTTCAGCTGGCGGAGCAAGTCTAGCTCAAACCTACCTTGATTCCCCTCCTTCCCTTATATACGCTCGCACTTCTGCTCCAGTGCCACCTGATTCAGATCCCAGTGGATAGTGCCATCTATTCAGATCCCATTTCCCTGCTACCATTGATAGATGAAGCTCGGAAACATCGTTCTGGATGAGAGGTAGGAGAAGAGCTGGTGGTGAAAGGGTTCGCGAGTCTATGTCTGGCGAGGATGATCAAGATCGGCTCCACGAGCTGACTAGAGACATGGAACGTTTCACTCTCACCTATACCTGAGCCATGTCTCCGGCGGGCAGCTACTTGTAGCTTATATTCGAACAACAGGGACAGCTTGCCATCCGGTAAAGGACGGAGGACGAGCTCTTCGTCGAAAGATTCTGCGGTCCCTTGGGCGGATGACAAGTAGGGAGCTACCAATCCCAAGAGCAGGACAGCTCTGTGGAAGAGCATGCCCGGTGATGGAGGGAGTGATTATGCTGTCCTGTTTCACAGACTCTTTTGCAGGTCAAGACAGCTTTCAACTCCCAGTCTATTGACGCGTCATCAAGGGGACGCGATGTTAGCTTTCATCTGTGATATTTTTATATTTGTACGAATATATTTTTATACATGTATGTCGAGCACACCATTACTTTACCCTCTATGATTTCCTACGAATTCCTGCCACTTGTCACAGAATGTGCAGTGTGTTTCTAGTGCTCATGACCACCAAATACGAGCGACATCGCCAAAGGCAACAGCATGCCTCCACCCAATAAGGTCAACCGTGTCCATTTGCTGAGTTGCTCCTCATCGTCGTGAGTATGCGCGTGTTCATGTGTGATGTGAGAATCAAGGTCTGAGAGGGGTTGTACAACGGTGGCGACGTATAAAAATGAGCCGCCCTGTGACGTTACAACGGCGCATGAGCTATCATCGAGTCAAGGCGGCAAAAGAGTGAAGACTCACCGAAAATAGCAGAGTAGCTCCTGTCCACCAGCCTAGTTTGTTGACCTCATTCGGATTGGGGTCATGTCGTCCACCTCCAAACATGTAGACGATGAGGTATGTCAAGATGGCCCCGACAGGTGCGGACAGCGAGAATAAGAGCAGTCGTCGTCTTATTTGAGCCGGTGACAGCTTTAGTGACAACAGAGTGGTCGTCAAGCCGAGAGCGGTAGGACCTAGAGAAATATGATGGCATACTGATGTCAATCGGGTTTCTTCTCTAATCATTTCCGGCTGACGCACCTTTATGCACGATCACCGCCAAGAACACCACAAATCCCAGACCACCATTGCCGCTCAACGAGCTTGAACCCAAAGCGATTCCATCAGCCATCGCATGGATCACCAATCCCAACGTCGCGTTCAATCCAGCTACACCGGTGCCACTCGCTCCACCTTCACTCTCCTGACACCTATTCGACACGACGCTTTTTGTGCTTGAAGTTCGAACGGACTGCCTGGGTTTACCATTCAGAGGGAACAGTCTCGTGCTTGAGTCCATTCGAAGAGAGCCTGCGTTTCCGTTGTATGGCCCGTTGAAGTATGTGACACTTTCCTCGTTGGTGTGCGCAGCTGTAGCGTGGCCGTTGTTCTCTTCTTCAGGGTGTTCAGGGCCATGTTCGGGGTCATGGTGATGGGCAGATAAGTCATCGGGCTCTTCGTATCCGAGATGATGATGCTGGGGATGGGGAGTGAGGGACTCGACGCTGGTGGGAGCCATCAAAAATCAGACGGCGAGAAAATGATGATGCCACGGATTGTTACCCACAGTAACATCAAGGCAAACCCAGAGAGAAGTGCGACGCCGATCGTCGTCCCAGTGTCCGCAACACCCTCCTTGTTGGGTGGTAGCGAGTCATAAAGGGTATCCACACCCCTGATGGGATGGAACAAGAACATCGTCAGTTGACGTTTGAGTTGCAGTGACATCCTGCCTGGCTCACTCTGGTATGATAACGGTCAGAGCGGCTCCAACGAGCAAACCCATTCCGAACACGGACGTGGCTTTAAGTAGCTTGCCTGCAGGATATGGTGAGGTAAAGGTATTCCAAATGGTCGCGTATCAGTACGACTCATGCTTCTGCCGCTACATACTACACACCTCCCATAACCGAATTGAAAGCCAGAGGTAGATAACCAATGCCGAAGGAAGCAACGAACATGGCCACGCTTTGAGCACATAGTGTGAGGAGCGGCATCCTATCACAGCTGCGAGTGTCCGCTGAAGGAGGAGCTCCCGGGAGATGATGCTGGTATGAAGAGATACGATGATGAACGACTGAGCTGATGTTTGAAGAAGTGGTTGAGGACTCTCCCACTCCGAAAGGGTAGTCTGCTGTCGTCATCGTACACAAAAATGGGGGCCCATAACGCAGCGCGCTCATAATTTCCACACTCCTGCTCAGCGCCGTTCCTCTTGCTAACCAATTTCATCCACTAACACAGCATCCGATGCTTCAGCTCATCACTTCCATCGGTTTGGCAGTCGCTATCATCGTTTACACCACTAGCATGCTCTTTCTCCGCCAAAAAATCGATTATAAGGGGAAGGTGAGTTTTGTGTATAATGCATGCTCCATGTGCTGCCCGCATGTTTTTTGATCGACCCCTCGTCCTCGGAACAGCGCTGCTATGTCACAGGTGGATCCTCCGGTCTCGGCTTGGCCTTATCTGAAATACTGGTTAGACGAGGTGCTCATGTCGTCATTGTCGCTCGAGACAAGGTGAAACTCGATGTTGCCGAAACGTCGCTGAAGGTGAGAATGGGTTTCCTCTTCAGGAAGGACGCACATCTAAACCTCCAAGTCTTCTCTCAGAACATGACCACCGATGGGAATCAGGTAGTGCAAGCGATATCCGCGGACTTGATATCGAAAAAATCAGCCGAAGATGCGTTCCATGCAGCGTGCAAAGCTTTCGGAGGTGATCTTCCGGAGCATGTCTTCCTTTGCGCTGGATTTGCCAAACCTGGGTTCTTTGTGGAAACGTCGGAGGAGGATATGAGAGCAGTGAGAGAAGTGTTGAGAGTGTTTATCATCAGGTCGAGACGCTGATTTTGACCGATCCTTGCAGGGTCTTGATGGGGTGTACTGGGTGTCTGCGTGGACTGCTCAGGTGAGTACGCGGCATGTCAACAAGGTATCCTCCTTGATACTCACCCACATAACCAGATCGCCGCTCGAACCATGGCTCAGCGCAACGCTATCAACTCCAAGATCATCTTCGTGTCCTCATTCCTTGGTCTTACGTCTTTTGTTGGATACTCGCCATACTCTCCTGGCAAGTACGCTTTGAGGGGTGAGTTGGGTTGGGTAGGATCGGGTCCCTCACACGCTTCGCTAAAGCGCTCGCCCTTAGGTCTTGCCGACACTCTCCGCTCCGAGCTCATTCTCTACGGCATCAAAGTTCATCTCTACTGCCCCGCCGGTATCCTCTCGCCCCACTTCGTAACGGAAAACGAAACCAAGCCTGACATCACCAAGATAATCGAGGAGGGTGATAAGCCAATCAGCCCTGAGAGGAGTGCCGAGTATCTTCTGGAAGGACTCGATAAGGGTTATTACACGATTACAAACGACCTGGTTACCGATTTCATGCGCGTGGTGGGATGTGGGAGTGTACCAGGGAACAACTTGGTATATGATCGCTTGTTACGAGGTATCGCTGGAGTGAGTGGGACGTGTGTCCTTTTCCCAAATCTCTTTGCTGATCGTGATTCGGTCAGATTGGAGTACCGATCTGGAGAATAATGACCGATGCCAAGATCAGGTCCCACAGGGAGGAGCACCAGAATTATCTGCAGCAGAAGGGGTTCTACTGATGTAGAGATGCCCTGCCTCCTATGTCAAACAATCAGATTCAAGCCACGATAGAAATGTGACCATTAACGACATGACATTATGTTTCTCAAAGTGGGTTATTTTGAACATGTGTGGTACAGTGAGTAGTGAACATACAACAAGCTGCGAAGTTACATCCAAGTCATTCGCCATCTATTCAACCGCTGTCCATCTTATCGTGTCTCATGGTACCTCTCAGCCTCCAGTCGTCAAAAGTATTTCGTGAACAGACCCTGATTCCTCGAATTCGGACCTGCCGGATCTTTCTCCTTTCGCAGATTAACAAGCGATTGAAGTGATATCATGACCTGTTCGAGCTTGTCCTTGCGTTCTTGTAGGTCGAGGTGTTTGCGTATGGTGGGGTTCTCGCGAGCGAAGGCATTAATCTCATCGTGCTGTTCACGTGAGGTCAGGTTAATGGGGAGCAATCCCGAGGATGCGCAGGAAGACTCACGGTCAACCCGTGCAATATGCGGGAGTCGATTTCACGAGGGAACTGAATGGTAAGGGAGGTGGGGGGGGGGGGGGTGAGTGACACTGCGATGGCCACCCAATCGCTCCGCTCTCACCTGATAGAAGAACTGCTCCAACAACTCGATGTTGATAAACATCGTTGAAGTGTACGCCAGCTTGTCTGCGACGACGTTGAGGAAAGCCTCTGGACAGAAAGCCTTCTGTTCTGGTCCTAGTCTGCATCGACGAGATTTCAGAGCTGCTTGTCGAAGTTTAAGTATACCGAGGCGGTCGGAGAAGACGGCGGCGATACGGCCTGGAAAGAATGGTTGGTCAGAGGGGTAAGGACCTCCGCGGGTACCGTCCACCACTCACCATCCTGCACCTGCGCGGGACTATACTTGTAACTATCCGGTACCGGAGCCTCCGCTGGTTCTGACGGCTGTGGCTGCTCTACGCCCTCATCCACTTCCACAACTCTCGCCGAAGCCATCATCCGCCGTCTGCTCCTTTCCGCCTCCCTCTGCTCCAGCTCCTTGACATATTCGATCAACCCATTCAGACGGCGAGACCCACCGACCTTCTTCCGAATTTCTGCCAACTTGTTCTCACATCGTTGAACCTCGACGCCGAACGCTTCCTCGGCGTGCACCCGTCCCAACTCCCATTCTCGCGGGTCCACCTCGACCTCGTATTTGTACGGCTTGATACAGTTTTCGACCTGGTCGGCTGTGAGACCCAATCGATCTCGAAGGATTGCATGGGAGAACTGGATGATACGTTCTGATGCTCCTGGGTGGTAACTGAATGGTTCCCCGGTTGCAATCGAGTCGATGAGAGCTCGAAGACCTTCTGCGACGAGCTGTGTTGAATCCCGACCCACTCCTGATTTGGTGAGGAGTGAACTCGCTGTATCCAGCTTGTACCGCCAGTAGGAATCCAGTTCTTCCGGAGTCATTCGCTTGTCATCACCTAGCTTCCCTAGCTCGGCACTCCTTCGGTCCATCCAATACAGCTGTTCGAGGATGTCCATGACCTTGTCATCGAGCATGGTCTTGAGCTTTTGTCGGATGTGGGGTTTGGTGAATTGACCGGTGTACTCCTTGAAGCGAGCCTTGAGAGCGTCGACCGTCTCGGCGACGTAGCTCTCGGCGGTGACACGACGGTCATTGTATTGGACCTACGAGATGAGAATGAGAAGTTAAATAAAACGAATTTCGGCAAGAACGGTCGTCAGCTTCCTCTTGAGATGTTCGCCCACCTCTCCCATTCCACATCGCTCACCTTGAACTGATAATTCGCCTCCTCCAATTCGAGTTGTACGGCGTTGGTTATCCCATTCAAGCTTCCCGCCATACTAGTTTCCAAAACATCCATCAATCTCCTCCTCAACGTATCTGTGCCAACCATGATTTGACCTTCTTTACCACCGATACTACCACCCCTACTGCCAGGTCGAAGATTGACCTGCGATGCTCCTCCCGAAGGATAGAAGTATTTCGCATTGTCACCACCGAAGAAGGATTCCTCTCGACGCAGGACAGCACCGGTGATGTTGGGAGTTTCGCTTAGTTTCCTAGCTTTCTCACCTTTCGGTGCTTTACAGACTACACCGACGTATCCTAGATGTAGTGGGTATCTATTCCCCTGCAAAATAGCGGCGCCTTGTTCTGGAGGTACCAAATCCATCTTGGTGATGACTCCGATCGTCCTCAACCCTAACGGATCCACCCTCCTACTCGCTCTCAAAGCAGGAGAATTCGCTAGATCCACGTCAGCTGAACAAACGGCTAGTATTATATTCGGTTCTTGAATATACTTGTCACATAGTGTCGCGATCTTTTCTTTGAGTTCCTCTGGTTGATCCAAACTTGATAATTGGACGTATCCAGGGAGATCTACCAACGTGAGATCCGGAACGTGTGGTGAGTGGATCCTGAGATATATAGGATCGGAAGAAACGGCGATGGAGGATGGTACAGCTAGGTTGAGATCTGTTAATGTCTTTTGAATGGCTGAAAAGGAAGTGACGCGTTGAGAGCCAAGAGATGGGAAGATACCGTATTCGGATGGTTTGGATGGATCGTCGTGTGGTGTGTGGATGAGAGTTAATTCGATAGGTCGACGAGTTACCATGTTGTCACCTCTAAGAGGGAGAGGGCGGAGTGGAACAATTCAACGAAGAAACCACATCAGTAATCATATCCTCTGAAGCGACCTCGTCAACTCACTTTGGTAAAAACTCATGACCAACAACCGCCTCCAACACACTACTCTTCCCACTACTCTGACTCCCAATAACAACAATACTCGGTAATCTCAACGCATCGCTCTGATCAATGGATAACAAGACCGAACGGATCTCGATGAGTTTCCGAGTGAGTTGAAGCATTTGATTTTCATCGCCTGGATTTGAGGGGTTTTGATCGTCATTTGGAGAGGAAGAGGAGAGGAGGGAAGCTGTTAAGGAAGTGAGGAATGCGGATGATTCGTTTCCACTTCCTCCACTACCGCTGCCTCCTCCACCGCCACCGCCAACGCCACCGCCACCACCTGTACTCCCACTTCCTCCACTCGCATCTCCATCAGCCTGTCCCTCCTTCCCACTCCCACTCCCACCCAATCCTTCACCATCACCACCACCACTCTTACTCTGCATCAATTGTCCCTTTACCGCAACCCACCAATCTCCAAATCCATCCTTCAACATCTCAACGCCGTTCCTCCCTTGAGCAGCTGCGTCCACCGCGGAACTGGACAATTCAGATGCGATTTCAGATGCGGATGATGATACTGATGAGAGGGTTGATTGAGCTGTGGAAAAGGTTGATGAGATTGTATCCGAGATCGAGGATAGTACTTCATTGGTTGCGTTTCTTACGCCTTTATGAAAAAAAAAAAAAAAAAAAAGCCGATATAATAAGCGATTGAATTCAGTCGATTCCCTTCCACCTTCGATTCATAATGACCATTTCATCCCTACCCCACTCCACTCACCTTCCAATTTATACTGAGCATACCCCAAAGCTCCCGCTCCAATCGTCGCTCCATAAATCGGTACCTTGAAAGCTCTCGCAACGAATCTAGGAACACTACCGAAAGATAGCGCCCTAACCTGTCTAACGACACCGGCCTGACCTGCAAGATTCCGACCTGGAGCATGATGTGGACGAAGACGTGCTAGTGTATAAGGGTGGTAGGTGCGAGTGATGGGGAGTGTGGTGGGTGGATGAAGGATGGTACGACGTGTGAGTGTTAGAAAGGGGTTCATGGTGATAGTGGGATTGTATGTTTTGAGACGCGGTGTGATATAGATGAGAGATAGGTAGAGTTATGAAGAGTGGTGATGGGAGTGTGAGGTAGGATGGTCAAGTAGAGTCCATGGTGATGAGGCAGTAGATGGTACAGTTGAGTAGCTGGGAGAGTTGAGAGTCTCCCATGCCCATTGATGGTTTGCCGGCCAATTCACTCACTCACTCACTCACCCCCGGCATGCGAATGCCACGTCATTTTATCTCCTGGCCCATTCCCTTCCCCGCGGCGGACGATGACGTATGGTTCCAGGTCCAAGTCGGGTAAGATCCAACCCAAGCACGACAGTCAGTATCTCAATCAACTATATCAATCTACCATCATCCACCATCATCCACCATCAATCACTCCCTATCCATCAATCCCTATCCATCATGGCATCAACCAAACCTGAAGAATACCCAAAAGCTATCCTCTACTCGTACAAGGCTAGCGTATGGGTGAGTCCGGGTCTGATGGCGGGTCACGCTTCGTGCACAATGGGTCAAGCAGTGAGAAGACTCGATACAAAGGGATGAAGAGTTATGAGGAGGGATATGGATGTATGACAGAGAGAGAGGGGGGGGGGAGAGGGACGTACTCGTCATGACTCCCTTCATCAATCTAACTAACCCTTACTCCTCTCCTCTCCTCTCCTCTCCATCCCTTCCCACAGGCATCCGTTCCCCTCCTCGCTCTCGTCGAGAAAGGATACTCGGAAGACGACTACATCGTTAAGCAAGTTGACATCAGTGCGTGATAGATATCCACCAATTCTTCTTGAAGATGTGTAAAGACAACTGTGTTCCCCATCATTCCATTTGTCACGAGATATATCATGTTAGGAGTTTTTTTTCGCTAACACTTTCTCTTTCTCTCTCCTAACTCCACCCGTCATCCATACACCTTCGTCGTCTCATTGGCCTTCGGTTGGTAATCATCCATTTAGCCAAAGGAGAGAACTTTTCTCCTTCATACTTGAAGTGAGTTGGAATACCTTTTCTCCCCTCTTTCTTGTCCCGTGTCTTTCTCACTAGTGGATCATTGGCGTCCTTTCATCTCGAGTGTGGCTGACCGAATTCCTTGATTGTTTATCAATTCTTCCCTTCCTCTGAATCACCCTGATTCTTCCTTCAACTTTCCTCGTTACACCTTTCCCTTCTCCGATTTCCTTACCTCCGCTCCAAAAGGATCAATCCAAACGGTATGTCTTACTTCCTCAGTCGTATTCGTCTCTTTTGACATATTGACGTTCCGACGATGATTGCGATGCTCAACCACTTCTAATCTCGTCTAATAGGTACAATCCCATGTCTCTGTCTTCCAACCGTTGAAACGACATCACCGGATGTTCCAACTCGTTATAGGAGTTTACGAGATACGATGGTAAGTCAAGAGTCCTAAAATCCTCCATAACAAAAGCGTGGTGGTGAGGGCAAAATTCGCATGGAAATACTGATCAGTTGGCGATGTGATGGATTTGAAATTTAGACCATCGCTCAATTCTTGGATCAAGCTAGGACTTCTACGAATGTTCATGGTGGAACTGGATTACCAGCTCCTGCTTTAGCACCGGCTACCATCGAGGGTGAGAGAAGAGAACCACGCTGATTCAACCACAATCGCGTATACACATCAGGCAAACGAGGACTGAATCTGCTTCTTATTCCAGGTAAAACACTTTCCGACACTCTCATTGCTCTCGCTCATCAACCAACCGTGGATCCCAACTTCCTCTTCTTATCCGCTAGAAACCACACGGAACTTCGAGCGAAAGCAATGGGTGAACAAGGAGAATTCATTAAACAACGACAAGAAGCTTTAAAGCGATACATCGTCGAAGCTCAAAAGGATGTCGATGACCTTCCATTCAATGAGGAAAGGGATGATGGGTCCAGCGGTATGGGTAATGGTAACGCCTCACCACCTTCTCTCGAGAGTAAAACTCTCACGTTCCTCAAGGAGAAACAAGAAGCCAATTTGATCTTGTGGAACCTTTATAATGGTCAGGCTGGCAAGGAGAATGATGAGAAATTCTTTGAAGCTTCAAAGAGAGCTTGGAGTGAGAGTCTACCGGAAGTTTTGAGCAAGTTGGATGAAGGGATGAAAGGACCTTATGCGTTGGGTGATCAAGTTGTGAGTCGCCGCGGTGGGTAAACCTCTCTTACCCATCCTCCTCCTAATCGTCAAAGTCATCCCACAGTCCCTCGCCGATCTTCACATCGTATCATGGCTATGCCGCATCGTAGCCATTGCAGGTGGTAAATCTGATCGTCACGGAGTCGACGCCATTGAATCCTATTGCGATGGAAAAAGGGCTGGGAATAAGATTCACGCGTTCTGGGAAGCTTGGATTGAGAGAGACAGTTTTAAGAAAGTGTGAGTAGGATTGAGGGAGATTTGTCGCGCTGTGGTACTTGGGTGGGGGAAATGCCCGAGGTACTTGGAGGTGGTTGGAAGCTTGGTGGGAAGAGACAGTGAGGAGCTGGTAGGAGCTTTAGAGATAGAGACTCCCTCGTGGTAGTGATACGAGGGAGTACAGTCTTTGAAAGGCGTCGTCGTGGTCCGTCGTCGTGGTCGTTCCCTCAAAAGATACCCAACAGGCTCACGCGGCTGTTTTTGCCGTTTGCCTCCAGGTATGGAGATGAAATCTGATCGGAATATGTCAGGATGACAAGCTGTACGTAGGGGGGGGGGGGGAGACAAAGGACGCGAAGTTGAAGAACACGACAAGATGAAAAGCGAATCAGAAGGATTACGGGAAATGTAGAAATATCATTCAGAAAAACGGAGAGAGAGAGAGGAGAATCACCTTCCTGACACGTCCCATCACCTTCCTCTTCTTGCTTACCTCTCTCATGCAGACTGGCTGGCAGGTATGAACCAGAAGAGATCTTCTGAGCCGCGTGGCTTTTCGGGTCAAGGTGGTGGGATGTTTTGGGGGCCTCTTTCTTCTCTCTTTCCGGGTGTTTGAGACGAACCTTTCTTTTTGTTTACACGAATGCGGGGTTCCCTTACTTTTGTATTATTTGGTTGGTTTATCAAATATGGTGGAATGAATCGCTTAACATTTCGAGCCCGGACATCGCTGAGTGTGAACGTGTAAGCCATCCAAGCGGATACAGGACATCAACAAAAATGGTATAAACATGCTTGCGGAATGGATATAAATATGACATGCAGAGGTCGTTGTCCTTTGAAGAGACCGTTGCGTAAAATGATGAAAGACGAGGGATTTCCGGTCCAGCCAGATCGCTCGCGTGCGAGGAGGAAGATTCATCAGAGCAACCTCCCAGACTTGGCTCGTCCCACTCCAGTCACGGCACTGGATCCACCCATCATCCGCATTTCATCCTGACCCCCATCGACCTCAAACGCTCTAGTCCCACCGAGACTCCTATTCCTGCCAAGGGTCGAATCATCCGTCTCAGCAGCATCCTCGAACGGACCATGCTCTGAAGTCGCGATTCCAGTACCGTGAGACATGTATGAGTCAACTGCCCCATCGGTAGTATAACCACCGATCGTGGGTGAGCGATCATAATAGTCAGCACCATAATTGTGGATCGATGGATTAGGATGTTGAGGTGGATAAGAATATTCGAATTCGTTGTCCATCATGTCTGAATGAATAGGTTGACCGTCGAGATCGGTTTCGGCTCGTTCCATCGCATTGGTTTGAAGACCATGACCACCGGTTGGACGAGCCGGTAATGGGTGAACCGTTGACATTTCGCCGTGGCGATTGAGTTCCGGCCTGAAATACGTGAGTAGGTCATGGAATTTAGGAATGACCATGCAGGTATTTAACTATCCTCGGGTACTCACCACTTGATCGCGTCATCGGCATCATAATCTCCACCAAATCTCTTCCTCTTCAACTTCCAAAGCACAAACAACCCAATAGCCAACGCCACCACTCCACCGACGACGCTTATCCCCACAATCGCACCTGTCGACAAGTCACTTGAGGAATCCGAGACGGCGTCATTGGTTGATGTCGAGTTGGAACTGGTCTGCCCGGGGACGGAGGTGATGATCGTTTGAACTAGGGTTGTTCCATGGGCTGTAGTGCTGGTGTCGGTTGATGTTGTGGGCGTTGAAGTGGGTGTGGATGAGGAAATGGCGGAGCTGAGATTTGATATCGCGTGTCAGTGGCTAGTTGCGACCGTGTGTTTCGCATAAAGGTACTCACCTCTTGAGGATCGCACTCGATGATGAAGACGAAGTCATATTCACACTAATGAAACTACTGGTCATCGGCACACCAGTGCTGGTCACTTAACACCCATCGTTAAAATTTCGCACATCAGCACTTTACCCGGCCTCATGTTGATCAGACTCACCAGAAGTGCTTGCGGCGATGCTCTCGATGCTAGAGATCAACGAAGTAGTGGTCACCTTGGGTACGACACTCGAAGGAGTAACAACAGCTACGGCTGAGGTCGTCATCACAGCAGGAGTAGTGACTATCGCTGACGTCGTGGTTTGAATGACTGGGGTAGTGGCTTTGGCGATGGTTGTAGATGTACTCGCCTATTCGACCAACATCAAGGTCAGCAATCTTATATCCAACGCTTCATCAGAGCAAGACCTTGGATATTCACACTAGCAACACCTCCAATCAACCCATCAATCCCGCTCAACACTTGTCTCTTTTCCATTTCCTCCTTTATTTCGAACCGTAGAGCTCGTCTTCGACGTGAGTCTTGTTGAACGGTGTTCGCAGTTGCGAAAGTGGAGGTGGAGATGATGGCGAGGAGGAAGGCGGATGAGATGTGCATTTTTTAGGGAGGTGAGACGGGATGGACGTGAGCGTTGTTGATCGTTTGAAGTTGATAATGACGTATAGATCCACTGGTTGTTTGTTGTCAGTGTGAGGATGATGTTCCTCGGTGTAAAATCAATAGCTGGAAAGGAAAAGTGGCAGGATCGACCAGCGACCAATAAAATGCAAGCGATGTAGAAGAAATTGAGAGCCGTGTCGGTGTATGGTGGTAGTGGTGGTGGTTTTATGACCCCTTTGAACAGAATAACGTTGCTGGTAAGAGAGCGTGTTTCTGGTTCGTCGGAGCGATCCGGAAAAGAGTGTGAGCTGAATGAGTGTGATGAGAGTAGGAACTGAATGACGTCGAAGACTAATTGAAGACTGGTCAGACGACGAGAATTGAGAGGTGAACTGTCGAAACTGTAGTCAAACCTTGCCAAGTGGTTGTGCCCTGCACCTTTGTTTTGTTGTTCGAGCTTTTTTAGCGCGTTATTCATCGGCAGATAAGTGAATAACCCTGGTTCCTGGGCGGGGCGGCCGGGAGGCATTATTTGAGACGATATAACGCAATTGTAGAGGGATAGGTCTACATGCCCATGTCGGAGAGCATATAGTGAGGGGGACAGCGCCATGAGGGCAACTCTGCGCGGCTCTTGCTTGCATCAAGGAAAGTGGTGAATGCGTAGGAACATAACAGAAGTCGAGTACAATAAGGCTACCATAGCATCTGAGAAGGCTCCTTTGAGAGGCTTTGGTACAGACTGTCCAGCTACCGAACCGCCTTCGAGTATTCATCAATGACTCTGCGACAGTCCAGAGTCCGAACACCCGGAAGGGAACAATGAAGAAGGAATGACGAGTGTCAAAAAGTCTGAAACCAAGAGTGTCAGGGTAACTCCTTATTCCACTCCTTCAACTGAGCGTGAGAGAGGGTCCTCAGCTTACTTCTCTCGCCTCATCTAGCCTGCTGACCGTATGAAGACCCTCGTAGACAAAGCTACTTGTAATGTAATTTCATGTGAACAAGCGTTAGTGTGAAATGAACAGCGGATCGAGAACATCGTTTTAAAAAAACACACAAGGTGTAGAAGGGAAATTGGCGTGTATTCTATGAGCTGGTCAACGGATAGGACTTATTTGCTCCGGATTGCGTGGTCATTCATCATCCTCCCTTTCATATTGGGCCAACCTCGTTCTCAACTGATGGGTGGACCGAACATATTCCCAACCTGAACGTTCTTCGTTTCTTTCGGTTGTTAGTGAAGAGACGCTTATTTGCCAAACGCTCCATGTACATCCTTGGATCTGATGTCTGAAGGGATGAACTTGGTACCTACGGATCGCAAAATGTGCCCACTATTGACTCCCGTTGCCACAGGGATGTTCTGTGACTCTACCCCGCTTGATGAGCATCCAAACTCGACTTTTTCGATGGAATGTGGCGAAACTTACCGCCGGCTTTGTCCTGTTTTGGACCAGTGTAATGACCAGAGTGGCGAAGGCCTCCTCTCCTATTGATCAAACTAACAAATGATGATGGAGAGACTTGATGCGGGTGCTGGAGTGCACACCTTTAAACAACAAATCACCAATCATCATACAATTCTAATCAGCAAGGAGGTGAGTATAATCTTCCTGCCCTTGAGCGTTTTTGCGTCTCATTGTGTGCCTTACATCAAAGCGTCTCGTCAGGAAGAACTCGACGAACAAGATCAATGGCTGAACAAGTTTCCAGCAGTCCTGAAACCAAGAAATCTACTATGAGTAGTTATATAGCCTTATATCATCGCAGCCTTTATTCTCACCGCCGTTGCGGACCCTCTTCTCATGGACGATGGATGCCGAAATCGACGGGCTTAGCGAAGCCTTCAAGTACCTCTTTGCCATTGTCAGTTCCTCCTCGTTTCGATTTGCGCGTCGGGAATACAAGCTAACCAAGCCAGAGCAGAACGGATCCGACACAGGTATGTATGATCAGACCGACATGAAGGAAGAGAATGTGTCGAGTGAAGACAGTGATTCCGACACAGCGTGAGTAATGTGGACCGAATGGGTGATGGCAGCTTTCTGCGAGTTGATGGTCCGATACCTCAGCGACAGCAAGAGTGATTACAAAGCCAAGCCCAAATCCAAGAATGTCAACAACACGGTGAACAGCAAAAGCAAGGAGAAAGTCAGTGGGAGATGTGTTCTTCTCGCTTGTTGTGTCGTCTGACAATGATGTCTGTGTGATCGTCCGGTAGATGAAGCCTGAGGAACCCAAGGCTTATTGCCGCAGCATGGTGAGTCCGATGAGGTTGGGATTCTGGCTATCTGAGTTTGCAATGACACCATTCCTCACCGACTGATAGCCAGGAGTCTTTGGAGATGGTAGTTTGTATTGTTTGGTTCCTCAAAGGTTTTCCCACTAGCTCAGGTTTTGTGTCAATTGTCCACGATAGCGGTCCCCAACCTAGACCATGAACAACAATTCCCTGCGCTGAGTTCTCAACATATCGGATGGACAGTATTCCCGTATCTCTGACTGCCCCATCTATTCTTTCCACGGGTTCAGCCTCTGAGGGCCGAGGAGACAGACGCCTTCCCGGGAGGAGCCTTCACATTGAGCGAGATGCACAAGAAATGTTTGGCAAGTTGTAGGACAAGCAACGGAAAGTAAGTCCTCGAGATCGAACGCTGCTACTCCATTCTGAAACATCGGATGGGCCCACCAGCTGGCTACAAGCAAGGCTGAGGATCTACACAATGTTTCCGTCTGAGGGCACTTTCTGATCCCCATGACATACATTGTGTGTGCCGATGATCAGCGCCCGCTTGCCGCACAGCACATCGCATCAATACACTGACTCATGCCAGCGAATGCAGATTTTTCAGCACAAAAATCCCATATCGTCTAACCCAGATAACAAGCCTCTCCCTTAGTCAACTGCCACAAATGCCATCCTTCAGTCCGCCCAACATCGTGAATCTTGGCGAGGTTTCAGACTCCTCGCAGCTATAGCCGATCACCAGGAAGCGGCCATGCACTGTCCCTAATAAGTTATTATTGACTTTCATTTTGACTAATTATTGTCCCCTTTTGAGATGGAGCGGCAGTTGATTGATGTTGTCTGACCTTGATGTGAATGACTGGGCGGCAATATTCTGCGTCGAATGAACGCTCCCTGGCAAAGTTCGACTGGTGATTGCGGGGTATTCTGCAGAGGGGGGTACAATTTATGATAGTGCTCATAGAAAGTGATCCACGAGGGTGATAGGTGAGGAAAGTTAGAAAACAAACTTACATATATTTATTGTGTGCGACATGGTTTTGACCATGTTTCGTCAATTGCCACTGGGAACTGCCTTGATGCGATTATTGAGGGAAATGCGTGTCATATTTCCTTGCTTACTACAAAAAGAGGAAAAGACTGAGACAGAACTGGTTATATTTACGGTGAAGCCAAGCATGTCTCTCAGAGAATAGAAAGCTTGAGTTAACCGAGTATACCTTATCAAATCCTATTGTTCTGAAACGCACGAGGTTCGAGCTGGATCACGTGACTTTCAACATGCCTGCCGTAATCTTTCACATGTTCCCGAGTTCATTTTGGAATCTTTCACATGCTTCGAGTTCGAAGAGCCCGGATCCCCCGCAAAACGTCCAGAAAAAAGATTTTGACTATAAGAAAACGTTCCCAAATGATCTGGGAGCTTCCCCAGTGCTAATGGCATGCGCAATAAGGTGTTGCAAAAACAAGCCACGGGGGGACTCGAACCCCCAATCTTCAACTGACCTATCCATTGCTAACATACAATAGTAGAAGGTTGACGGGTTAACCATTGCCCAACGCAGCCGTCATCATCGTCTGGTTTTCCTTCATCGAATATGTCGCACCCGAAATGAATGTCGGAACCTTCCCCGAGCCGTTTATCCTGGTGCATGCGTTGGCCCCTGCGACTTCAAGGCTGTCAGGCAGACATTCCTGAGCACATTGCAAGCTACAGGTTCTCAATGATACCTTCCACGCCACTGGTGTTTCGTGTTGACGTGTAACTTCCGAATTTCCCGGTTAATAAAATCCAAGCACAGCTTCGACCTCGGGTTTGGTCCTAGCAGTGACATAAACCAAGGGAAACAACGTATGCTCTACAAAGAATGCCATTATGACATGGTGAATCCATTGGCGGTGTTATGCCCTTTGCTCTTCCCTCACCTGTTAATCAGCACGACAGGAAAGGTTGACAAGGCCAATTGCATCTCCGCAATTCGTTCTACAGGGATATATATATATTCCAAGGTCGAAGGGAGGCTGCTTGGAAGCATGTGGTCAGTACTGAGTGGCTATTCCATCCCACGTAATTTATGTCCCTTTTTTGATAATTGGACGCGACAAGCCCACGCGACGTTTCAGTTAACTTCGACTTTAGCTTGAGCTAGTGCCTGTCCTTGTTTCATCATCCTCCAACCAACAATGACATGACGACGTTGACACCTTCACGACCAGTCTCAGGTGACAGGCCATTGTATGTCACGCCTCCTCGGCGAGGAATTATAGGTTTAGGAGCCGGCTCCGACTCCACGGTTCCTATTCAGTCGTCTTTAGTTCCAAGTCCTGCGTATGCTACCGTGAGGGCCGTGATTGTACCCTCAGCTAAATAATCGCCAGCTGAATCATCCCGTTCGCGAACTGACAGAACTACAAGAAGCACTCCCTCTATGGCTTCGAAGATCGTGTCGTCATCGACCCTGGCTCCAGAATATGGAAGATTGGATTCTCAGGCGAGCCCGAACCTCGCAAGGTGTTCTGGCCTGTCAGCGAGTCGAATCACGACGCAGAGGAAGATGAGGTGTGGGATATGGATTTGAAGCGGATGGCGGAGAAGCTGGCTAGCAGAGATAGTCATCTCCCTCTTCAGATAGAGCAGGCGACCGAGGAAATGGAGGAAGATGCGATGAAAGATGAGACCGAAATCAAGAAGCTTATACATGCACGGTTGATGAGGGCACTCAAGGATGTTTTCATTCGGTGAGACGACGTTCATTTCCAGCAGTTCCTCTCAGCACCCGGCTAACTACTCGTGTCTCTCACAGACACCTCCTTGCAGAATCGTTCAAACGAAAGGTAATCGTCTTAGAGAACGCTATGCTGCCAAAACCGATCAAAGAGATGATAACCGATATACTGATCCGTGACCTAGAGGTGGGCATCCGAGGCGAAATGACATTGCAGTCCCGCTGATGTGAAACTGGTTTTTCTCCAGGTCCCCTCCGTAACGTTTCTATCCATCCACATGACGGCGACCCTTGCAGTCGGACGCACGACCGCTCTAGTGGTGGATGTCGGACACTTGGAAACGTCTGTGCTCCCTGTGAGTGTAAAACGCGGGCTAAACACTTCAGACAGCGACTCATCCATCTGCTCTGCCATGGCTACTCCACCCAGGTCATTGCTTCGCGTCTTATTCAACCCTGTCTCTCTGTCACCCCGAATGCTGGCAGATCGTTCCTTGCCCGTCTCAGGATTCTCATCCTCCGATATGGCCAGTATAAGCCACCATCGGCCATCGCCAAACCAAAAGGCTCATCCAGTAGAGCGAGGGCGCACGACGACGTAGACTCTACATTGGAAGAAGGTTTTGGCAATGTTCCAGCATCCATACTCACTCGTGACGTTCTCGAGGATATACGTATTCGAGGCTGCTTCGTCGCCCCGCCGATTACAGACAACAGTATACAACTCGGACAAGAGGACGACCCGATGCGAGGTCGGTTGCGTTCCAATCACGCCGACGTCTTGACGGACGTGGACTTGGCTCTCACAGAGGGGCTTTATCGCAAGTACGGCAAGACTGCGATCTGCCCAGACGCCACTTTCAGATGCCCTCATCATGAAGGACACATTGGTCAGTCACTTGGCACTCTGTCAATCCCTGGTTGGATACGTGAAAGAACAGCCGAGGTATTCTTCGAGAAAGGAGACGAGGATATGAGCTCCGTTGTGGAGGCGATCCTCGAGTCGTTACTCAAAGTGAGTTCACCGCGACCCATCTATGACGTGCAAACAATGTTAATCGACTTCGCATATTAGACTCCAATCGACCTACGAGCCGAGATGGCATCTTCCATCCTGATCATCGGTGGTGGCGGAATGCTTCAAGGTTTCATTCCTAGATTACGACTTGAATTACTGGCTGCTTTGAAGAACTCTGCCACTCTCTCTCTCTCTACGACGGACCCATTCATCATCGGATCCTGGCGATCAGGGGATGATGACCTAGCCAAGGCGACACAAACATCGCCTACGCTCAAACTGCAAGCTCGACGAGCCGAGGTCTACCTCGCAAAGACGATGCTAGCGAACCGCTTCTCGAAACTACGAGGCTTACGGCATCGAATCGCCATTCTCAATGATGTGAGTTCCGGTGAGATTGCCGACGACAGCGCATCCGGATCTGCTCCGGCTTGGTCAGCTGGCTTAATCGGCTGGGTTGGTGGGAGCATAGCAGGGTGAGTACACATGGATGTAATCCGCAATATGACTCACGCAACTGATCCCACCCAAACACACAGTGCTCTGCAAGTCAGCGGCCAGGAAATCACGCCACCAGGAGCTCCCAAAGACGGCGAGGGAAAGAACGTCGATACGGCACGTTCTACCCAACCGCATCGCACGCGCGATCGGGCAGACCACGAATTATCTCAAGCACAAAGAGACGATCTCCAGCATCAGGCGGAAAGGACGGCTGCTCGACGACGGGAAATTGCTGCAATACCTCGAAGTACGCATCGAGTGCGCTGATGGTTTATGTACGATATCACGACCCCTTTCACGAGCATAATGCTGAAATTGTATACTCTAGGTGACGTTATACATGCTAAGTGTGTTATGAGTGTGCGTGTGTCGTGTTTGATCGTGTATCAACTCCCCCTACCGCGGCTCAGTCTTCTTCCTCGGCCAAATCGATTTGAACCCCGGAGACCTTCTCAAAGATGTAAAGGACTCTGCCGGCCTGTCCCGAGCTGGCTAATTGTTTGAGGTCGTGCTTCGTTGACGGAAGGATCCCGCTGACAGCATCTATCGACAAGTGAGGGACCTCTTGCTCTATGACGTCCTCCGCGTTCGGATCAATAGAACCATCGCGACTGTCAGGAATAACCTCCATCCGATCGCTTGCGTCATCCAGGCCAGGCGTATTAACGCGGCCCAGTTCAGCGTCATACTCATCATCGCCAAACTCCAAAACTCCATAATGGCTAACCTCAACCGATTCCAGTCTCTTCCTACCAACAGATTGATTGGAAGACCCCCCGGGGGAACCGACGCGTTCTTCGCTATTGCAGTCTTTCAGAATCGCGGCCAGAACCTCATCATGAACCTCATCGGCGGCATGATGCGTTGTAGCGTCGATATGTGTCCATTTGTGCAGCGCAGCGAGCTTGGCTTGCTTATCGGCAATGGCCTGTACGAGAAAGGTATCAGCAAAGGCCTCCTACGTACTGCCTCACCAAAACACACCTTCATTACCCTACCCTTCGACTGCGATGAATGCAAACTTGCATAAGTAACGAGTTCAATAATGGCAACAAGTTCACTCACCGGCTTCCCGCTGTACTGGCTAGCAGCCACAAACTTGGGCATGTCGTTCTCCGAGTCACCATAGTCACTGTCAGGCCGAGTTTGTGCAGAAGGCAGCTCCTCTACGTCCTCGGATAGCTCGTCGTCTCCCTGAGCGATAGCCTTCCTTTTGGTCGCACAGTCGCAGTCAAGCAAGTCATCTAAACGAATGGGAATGAGCCTTCTTTCGGCGAGGTACTCGATGAAGCCTTAGGCTCACGTGTTTGGGATCCGTTCGTCCGAAGCTGCACTGTGAACAGGTCCCGCAGTTCCTCAGCGGTGAACGCTGGGAAGGAGATGCAATGATCAGCGTCGAATCCAAAGACGCTGTGCGCCGTCACCCACAATCCGAATCCGCCTTTGCAGATTGCCCTTGATCCATCAGCTGATCAGATAGTCCCATCTTGGTAATTTGCCTCTGCGGGTGAAATGTGTATCAGTGTCGGACGATTGGCATGAATACAAAAATGAGCTTACTTGGAAGATCTTCTCATCAATCGTGCTGTAAAGTACGATGGAGATCAGTAGACGTCTCTTACCGGCCCTCTGCTGGACAGATACCCAGTCGTGAGGAATCGATATATGTGGACAGTCTTCTTCTGTCCATCTCTGTCAGATGAAGGGCTCAAATAAACATCCTCTTCTGGGGACATCGGATGTCACTACGAACCTATGAATTCGAGCCATGGCTTGAAGATCTGTACTCGGGTTCCTATTGAGGCAAGGAGAAGTTCAGCGTACGGCGCGTTGCAGGAGACATCGAATTGCCATTCACCAGTCGCTATCGAACAGCACTAGTCGGGAAGCTCTGCGGCAACGACCAATTTCAGTGAGTCACCCTCCTTTCATCTTAGGGATCGACTCACCCAATGAGGTTGAGTCCCACGCCACCGGCCTTGGCACTCAGAAGGAATACGAATGAATCTTCTTGACGTCCTCTGTTGAAGGAGTCGACGAGATCCTGGCAAATTCATGGAAAGCCATTGGCACGTCATCGATATTCCCACCGCTCACTAACACATACCTGACGACTCTTCTGGGCGACACTGCCATCCAATCGAAGATGCTTGTACCGCCTGAGCTTGCACAAGGCTGCCAAGACGTCCAAGGTGGCGGTGTACGAGCTAACGAGAACCACCTTCTCATCTGTTTTTGCATAGATGATATCAAGGAGGTCGTCGAGGGCCTTGAGCTTGCCTAATTCGACGCGCTGCCATGAGCTATCATGCTGAAATGTCGTCAAATCGATACTCACCACTTAGGGTGACATCTGCAGGCTTGGACCCTGGCGGCAAGAGTTTGATAGCCCGCTCCATATTCGAGTCCACCTCCGGCACCGATCCCTGCCAAGTAATCGTCACGTCAACCTCAGGTGATCTTGCAGGCAAAACTTTTGCCTCACCTCCTTGCTCTTCAACAGCTAAGACGCAGCAATAAGGCGTCATTATGCTGTCATCACTTCACAGACAGAGTCTCGGCGTAGACTTACAATCGGCGAATTGCATATCTTCTTCAGGTTGTTGACTGGATATACGGATTCAGTGACCAGCGTCACCAGCAGGTGACAGGGACTCACTCAAAGCTAGAGCCTGCGCAGATGGGCCTTTGATGAAGGCTCGTAGAATCGTCGGCGTCAATAGTTTCTCAAAGATGGTGAGTTGTAACGATGATGGAGCAATGAAGACAACGTATTCGTCTGTAAAGAGCAGTCAGATACACGGTCTCGTAGGTAGCGTCCGCACCTACTCACGTTTCGCGGGAAGATAATGCGATAAGATGTCGGCCGTTCGGCGCAACACGAACTGTCGACTGATCTCCGCAAGCTGCAACGCAAAGAAATCATCAGAAAAAATCCTGCGTATCATATAGCCCGGAACCACCACCTTCTCCGCACGAGCTTTACCCAACTCTAGATCCTTGGCAGACACCTTCTGCGTTCTAGATTTCAGGATTGGCTTCTCGTAGATCTTGCTGAAGGCTTGATACGTGTCAAGCAGGCCAGGACAAGAAAAATCCGCCTGAAGGGGTGCAGTCCGGGTTCGTCAAGACCTCCACGTCATCTAAAGAAGTTTAAGTCGCGCACCATCGCCCAGTACTCTCCCAGATCATTCTGCAGCGGAGTCCCCGACAATACTGATAACATACAGTCAGCTATCTCATCAGGTCGTTCAATGCATTGTCGACCACTCACTGATCCTTCTCTTCGTGCTTAGTACGTCAAACATCTTGGTGGTCTTGTTGTCCTTGCTTTTTAACCGGTGACCTTCGTCGCAAACGATTAGGCCAATTGGTGGCACGCAAGTTCTGATACTCTCCCTGTGGAATTCGAATAGACGATTAGTATTTGAGTGGCATCACTGCTGGCGTGGATCCCTGATACCTACACAACAGTTCGAAGCTGCAGATTTATGATCGGTCAGTTGATCATCTCGCCTTTTAAAGTAGAAAGGCCTCACCTTCTCGTAACCAATGAGCAGTACCTGGTGACTCTTGCTGTTGGCCTGCGAGAGTGGATTATCAATCGCTGCAACCTACCTTCGCCTCTGCGCTATGCAACCGAGCGTACAAATTGCTTGATCTGAGTCTTGTCGCCATCGCCAACGAACACACCAACCCGGTTCTTCCCAAGCCTGTGTGACGATAGTCAGAAAATGGATGTGCTCCTTAGCATGGAAAGAAAAACCACTGACCACTTGTTGAATTCCTTCTTCCAATTTTGCACCAGCGACACGGGGCACACAACGAGCACCTTGCCCACACTGGCGGACATAGCGCATCAGCATTCCAACGATGCTATTTCGTAATCCAAACTCACACTCCCCCGATGCTAGGTCCTCCGTACGGATTTTGTTCTACAGGGAGAGTAGATTTTTAGCGGAGGCTCGGGTCAGGACGATACGTGACAAACTCACGAAGCAATGTATGGATCAGGGCGATTGTTTGCAGGGACTTCCCCAGACCCATCTCATCGGCAAGAATGCAACCAGTCGCTTCCATCTTGCGCATACCCATAACGCATTCATACATGAACTGTGGCAGTAAGGGGTAAGACTGGCAATGTTACGAAGCTTGCAACTGTAACGGGATCTTACCTTGACACCCTCCCTTTGATGTGGTCGAAGGAAGTGTCCGAGAGCTGGATCCACTACGACGTCAACAACAGGAAGGCCTCTGCACGAGTGGACAGAGCATGGTCAGAAACACGGTATAGCCATGCGGTTCCTTGCCCACCGACGTTTTGTTCCACTTGATGCCGTGTTCTTTGCTCGGCCTTTTCATCACCAAGGCCCCCTCAGCATTCGGATCATACCTCGATTCACCAGCCACATGCTTTTTAGTCAACGATGGCGCCAGGTTCTTCCCAGCTGGAGACGCGAAGAAGGATGCCGCTGGGACAGGCTGGCGAAACGCCGGAGTCAGAGGCTTGACGGAGAGAGCACGGAAAGGTTTGGCGCTGGCGGCAGCGGAGGGAGGAGGGAAGTTGGACATCGTAGAGTTCACACCGAAGCAGCTGCCATCGAGGTATCTGGAGGACAGACGGTCGTTCCACTTAGCAAGGAAGGAAGGAGAAACTACACTTATCGAAGGACCTACTGTTGACTTGGGATCTCCTGATCGATTTCAACCTGCGGCGAGCAAATAAGGAAGCGTCTCAGCCGACTATGCCCTGACGAAACGCAACTCCAGACCCCACCTCCCTGCCTCCAACCCTAAGCTCATCTCCAGACCTCAATTTACCACCCTTATATGCACACGACGCGATACTTAT
Source organism: Cryptococcus sp. T15_22C (assembly GCA_017654825.1). Lineage (NCBI taxonomy): Eukaryota > Fungi > Basidiomycota > Tremellomycetes > Tremellales > Cryptococcaceae > Cryptococcus > Cryptococcus sp. T15_22C. Next base: position 441,257 of record JADPYA010000203.1, on the reverse strand, counting down.
ATCGGACTGATCAGCAAAGTCAATTGGGACGGAGAAAGAGTCTAGAGACGTACTCTCTGCCGTCCATATCCTTCATCACACATTTGTGACCCCTTATCACTAGCACGGCATCTCCGTCCCAAGTCTCTGTAGGACCGGTTGAATGTGAGCACACATACCCTTGGCGTCAGAGATCACTACTTACTGTGCTGCGGGGGAGAAGGAGCGCAGTAGAAGAGCTTTGTCAGTTGAGGCAGCACAGATCATTCCCAGGGCATGTAGCGTACTTTCTCTGCGAGAGTGATGGAGGAAAAGTCAGCTCTTAATAAGACAATATGAAGACCCAGCTGCTCACTCTGCTGTGGTTTGCGCCTTTAGCGCCCAAATATATCTCAACGATCAGCTTGATAACCCACCCCTTCGCCTGTCATTAAACGACACTAACCATTGTACCATCCAATAGCTCTCCTCTACGACCTCCGCGGGACTCGGTCCCATCCCATACCCATTTCTCGGCATCAGTCCACCTCCTATCCCACTTGATCTGTTCAAAGCACCTCTTGACGGACCAACAACAACCGGACTAACATACTGCGTGGGAGCAACCCTCTGCCCATCGTCCTCATCTATTGGCTGGCTTGCACCTGAACCAAATGTGTAAGGTGGGCGCTGAGGTGTCCGGATCTGCTTTTGAGGTGGCTCGTCTTCGTCTTCAGATTCAGGGATAAAGTCGGGTAGCTTGCGTTTGGAGTGGGAGCTGGGCATTCCTGAGCTGCCGGATGGAGGGCGATGCCCAGGAACCGGCGAGACGAACTTCTTGATTAATCGAGGGTCCATGATAAAAATCGCCGTGGGTTTGCAACGCTGGGTGAAGATCACACGGTATTATCGTGGATGAGCTGCGTAAGAAGTATCGACACTCTCCTCTCACCGACACTCACGGCTGCCCACCCGAATTCTCTCGATGTCGATATCAATGGCAAGTTTTATCAACGTGGCCCGTAAATGATCGGAGAAATGAACGCGACTGAGAGACCCGCGTTTGTTTATCTTTCAAATATTGCCATCCTCACTATCATATCCACATCTGAATTATCACCCACTATTCACAGCATCAAAGCAGATCTTGCGGGAGCATCGTGGCGTTCAAGAACCATAGCTTTCCCTGGTGAGCAGAGATGGCAGCACCGAAGAACAATCTACAGGAGCAGCTGCGGCTGTTGAGTGCTTCTAATGGTCCGAAAGTGTTAACGCCCGCGACCGCGCAAAGGGTGTGTATAGAACGCTTTTGCGCTCATGCTGACTGAGCTGACCGCCGTAGGAATTTTTTTAACTCAGACGCCGGCGTCCTTTCACTTGGCGAAAGTTGATAGCAACTCCGCACAATCCCGGACGACCAGTGCGATCCCAAAAATCGCACCTCGCCTAACTCCTGCAACGCCAGGTAAAGCACAAAGCGTCATCCTTTCCAAGCCTGCTACGACCCTCCCAGTGTCCGCAACCGCTCGAACTACACTCAGATCCTCTAACTTGCCCTCTTCAAAACGCTCCACAACATCTCCTCGGCGTCAAGGTCTACTAACACCTGGGACACCTGAGGCACCTGCTCGTGGGAGGAAGAGGCATTCTGATGAGCATGGAGAGGCAGAGGAGCGTGGTGGTCCAAGAGCGAGACACTTCAGGAAGGAAGAAAGTGTCGCTGGGATGCCGAGGTTGACGACTGCCATTCCGACTGCGCGTGCGCATCTGGTTGCATCTACATCCTCGAGTGGTCAAGATGAGGTGAGTGATGATCGAGGTTGACATCGAGATTCAATGACCAATTCCACGACCAACCCTTCCGCATATCAGCACTCATTGGATAGGTTGCAAGCCATGCTTCAGAGCAATCAGGAGGAAAGAACTCGTCAGATCGGAAAGCTCATCGCCGCGAAGAACGGAACAGATCCGAACGGTGACCCTGAGATGATCCAGATGCAAGTGTGAGTCGTATCTCCTGCTCGCTTTTCGCAACGAGACGGAACGCTGATGGCATCCAAACGACAGAGACATGCTCGCCAAACGGATCCAGAGCCTTGAAGAGCAACTTTTCGCGAAAATGTCGGAAATTCCACCGGCACAACCTCTCTTACCGCCGGCCGCGCCTAATCCTATCCCGAGCTCGTCCACTACCGATCAGATTTCACGATGGTGTAGCCAGATATCACCCCCTCCACGGCACGGAAGTGGACCTCGTACCGAAGTAGGAATTGACAGTGAGCTAGTGAGCCTACAAAGCAGCCCAAAAGGAATGGTGCAGGCGGAATCAGTGGGCAAGTCGCGGAGGTTGCAACCACTAGCGATTGGAAGGAAGGTGGAGCAGCCTGCAGCTCGTGAGTCGAGTGTAGATTCGTTCGCGAATGATGACGACTTGGAGGCGGCGATGGGTATACATGTGGGGGAGGATATTTTGGAGGACGATAGTTTTGCTGGATCTCCAGTCAAGAGAGGCAGAGCGGGTGGTTCTTCACGGCATGCGACGATACTTGCGGCGGAAGAAGACGATTACGACATGGATATCGCGGCTGAGATGGAGATGCAGGAAGCACGGCAGACAGCAGTAAGGCAAACTACGTCGGCTGGACATGATAGGCAATCATCATCGTCCAAAGGCAAAGGCAGAGCTACAGCCAGAGACTCTGTCGTCGAGACTTTCGAAGATCTCACCGAAGCAGACATCTTTGGTGGCGGTGATCCAACCTCAGCGGGGCCGACACACTCTCTTTTCGGTGATCACGCCCAAAGAACTCCTCCGCAACGCCAACCTAACCAGTCGAATCTCCAGACCTCCAGCACTTCTCGTCACGCACCAGCCATACTCGCTAGACCTCAAAAGGTCGTAACACCAGTTAAAGAGACCGAGTACCCATGGTCAAAGGAGGTAAGGAAGAGACTGAAGGGTGTTTTCGGCTTACGAGGGTTCCGTATGAATCAAAAGGATATCATCGATGCAACCATGGCTGGGAAAGATGGTGAGTGCTGCCCTCGATCGATGCGAGAGATTCTTGGAGCTGACAATTCGGAACCAAAGTCTTCGTGTTGATGCCAACTGGTGGCGGTAAAAGTCTATGCTGTGAGTGATCCGGGAACGGGCACAAGCCGTACAATATTTATATTCAGCGGCCTCTCGCAGACCAACTTCCCGCCGTATGTGACTCCGGCAAGACCAACGGCGTCACGTTCGTCGTATCACCCCTCATCTCCTTGATCCATGATCAATGCGCCCATCTCCTCAAGCTCGGCGTTCCGGCAATCGCTTACACAGGAGAGCTCGGCATGGCGGACAGACGGTTCGCAAACGAGCTGCTCAGTGCGCAGAATCTGATCACTAAGATTGTCTACATAACTCCTGAGATGCTCAAGGCGAGTGGTGCGGCGAAAGCTGTGCTACAAGGTCTTCACCGACGAAACCAAATCGCGCGTTTTGTAATCGACGAGGCGCATTGCGTAAGCTCCGTGAGTGCCTGTCCGTTCACTTATATTCGTCCTCCAGAAAGCTAACGAGCCCGGTTCTTGCTACACAGTGGGGCCATGATGTGCGTGACGGTGATTGCACACGTTTGAATGCCTGCTGACATACCTCCTTCGCTGGTTTTTTATTTATTTATTTTCAGTTCCGGCCTGACTGTAAGCTGACTGCAGCTAAGGTTGAGATGAGATTCACTGACCATGCCCGAGTAACAGATCGCAGCCTTGGTTCTCTCAAAACTGATTACCCTGGAGTGCCGATAATGGCGTTGACTGCCACTGCAAATATCAAAGCAAGAATGGACGTTAGAAAGAATCTCGGCATCCAGCACAGCGAGGTCTTCCAACAGTCCTTCAATCGACCCAACCTTAGCTACGAGGTTCGACCGAAGAAGGCAAAGTCGACGGTACAGAACATCATCGGCTTCATCCTGAATCAGCCGCACAACGCAAGTGGTATCGTCTACTGTTCCTCGCGAGACGGGTGCGAGAAACTGGCAAAGCAACTACGAGACGAGAAGATCGAGGCTTACCACTACCATGCCGGTATGACGAAGGGTGACAGGGTCAAAGTTCAGATGGAATGGCAAGCACACAAATTCCCCATCATCGTGGCAACAGTAGGTTGTCGCTTTCAAATAGCCGTTTTTTTGCTTCTAATGGTGTGTTTACTCCTTCTTTAGGTCGCATTTGGAATGGGGTAAGTAGGAGCAAATACCTCCCCTCTGGATATCTTGCTGACCAAAACCTTCATCAGTATCGACAAGCCTGATGTGCGCTGTAAGTGATGGAAGGATACAGGTGGACAAGTGAGGAAATTCACTAACCTTGTGGACCTATGACGCAGATGTGATACATCACGCTCTCCCGATGTCACTTGAGGGCTATTACCAGGAGACGGGTCGAGCCGGTCGTGATGGCAAGCCATCCACTTGCGTATTATGTAGGTCAGGTTCATTGTTCTGGAATGTGAAAGGTGCTGACTGAAATCGGCCTCTTTCCAGTCTACTCCTACAGTGGTGAGTATACCTTGCGACACACGCCTCCCATGGAAATCTGAGATATTACACCTTCATACAGACTCCAAGAAGGGCATGCAAATGATTGATAGAGACGACAAGCTCACCTACGACCAAAAGCAGGTCAACAAGGATAGACTTCGCGACGTCCTCCGATTCTGCATGAACAAGACGGACTGCAGGCGGGTTCAAGTACTCTCCTTTCTAGGCGAGACATTCGAAGCCGCCGACTGCAATCTCACATGCGATGTCTGTGCCACTCTCCAGAAGGAACCGGTTGAACTCCGCGATGTCTCTGATCTCGCTATTAATGCTATCAAGTTTGTGCAAGCTCTTGACAGAAGTGAGAGGCTCACCATTAAGATGACCATTCAAGGTTTAAGAGGTGGGAGGCAGGAGAAGGACCTCGCGTCGAATCCGTACTATGGTTCGGCGCCGGAACAGTCCATCCTCCTTGGCGATTTAGAGAGGCTACTGGAACATCTCGTGATCGAGAGAGCCTTGGAGGAGCAGTACATTGCGAACAACGGTGGATACGTGACGGCATATGTAAAGGTGAGTGTCGAACAACTGCCTTCCGATTCTCTTATACCAACTCCAGCATTCACATCCAGCTCGGAGACCGATACAAAGATCTCCTGAACGGCAAAAAGCCTTTCCGAATGGCATTCCGGAAGGCTTCTCCTCGAATCAACCGTGTCGCCTACGAGAAAATCTCCAAGTCAAAGACCACCGACAAGACATCCAAGTCAACCAAAGCCCCGACCAGGCCGTTGAGAGGTGTCATCTTACCCAACCGCGCCAATACTCTCTCATTGGATTCCACCGATTCTCCATTCATTCTGGATGACGACGCGGAGGACAATGAGGCACCCATGGAATTGGCAAAGACGAGGCGTGGCGCTGCAATCGCCAACGCTGTTGAGATCTCACACAGAGCAGGGTTGTCAAATGGCCATAATGGAACAGATCACGATGTCGGAAAGAGATGTTTATCCGCGTTGATGTCCGCCCGTTCTCAGGTGCGTATTGGGGTGGTTTACCTAGTTAGCGGGGCCAACTGAGACTCGCGGGCTCGCCATCAGCTCGCTATTGCGCATAACCTATCGGCCGAGCAAGTCTGTCCACTTGAAGCGTTGGAAATGATTGCGCTGTTGACGCCACAGAGTGAGTGCCTCAGTTGGAACCTTGTAGATAGCACCTTACACTGAAACGCAACGTTAGGCAAAGCGGCTATAAAGAGGGAGGTTGAGGGACTGACGGATTCGCACCTCAAGGTGAGTAGATCTCTGACCTTTGCATGATGGCAAGGCTGATCCTAGCTCGACTTCACATGATAGATATGCGGCGACCGGTTCGTCAGCATCTGCAAGGAACATCGCCAGTCATCGGGTTCTACACCAGGTCCAACACCGAGGTGAGTGTGAGACCAGCATCCTAAATGTGATCTTTTCTTTGATCTCAATTGTCTGGCCATCAGCAAATCTCGCAGCAAATCCATCAGTTTAATTCAATCCTTCGCATACGGGCAAGCAAAGAACCCCCAGTCGACAACCACGTCGACAACAAGAAAGACGCCACAGAGTAGACCGCTTTCTTCCCTCCGACCTTCTGTACTCGGATCGACATCGATAATTAGACCGGTACCGACTGGAACTGGGTTAAAGGGGACATCATTACTAAAGAAGAAGTCGACATTTTGACGAGCATGGTAACGATCTTGTATGGGCTCGCGCCATTCCTGAGGACATGATGAATTATTCTCTGCCACGTGGACTTCCCGCTCCCTCGGAGCCGTAGTCGACGACATCGGTTGGTTTGCAATGAACCTCATCTTCATCATCATCATCATCACGATCCATCTCTTTTCCTTTGCCGCTCCTTCTTCCCCTCCACACCCCACATCCTCCTCGTTTGACACGCTACTCGACACAGGCCACACACAAATTCACCTTTCACACTCACCATTCACCGTTTGCCAGAAGAAAAAACTAAAAAAGTCCATACAATCATACCTCGGGTTAACCTCTTACAAACCCTCACACAAAACGGACTCGCTACATAATATCCTGAGTAGAGCAACAGAACATAACGCTTACGAACAACACACACGAACCAACAACGACCCAGCAACAGCTGTTTTTGTACCTATTGAAAATCCCACCGTTTCCAGTGACGAACAGGAAATCGCCGTCTACCTATAGCTTCCCTTCCCAAGCAGACTGCATAACGACCTTTCTACTCCGTGTACAATCGGCAACCTTTTTTCACTCAGCCATGGCTAAAGTCCAACCTCTCCTCTGTAGTGGCCACACTCGACCTGTGACACACCTGCAATTTTCCAATCAGTGAGTTACTTTCCAAGTTTCCGCACATTGACTTCTAAAAGCTGATGAAATGATTACGATGTTGCAACAGACTCGAAGACGATTCCTTCTTTTTGATATCAGCATGTAAAGATGGAAATCCAATGTTACGAAATTGGTTGGGTGATTGGATTGGTAGTTTTTTAGGTTCGTCTCTTCTCTTTGAATTTTTCTGTCGATCGGAGAAGATTGCTAAAGATCGGTTGAATGAAAACAGGTCACAAAGGTGCCGTATGGTCGAGCAAACTTAGTCTGGACACTAGCAAGGCTGCTACGGGGAGTGCTGATTTTACTGCGTGAGTTTTCTTCATTTCGCTGTGATGCGTAGATCTCTGACTCGCCGTTGTATGAGAATAGGAAGATCTGGGATACTTACTCTGGAGAAGCGTTGCATACTTTTGCTCACTCTCATATCGTTCGGACTGTCGCCTTGAGTCCTCAAGCGACTCCTCAGTATCTCCTCACCGGTGGACACGAGAAAAAGATCCGACTATTTGACCTTGGACGACCTGATGCCGAGCCTCTAGTCCTTGGAAACTACTCCACCGAGACTTCGGATGGTATCGGTGCTGGTCTTTCCTGTAAAGGCAACATCAAGTCTCTGGTCTGGGATGAAGGTCAAGGTGGAGTAGTAGGAGTATCAGCTGGTGAAGATGGTCTCGTTCGATGGTGGGATTTGAGGACGTTAGAACAGACTGCTAGCTTTGATATGGGTGAACCGATCAGTTCGATGGAGATGGTTCATGGTGGTGGGACGCTGAGTGTTACGAGTGGGAAGTCGGTTCATTTCCTGGATATCCTTGGGTAGGTTTGAATTGCTCTTTTTTTGCATCGAGTGTACGTATACCCTAACGTGATCTCTTTAACTCGACAGACAACATCCACCCGTATCAATCACCCTCCCACACGCCGTGTCCTCCGCCTCTCTCCATCCCATCGCTCGAGATCGCTTCGTCGTCGGTTCAACGTCTGATCCGTGGGTCAGGGTATACGACCTTGACACAGGGAAAGAAAGAGAAGTGTATAAGGGCCACCATGGCCCTGTTCATACTGTCAGTTACAGTCCGGATGGTGAGATGTATGCTAGTGGTAGTGAAGACGGTGAGTTGTTAGGAGAGGTGATGTAAATCAACAAGCCAGATCATTGCTCATGTGCTCCGAGGCGTTTTTCGCTACAGGTACGATTCGACTTTGGCAGACGACTCCTGGAACGAATTACGGTTTATGGCAAGGTCCCGTCGGCAATGGTTTATCTTCATTGTCGAGTGTGTCTCTGGAGGGTGCGAGTTCTGAAACAAATGGGAATGGGAATGGTTATGCGGGAGGACAGAATGGTTATTATTGATGGAGGGAAGAAGCGTTTTCTGACATTCGTGTTGTGTGACGTGATGCCGAGGTGTCCAACCAAACCCATAAGAATGTTTTCGCAGTTGTTGAGTGTCAATATCTAGTGGGTTATGATATTGTATATCCAACGGATGCGAAGAGCGGGAGCACAAATCAGGCCAGACGATGACTTCCTCATGATGATACCGCCAGTGGTACCTCTTCGTTATTCCCACCTTCCTCCCCACTCTCCATCTTCACCACCGCCGCGTCATACCACTTCTTTCTCTGCTCCGCAACCACTCTCATCCTCTCTTCATGACTCAAAGTCCTGTACCATTTCCCCCATGCCCTCGAGTCGTTGGCTTTTATTCGAAGTGGTTGACCTGTAGTTGGGTGTTTGAGGTTGAGAGAGTAGTGTGGGACAGTTGGGGAGAAGGTGGTGGAGGGGTTTTGTGTGGAATAACGAGTACGTGGGGGTTGGTTGTTGATGGCTTGGGCATATGGTCGGAGCTGGGTTGGCAGATGAAAGAGTGTTTGTGGGATTAGCAAAATTTCAAAAACAGCATTAGATCCCTATCACCTTGATTGAAACTCACCCTTGTTCCATTTAACACATCCTCTCCAGGTCCGACGAAATATCTGACTTTCTCATCCATGATTCTGAATTTCGCTTTACCATTGATAACATGTTTACCAGGTGGACCTGTTCTGTGACCGCCTCCTGGTACGTATGCTTGACCGGTTCCTATGTGATACGAGGAGGTAAGAGAGGTGTGGGAAGACAGGTAAGATTTTGTGGGTTTTTTTTTTTTTGGAGAATCAGCTTTCAATCTACAATCCAACCACCCTCGAATCCGCATTTACCTTTATAAAAGTCCTTGTTACCGCGTTTGGTGGTGAGTGAGAGCCGTGATGCACCCTGAAGTACCTTGGTGACGTTCATGATGGTGGTGAAGCAGGGGAGAAGTGTGGATGTTGAAGATGGATGGTCATTCACGTTGATGAGGATGTCATGTCGAGGTTGCTCGTCGTCGTTTCTGACTTTAATCACGTGAATCTTTGAGTGAGACAGACCTCTCGCTAAGCCCTGGGTCGTGGCTATTCAAACACAAGTCCCAAACAAATCGCATTGGCATTCAGGTATAATACTAGACAGCTCCAGGATGGCAAAGCGGACTGCTGAACATCAGCTTACCAAGGACGATGCGGAGCGCGGCGAGGGTAGTGATGACGAGGTGGGTTGGCAGTTCTAGACGGGCGGAGGGACGGACGCACAGTCGGATGCTCACTTTTCTTCGGCATTCAAACCATATCAGGGACGGTCTGCCTCCCAGGATGGTACAGCTCCTCCAGTTGCAGAGCGGCAGTAAGTCGTAGCAATAATACCAGCGACAACCCTCGTTCTCGACACTGATAGACTATCTTTGCAGAATAAGAGGATTACCAAAGCGCAAGGGTCTAGGTCAATCTGCATCGAGCTCACCAGCTCCTGTAAGCAAGCTCTGGACTAGCGCACTCTTACCTATAGCTGAAGGTATTGTCCACTCAGGTTCCCAATCCATTTGCTGCATCAGTAAGACCAGATATACATATCACTTGACTGAATAACTCGCTGATCCCGGTTTACTCATCCTCAGTCCTCAACTCCCTCTAACCCTTTCGCCAGCTTCGGTGCTCCTCCAACCTCCTCAGCTTCCGCCGCTCCTTCCGTCACCCCATCCTTTAGTTTTGGTGGAGCTTCTACTTCTTCTACTATCGCTCCAGCTGCAGCACAACCCAAGCCAGCGTCAGCGTTCGGCGGATTCTCTTTCTCAGCACCAGTAGTAGCAGCAGGACCTCCTAAACCAGCATCACCCTTCACAGGATTCTCCTTTGGTTCGACTGCGGCGTCTGGGTCAAATGCCACTGCTCCTGCTGCTGTGGGACTAGGAAATTTGACGAAGGAATCGGCAATCACTTCCAAACCTCCAGCATTTGGAGGTTTCTCGGCCACAACAGCTCTTGCCGCACCGAAACCGTCCAATCTGTTTCCCCTTGCTGCCAAGTCGGCTGCTGAGACTGTAGAGCCGGCCAAACCAGCCAGTTCTCCGTTCGCTGGTTTCTCGTTCGGAGGAGCATCCACGGCTGCAGCTCAGCCATCGGCTGATAAGCCAGTAGAGAAACCAGCAAAAACGCCCCCTCCTGCAAAGCAGCCAGAAATGACAAAGTCCTCCGCGATGCCGCAGCCGCCGACTTCTGGTTTCTCCTTTGGCTCTGGTGCGCCTGCTGGTGCAGCGAGCTCTGGCTCAAGTTTCACCCCTTCGGCAGTCAATCTCGACGGTATGCCAGCTCCTCCTTCCGGAGGGTTTGCTTTTGGTTCTCCCGCACCCGCCAAGGCCACACCAGCTGCTACATCCACCTCCACATCTTCCAAAGCTAGTCCGGCTACCGCTCCTGCTGCTTTCACCTCGAAGGCGACTGAATTCCCGGGCTCCAACGACACCCAATTTCTTACCTCACTTCGTGGTCTCAATCACTCTTTGGCACAAGCAATCACGCAAAAGGTTCGATCAGAGCCCTTTGTAGATCTAGGAGAGGTGATGGATCGCTTGAGAGATGAGTACGATGCTCACCTCGCAAAGATACAATCAAGAGCCGGCCTGAATGTCGTCAAGCGGAGGAAGGGAAAGGAGGTGCAGCAAAGTGAACCGGTACCCAACGGTACGATATCAACAAGCAGTCCTAGCTCGATAATTCCTGCAGATGATGTTGAAATGGGTACAACCGAGGTAGCCCCTCCACAGAAGGAGCTGCTGACCGCACCAAAGCCACCTTCTTTCGGATCTGTGCCTGTCGTAGTCAGCACGAAGATGCCAGTACCTGCTACATCGAGTCCTTCACGACCAGCAAGCTCGGCTGGCGAATTCGTCCGCGATATCCTAGCCGCGAAACCGGCGGAGCCGAGCCATGACTCCGCTAGGGATGTTTCCACGTCCACCCCCAAGCGACATCTCGAGGACCCGACGGATGGCTCTGCGGCGAAACGCAAATCCGCTATCTTTGCAATCACACCGACCGTCAAACCCGGAGGCAGTCTCTTTGGATCTCCCTCGACCGCCGCAGCTACCACCCCGTCAAAGCCGGCACTTTTCTCACCGGGCAGCTTCAACCTAGGAGCTGGCGCGTCCAGTGGGGGTGGGTTCGGCTCATCGCCCAAACCCCGGACGGCGTCGACTGGCTTCTCATTCGGCCATATAGAGGCGTCGGACAATGCCAAGGAAGCCAGTGGCGAGCAGCCAAAACAAATTATGAAGAAGAACCCACCCACCACGACGCCAGTTTCCAACTTTAGCTTCGGCCAAAAGAACAGCTCTTCTGACGTGGGCGATGGCAAGAAAGCGACTTCGGCTTCGGCGGAGAGTGCAAGCAAGCCTGCTTTCAGCTTCGGTGCTCCTGCCGCGAGCAGCTTCTCGTTTGGCACCCCCGCCGATGGTACCAAACCCGCCGCCAGCAGCTTCTCCTTTGCTTCAACTGCTCCACAACCATCCGCGTTTGCCAGCTCGTCGACACCGCCGGCTTTCAGTTTTGGCTCGCCTGCCTCCGCCATACCCGCTGAATCTTCCGATCCTACACCGGCTCCACCAGCGGAAGCCGCTGGCGAGGTGGAAGAGGCACCTTCCAGTCCGCCACTGGTAGCATCCACGATTGCCGCGGGACCAGCCAAGGGCGAGGAGGATGAAATGACCATTTGGGAAGGACCGGTCAAGGTATTGAAGAGAGTAAACAAGGATGGGCGTGCGACTTACTCGGATTCGCAAGAATGCTATATGAGATTGAATAGGGTAAAGGGTACCGGAGGAGAGGAAGATGACACCGATGCATCGCTGCCAAGGCGGCTTATCGTGCGCAATGCCGCTACAGGAAGGGTGGTCCGAGTGAGTCGAATGGCACGTCATGTGTGGGACTTCAGCTGAAGTACATGTCTTGCTCTACCTTTCAGAACCTCTCCCTCAAAAACGTACACGCAATGTCACCGTGGCAACAACAAAACGCAATACGGCTGACTGTTCTCGATGTCGCCAACGAAGGCGTCGTCCAGCTGGTCTTTGCATTTGGAAAAGAGGCCGATTCGGCAAGGAAGGCGGCTGATGTGCTCAAGGTACTTCAGAAGGAAAGGAGAGGGCTCGGTCTATCAGACTTCTCAGTCTTGCCCTAACGGTAATATGATATTGAAGTAAGGATAGCTGTGCTCTGTATATTGCGCATCATGCTGTATACAAATAAGTACTATCTAGGCATTCTGATGCTACCATGTGGGCTGGGATGCGCGTGCTGTGCCCGACTGCTGTCTGATTTGAGTATGCGGTATGACCGGAGTAGGTGGAATAGCTTGACCTGTCGTAGAGACACGTCGAGTGGTGGGAACGGGCGGCGCATCCATGTCGACGTCCATTGCGTCCGGACCAGTAGAGCGTTGACGACGATCCTGAACTCGAGGGATGATCGGAGCCGGCATGACATCGGTCCTACGCCTCAAGTCAATGTCTCCTTGCTCCTCCTGGGATCTGTCGCGCAACCGTTGATGTCGACGTCGAGCGGCGTCCAATGCGGGGTCGACTGTGAAGCCGACTTGTGCCGCTGCCGCTGCATGAGCGCCGATCGATGGAATGATGACGGTGCCGGTGATCGGGTTGTCAGGTTCGGCGTCACGAGCGTTGCACCTGGATTCGAGGAAACCATCAGCGATGGCAATTCAGAGCAAGCATGAGACCAACGCACCAAAATCGGTGACCCTCTTGCCAAGCCTTGCTCTGACACTCCTTGCTGCAGTACTTGGCTTTCCGGCACCGACGGCATTTTGCGAATTCCCTCGGGAAGGTCTCGAGCCTGCCACACGACATGTTGGCACATTGGCGTACGCCTCCGTGCAGCTCGTCCTTTCGACAAGCATTTCGCATGATGACACCAGCCCAGTACTGAATATCAGCGGGAAGCTTGACAAGATCGGGATCGGGGGGAGAAGGCCGGAAGGTAAACCGCTCAACCAAAGAGAACATGTTGGTAGACTCGGAGACGAATGGTAGATCGGGGAGGGGTACGTTCGCGGGAATCTCAACATCAGGATGCATTGGCCGACGTGGATGATGGAAAGCAGCGCGTACGTGAGGGTATTTGGAGAGATAGGCGAGGAGTTGCAGGCAGAGGAGGATGGTATCATCGCTGTAGGTCGATTCATTGGTCGATGAGGTTGTCTCCAACACGTTCACGAGGTTGCTGAGGTCTGAGAAACTTCTGGGTGCTCCGGCCGCGATGACGACGGCAGGCCCGCCCGCAAAGTCTCGTGGGTCCTGGGCGATGTTTGGTGGCAAGTTCGGCCGCAACGTCTGCCTAGGTGTCCTTTCGGCGATCCGAGGGGTTTGAGCAGCTCCTGGTGCTCCGGGAGGTGCTCCCATGGCCAAGTCTACTTCAGCTTGAGCCTGAGCATTTACGTCGACTCCGCCAATGGTATCCATGGTGTCTCCCCCAATGCCACGTTGCATTGTGTCAAGCGCTGCCATCCCGTCGTCTTCGTCCGCCGAACCGACGATACCGATCTGAACATCCATTGCGTCACCCATCTGATCACCATCTGCCGACTCGTCGTCCTCGGTCCCGGCACGACTAATGGGTCGATCACCGTCACCTTCGCGACTGGGAGCTCGAGATGGGTTTCCAAGGCCTACTGGGCGATCTTGCGCTTGAGCTGCAGGACCATGTTGCGCAGTGGTGATGGTGCGAGATCTATCTCTGTGTCTTGTAGCGCTTGTGACCGGAGGAGTCCCGACAGGTGTAGAAGTATTGCTAATATTCGACATGTCGATGGCTGGGGCCGTCGAGAGTAGGCCAGATCTTGCTTCGAATATGTTCCTAGCCCGAGTTTGAGCCGATGACGAGCTCTCTGCCTGCACGAATGGATCTGGTACAGAAGACAGACCTTCCTCGTCACCCATCAGGCTGAGAGCGGATGTTGAGCTGGATGCACTTTGAGCCAGGGGAGACTCTGATCCCATGACCTGATTGCCCTCATCGATGATTAGGTTGTCGTTGATAATTTCCGCCCTGATCGGCCGCGGTTGTAGCATGGCATTGGCCTGCACGGGAGAGAACGGATTGAGGAAGTCCGCAGTGGCCGGTAGAGGAGCCGATGGAGGCCGAGGCGTCATAGCCTCGAGTTGTGATACGACAGGCGCAGTGCCTGTTGACGTCGTGATAGTGCCACGTCGAGATGAAGCACCGTCGTGTACTTCAGCAGAGTTGGCTGCAGTATCCACCTCCATAGTGGTGTCCTCTTCCGAAGCTCCAGGACCTGCTAGCGAAGGCTGTTCTCTCCTTCTCTCACGAGCATGGTGGTCTGCAGCCAAGCGAGAGATCGGTATACGCATTGGCGATGTAGGTGGTGTACGCAAGACAGTAAGGGCAGAAGTATCGAGACCAAAGCTCCTGAAGTATTCCCGAAGTCGTCCGCTGTTCAATGACTCTTCCGCGAGCGTTCGCCGCAGAACTTCTCGATCCAATCCAGCCAATCGAGCAACGGCGTTGATGCGGACGATGGTTGCGCGTTGCTCGAGAGTCATCCTGGCTGCATGCTCCGGTGAAGGATCATCGATCGGGAGCAGCGATGTTTCTAGACCCTCCCTTGTAAGGATTACAGAGTCAGATCCAGGTTCTGGCAGCCGGCGAGGAGGCCGGGTAGCGGAAATTCCAGAAGTCACAGCGCGGGATTGAGCGGTGTTGGCGTTTGTGATGCCATTAGCCTCTGACTGTTGTCTAATGTCACCATTTGAACGTTCAGCATGACCGATGGATGGATCTGAGGGTGCAGATGGTGCTTCTGCTTCTGCGGATGTCTGCTTTGCTTCCTGCCTCGCTTTCCTATCTTTCTCTCTTTCCTCCTCCGTTCGATGTCTTCTATCTCTGGAACGATGCTGTCCAGGAATGATTCCCTCTCTCGCCGCTCTATCCACTGCAGCTTGACTTCCAAGGGGTCCGGAGACGATGCTCATTCCTTTTCCCTTCAACCAGACCTCCATGATCTGAGCCACAACATCTAGAGCTCCACTCTCGACCACTCTTGTCCGAATTGCTTCCGATCCTCTTACGCCGATATTGACGATGCATTGGAAAGCCAGAGAATGTCGAAGTGAATTTTGCTGAGATTGACTTAGGATGCTTGCGGTCGTAGGTCCACGTAGACTATACCAGTCGGCGGGTGGTGAGGGTGATCGAGGTAGAGAAGATTCTTGCAGGATCTCGAGGAGACGTTCTAACCCGCCGTCAACGGTGAGTATCTCCCGAATACGTGGAGAAGTGGAAGAGAGATATGTTAGGTGGGTGAGGGAGTTGAGGAGGGGTAATGACGCCGACGTATCGAGAGCTGGTGATGATGACCAAACCTGTCAGCTTGAAAGCCTTTTTCGCACGGAGTCTGACATTCAATCGGCCTGCTCACCTCTTCTGTCGTAGAGCTGCGCGGTGATCGACACGCAGACCCGATTTTGCATCGGAAACGTGTAGTTTGAGTCCCTCATGATCGTACCACTGAGATGAGAGGAGAAAATGAATGGTCTCCCAAGCGAATTTGGAACACTGTCGTTCCCGCTGAGATGGCTCTGTCGATGCTATGCTGAGGATTATGATCTCGTCGTCGTCCTTAATTCTCTCCACTGGTATCGAATCGGGTCCACGGTGTTTGCTTATGTGAGAAGAGAGAGTTGTCGGAGCTGATCGTGGGCTGAGGAACAAATGGGACGCGGTGATCAGCGAAGGCGAACTCACGCGACCAATGGTTTCGAGATCTCATTGAAGGCAAATAATCTTGCCAGCTCCCAAATAGACCCTGGAGACGAATAAGCACTTACCTCACCCCTTGATGATTAGCCCGATTTTGACAATGATACGGTCGTGCGACGGTCGCAGACGATGACCAGATGGATGGGGATGATCAAGAGAAGGATGCAAACGGACCGGAGTGAACAAAGGGAAAGAGACGTCGTTCGCGAGCAGATTCCCAGACCGATCCTAATGTAAACGATACTGATAAAGCTCTGGTGAATGTCCTGAGGATGGTGATAGACGCGGACGATGGTGAAGATTGTAAGGAATGAGTTCCTGTTGTTGCGGTCGTTCATGCCCCGGTCCAGGTGAATGGGCCAGAAACGAAGCAAGGGGCGCCACACGGCCCAAGGCTATGACGTGGCAATGCCGGTCCGGGTGGCGGGAATCACGGTGCATAGACGTCTTGCCATACATAAATGGCGTAACGTCCCATCGCACAGTTCTGGACCTCGCTGTCAGTCATCGCCTAGCCCAGACTTCTCCATTACCGTCTCTTTGTCTTAGGAATGTAACACCTCTTCTATTGTGGGGTGGGAGACGTGATCCCGTTTGCTCACTTCAGGCATGAACATTCCCAGCTCTCCCGCCACCTTACCAGTTCAGACAGTCAGCGTCAGAGTGGGAGCATATGTGTGGATGGATGGATAGCCTGAATGATTCGTGCAGCTCTCGGGTGGCAGTGAATGAGCAACATGAGCTGTAGATTTGTACATGACACACAGATCATCATCCCCTCCCCGCTGCCCCCCTCGCTGGAAGTCGTTGTCTTGAGCGACTGCCAAACTAACGGAGAGGGTACCATACCTTGTGGGTATAGATCCTACTCTATCATTCTCTGGTATCTGAGGGAAGCCATATCAGGGTCATGCATCGAAGTGTTCTTCCCATTATTTGCTCTGGAACCCGCGTTCGTGCTCCCACACTCACGTCACATCCTACCTGCCTGGTATGGAGGGCTTGCATGGGCTAAAGACGGACTAGTTAGAATTTGCATTGGGCTATACCCAGATAAGCAGTAGCTATCACTTGTAAGTTGACTTCCTTGGAAAGAAGTTTTTGTGGTTCAGGAGTAATCAATCTGTCGCTAAGCCCAGATGGGCTTTATCGACCAAATACCGAACATTCCTACCCTGATGCAGCGTACTAAGCTGTGGATCCAGGTAAAGCGCAGCCTTTCCGTTACGTAGGAGGCACCTCTTTCCAGGGCTCTCATGGATGTCAACACGCCGTTGAAACATCAAGTCTGAAAGTCTCGGATGTTCGCCGGGTGATTCGCGACTCCCGCCACGTGGATTTGCCAACATCTGGTCGCTCGTACCTCCACCGAAGATGGTCACAACGACTCGGACCGCTCGTATCATCACCACATCACCATGGCTTCCCCTTTCCCCACCTCTACTATTCCCATTCGACCTTTCACTATCTCCCACTCACAATCCCAGGTCGATGATCTTCGTACCCTCCTCCGACTCTCACCACTTGCTCCAGCCGTCTTTGAGAATGATCCCAAACGGGATGGGAAATATGGTGTTTCCCGTCAGTGGATGGAGAGCACTCGCGATGCTTGGCTTGGCTTCGATTGGTACAAATATCAGGAGAAGCTGAATAGCTACCCTCAGTTCATTGCTTCTGTCCCTGATCCGGAGATTCGCGATGGCTTCAAGCATGAAATCCATTTCATCGGGATTCGACATTCCGATCCTAATGCCATACCTCTCATGCTTCTCCACGGGTGGCCAGGATCATTCATCGAATTCCTGTCACTTGCAGATCACCTCAAAGCATCCTCGCCTCCTGTTCATCTGATCATTCCGTCTTTACCTGGATACACCTACTCTAGTGATGCGCCAATGGAATGTGAATTCGGGATCGCAGGTATCGCGAGGGTTATGGACGGTTTGATGAAGGGTTTAGGATTCGAGAGTGGGTATGTAGTACAAGGAGGTGATATCGGTTCATACATATCAAGAATCTTGGGTTTCAAATACGACAGCTGTAAAGGTGAGCAGGGGTTTGAGGAAACCCCTCGCTCGACATGATTAGAAGAATGCTGATTCCTTCTCATTCCTGACTATAGCCGTTCATCGTAAGCTTAGAGTCCGTTTCCATACCACGCAGCCGTCTCACAACTCAACCGCCTCCCCTTCTCCCCACTCATAGTCAACTACAACCCTACCGAGAGACCTCCGTCTCGTACTCCAGCAGACTATAAGCCAACCGAACGTGAAGCAGAAGGTATCGTGCGCCTTCGCGAATTCCGCAAAACTGGTTTTGGGTATGCGATGATGCATGCCACACGACCTGCAACTATCGGATTTGCGATCGGTGCTTCGCCTATAGCGCTTATGGCTTGGTGAGGCTGAGGATGTGGAACAACAAGCTGATGATTGCGTAACTGATTCTCGATGCCATAGGATCGGCGAAAAGGTCCAGCGATGGACGGATCCAAGCACGACTCCATCGACAGATCACATCCTTGAATGGCTCACTTTATGGTGGTTGACTTCCACGTTCCCTCGTTCGATCTATCCTTACCGTCATCGCGCGAACGAGATTCCTGACGATCTGAGCGACATGTATATCGGTAAACCCACCGGGTTCAGTTGGTTCCCTTACGAATTGATGCCTGTCCCGAGGGCATGGGTCGAAGGAGGTGCGAATGTGGTTTTGTATAGAGAACATGAAAAGGGTGAGTGGTTGGAGAATAGTATGGTCATGTGCATGATGGAGTTGCCGTTGATGATCACCGCGGAGTAGGAGGTCACTTTGCAGCCTTGGAGCGCCCTGACGCTTTAAGCAAGGATATCTCAGACTTCCTCAGTCTTGTCTATAAGAAGTGATGAGAACAGTGCGTTGGTCAAGGTCTCGGTGTTTGCGGTGACGCTAATGAATTGAGAATCCTCCGACTTGTGAGCGACTTCCCGCTGCGCCGAGTTCCCCCTCTTCGTTGAGAGGATGTACGTAGCTCTTAGCCATGTTATTCATTCATTCTTCTTCCATTTACTCTCCCCTCACGACCTCGGCCTGATTGTTGACTTTTCGCCACGCGGTCAACCGATTACCTACTTGCTGGTGATGACGACGCAGCTCGCGCGCCCGCTGGGGCACACAAAGGTACCGCATCAGCAAGTGACGACATTGACCAAACAGACATCGACTCCAAACACCAACTCGATATCTTGGTGGGGGGTTTTATTGTTTCATCCATGGAAACGGGCAGCCCACTCCTACCATAGCTAAAGACGATCGCATCTTTCAAAAGCTTGCGGCAGGCACATCGTATCCCTCCTCCTCACGCCACCCTTTCGCGGTCTCAGGACACCTCGGATTACGATCAATTTCATTTTCATACCTCTAGTTTCCCCTCGAGTCTACGCTTCATCATGTCTGACTCGCAACAACGCTCGGGAGAGCACCTCCAGCAATCCCGTGGCTACGACAATCCCGCATCGCCCGGTGCGGATGGATCGACATCTCCTCAACCTCGACATCCGCACATGCAAGATGCCATCAACATAGCAGCTACACACGCAATGCCACAATCACCCGCTCCAAGATCAGACGAACCACCAAACAAGCCCTCGTCCACGCAAGAGCCAGAGCTAGGTGAACAGAGCGCCGGAGTACTGGCGAATCGTCCGTGTGAGGTGGATCTCTTACGTGATGATATCGGTGATGTGCGAGCGGCACAGAGGGAGGAGAGACAGATGAGTAGACAAGGATTGCAGGGTACACGGGTTAATTCAGTGAGGTGGTGGGGAGAGCATCGCACGATGCACAGAAATCACTGATTCTTCCCAAATTGTCACCCTCATTAGACTCGTGGAGGTACTCAAACCCTCTTCTCCATGCTTGGCGCTATGCCAACAGACGAGTCATCCGATGACAGTGATGATGGATCATCATCGGAAGATGAGCGTCCGATTGCTAGGAGTGGTCGAGATATGAAAGGAACCCAATCGATGATGGCAGAGATGCCCAGGCGTATCACTCGTAAGGTCGATCAAGCAGTGTATGGCATAACGCCTTTTCGCTGACGGTACTGACTGATTCCTCCAGGACCACGCCAACTCTCCTCCATTGACGCAATACATCGTCCCATAGCAGCTCGTCAACTTTCTCATAGCGTCTCCACACCCATCGGTGAATCGGCACTCACATTTCCTCCCAGTCTCGGGCCAGTCGTATCTGCCGAACACCGTCCTTCGGTAGATTCCAATGCATCGACGGAAGTTTCTGTTGGATCAGCAGGTGATCTGTTGATCCCCGCTGGTTCGGGACGTGTCACTACTCTCAAGGAAGCTACTCATGAACAAGTCAAGACTGAAGAAGACCATGGAGCTTCCGAGGAGCGTGAAGAGATGATCAGAGCCGATGCAGAAACATCACAAGGTGTAACACCGATGGCACGAACGGAATCCGAAGAGCAATCCAAGCGCATCGTCAAGCCAGACGACCAGAATGCTTTGGCAAGTCTGAGACAAGGCAGCGGGGATACGATACATCCTGCGCCTGGTATCAGGAAGAAGCGCACACAGGGGGAGAAGGAAACCGCAAGGAGGGAGAGGTCTGAGCGATTGGCGGTGAAGCTGAAGGAGGTGTTCGGTTTGCCTGAAGCCGAGGAGTTGTTGGTGGAGATGCCATGCTGGCTTCTCAGGAACCTCCGTAAGTCTCTGCCGACCTTTGCATGCGAATACCGTTCCTGACATCATCATTACTCTTTTATAGTTCTTCAAGGCTACCTTTACCTGACGACGTCGCATATCTGTTTCTTTGCTCGTATGCCTGAAACTGACGTGAGCGAGCAGGAAATTCTGGCTTACGCTACAGATACTAACGAAGAACTACCTGCAGAATGTTATCGTGAAGACCGGGCCTCTGTCTAAGCGAGCGTCTCGTACTCATCTCTACACCAAGTTCTGGTTCGTACTGAAGGACGGTGTTCTAAGCTGGTTCGAGAGTTCGACCGTGAGTATTTGATATTCCGATCTGCAGCTGAAAAAACGGAGTGGTGACGGCGCTGCGTTCGTAGGATCCATACTTCCCTAAAGGCAAGGTCTCACTTCAGTACGCCTCGAGCTGCGAGGCTAAGAATGAGACTGAGATCAAGCTCATCACCAATGAGAAACACTACACATTCTCTGCCGAGAACACTGCTGCGAGGGACGATGTGAGTGTGGGCAACGCTCTGGTAACGTCTTGAACAGACTGACCGTGAGACACTCTTTCGCAGTGGCTGAAATCCATTCAGAAAGTAATCTTCAAGACTCAGCATGGAGGAGATAATGTGAAGGTGCGTTGTGAGGGTTAGGGCTGTCCAGAGTGGCCATCTAATGGTAACCCATATCTAGATTGCCATTCCACTCGAATCTGTTCTCAGCGTGGAGAAGAGTCCGACTATGGAATTTGCCGATACCATTGACGTCACGGTCGTGGACAGCGAAGATTCAATGGCCGTGGACAGCTACTTCTTCGCCTACTTCAGAGATAACGACATGGCTTTGAAGGCCATCCAGGATCTATTGACTCGATTCAAGCAAGAGCGCGGAGCTGCAACTGACGTTCGGCCCATCATGGACTCAACAGATGCTCACCGATCTCATAATCCCCAGCCAGAAGACGTCAACTTGGGAGCTACGCCCTCATCGGCTTCGCTATCCTCTGATATGTCGGCACCCCCTTCCCACACCCTCAAGTCGGCTTCAACAGAACCTGCCAGAACTCCCCTTTCCAAACTCGCATCCCGCATCAACCCCTTCTCCTCCAGCTCCAAGAGCCTCTCGAACACGGGCCAAACCTCATCATCACCAAATACTTCACCCCAAGAACCTGTATCCGAAGGCGCTTCCATGGAAACCCTGTCCCCGCCCGACGGTCAGTACGATCTGTCCGCCAGCGTCGACACTGTACGGCCATTGCCAATCCGTGCAGACTCACTTACGTATCCTCCATCACGGACTGTAGGTCCACCCCCTCCCGGAATGGAAGCAAAGTCGAAGAGGAGTTCTAGCTGGCTGAAGCCTGCAGAACCAGAGCTCTCCAAGAGTTCTTCGTTCTCACTCGCCCCAAAGAAGGTGACGGAAGTGTTCAGCAGCATACTTCCTGGGCAGAAGTCCAAGGATTCAGAATCGGAAGACGAGCAAGAATACTCGATGATGGAGAAGAGTGAGAGTGGCGACCACGCCGAGAATGAGGTAGATCACAAGTTTCACAAGGTTTTTGCTTTAGATGAGAAGGAGGTTCTCCTGGATCGTGAGTCGTACGTCTGACAACCGTCCCACCCGGCTGAATTGATGAATACGCCACACAGACTTCCCTGGCTACCTATATAGAGTGCTTCCGGTTTCTGGTAGGTTCTTCGTCTCCACGAACTACTTCTGCTTCCGGGCTACCCAAATCATGTACAAGACCAAGGTGAGCACGTCGTGGCCGTCTCCCTGTCATATCCCCACTTCCATGCTTCCCCTTACCGCAGATGATGATTCCTATCAAGGACATTATCAGCACGAAACCGCACAAGGCATATCGCATTGGTCACGCCGGCCTGTTGCTTATTCTTCGCGGCCACGAAGAGCTGTTCCTGGAATTTAGCTCTAAAGAACGGAGAGCTCATTGTGTCAGCGTACTGGAGAATCAGATCGAGGAGGTTGAACGTCTGGCAAGGGAGGATGATAGGGCTGGAAGACTTCCTGCGCAAACACGGGAAGGCATCATTTTGGAGGAATTGGAACAGTCCATCTCTACGGACGGCCAGCCGCAACCGCCAGCCTCTGCTTTACCGAATGGTGATCCACCTGCCGCGGGTATGTTCTCGTCGACGGGTTCAACATTTCTCAACTTCAAGCCATCCCAACCAATGCACATTACCTGTCTGACGATCGGTAGTCGGGGAGATGTTCAGCCGTATATTGCGTTATGCAAGGGGCTACAAGCAGAGGTGGGTGATGGTGGTGCACTGTGCCTCACGACCATTGCTCATGTTTCCTGCTGCCCAGGGTCATCACACTCGTATAGCCTCGCACGCCGAATACAGGGACTGGGTGGAGGGCGTGAGTGCATTCTATAAGATTAAGGGATCAGTGGACTTACATACCGCTTTCACAGCACGGTATCGAGTTTTCGAGTGTCGGTGGCGACCCTGCAGAGCTTATGAAGATGTGCGTAGATAACGGCATGTTCACAGTTTCATTCTTGAAGGAAGGTCTGCAGAAGGTGAGTATTACAAACAGCTCGTTGGGGGCGTAGCTCATTCAACCGCCACTGCAGTTCCGCGGGTGGCTGGACGACTTGTTGCGAACTAGCTGGGAGGCTTGTCAAGGGACAGAGCTTCTTATCGAAAGCCCTTCTGCAATGGGTGGCCTTCATATTGCGGAAGGCCTCGGTATTCCGTACTTCCGTGCCTTCACTATGCCATGGACAAGGACCCGAGCGTACCCCCATGCATTTGCGGTGCCTTCACAGAAACGAGGAGGCGCGTATAACTATATGACGTACTCTGCTTTCGATCAGGTGAGAAAATAGGCGAACTTTCACCGCTTCGTCTGAGCTGATGGCTGGAATTCTTCACGCAGATCTTCTGGAGGGCAATCTCTGGCCAAGTGAACCGCTTCCGTCGCAAAATCATCGGAATTGAGCCGACTGATTTCAACAAGATGGAGCAACACAAGGTTCCTTTCCTCTACAACTTCAGTGCCGCGATATTGCCGCCACCTCTCGACTGGTATGAGTGGATACATGGTGAGTTGAAGCGCATGAAGTTGATAAATAGTCCATCTAATTTTCTCGGTCATAGTTACGGGCTACTGGTTCTTGGATAAGGCCGACGAATCGTCCAGTAAGCAATGGGAGCCTCCTCAGGATCTCGTCAAATTTATCGACAACGCCCACGCCAAAGGCCGTAAAGTCGTCTACATCGGATTCGGAAGCATCGTCGTCTCCGATGCACAGGAGATGACCCAGTGCATTGTCGACGCCGTTGTGGAGAGTAAGGTCTACTGCATCCTGTCCAAGGGATGGTCTGAGAGGGGGAAGGTCAAAGATGAGGAGGAGAAGGAGGAAGAGATTGAAGAGGACGAATCGGATGGAATTAAATTCCCAGACCAGATTTAGTGCGCATGCCCTGCGTGCATGGAAGGTGCGGTGCCGCTGACACGATGTGCTTCCTCTAGCTCCATCGACTCCATCGACCATGGATGGCTTTTCCCTAAGATTGATGCAGCTGTGCACCACGGAGGGTGAGTATGTGGTGTGTGCTATTGCGACGAGGAGCTGAAGGAATGTGTAACCCTTCAGCGCGGGAACAACTGGTGCTTCTCTTCGAGGTTAGTGATCTGCCTCGGCTGCGACCCGGATCATATTACTGATCATCATGGTTGATCTCCTTATCGCAGCTGGTCTCCCGACGATCATTCGACCGTTCTTTGGGGACCAATTTTTGTGGTGAGTCTGCTCGAACATAAGAGGATTCCCGGTCACTCCACTGACTTTCCTTCTGCAGGGCTGACCGAGTTGAAGCACTCAACATCGGGTCTTCTCTCCGCAAATTCAACAAAGATAACCTCGCTGAGGCGTTAAAGCAGGCTACGACAGACGAGAGGCAGATTTTAAAGGCAAAGACGATTGGAGAGACGATTCGGGCCGTGAGTCCGAGGCGTCAGCGGACGAGGCCGTTACGATTTGCTGATACAGGGGCCTATACTCAGGAAAACGGAGTGGCCAGAGCAATCGAGTGCATCTATAGGGATTTGGTGAGTGGAGCCTTGGCCAACGCAACGCCCCAATTACAAGACAATAAC
The DNA here is from genome assembly GCA_017654825.1 of Cryptococcus sp. T15_22C. Taxonomy (NCBI): domain Eukaryota; kingdom Fungi; phylum Basidiomycota; class Tremellomycetes; order Tremellales; family Cryptococcaceae; genus Cryptococcus; species Cryptococcus sp. T15_22C. The sequence goes on along the minus strand of JADPYA010000203.1, from coordinate 416,408 downwards.
AGCTTCCACCTCATAGGACTATGCCAAATCCCTCATCAAACCTCGACCTTCTGCAGCCGAGTCCAATCGCTTGAAGGCTGCGGACACCCAGAATTTTGAGACAGAGCAAGGTCAGCAGTCTTCGGACGATCCATCCGGCAGGCCGAACTCCGCTGGTGAGGCTAGTCAGAACGGTTCCTCCTACAACGGACAAAGTGAGGATTGGAGCGTCGTATCGGATCGTGCGGGATCAAGATCGAGAGATCGAGCAGGGATGGATTCCGATTCTGCAGGGGTTCGTAGCGGGACTGACGGTGAATGGGAGTCCGACGAGGAAGGCGATGAGAAGAAGCAGAATAGGAAGAGTAAGACATTGTTGGGAACGTTGGGCGCTATTTTACCTGGAAAGCATTAATCAGGGGTTCTTGAGAGCCAAGTCAAAGTGTTATAATCCCGTTGGTATGTCTTGTATAGATCCTATCTCAATGATGATCCGAGACGAGGGCCCGATCTGACTTTCCCCGCTCGAGTCCATCTGGGCGATAAGGTGATTAAGCCGGCTCTGCCTGGAAAAGAAGATGGATCGCATATTGCATGTGACAACCACTATTTGAGGTATATACCGATCATTAAATACCTAGGATGTGGAGCTCACAACGTCGTACGTCTCGTTCTTCTGAGCATCGAGAGCATGCGCAGGTTCAGATGAGAGAGGATCATGCACGCCTTGCTCTTGTTTGTATTTTACAATGCTCATATAACGTTGTCTTCGTCACCGCAGTATTCTTTCTCTCGCCATCTAAAGCTTGTCTACCTTCCAGAGGTCATCACTGAGACGGATTCCCATCAACAGACATATCAGTACAAAGTCGTCAGCCGTAACCTCAATCCTCAACTCACCCTAAATGACAAATCACTTCCACAGCTACTCCCTTCCCAGCCTTTTTGATCTCCTCACTACTACCGACCAATTTTCCAATAGCCGCTGCATGTTCTTTGCCTTCTGCGTCGATGGCAACGATAGCTCCGGAGGGAAGGTTAGGTGGGAGATCACCGCCGGCGGAGAGAAAGCCGGGTGCCATCATGTTGGCGCCCTGAAGAGCGTACAGATTTCAGCAGGCCAAGCGAGAGAAGGTGGAAGACAGTGCTTACAGCAAGAAGGAACTTGATAGCTCCTCGATCTATCCGAACGTGAGGTAGTATCAAAGGGTCTATCGAACGAGCCAACATCAGCTTGTCGATCGACAGATTCTGTGTTTCTCGCACTCACATTTGTGTAGGACGTGCAGTGTAGGAATGAAAGGACCATCGAAATGCTGAATGATGAGGGGTTCCGAGTTGATCGTATATATGGTGATGTGTTCACGGCTGTGCCCTCACGACATGAACCTCAGCTTTTAAACCATTTCAGCAACACCAAGCTGAACCCACTCACCATTTCGTTATTCCCAGCGCTTCCTTTTTCGGCCACAGTTCATCCAGTACAATAGACTCCTCGACAGGACCTTCCTTGTCGGCATCGGCGTCCTTGTCTTTTCCTTTCCCCTTCTCCGACTTGTCCTTCTTTCCACCCTTCTTCTTTCCACCTTTCCCGCCTTTGCTGGGTTGATCTTGTTGCGGCTCTTCTTCTTCTACTGGGTCTGTTGGAGGAGGAGGAGCGAGTGCATCAATGGTTTCGGTGGTTGGGTTGAGAGGTTGGGCTAGGAACGGATATTGTTCGAGGAGAGACGTTCGGATGTGTCGTTGGACGGAGGATTTGAGGGAAGTGGACGAAGCGATGTCCTCTTTGGGGTTGAACCTGAGAAAAGAGAACGAGGAATGCGATTAATTGGTCATCAGGTACACTGGCAGCGGATGGAGTGAATGGGTCTACTTTTTGAACATGTTGAAGATGAAGATGAGTGGTGTGGTTTGACATGCGATATACGGTCTTGGGATACGCTTGGATTGTCCCAGCGAGTCTCTGTGTTACCATATTGCTCCACGTGATCGTAGTCGCCGTGTTGTCACCAGTTCTTGCTATTACTTGCTGCGGTAATTGTTGATATAATCTGAGAACTGACTATCCTGACTCTGACCGGACTCACGATTCAGTCAGCTTGTCAACCAATCTTAGGTTGTGATCGGGCGAGAGGAGGAATACACCCTGCTACACTCGTCAATATCATCAGGAACGTCCGCACGACGCTTCCCAGCGCCAGCTTCAACAAAGGCTTATTCGCGTGCATCAACTCGTTTGGGACAATCAAAAGAGCGGCAGGCCCGCATCAACAGCGAGCAGAAGACCAAACCGGGCTTGATCATACTCAGCGGCTTGAAGCGACGACACGTCTGAGGGAAACCACCAAAACCGACGACGATCCTATCCCACGACCTCTCTGTTCCTCTCCTTGCTCACTTCCGGCGTTCTTAACGGGATCCTCCTTCGTATAGACGACTATCTTCAAAGGAAGCGGAGCGATAAACGTGACTTACCCCCATTGCATCTATCATCCCGACAAACCAACATGACGACCTCAAGCCGCTGACTTGATTCCACCATCAGTCGACCTCTGGTACCACCACACCGCTCGTTCCTATATCATCTTCAGCCCAGTTTGTATCATGAACGGCGTAGTGGCAGTTCCCACCGCCGGCATTAGAGAAACGACCATGACGACCGACCTTGCAACTAATTCACTCACACTGCACAACAGAAAGGCTGTGCTTGCTCCGTTTGACACCGACAAAACAGACGACATGAACGCCGAGCCAATAGTGGATGAGGAGATTCCCAACACTTTCTTCGTACAAGCTGAATACGATTTCACGTCGACGGACGGTTCAGCATTGTCCTTCAACAAAGGTGACGTGATCGAGGTTCTCACTCAGCTCGACTCGGGATGGTGGGATGGTTTGATAGATGGAAAGCGAGGATGGATGCCATGCAATTACGTCAAAAGGATCTCTGATCAGGAGGCCGAGGATTGGTTCATCGCGAAAGAGACTGAAGAGAGGGAGAGGGAGCTCGCCTATAGGAGCTCTCGACGCGGTATACATCAGACCGAGAAGACACCGTTTTCAGATCATCAAGATCTCGGTACGGCATGGCTAGAACGGCAAGCAGATTCCAATGGCTTGAGTTCTCTGAACATTTACGATGCAGTTGGAGAGGACGAGCTGGAGGGAGGCGGTCTGGATGCTCTAGCAAACGAGCTCTTGAAGGAAGGAGACGGAACGGATATGTCAGCTAGTCGAGGTGGATTTGGAAGTTCGGTGGATTATCAAGGTCATCTGGGTCAACATCGGAATGGGAGCTCGCCCGATGGTGGGGGAGGAGACGCTGATGATTTTTGGGTCCCGAGTTTGACCGATGATGGCCAAGTGAGTCGGTTAAAGACATGTCAATCGATCAACGCTGACTGATCGGTCGTCCTGGCAGATTTACTACCACAACACCAAAACCGGAGAAGATACCTGGGAGGTACCTTCTCTTCCAGAACCCTCCCCTTCCATCTCCTCCAATGGCAGTGCTTCCCGCGGCATCTCTCGTCCTACATCCACAGACCCTCCGAACATTCCACCTCGTTTCGGCTCCTCGTCGTCTTACGCACAGCTTTACAACCCTCGTGAGGCCGTCTCATCACCGACCTCGGGAGGGTTCGGTCTACCTCGTATCGACCCACGGACAGGCCAACTCAAGGAGATGGGACCTTGGCTGGCGAGATTGACGGACGACGGAGTGGGATACGTTTACGTCAACAAGGAAACTGGTGAGACAAGGAAGGAACTTCCTCTGGCGTACTCCACTGGATCGCCTGCTGTCCGCGTAATCAACTTCTCTGGTGGCGAGGAAGTTAAGCGACTATCTGCAGCTCAATCGGATGCCTCTGAACCAGACAGTCCAGGCATGATGTCGTCGTTGCAAAACTTTGCGAGCCAACAAGTGGCGAACGAGATCATGATCGATCCGCTACCTAGGTTGATGGCCTGGGAAAAGCAAACGATGGAGGCGCTGAGGATCCAGGCCGACACACGGCAAGATCGTCGATCAACGTCCACCGTCGATTCCGGCCGGGAGGAACTGGACAGGCTCGTCGAGATCGTCACAGAATGTGTTGAGGAGATCGTCGTGAAGTCGGAGAGCTATTCCGCATTGTGTGGACCGAACGTCTTGACTCAACCGCGGCAAGATGACCCAGAGGTCAAACAATCTGCGAAAGACCTCAAAGAGGCTGTCGCCAGGACGACACCGGCCGTGCGAAACTTCCTCTACGCTTCGAGATGTTCGCTGTTCGGGATGTCAGACCTCATCGCTGCAGCGATTCCGAATCTGATAACGGACGACTCTCGGATTCTCAAAATCAAGGAGCGGCAACGTGCTCACGCGCTTTCCTATGCTTCCCCGGAGCTCATGCATACCCCTCAGAGACGACTGGTCGCTGCCCTCAGTAAAATCGTATTCTTCGCTCATGCCGCCGTCGGCATGGACTGGCCATTGGTTGGTGGTGCTGAGCGCTTGGGACAGGATGCAAGAGACCTGGAAAAGGCGCTTCGAGCGTACATCTCTGAAGTGTATCGAATCGGTTGCCTCGCAGGCACTATCCGCGGAGGGGATCGCTATGCGCATCGACCTCGCGGTCTGCGGGACAAGGACGGACAGGTGATTGTGGACCCAATGACTTCCGGTGCCAACACCAAGAGTAGCTCGGGGATTTCATCTCGCTCTTCGAGGGTGTGGAAGCCGCTCGACCTTGCAGGTATCACTGTCGTTAAGGCCAAGGCCGACAACGTCTTTCGTTCGGTGCAGAACCTGCAGGACCAGGCCACGACTCATTCGGATGAGGATTCAACGCCATTCCGCCAGCTTTTCTTGCACATAAATGCTCTGCAAACGGAGATTGCGAGTATCGATTTGGCTGGTAGCCTTGACCTCGATCCGGCGGGCTATAGCTTCGCTGCCATTGCCGAGTTGGTGGATGACTACAACACGCTGACAACAAAGGCAGCGAGGTTATTCAAGCAGTTTGAGAATAATCTGCAAACGCTGTCGGTCTGCTCGAGCAGCCTTTATCTGCTGTTGTCGACGTCTGGAGACGCAAAGGAGCTGGATCACGTGATCAAAACGCTTCTGACTACTCTGGATGCTGTCGTTGCTGCTTTGATCCAGTTTGAGGACATTAGCCGAGGACAGGAGGAGCTGCTTGCGACTGGCGTCAAAGGCCATGTGGGAAGCCGCTCAAGTCGTGCCGTGGATCTCGAGACCCTCTCCTTGTCGAAGCGTCGTCAATCCTCACGTCGAGAATCTGAAGACTCTCGCATGTCATCGCTGCGTAGCAGCAATTCTGTCCACCCAAGGGACGGCAAGGCTAGAGGTCCCAACGAGGGGTCCGAGGTGACGATGACAGCGAGTCCGAAGATGGAAGCGGGTGGATCTCCATTGACGAGTGGCATCCAACCATCGCCCTCACAAAACTCTCTGAGCAGCTTGCGAGGACTCCCTCCACTCATTCGACCACGGCAGTCATCTAATGCGAGTGGGAGTGGGTCTCGTATGTCGCCGTCGTCGAGTATTCATTCACTTGCGCAAACACTCGATGAAGGACGGGACCTGTCGTCCACATTCCGCAGTAGCACGAGCGGTTTGATAAAGGCAATGCCATTCTTGCGAAATCTTGGGAGTAGCGATGGGGACAAGGGTGCAAGTGAGTTTCGGACGGTGGCGGTGCGCGCGTGATGGTACGGCGCTGTGATAGGTTGCTGACCTCTCCATTATTGCCAGAACCCTCTCCCAACAAATCCAGCAAGCAGAAATTAGCCAAGTTGCTCGGCGAAGAAAGCGTCCTGGAGACGGAGCGAGAACCCATTCGACCTCCGCCCGAGAAGCCGTTCTACCTCGGTGCCGATTATGCGGATAACGATATCATCATGAATGCTGATGGAACCGTCAAAGCGGGAACGCTTCCCGCGCTAGTGGAGCGACTGACCACTCACGAGCAGCTAGGTAAGGCTTCAAACCACGCTGAGAATTTCTCTTTGCCTGACTGACTTGTCCATCCTCTCAGATTTCACATTCACTTCAACCTTCCTCATTACTTATCGTTCTTTCGCAACCGGTCCCGAGGTAGTCGACCTATTATGTGAACGGTATGCCATCATCCCGCCTCCGGATCTGACGCCAGAACAACACAACGACTGGAAGCTGCGCAAACAGACGCCGGTGAAGCTGAGGTGAGAGAGATGTGGCGGCTGTTCGGCTGTTCTGAGACGCTAATGGCGGTCGACCTCCATTTCCCAGAGTTTACAACGTCTTCAAGAACTGGGTGGACCAATACTTTATCGAAGGTGCCGATGCTGACATCCTTGATCGGATACGGACTTTTGCCTCTGAAGTGATGGCGAACGATACGATCAAAATGCCGTCCGAGCAACTCATTCGGGCTGTCAATCGGCGTCAGCTTGACGGTGAGACTGTCTTCCGCTCCCCAACGACGTCGTTCGCGAATGCTCCAACGCCGATGTTACCTCGGATGTCGTCTCGACGCTTGCAACTGCTTGATATCGACGCGAGGGAGCTAGCGAGACAGCTGACAATATTGGAGAGTAATCTGTATAACAAGATTCGACCGGTAGATTGTTTGAACAAGGCTTGGAGTCAGACTGATCGTCCGGAGAGTGGAGAGAACATCAAGGCTATGATTCTTACTAGTAATAGGGTGAGTGAAGGGGGTGGGGCAGAGGTGATGAAATTACGCAAGCTAATTGCTTAACGCGATGCCCTCCTCCCTCCAGATCGCAGGATGGGTAGCTGAAGCTGTCCTTAGTCACACGGACGTCAAACGCCGTGCTACTACGATAAAACATTTCGTGCAAATCGCGAAGGTGAGAGTGCCCGCCAGGGCAGTGTCCTTTTCCCCGTCCGAAGGCTCATTCTCATTTGCCCTCCCCCAAAAGTATTGCAAAGCCCTTAATAACTTCTCCACCATGGCAGCCGTGATGGCCGGTTTGAACTCCACCCCGATCCGCCGACTGAAGCGGACTCGAGAGCAACTTGGTTCCAAGACGTTGGGATTGATGGACGAGCTGGATAAGGCATTGGATTCGGGGAAGAATTTCGCGGGGTACAGGGAGACTTTGAAGTTGATTACGCCGCCTTGCATACCTTTCCTAGGTGAGTGTGAGGAGGTGAAGAGGTGCATTCAAACAGATGCTGATGTCGTATCCATCTTTCCATCTATCAGGTGTTTACCTCACTTTCCTCACCTTCATCGAGGACGGTAATAGCAACCTGATACCCGCGCCGTTCACGAACGGGAAGGAGATGCCATCCATCCCCACGTTCCCATCATCGTCATCACTCGCTTCGACAGCGAGTAGCGTGAACATCCAGTCCATGACCCCACCACCATCCGGTCCTTCCACCGCCGCGACCAACCCCTCCAACCCGTCCACGCCGACCAAAATGCTGATCCATTTCTTCAAACGACAAAAATCCGCCGATGTCATTCGGGAGATCCAGGGATATCAGAACACGCCGTACAACCTCATGGAGGTGAAGAGCGTGGTGGACTGGGTGAAAGGGAAGTTGGAGGAGGTGGAGAAGGGGGGTGTCGATATGTATGATTTGAGTTGTCAGTTGGAGCCGAGAGAGAGGGAGGAGGAGAAATTGTGAGTGTTGGAGGAGGGGGGGAGGGGGGTGGGGGAGGTGGGTTGTGATGAGACTGAATGGATTGGTCTTTTCGTGTGTCGATAAAATAGAACTCGGATGCTCCGTGAATCAGTGAGTAATGGAATACTCCGAGATGTAGCCATCGAACTGAATTAGGTCTCGTCTACGATTTACAGGGAATGCTATGATTCATCCAGTTTACTCACCCCCTGCATGTCCGATCAATCTTGCCAATGAGCTCGTTTTGGATATTCCGATGGCTGGAACGTTGGGTATGGTCCGAACGACGCGGCGCCGGAGGGTAAAGATTGTTGTTGCGGTTTGTTTCGGGGGTATTCCCTTGGATATGCCGGTTGCCCGCTGGTCGCCGGACGCCGGACGTTTCGTTATAGCGAAAGCAGGAAGTCATCATGATTATTCGTCAGATGTGCATACAACATGAGAAGAAGGGAAACAAAGGGCCCGTCGTGCAATTCAAAGCTATCTTCATCACCCTCTCTTTCGAACTTTCTTCGCCTTAGGCTGCTTCGTATCAGACTGTTTCGTACCACCTTGCTTCGTACCACGTTGTTTGTCAGCAAACAACTTTTTCTGAAAAGCTTCGAAATCAACATCATCCTGATTGGCCATTCAGAGGCACAACCACAAACCAGACGTCAGTCCATCATGAGTGCCAATAATGTTTAGGCGTGTGATTAAGGGCATTACGGGAAGATATCCACACAACTCACCAATTCGGGAGGTCCTCCGTTCCCTTCCGCCTTTCCCACATCATCATCGTCACGATCCTTACGCTTTCCTTTCTTCTCTTTCTTTCCATCCTCCTCTCCACCCTCGGAATACCTAGCGAATAAAGCATCCATAGCCCCCGATCTGGATTTTTGACGAGCGCGAATGATAGCTTCCAAATTGGATGTTCCTCCTTGCCCTTCTCCTTCCTCGTCGTCATCATCATCGTGGTTGGGTTTGGCGGAATCGTTCTTTCCCTTCCTCTTTGTTCCATACAATTCCTCCCAAATTCCTAACTCTTTCGCAGCTTTCTCAGCTTCGACCGCTTCCTTCCTTTCCTTCGCTTCTCTTTTCTTAAGTCCCTTCTCATACCCTCCACCCTTTGTCGACTTGTCCCACTCCTTCGATTTCTCCAATTCCCCAGAAGAGATGGCTGTGTTGATGAGCTCAATGAAACGGGGTTCATCGATCGTACTGCTATGGGGTATTGATTCTAGGATGAGGGATAGGGAACCTGATGTGGCGATGTAGGCTTTGTAGATGTCATTCTTTTCATCGAGGGATCCTGTTAGTGTGATGTGCGATCATGAGATTTTAAATGAACCCCGGTAAAATATGAGGACAAGGACTTTTTCTTTCTCCACCCACCTTGATAAATAACCTTATCCTCATCCAACATCTTCATATCGACTCGTTTGAATACAGCTTGGAAATAAGATTCCCATCCACCTTCACCTGAACCGCCACCGCCGCCGGAGCCCGCAAACATTGTTTCGTCTGTAAGTCCTGTTTCATCGTATCTATGGTCGAGGTGGTGGAGGAGGGGAGTATTTGTTGTAATGAGTGACTTTATCATGGGAACGCGCTCCTCTCCTGTCCCCCCGTCCGTACGGTCATTCATACCCTCCCTTCCTCCTCCCATCTGCCCAATCTCCTTTCCTATGCTCAGAGGGATGGAGCGATTGATCGCGAAGTGAACGTCACTATTCTTCAAACACTCGCTGGAGAGACACAAGACAGTACTGCCCTGCGCGAAACGAGCGGAAAGTGAGAGATTATCTCGCACAAGACATTTACAGACAATCACTCCTGACTCCTGCTCCTGCTCGATGAGGGATATGGGAGCTCGCTACACTCGCCGAAGTTTCCACAGAGTAATGCTCGCTGTACTCGCCAAAGAGACATTTAGTAATGCTCGCTGAACTTGCAGAGGAGAGAGGGCCGCTCACTTCACTCAGAGAAGGTATTACTGCTCACTTCGTTCGCGGAAGAGAGAATTAAATGCTCGCTTCGCTCACGGGAGACAGACTTCAACTTGGAGAAGGTATTACTGCTCACTTCGTTCGCGGAAGAGAGAATTAAATGCTCGCTTCGCTCACGGGAGACAGACTTCAACTTGGAGAAGGTATTACTGCTCACTTCGTTCGCGAAAGAGAGAGTATTGCTCGCTCTGCTCGCGTAAGACAGTGATGTTCGCTTCGCTCGCCATGAGTGCTCGCTCTGCTCGCGGGAAGACATGATTGCTCACTGCGTTCGCGGAAGACAGTAATGCTCGCTTCGCTCGCGACGAGTACTGCTCGCTGCGCTCGCAATGTCTGACATTGCTCACTTCGTTCGCGGAAGAGGGAATTAAATGCTCGCTTCGCTCACGGGAGACAGACTTCAACTTGGAGAAGGTATTCCTGCTCACTTCGTTCGCCAAAGAGAGAGTGTTGCTCGCTCTGCTCGCGTAAGACAATAATGCTCGCTTCGCTCGCAATGTCTGACATTGCTCACTTCGTTCGCGGAAGAGGGAATTAAATGCTCGCTTCGCTCACGGGAGACAGACTTCAACTTGGAGAAGGTATTACTGCTCACTTCGTTCGCCAAAGAGAGAGTGTTGCTCGCTCTGCTCGCGTAAGACAATAATGCTCGCTTCGCTCGCGACGAGTACTGCTCACTTCGTTCGCCGAAGAGAGAGTATTGCTCGCTCTGCTCGCGTAAGACAGTGATGCTCGCTTCTCTCGCGGAAAGACATGATTGCTCACTGCGTTCGCGGAAGACAGTAATGCTCGCTTCGCTTGCGACGAGTACTGCTCGCTGCGCTCGCGGGAAAGACATTGCTCACTTCGTTCGCGGAAGCCAGCAAAGCTCGCGTTCTCTACTCTCGCTCCGATCACTCACCTCTTCCTCCTCGCCTCATCTCCCAAAACCTCCCAGGCGACTCCAACCTTTAAAAACTCCCTACTAAACCGCTCCCTATCCTGCTGATCTTTATTCATATGTTTATCAGGATGACATCGAAGTGCCGCTTGACGATAAGCTTTTTTGATTTCATCTTGAGAGATGTTGTGACGATTTGAAGGGAGTAATGAGAGAGTATTGTAGAGAAAGTAAGGTGTTGATGATTCGATTTGTGAGAACAAGTTGTTGATGTGATGATTTATTGGATGATCTTGCATGATGGTGTGGGTGAGTGGTGGGATGGGATGGGGATGGGGATGAGGAGGGTCAATGTGATGGATAAAATAGTTAGTAGTCGACACTGACTGACACTCAACTGTCACTCAACTCAACTGTCACTGAACATTTAATTCCAAACGACGCGTCTTGGAGCAGCTGACGTAAGCCCCAGGTTGACTTGCTGACCTAAGCATGGCTGACCTAAGCATTGGCGGTTGATCGGGTCTGATCGGAGTAATCGGGGCAGCGTGGCAACGGACGAATGAGCCCGCCCCGCCCCGCCCTGGATGATCCCCCCCTCCCCCACCCCGCCCCCGAGTCACGCTATCACGTGTCATGTTATCATTGCGGAGACTCCGGTTATTAACTTGCGGGGACGGGGGCCGGGGCGGGAAGGGAAAGTCGGAGTCTGGAGATTCGAGAGGTCGAGTCAAGGTCCAAGTCAAGAGTTATTCGTTTATATCAGCATCATCATCATCCATACTCAGCATCAGCATTAGCAGCATCATCATCATCCCACACAGACACAGCATCCACATTCACAATGTCCACATTCATACCATCATGCACACGGAGACTCACATGTCATCCTCACACTACTAATCCCACTACCACACAACAACTCCGATCCATCTCTCTCCCATCCACTACCATTTCATCCTCCTCCTCCTCCTCCTCCTCCTCCTCCTCTTCCTGCTCTTCCACTTCATCTCCTTCAACAGCTCTCTCACCTTCATCATCATCATCATCATCATCATCAAACACTCCTCCCAATCTACAATCAAGACCTAGATATCGAACTAGATCATCATTACATTCTCAAGAAATGAATCATTTCTTTCCCGATATGTGGGGATTAAGATCGACTGAGACGAGGGTGATGAGGTTAAATAGGTTGAATACATCGACGGGGACGGCGACGACGACGATTCCAACGATACCAACGATGATGCCGACACCGACGATGACGATGAACAAGAAAGGAGGAGGAGGAGTAGAAGATAAAGTAGATCCATTCTGGAAAGCTTATCGATCGAATCTTAAGACTACTTCTACGAATACGACTACAACTACTTCTAACATCTCAAGGAATGGAGAAGAAGATGGATTCAAGTTTTTAAGGGATAGAGCTCAGATTAGATCAGGAAGGGAATTATCGACAACGTCAGCGTCAGCGTCAGGATTATCATCTATACCAATATCAACATCAACATTAACATCAGCGTCAATGATAGGGTTGAATAATACGATGATGACCAAAAAAACGACAACAACAATAAAGACGGATGAAAATGAAGATGGAGGCAAGACGGCATTGATCTTTGCTGGTTTAGTGAGTTTTTTTTCTTCTTCTAAACTTGCTCCTTTTGTTCCTCCTTTGTCTAACCTCTTTCCCTCCTCCTCCTCCTCCTCCTCCTCCTCCTCCTCCTCGTCATCCAGGGCTCATACCCCCACCTTCCCACCTCACCAACCCCAGCATCTCTTCAAATCTGGTCCCGAGCATCTCAAGCCCTTCTCACTCCATCTCCATCACTCTCTTATTTCCCATCTGCATCACTCATCAATGAATTCGGTTCGATTGGTTCGTCGTCGTCGTTGTTGGGAGGAGGAGGAGGAGGGATAGAAGAAGGGAGTGAGGGATCACCTTGGTTGAGAGGTTGGATGGCAGGTGGAAGAACGATGAAGGATTTAATGAAAAGGCCGGATTTAACGAGTGCTTTTGTGTTGACTAGTAGTGTAGCTGTTTTGGCTAGTGCGCAGGTGGGTTGTTTTGGTTTGGCTTGATGGGAAGGGTTTTGATTTTTCTGGATAAGCTAAATCCTTGAAGAGTTTTCCTTCTCGTTTCATTTAGGAAGCAACAGATTCACCATCTCTATTACCTCGATCTACTTCTCAGATCTTGGGTCACGGTTTCATTGGAACTTTGACTTGTCTAGTAGTCACAGGTAAAATCTCACTCGAAGATGCAGTTCGTCTTTGTCGGATATACGCTCTCCTACCACCTTCTTCAAATGAGAGTGAAACTCCATCGGAAGGTTTCATGACCACTCTTTTGACGATATCAACCGACGTTTCTCAAATTAGAAGGTATTCATTATCCGAACCTGTCGTTCATTATTCGGGATCGTCGTCGTCCGTCGTCAGTGACATGGAACCACTATCTCGAGTTATAAGGATCATTCACAACATGCAAGTATCGGAAGGTTGGAATGAGAATTTGATGAATGGTGCAGAGAGTGGTGGAGAGGAGATGATGGATGAAGGTGGAAGAGGTGAAGTGATGGAATGGGCGGGAGAGGCTATGATTAATTCCAATAAGACCTTGGTCATTTCCGTGAGTTTTCGCCTGGTTGTCGGGGTGTAAAGGTTGAAGACGGAAGGTGGGGGAGGAGATCCAGTGGTGGTTTCAACGTTCTCAAAGCTGATTTCTCAATGCCCTCCTCCTCCTCCTCCGAATCAGGGAACAAAAGGAGCGGTGATTAAAATCATCGATAGGTTGAGAGCGGGAGGTCTCGCTACTCCCGTTATGGACCTATACATGCCGTGAGTCCAATTCTCCGTCTCACATCAATCCCAAACTGACCTTTCCTCCCTCTCCCTTCGCCAGAGCACCATTCCACACACCTCTTATGAGACATGCGATTCATCGATTCAGGGATCATCTCAGAGCATGCACGTTTTATCCACAAGGCGGGGCACCGCCAGCTGGTTGGTTGAATAAAGGCGTAGAGCCTCAAGTAACGATATTGGATGGGATGACTTGTCAGCCGGTGAGCCTCTGTTTTTTTTTTGGTGGTCAGACTGTGAATCTGGGAAACGACGAGACGATTCTAATCCATTCTCCATCCTTTAGCTCGATCTCACCGATATCGCATCATCACTCACGGCGTATCTCACCTGCCCTCTCAAATGGGGAGAAACAACTCGATCTCTCTGGCGTTCATCACCCGATTCTCCATCACACGCCAGTGAAATCCGTACCGTAGGCAAAGGTACTCGAGGATTGGGTATGCAGATCGAAAGGGAGATTCGGTTTGCCGCCGCAAGTGCTGCCGTTAGCGCTAGTGCATCATCCAAATCGCAGGTGAAGGAGGACTCGATCACGGTTAGGGTTGCTGGTGCAGGTGGACATCATTCGAGGATGATGAAGGTGGCGGCGGCACATGACAAACAAGAGGGGTTCCCGAATGTCCAGGAGTTTGGAGTGAGGGGTTGAAGAGCCGGGACGATAATTCGTGGTTGTACTTGTGTTTTAAAATTAAAATTCATTTGTTGTAGTCAACAAAAGATGTCCATGTGGAAATCGATCCCAATCGTTGCAGTCGTAAATTAGATCGTTATCACCTCCTACGGGTCTCATGTCTGCGGGACCCTCATCGCTTCCTTCTTCTCCGCCTTCCACTCCACCTCCATATGTTCCTTCAGCGTGCGAATATTATGCATTGATTGACCGCATTTAAAGCATTCCATCGGGCCTCGCAACATCTCCTCGTATGTTTGGTTCTCCAGTGGAAGCTACGAACATGGCAGGAATTAGCGCTGAGGCGGTCAAACGGCTTCTTCCCACTCACTCTCGTCTCCCCTCTGTCAATCCACGCATTCACATCCCTAAGATGCAGGAAGAACCCATGTTTTGGATTGAAGCTCTGATAATGTTTCTTGTTCTTCAAAGAGGGTGAGATGAGGTCCGACGAAATGACGTGAAGGTGGAGATGACTTTGGGTAGGGAGGTCGGTCTCCGTCTAATCAGGACCAAACCACCAACACATGCCCGGTCTTTGTACCTTGACTCACTGCATGCTAGGCACGGCATGAAACCCGACATTCACATCCCACGCGAACCCCTCCATCTTCATCATCTCATCCTTGACCATCTCCACGGCCTCATCCGCAGCGTCTGAGAGCTCTCGAAGTATCGAGGAGGCATGTGGGGATTTGAGGAGCACCCTAAGAGATGCGAGGTCATCCTCTGGGACGTCAATGATGTCATTCGGTGGGACACCGATGTGGAGAGGCACTCGAGGAAGGACAAGGAAGTGATATTTCGCTGGAATGCGCGAGAGATCAGGTATCGCCCGGCGAGACGGAGGGATTCCCAGCCTCCTCACCCACCTTTTGGAAACTTGTCGAAGATAGTCAGCGTCGTGGTATTGCTGGTGAGCCTGATGGAGGGAGGGAGGGAGGTGGTGGGATTGGGTTTTCTCGCGAAGATGGCGAGCTGATTAATGAAGCTCATCTCACGAACTGTGAGGCTTGCCTGGAAGGGAACAGGGTGATGAACTTCGACAATTCAAGGTGCTAGTGTTTCTGACTAGGCCACGTGGCTCATTAACCCAAACGCGTCTGACGGGCTACAACTACTACGAGACAGCCTCCTGCATCAACTTGATACCCTCCCTCAGTCGCTCCTTCTCGATCAACACGATCCTGCCCCTCTGCTCCACGCCAAAGCTCTCGGAATCTCGTGGTTGTGACGTCTTGAAAGCGTAGGTGTGGACGTGTTTCGCAACCTAAGCAATCGGGAAGCCGTCAGTTCTTTTTTCCTTGTTATCGAGGAAAGGAGAGAAGAGACATGCTCACCTTCTCCAGGAACTCCTCTTCTGGGTGGTAATGGAACGTGCCAGTGGTCGGCACGACTCCAGTTGCCGGTCCTGCATCTCGCTTAGCCTTCTTGCTCTTTTTGCTACAGTTATGCGAAGCACATCAGCCGTCAATTTCATGGAGAACCCCTAAACTCGATATACCTCTCAGCTTCACCAAACCCAACGTTCGACTCGTCATCCATAACCTCCATCTTGTAAACCCGCGACAAAAGCAGATAATGTGTAAACTCAAGCTTGTCGTTGCCCTGAGAAGAAAAAAAAGGCACATTAGAGTCCTGTCTGCCCAGAACCTTCTCGACCACGCGCGCTCACCTCCTTGACCGCCGCCTCCAGCTCGTTTGCCAGCATGTCGTACATAGGTGGCACCAGCTGTACCGGGAGATTGACCAGTCGTTCCGAGATGATTAATCCGACGCGGGGAGAGGTGTTTGATGTGGAGGGTGTCGAGGAGCTTGCGAGGATGTCCCGGAATGGTGAGGCGGTAGGTTGAGGTGGGAAGGTAGCGATGAGGTATTTGAGCAGGCTGGAGAGTGCTGGATCCGCCTGAACGCGAGTAAGGGATGGCCAAGGTTAGGCTTCCTTACGCGTCTTACTGCACACATGCACTCACGCAATTGCTCGCAACATCCACCACGCTCAGATAGGCATAGGGATCGCTCTCCTGTCCGTCTACTTTTACGCAACTTCCCACACCATACTCTTTCGCAGCTGAGAGGATCAGAGTAGCTAGTGCGTGGATATCGAAGAGCTGGGCATCCGAGGTGAATAACTGGTTGAGGAGACGTTTGAGGGCAATGCTGTGGGAAGGGATTGAGATGTAGCAGTTGGTCGGTGACATGCTGCTAGCGACCTTGCGTGAATTATACCACACCACTCACTCGTCGACTTCGGGATTGGGATTATAAAAGTCGAAATCGACGTTGACCATGCTCTGAGGGACGGGGTGCAGAAGGAAGTTTAGATCGAGTTCGTGGGACCTGGACGTCTAAACGAGCTGATTCCTTACCACATCGCTTCCACTATCATCGTCATCCTCCTCGTCATCCTTCTTGTGCTTTCGCTTGACATTGGAGAGGGGGACGGCAGCTACAGAGGAGGCTGGCATTATGAGAGGTAGGGACGTTGAGAGGATGCGAAGGATGATCTGATACAAACGAAATGTCGCTGAACGTATTTCCAAAGTGGTGGTTAGCAACTTTTGTTCAAAACTTGGGGTTAAGATTGACACGTCATCACGGTGGCGACAAGGGCAGATGGGACTAGTAGCGGATGTGAAAAATAGGTGGATAGAGACAGTAGATACGACAATGCAGATCAACGACAAACTCGTCGCTACATCTACTCCTCGTCCTCGTCCTCCTCCTCCTCCTCCTCTGCCTCGTCTCCCTTCGCAGCCTTGTACGCTGCGATCTTCTCCTGCACACGCTGTGCCCTCTGTTCGCGGTCCAACTTGGGGGACTTGAACTTGGTAGACTCGACCTTCCACTTGGCAACGTCCTTCTCGGTGGGCTTGAACTCTGGGTTCTCTCGGATGGCAGCGTAGGCGTTGGAGTAGATCTCCTCGATGTCATCGGAACCAACACCGTCGGCGAGGTAGGTGGCGAATTGCTTCTTGAACCTGCGACGATGAGCGAAGAGCATAGTGAGTTTATCAGTCACACATAAGACTTGGTCCCACATTCCCCTGTATTCAAACGCACCTCTCGTCATCTTCCTCCTCGAGCGACTCCATGTACTCGGCAACGTGACCACCGTGGATGTACTTCTCCAAAACCTCAGCGTCCAACTCCTTGGATTCCATGTCGTAACCTGGGAACCTCTTCTCGTTGTGTGGGATGTAGATACCACCGTCTGATGCACCCTTGAGGGCACCGAACAATCGGTTACCAGTGGTGGTTCGCCTGAGACCGACGTCGAGGAAGCACTTGAATGGACGTGGCTCGTCATCACCCACTGCGAAGAGAACACTAACATCAGACAGCTGTCCTCGTAGTATCCTCTCTAGCCTCCCCACTCACAAGCCTCGGTCAAGGTCAAAGTACCATCTGGCTCGGTGACACCCTCGTACTTGTCAGCAAGACCAAGCTTGGACAAGGCACGACGAGCGCAAAGAAGACCGGTGGCGTAAGCGGCGGTCCAGTTGGTAAGACCGTGCTTGATACCGTATTGTGGGAGCTCCTTGGAGGTAGCAGCGCAAAGGATGAAATCACCCTGGAAGAGAGAAAAAAAGACAGGCGCGAAAAGAAATGTTCAGAGCGTCAGTGCAAATCCATGCTCCTGAATGACTCTCCCAAACCTGACTCACCTGGATCTTAGCGTAAACTACCTGAACGATGACCTGCTTGTTGGTGAATCGAACGACGAGCCTGTACTTGGGGGAGTTGTACTTGTTCTTGGCCTGGGATACGAGACGCTTTCGGGCGTAGTCTGCAAGTGTGAGGTTTGGGGGTTGATGAGCCACCTCCGTCTTCCAAGAGAATCCCCTATCTCCCAATTCATTGCTCACAATCGGTCTTTCCCTCACGTCTTCGCCTTGGCTGATTGAGAAGAATTCAATATGAACGTCAGTATCCTGCACTTGACCTCGCTACATTCCCGCCTCTGCCACACACCTTGACCTGGAACCTGGAGAAGTAAGCCGAGTTCTTCTGGAGCTTGACGAAAGGCATCTTGAAGTGTCTTTCCTTTTTTGGGGGGGGGGTTGATGGGTGGTGAGTGGTGGTGATTGAGAGGAGGAGGAGGGTCGACGGTGAGCTCGAGTGGAAGTGGTAAATTGTCAGGCGAGCGCAGAGTGGGATGAAAGATGGGATGGGGTGACATAACAAGGCGCATTGTTCGGTTGACCCAAAAAACGCGCTTAAGTGAGGGTGGGGGTTCCGCCCGTATATCAATGACGTGTCACTTAGCATACCAGAGTTGATAAACCTGTATTGGGCTTCTCAGACGGCTGGAGACCTTGGCTTCCCTCCCTCTCCTTCCTTCTACACCATCAGCCAAGACGACGACGCTCCCGCTCGACCTCCAAAGGTCATTCATCGAGCTCAGCTGTCTCTCAACCCCTTCCCAGAACACCCCTGGCGATCGTTTTAACACAGTCACAGGCGTATAATAGGACAGGGTCCAAGGCGTGGTAGAAACGAAACGAGGAGGTCGGAGACGACGTTTACCTTGTGGTAGTCAGGTCTTGAGTGTGTTGCTATCTGTTGTTTTACAACATTCCAGTGAGAGTCGCGCAATTAGATCATGGTATATTTTGTCGATTTCGATGAGGGGTTTTTCGTTTCGATGTGGAAAACTCGTTCGAAAGCTTGTCGGAATGATGGAATGACATTCTTCACACGCAATCTGGTACTAGGAAGACCTACCAGTCCTCCCAAGACACCTCAAGACCCGTCGATCCATCCTTTGCGGCCCTGATCCATCCTCTCCCTCCTAGCCCGCTTCTCCAATCCAATCAATCGCCTGCCTCACCCTAGCCACTTCCATCATTCTATCGTTGTCCATTTTCCCTCCTTCGCGTGCTCGAAGCCTTTGTATTCCTGCTTCTGCCCTTGCTTCTGACTAAGGATCTGATCTTGAGTGCGAAGCAAGTAGGTTTGGATGATATGACAATGATCAACCCCATCATCTCCACAGTATAACCAGTTGATAACCATCATCTGCTTCATATATCGCCTAAGATTGGCTGGACTACTGGGGTTCAAGAACCAGGCGTCGGTTGGATGGCAGGGAGGCGGTCTCGTCGTACATCGCTGACCGTGGAAAGGAAATTAGTGCGAGCTCAAGATCAGGATGTTGGACATATCACGATCATCGATAATCATCGATCTCGTGGACCCTCACGAGACGATCCTTGAAGAAAGAACCGTTCCGCGGGCTAATATCAGGAAGCTTGTCACCCCTGATGAACAGCCAAGTACGACTTTCATCTAGGTCGGTTTAAAGGCAGCTTGCTTCACCATTTCCATGCTACGAGTCCTTGACCTCACGCACTTTTCCCCCCTCTATCGCGATACCGGGAACGTCGACTGGAAGGGTCCAACCATAGTGGCAGACTGGGAAGAGGTGTCCTTCCCTATCACAGGTTTGTCGGGGCCTGGGTTTGGTAGAGACTTATCCCCTGACCGACTGGTCGGAATGCGCAGCGACATCTCTCATTATTGGGGTAAGTTTGTGTTTTGTAGTTGATGAGGGAAGACGAGGTTGTGGTCGTCGGTCTTTAGGTCGTCAGTTGATAGTCGTTGGTCGCTGGTCAATAGGTCGTTTCTGTAATCAGTCGGGCTCGACCGAAGAGAGGTCCCAGGGATGGCGGAGTCAAGTCACATTGGTCTGCTGTGGTCTTCTTACCACGCCCCTTGAACCGCAAGAGGTGACGACAACACTCCTTCGCACGACATTATCAGGGTCGGAATGGAAGATTGTTACATCCAGTCGCAATCCAATGGATGTATTATTTTAAACGAGGGGAGAGATGATACCAGAACGTCAGTCGTGACAGCCATCGGAGCACCAGAAGAAGCCTGCCTGTCAGACGTACATCACACTGACGGTCCGGATGAGTTTCAGTTCAGCACAAGCGCCGACTCGCAGGACATGTTCCCCAAGTTGGCCATCGTTTCGGCGGACTGTTTCGCATGACGTCATCACATCGACGGACGCCAACCAAAATCCAGGACGATCGGCGATCTCGTACTATACTCTTTTGTTTGCTCTTCATCTCCGACCATGCCGCAGGAACTCATCTTCCCGCCATTCAACCCCGACTCCACCTGGCGAGCAATCGACGACCGTGTCAGAGGTGGTTCCTCTCATTCTTACCTGGAGGCGTATTGTGGATCGACTGTTGGAGTTGAGAATGTGCGAGGTGGAGATGAGGAAAAGTTGGTGGGTGGGTGCAAGTGTGTGAAGGGGAAATGCGGGGTCAGGTTTTATGGTACTCTCGGTGAGTGATGTGTGACGAGTGATGAAGCCCAATCGCAGGTCGAAGACCTGACGGAACCGCCTCTCTCAGATATCAAAACCCTAGGAGGAGCCGGATTCGCTTCCCAAGTCCATTCATTCACCCCAAGCCTCTCTCTCCCACCGACCAAATTCTCCTCTCTAGCAATCACCCTACTCACCCCTATCCTTCCCACCTCCGACGAGAAGCCAACACACAGCCCTCATACTTTCACTCTCACTCTCAAAACATCCATCCCACAACTCCGCAAAGACGGACGTCGTGAATCCACGATATCTTACGAATACTCTTTCGAGTCACCTACATCACCTAATATTCCCAAACCAAACCCCACACCCCCATCTCGCATCGTCATCCCATTCACCGCGTTCACTCCAACCTACCGCGGTCGAGTAGTTCCTCCCTCGGATGATAAGTACATCTCGTTGCAGGATGAGTTGGCCAAGAAGGACGGTGGGGTTTTTGAAATGGGACTTATGTGCAGAAGTGGGTTCGGGACGCAGGAAGGAGAGTTCCAGTTGATCGTGGGGAAGATCGAGGCGGTGGAGATAGAGGGATTGATGGGTATGTTTTGGAGTCGTCTGGTGGCTGTGGCGAGCAGGATGTGGGCGACGGTTTCTGGATGGCTGGTAGGAAGGGAAGGGAATATCAAGCTTTGAAGCGCAAGTTGTGGGGGCTTTAATTTGTCTACAATCAAGCAAAGGGGTTTCATATTCGAAATATACCTAGATTATTCACAATCGACTCTGCCTAGCTCTATTTCATTGACAAACCGACAAAACGAATCAGGATCACTGCAACACCCAGTCTCTGTGTCCTATGGTCTGCTATCTAACAAAAGCCACAATAGATTCTCACAGCTTCTGTTTCTCAGCCTCCCTCCCCTTCGCTTCTTCTTCGTTCAGCCTTTTCAATCCACGTTGGTAAGCAGGTCTACGAGGGAAAATGAAAAAAAAAAAAAGAATGAGCCATCACACGAAACAACCAAAAAAAAAAAAGGATTACAAACAACACTCACCTCGCTTCAACAGCTTTCATCCAATTGCGAAGCTCATCCCCGAACTTGATGGAAGAGAATTTCTCCGAAGTGAGGAGTGATTGGACGGGGTATAGCATCATATACTGCGGATCAAGAGGAAAGTGAGTCACTGCGGTGGGATCGTGGGGACGGTGGTGGGGACTTACGTCTCCGGCTGAAGGAGATTCATCGCCGCCAAACCAGCCGTGCGGGGTCTTCTTAAGTTCTTCTTCGAGCTATTCAACCAAAGAAAGAAAAGAAAAAAACGATATTTCTCAATTCCTCAAACTAATATTTGAAAAACCAAAAATAACCGAAAAACGGCACTCACGAAAGTGACGTTCTTTTGAACTTCTTTCATGAAGTAAATCGACTGATTCGGAATCATGTCAGTTCAACCAGCCACCACCAATCCAACGTTCCCTCCTCACCTTGATCTGAGCGACAAACGCTGCAATCACAGGTCTAACGTACCAAGGCGCCATCGTAGCCAGAGCATCCCACGTCGTGATCTGTTGCAAGAACAACATGAGGGTACCTTCGGAATAATGAGAGTAGTAATTCGAGGAGAGGTTGAAGGATGGTGGGGTGGAGGAGTGGGTCTGCAGGAGGTATTCGACGATGGCGCCGCTTTCGCTGGGAGAGGAATAAAGGGGTGTTAGTTGTGGTGGACGGTGATCATGGTAGTGCCTAGGAAACTCACGCGATTGCTTTCCCATGATCAGTGATGATTGGAGCCTGTTCAAAAAGAATGCCGTTCATTGTTCAATACCTACTCTACCCGACTCCGCGAGGGAAACAAAACCAACCTTGCCAAGCGGATGAATGGCCTTCAGTTCCTTAGGCGCCATCACGGGACTCCTGAACCAGACTTTCACATCGTATGGTAAATCAAGTTCCTAGTCGAGGAACATAAAGATATCAGTGTACTATTCACAGATATCAGATGATTTAGCTGACCTCGAGAACCCAGACTGTGGATCATGATTGCCGGAGGATTAGCATAATTACTCTGGCGAATGTTCACAAGTGACTCACAAATTCGCTCTGAGCGAGAGTTGTTGAGATGGTGGAGAGTGATCTGAGGTGTGGTGGTGGACATGATTGGTGGTGCAGTGGTGGTAGTGGTGATGGTGATGATGATGATGATGATGATGGTGATGGTGTTGAAAACAGGCTGTTGACGATGACGACGATGGAAGGTGTGCCATTATCTGATAGCCGGTTAGTTATA
This sequence comes from Cryptococcus sp. T15_22C, assembly GCA_017654825.1. Classification (NCBI taxonomy): domain Eukaryota; kingdom Fungi; phylum Basidiomycota; class Tremellomycetes; order Tremellales; family Cryptococcaceae; genus Cryptococcus; species Cryptococcus sp. T15_22C. The sequence goes on along the minus strand of JADPYA010000203.1, from coordinate 393,794 downwards.
CTCCCGCTTTCAGCTGGATCTGGGCGGGGTAGAATGTCCGGTGGACCCGGTTGGCCGGTGCCTGCGCTTGCCCCGCTTTGCGAGCTTCAGTCGCTCATCCCCCCATCTACATCTCCATCCTCGTCCTCAATCCTCCTCCTCATCATCGCTCAACCACCACCCACAATGCCAAGTAAGTTCCCATCTTTCTCCCATCTGTGATCCTCACATCTCATCTTCAACCCCTCCTCGCTTCCCTCTCAATAGAAATCGTCCACATCGTCCTCTGGAAGCTCAAGAAACCCGGACTCCTGACTTCCACCAGCACAACAGACGCAGTCGCTCTTGCCAAAAAGGCCATTTCGGCGTTGTATGATGTTCCAGGCCCAGAGGTCTGTGTGCTAGGACCGCCGTTGATCGATGCTAGAGCGAAGGGATTCGATTGGGGTGAGTCTTTGGCAAGGATCATCAAATGAGAGGGAGTTTGGGATGGGATGGGTTGACTGATGTGATGTTTCCTCTCCGGCAATTCTAGGTCTGTATTCCGTATTCAGCTCGGCAGAGGCTTTGCAGACATATGCAGTATCCGACGCTCATATGAAGGTCGTAGTTGAAAACATTAGACCAAATACCGAAGGCAAGTCTTGTCATAAGTCACTCACCACCTTACGGGTTATGCGGCCATGTTGACATTTCGGTCCGCTTTCGTTTTAGATGTCATGGCGTACGATTTTGAGATTCCAGATTCAGCTTAGATAGACATTTGAAGAAATGGTCGAATAGCTTGTGCCATACTTATATATGACACTGCCCATGATTAGGGCTTTTTCACCCACACTTCATCAGTGAAGGAGCGGCATTGATCGTACCTAGCCGAACTCAAAGTTTAGAATGGCATTCTTTCTCCTAATGGCGATCTACCTCCTAACGCTTCAAGAAAGGTCACATTTTCCCCTAAATGAGCCATTCCCAAGTTCAGGTAATGTCATTGGAAAGGCACTCAAGACGGCCATTGCAAGGAAAGTGGCAGACGGAGCTTGAGCTTGAACCAGGTGCAATGGATCACAAGCTGAAACGACGACATCATGACGTTTTTTTTAATATTGGAGGAGGACACCTCACATGTATGAAACCCAAGCGGCTTGATTATTCCCAGACTTCAGGTTGCCGTGTCTTCCTGCGCATCCAGCGCTCTTTGATGAGATCTCTGACGCTCTTCATCTCGTACATAACTCTCCGCATCATGTTGCCCATATGCTGAGAGGGAGACAACGGACTGGGAGAGAACAGAAGGCGAGGTGAATAGTACATTGATAAGAAGGCTGGTCAGCTTTCTAATTTCATGAGTATCCACCCGCTTTCAAAAGCATTGCCGTCATTCTTTGGAGTAGTGTGCAAGACATTTATTTCCACACGTCATGAGATACCTCGATCGCGTCGTCCTCTGATAGTCGCGTGCGTGAACAGGTGAACATCTACTTCACTTGATTTAATTCCACTTCGTGTCCTTGGACTGAACTTTTCACTCTTCAAACGCTCTTCACCATGGCTTGCTTACTTACCAACTCTGCTATGATTCAACACGCCGAGCAGCTCGTCAAAGATCACATGAAGCAGTCAGTAGTCGATATGCCATGAAATCTTTCCTTTCAACATCCTTACCCCCTAAATCTCCTCCGGTGGTGTCAGCTACGATCCTAGTCACGACTGGTATCATGGTGAGGACTTTTGGAAAGGAGAGTTACGTGGGATGTGAACGTAAACCCTACAAAGTGACTTTCCCCCGTCTCAGTCGATAGAGTCCGCCGCACCGCTCTCAAAATCGCAGACTCATTGGAACCTCAACCTGATATGACAGTGGTAGAGCTTGCAGCGTTGTTTCACGATATGGCTGGTGAGTTCCAGGGTTGATATGACGGATTGGACGGATTGGACGGATTTCAGGCTAATAATGAGCGGTTTGGTGTCTTCCAGATGGTGTGTCAATTAGATCAAGTCTCCGGATCTCTACCTAATCAAGCCCTTCCTGTACAGCCAAATACGGACCAACCACATCCCTCGGTTCCATCCTCTCTCCATTCTTCTCAATCCAAAACCTCCCACTCACCCCATCCCAATGCGATCTCATACTTGAAATCATACCTCTTGTATCATGGTCGACGGAGAAGAGGATGAGGAGTGAAGGGACGTGGGATGTGGAGTTGGTTGAGAAGAATGGGGAATTGAGAGCTGTTCAAGATGCTGATCGATTAGATGCCATCGGTGCATTCGGAGTGGGTTCTCCCATTGGAAAGACTTGACGACGATACAAGCATTACTAAAGATGTTCCGCTGGGATGTCTGGATAGATCATGAGATGCGCCGCTTATTCGGCCGCTACGAATCGACCACTTTTCGTCCCACCTACATCTGAATCGGCAGATCACTTAGCTTTGATCAACAACTCCGCCATCCAACATTTTCATGATAAACTCTTACATATTCGGGATCGTATCAAAGTGAGTAGGGTTCCTATGGATTCGAGAGAGAGCGAGAGAGAGCGGCGGTTAACGACGCTGGGATCTTTGGGAGCAGACTCCACTTGGGAAAAAGATGGCAGAACGTAGACATCAAGCAGTGAGTCGGTGGAGAGAGGCAACACAGCTGATACGAAATGCAAAGTCCCTCTGATCGCTCGTCCTGCTTAGATGCTGTCCTTCCTACAAAGCGTGGACGAGGAGTACGCTCATTGAATGATATTTAGATGCTGCCCCCAGGAGCCGTCACGATCCACGTGAAAATGTACAAAGTCCATGTCCTGCCCAAATCTCACCGACTGCCTCCTTTTCTCCATTTTGCCATGGCCTCCGCTACCATCACACCCTTCTCCACATCCTCTGCGATCTTCGCGTCGACCGACCCGATATCCTTGGCTTTTTCGATTACCTGCTCTACTAGTTCCCGAGGGATACGGACCACGCCATCTAGATCGCCGTGAATCCAGTCCCCTGGGTGGATGGTGGGAGCATAGGTTAGACATGATGAAGTGGGGTTGAGGGTGACAGGGATATTGAGCTTTGATGGATGGCAGACCTCTGCGTGATGGTGAGGAAGAGGGAACAACGCATCAATTAGGGACTTCCACTCGCTGGGTAAAATCAAAAGATGACAATATGGAAACATACCTCCTGGAGCGGTAGTACCCGTACCCCTTGCATATATCCTCAATCCAGTATCCCAATGCTCAGCCAAATCACGAATCCTCCCATCAACTACAACCCCGCTGGCTTGCACATAGGTCGCACGGCGAGACATGATGCCGCCGAACACGGCATTGGGAAGGTTGGGAGGTGCTGAGATGAGGAGGACGTGTTTTGCGGGGAGTGTATCGATCTGATAGGTAGAAAGAAGGTGAGCAAACGTCCGCAAAAGGTTGTGCTGAGATACGCCTACATCGGAACACCCACATAATGACCCTCCAACTTCTCTCCCACGCCATTCTGCTCAAACTTCACGATCCATACCGGTCCTGACATTCTTGCCCTGGCATCCTTGTTCGACAAATGAGGGCTCAACATCTTCAGATCGGGGAGATATCCCCCGTGAGGTACTCCTAATGATCGGAGGGCATCGGCAACCTAGATGTCAAGGGGCGGCGATTGTCGAATTGAGCACCGCGTTCGTTTGAGTTTGCTTCAAACGATAGAGCACTCACGTCTGCCACCGGGATCTCTGACAGCTTGTGAATATGCTGCTGTACACCAGCTTCGTCTGCCATGGATGAGTGTCGATGGTTTGTTTATAGATGTTGATAAGATTACAGAAAACATCCTCCATTCAAGATCTGGGATGGTTAAAATCCACGTGGGCAAAAGACCGGGGGCTCCTTTTTGGTGGTGGGATATAGGTACGGGGCACAACTCCATGACCCTTCCGATGGCTGGCATGGAGACGGCAGGGGCATTGCAAATGGAAGAGTTCGATGTCATCAACGAACGCCACGACTGCAAGGAAGAGGTGTGCTTACTTGCACTCCAACTCTCGGAGGATGAGCCTGATCCTTCGTTGGGTGTGTTCACTTGACCAAGATTGGTTTTAGAGACCCGGCTTCAGAGCCAAACGACGAAGCTCTAATGATCCTAGTCGCTCTACTTTTACCAACGCCGATGACGAAATCCCATGATCGAACGATCTTCCTTTTGAAACTCTGCCATTTACCACCGGCAGACTCGTTTTACCGTTGGGAACAAGGCCAAGCTCCATCGGGGTTTCGCTCGTCATCGCACTAACAACGGTCATGATATCAGAGGAGAGCGACACACTACCTAGTACATGATACAACGAGAAAAAAAAAAAAAACATCGAAGCGATATTATCTTGAGAAACGGGTTTGTGGGGGCAAGCCGTGAAGATCCTCCTGGTAGGAGAGTACAGAATATGAAGAAAAGGGGAGGGGATGTGATGATGGGAGGGAGCCGTGGAAATGCGATGAGATGTTGATGGTGATGAGGTGGGGAGAAGATGCCGGAGTATATTTGATCACCGATTTGAGGCCTAAACTCAAGAAGGAGGGATGAACATCCCAGACCAGGGAGAAGGAAAACCGGAGAAGATTGTGTGTTTTTTGTCTTTTCTTTTTTTGGGGGGGGGGCGGAGGGGGGGGGGGCTGGATAGCCATGGTTGAATGTCGTGACGCCATCTTCCTCGAGTCGGAGGAGAGTCCATCCGTCCGTTTCGTTCACGTCAATATCAATGCGGGTTGACCGTACAACCCTACAATGAAGCTTTGTCTACGAGCGAGGAGTAAAGGTGTTTTCTTCAATCAGCATCATTCACCACACCCACGAAACTATCCTTTCCCTCTACCCAAACCCCTAACCCAACCCCTCACGCCACATCCCACTCACCCTTCCTCAACAAACAAACGACCTCTTTCCACCCTATCCTTCTCCAAAGCATCTCTAATGATCTTTCCAACCTCATGTGCTCTCTCACCCGCCGATGTGACCATCCCAGGACCCATCGTTGTCCGTCGCATATGAAGAGGACCCATCATTCGATCGGTAATCAATGATCTTCCTCCTGACATGTTGAAAGATGGTCCTAGTTTGGAAAGTGGAACGTTGAATGGAGGTGCGACTCGAATACATCCGTACGCTGCTGATGCTGCTGTTGTTGTTGTTGTTGTTGTTGTTGTAGAACTATTGGTATCGTTTCGATCTTGAATGTTCGTCAAGCAAATCCGATGAGTCGTAGATACACCTCTCAATCGGAGGTTATCAATGATGACATGTAAAGCTTGTAAAGTCGTATCACGTAATTGTAAGAGGGTGGAATAATCCGCTCCACAGTTCTGAGACCAAACGGGTATATCGACGATGAGTTGGAATCGAGAGAATTCTCTAGCTGCACCGGTTGACCATGATGGACGTCGATGAGAGACGGGAGAGACGGTGGTGGTGATGATGGAGGTGTTATTGTTGTTGTTGTTGTTGTTGTTGTTGGTGAGGTTGTTGGTGAGGTTGGTGATGTTGTCGGTTGATGATGAATGATTAGACGGTTGTTGTTTAAAAGTGGGTTTGAAATCCATAGCCGAACCAGAAGAGATGAAAGCGTCATCCGAATCAGAGTGTGTTCCTTCTTCTTCACCACCACCACCACCATCATCACACATATCTTCCTCCTCTGACTCGGACTCCTCTTCATCACCCATCAAGATCGCTTCGAATTCTCTCAACGCATCCGTCACATCCTCGAATCGTTTCGAACCGCTCCCTCTATCCTTACTCCTCCTCCTAATTCCCGATATATCCTTGGAAGATCCTAGACTACCAGGAGCCAAACTCAATCTAGGTACTCTACCCATGGTCTTACTCCTCGGGAAGGCGGAAGCGATGGCCGATGATGGAGGTGGAGAAGGATGCGGTGCTTGGTTGACGGCGAGGAATCGAGGTGATGAGGTGGTAGGTGTAGGAGATAGGATGGTTATGGCTGGATCTCGTGGAGGTAGGGTGGGAGACGGTTGAGTGGAATTGGTGGTAGATGGTGAGATGTAAGCGAGCATTGTGAGGGGGAGGGGGGGGGGGGGTGGTGGTTGTTGAGGAGGAAGCTGATGTAAGATGTTCAATCGGGGTTTTGGGGAAATTGCAAATCCCTGAATCGTTCAAGGTATAGCAACAAGGAAGCAAGATGATTGAGAGAAAGAGAAGCAAAGTTGACCCAACCAAGAAGGTAAGAGATATACGTGCGTTTACACTTTTCGTTCTTCCACTACGACGGGAGATGTCGGTGTTGATAACCTCAAGACCCCTCGTTCGGTCCGATGTTGAGGGCGGCGGGGTAAGACGGATGAGAGAGAGAGAGAGAGAGAGTTGTGAGCTCCGTGATTCCGCGGGAATGCGGGGATGGATGGATGGATGGATGGATGGATGGGTATTGGGTATCGATGTTTGTTGTTCGATGTTCGTTGTTCGATGTCTTCCGAGAGTTGTGATGCTGAGTAGTTGGATGGGTGTTGGATTAACGTAGGGCAAGTTCGGGAGTTACGGAAAGAGAGGGGGGGGGGGGGGGTGGTTGGTGTTCTAGTGCCTAGTTACCCAAGGCCCGGCTGCTGAAAGTGCGAATGCGGGGGCAGGAAAAGGGGGGAAGGAGCGTGACGTGAAGCGCGCGGGGAGGGCGAGGCGAGGCGAAGGCGGGGGAGCGCGGGGTGACGAGCGAGCGAGAGAGCGAGCGAGCGAGCGAGCGATGGATGGATGAAATGGAAAGATGTAGCAAAAAGCAAGCAAGAGAGAGAGAGACAAACCCGTGTGACACTCCCTCCCTTTCCATCCCCCTCTTCCCTCTCCCATCCCATATCCCCAATCCCCCAATCCACTTTTCTATTCCAAAACTAGTCTTTCTCCCTTTTCCTCTTTTCTTCTTCTCCACTTGAAATAATATTCCAATAACCGGACCGCCGCCCCGGGACAAACCGGCATGGCCACCAACACCAACACCACACGGAAACGCGGAGATCCGCTCCTCTCGAACTCTGCTTGGCCTCGCTGATCATTACACCGAAGGTCAAACCCCCGTCCAAAGTGGGGTGCATCTCATGACCCGTTTTGTTACATCCTCAAATCCATTCTCATCCCATCCCATCCATTCTCATCCCATCCCATCCCATCCCATCCCTGCATCGGAAACTAAAACAAAAAGTATATAGTATCCCTTTTGCTCTGTACAATAGTACACTGCGGAACCTTTCTCTTCAGTCCCACATCTTGATTAGACCATCCCATGATGCAGTGATAAGTTTAGACTGAGAATAATAATTAAAAAAAAATCAAGATCAAGTGTCAGCTGGAATCCTTGATGCTTCTTACCCAACACGCGCCCTTCCCAAAAACAGAAAAAAACAAAAAAACAAAAAAAAAACAAAAAAGGCCCACTCACGCTCTCATTCGGTAACCAACAATGATCAATAACAACCTCCTTATGAGCTCTCAACCTCTTCATAATCCTCCCATTCTTCCAATCCCAAAATACCATATTCCCCTCCCCATCACCAGACGAAACAAATCTCCCATCAGGTGAAAATCCAACAGCACATGCGTATCCTGCAACGGTATGTCCTGCGAATCGTTTTTTACGATTTTGACGGAAGTTGTCTGTGGAATAGACGAGGATTTGATTGTCGAGGGATTGACATGCGAACCATTTGTCTGTGAGAAGAGGATGGGAGGGCAGGAGAGGGCAGGGGTTTACATCAGCGAGATGTGTGAGAGAGAGGGAGAGAGAGAGGGAGAGAAAGAGAGAGAGAGGGAGAGAGAAGGAGAGAGAGAGGGAGAGAACCCCGACGCCCATCGCCTACTCACTGTTTGGATGTAACGTAACTGCAGGCATCGAATGCATATACGGTTCCGCAATATACTTGATGACCACTGGGATATCATAATCCCAAGCTCTAATCGTCTTATCATCCGAAGTAGTAACAAACCTCCTATTCTCATCCACCCAAGTGATCGTATTAACAGGTCCAAGATGTTGATCGTATTCTTGAGTGATCTCAGCGGCATTAAGATCGTATTGTATGATCTTTTTGTCGGACATTCCGGCGAGGAAGATGTGTTGTTTGGATGGGTCAGGGTGGAATTTCACAACGTTGGGGATTTTCCCATTCGTGAATGCTTGAAGGCATTGTCCTGGGAAGGGGGGAAGAGGAGGGTGGGGATTGCGTTGGTACACATGTCCGGCAGATGAAAAGACACCCCAAAAAAAGAATCCCCTCGCGTCGTTGAATAGCCACTCACCAGTCTCGGTATCCCACAACTTGACTTGTCGATCATAACTTGCAGACAAGAATCTCGTACCGTCATTGTTGAAAGAAATATCCTTGACAGCTTTCGAATGTCCCAAAAACGTTCGTAGACAATTTCCTTCGTGATATACGTCCCATAGCTAATAATGATGAGAGTCAAATATCAACAATCAGGATCTCGTTCGCAAGTATAGAGACCCCCCCCCCCCCTTCCTCCCCAAACACCCACCTTGATCTTCGTGTCCATACTTCCACTCAATAACAGATGACCACTCTTTGGGAACAATCGAATGCCAGAAATGGCTTTTGTATGCCCAGTCTACGTCGTGAACAAATGACGAAACCGATCAGTCTCGTGTCCATCAAACATCGAACAAAGCCATGCATCTTCACTCACCCAAGTATGTACACAATTCTTTGGAAGGAATGATTCCGGAGCTGGAGTTCCTTCCTCGGGTGATAGGTTGATACCGATGTCGGTTGGGATGTGCATGTACGTTCGGCCAAGGTAATCAGTGAGGGATTTGCCTGAGGTAGAGCGAAAAACCCGTCTGTCAGATTTTACCAAGTCCGTGCTACGAGAATATCCAACCCAAAAGTTCCAACATACCATGAAAGATACTCTTCTCCTCCGCTGCCTTCTTCATCCTCTCTTTCGAAGCCGCCGTCTCATCTTCTCTCTTCTTCTTCTCCGCTCTCCACTCCTCTGCTTCCTCCTCTACCTCCGGATCCACCTCCATATCACCCTCCCAAGCTGCCCAAGGGCCCTTGTATGCATCATCCCCATCAATGACCGTCACATCTCCCTTCTTTGCTCGTTTCCGCTTGAATTCCTTTCGCTCCGCGTGAGTACCCTTGATGTTCTCGATGAGTGCAAAGTCGTTGGACGAGGCAGCGTCCATGGAACCGACGATAGATGCGTTCGCTTGGCCGGGTAGGTTGGAAGGGTTCTGTGCGTATCCGTGGACGGCGAAGGTTCGTTGTTGCCGAGTAAATGCGCTCTCATCCATTGCTTGCTCCTCGATGTGGCCTGACGACAAAGGGACGACATCAGCCAGATTATCGCGGTCTGGGCGCACTCTCGCAACTCACCTGCCACAGCATTCATCCCGCGATTCTTCCTTGCATCGAATGGATTGAATGGTCCTTGCTCCGGCATCGTCATCTGATCATATGTTAGATTCACATATGCAACTTTATCCGTCGGTCGAGTGATGAGTACCGATGAGTTGGTGGGATCCTATGAGCGTGAGAAGACAACTCCAGCTCATTCAGTTTCCAACATCCAAAATACCCAGGACCTCCGAACAAACTCACCTCCGCCAATACATCCGGAGCAGCCATCACCTCGACACCTGTGTTCACCATCTTGCCATTCGATCCATTCTTCTTCGCTGCCACTGTGCTCAGCGAATACAGGTCCTTGCGTGCCGCAGCTTCGAGCGCCTCGTCGTCCTCGTCGTCATCAGCTTCATTGGAGGCATGATTTGATCCGCTTGGACCCGCGGTGGTAGATGGACCAAAGTTGTCTTCATCGTCGGATGAGCCGTAGCCTGCGACGAGTGTGGACATGATGGTGTGAGGATGACAAGTTTGATATAGAACCGATGAGGGATGTGATGAATGAACCAGTGAGACGTCGAAGACGAGTCGGGTTGGACAACTTGACTTTTGATTTCTCACGTGTGGCAACATGGGGGTTACTAACAACGCAACGGCCATGAAATAAATCCATCTAAAAAGATCAAGGGAAAAGATAAAAGAAAGAGTCCACAAGCACAAGGGGACACATGTCCACACCCCCACACTCCTTCAGAACCACCCGAGCCATCCTTCCCCTTCATCCCTCCTCTAAGCGTCCCAAACTTCCCATTCCCCAACAAGGTCCTAACCTTATTTTCCACCAGTGGTCTTGAAAACAACCAAACCACCCAAGGCGATGGAGTAGCCGAAGACCTGGATGAAAGTGATCACGGAGCCGAAAGCGAGGACGGATCCAGAGATGAGGAGCTAAGCAAGTAGCATGGTTAGATTGGTCTCAAGATATATGGTCCAAGAAGCATGCGCTCACAATGTCCTTGAGAACACCAGCAAGGGTGAGGATAAGACCGGATCCAACGCTGATGAGGAAGACAGCGGCGACCTGATAAACCGAACACCGATCAGCCAAGAGGTCTCTTGCTATGCCTCCTCAAACTCACGTTCAAAGCAAAAGCAACACCAGCGTTGGTCAACAGCGTGAACGCTCCCACCCTTCCGACCGCGTAGAAAGGCTCCAGCCCCTCGGTGAAGGGGATGATGCAGGCATTGATACAGGCGCAGACGGGTGCGTAGTAGTGAAGAGAGACGAGTGGGTCCATCTATGGTGTAATGGGGCGGACGTAAGCAATGCAAATGAAAGACGCAGAATGAGGGGCAATCGAATCCCACCTTGAGACCGTGGAGGAGGATCTGAATCATGACCAATCGAGAAGCCTCGAAAGCAACGGCAGCGCATTGGCAGACAAATCCTACCAATTCAAAGTGCAATTCACCGTATGCAGCTATGGAGAGAGGAAACAGAGAGTGGTGGACGCGAATGATGACAGAATAAGGGGAAATACCACGATATATCGAGACTATCAGTCGTCTCCTCATGATCTCGTTCCTCCCTACATTGCCCCCTACTCACCAAGCGCACAACCAACCGAAATCATCGCTACGATAGCCATCAGCCTCTTGTTCGGCTCTTGGATCTTGAAAGCGAACGAGATGAGCAAAATCGCAACCGGTGTGAAGGCCTGTACGTGGGCGTATCTTCTCGTCAGCAGCTGACTTCATCCGATATTCACGTAGCACACTTGCCTTGAGCATCTGGATGAACGATACCGACAAACTGCATGTGAAAGTTAGAGATATCTGATGAGCGTCACAAGTCATAGAACTCCACCCGAGCAAAGGTCTTCCCTCACCTCAAGTACGCGTAGTTGGACAAGATCAAACTCCCAGAGAACAATGCTCCGATAGGGAGGATAGAACGGACCCATCGATCACGCTAAAGTTGAAGAGCGTGTGACGTCAGCGTGCGAACGGAGAGCCCAAAACAAAAATCACTTCGAAACGCACAGTCATCTCGATGTCCTTGGTACCATCGAGGAGAGTGGTGAATCGTTGTAAAAGTCTTGTACCAATGGACTGGTAGTCACGCAGGACATATCTCGTGGCCCTTCAGTACTTCATCTTCAGGTCAACCCAGATATCCCAAACTCACGGCAAAAGCCAAATGGAAAGTGGTCAAGAAGACCGGGAAAGGGAATTGAAGGGTGGAAAAGAGGTATTCTAGATGCAGGTGGGAAGCCATTCAACTACTGTCATGCGGCGCAACACGAGGAGACACCACTCACTGTTGTACAAGATCACTGAGATACTGCATGCCATCCAAATCGGGATGACTGATAGAAGATCAAAATGAGTACCATTGGCTCGAACATTTAACAAAGTGAAGGAACAAGCGACGCACTGATCATAGCAGGTATCGTGATCTTCTTGGCTGCTGGTGCGGGATCTAGCCTGAGGAGAGATTAAGGATAGAGGGAAGTTTGGAGAGGGCAGGGAGTTTTTGCAATTCAGCTTCCTGTGGGAGCAGAGAGGCGGACGTGGTATGAACAGGAAGACACCCACTTGATCTCTACCTTCTCTCTACCATCGAATTCGTCCACGTCGGAGGCCCGTGGCATGGCCTGGTGGGCGAGATGAGAGTGAATGGCGAGTATATAGTCGAGTGAAGAGAAAATGAATGGGGGAGTCATCAATGGCGATGAGGAAGAATGCAGGGTGTCAGTCCCATTCCCCACAAGTCCTTTCGTGTCATCAACGTTGCCGCACTCCTGCTCGGTATCTCATACTCCGCTCAGCATTCCGCAGTCCGAACACTCACGTTAAGAGCAATACCCTCTTCGACGTCCTTCTGCTGCGACGACATGGTGATGGTGATGGGTTTCTTGCGGTAAAAGCCGAGGTTTGGGGTGGAACGAGCTGTGAGATGCCGTGTGGCGGTGCGGTTGAGAGAGATGCACTACTTGAGCTGTATGATATGGTGGGTAGCTGTAGTCGTCGTCGTCGTTGCAGTAGAAGATGAGTATTTTCCAGCATCTTGGGGGCCAGGGCGGCGCGTCGAACAAGTTCCGGGGGCACGGGCTGGGAAACGGCCTAGACCTGGAGCTAAGGATAAAGTGACCCCCCGAGTGGCGTGTGTCTCTGGCCCGTCCGTCCTCGCAATGTAACGGAGCATAAGAGCTTAAGGTAGCTTGCGACAACTATAGACAGCAGCGAAGAACGAAAATAAGTAACGAGCGATACATGCCTCACTCGTAGACCAAACTCAGGGCAGAGGAGAAGAAAAAAAGAGAGAGAGAGAGGGAGAGGGAACAAGAAGTCCCCCACGAGCTTTGGCGCGAGTCCCGCATCGAACAACACCGGTCATTTCATCTATCACCTTCCCTCCCACGTCTTGACGGCGTCATCGTCGCGCCCAGCCCCTGTCTTCTCGGCGTCGCCATCCCACCGCTCACAGCACCCGCCGCTCTCCTCGGCGTCGCCATCGCGGCGGGTGGCAACGAACTGGCAGCTACCACCGTCTCCTCCGTCTGACGATCCGCCTCCGTCGCTGCAAGAGCTCGTAGAAGGTTGATCGGATCGCGTGAAGTCGGCGCGGCGGTGCTACTTGAAGTGGATGATGATGGTACGCCGACACCATCGCGATTGCGGAGGTCTTGCGCGAGTGAGGCGAAGATGCCATCCATGAATCGCGAGGCTTGGGTCGAGTATTGCAGTGCAGAATGTGACGCTTGATGGAGACTGTCGACCTGTGATTGGGACAAGGCGCATCAGTACCAGGACTACCGCCGCGAACCAGCACCTATCGCTCACCTGGAACTCCACCTCTCCCTCCGGAATCTTGACCAACTCCTCTGCACTAGTCAGCACCTCATCCGCTAACTGATTCCATTGCTTCAGTATATCCACCCTCTCTCCACCATCCGCCAACACAGGTTTACTCCGTTCGTCAGGCGTAAGACCCAAAATACGCGGTCTGTCCTTCTTGAGGAATTCGGACAGACGTGCATTCTCAGTGTCGACGAGAGCCTGCCATTTGGGTGCTTCGGAGCGGCATCTGAGGAAGGGTAGTTGGATGAGATGGATGGCCCGACGACGGGATCATGATCGCACACTCACTTTGCCAGGAACGCCTCGAATGACGCGTGCACCTTCTTATTGGCAACGTTGCGAGGATGGGGCCGAAGCTCTCCACCAGCTGGTTTCGCTCCCTATTGAGAACCATGAACATGAGTCGCTGATCTGTCACGATCCGGTCGATCCCCTGTCCACACTCACCGGCAAAGGAAAAACGTTCGTATCCACTTGACCCTTCGCCGTCATCCCCAACAACTCATTCAACACATCCTTGACCACCTGTTCTCCCTGAGGCGTCGGCTCATACGTCAGCTTCTGCTTGTCCTTGCCTTTACTTGGCCGTGTAATATCCAGCTCGCCATCTAGAGCGCGTTTCGTTAGCCAGATGAGAAGATGTCGAGCTTTGACCGGCTCGGGAAGGGCTGGCGTGAGATGCTTCCAGAAAGTGTTGGTAGGTACGGAGGTGTGCGGTGTGCCTGCGAGGTAGCCTTTGTCAGCATGCTCAACACCGACGTGAGATCGTGTTCACTCACTGATATCACCCTTCCCCAAACTCTCGCTCATTCGATTGCCTCTCATGCTCATCGAACTCCTCCTTCGCTCGTTCTCCCTCCTCATCTCCTGATTCCTCTTGATCATCGGCGTATCGCTAATCGGCACCGGCACCATCATTCCACCATCATGTTTCACTCCATCACCAACGCGTAAAGCCGCAGCCGTCGCAGGAGCGAGAGAACGTCGTCGAGATACATCAGGTCGACGAGGTGTTTGGAAACTATAGTCGAAAGCTCTCGGTGGTGGGGAGGCAGGACGAGGTGCTATAATCTCGGCTTGTTCGGTGGATTTGAAAGACAGAAGGGAGAGTGATGGTGCCGGTGTGGATGCTGCTGGTCGTTTGGACTAGGGGTTGGTGAATGTTAGTCAATCGTGTGCAGCTTCACAAAAACAACCATATCTCAATACTCACGCTATCCGAGATCTGCCGTGCTTCCTTTTCTCTCTCCTGCCCGAGCTCAGCTTCCAGACTCAACCCATCCTCATCCAACCCATCAACCACCTCATACGCATCTCCCGCCCTTTTCCCATTCATCGTCGACTTCCCCACGGGCTTTCCTTTCCTCTGTCCAGTCTTCTTGCGGTCCAGATCGATCGGTACGAGAGGTGGTGAATCCATCATTTCCGCGTCGCCCAAAGCTCCACGAGCGGAAGCGCGCCGTCGAGCTATATTCCGTTCTGATGGTGGTGGTGGTAGTGGTGCTGAGCCAGAAAGCTGCGTTGGAGGGATGGTGGATGGTCCGTTGATGGCATCAGACATCGGTTGTGCAGGAGCTGCAGCGAGAGGGATGGGATTGAAGGCTGATGGAAAGACCCGTGTTAGCTAATTGTTGAACTCGAAGATAATTCGGCTCATCCTCACCTGACTTGCCCTTTCGGATCGGTGCTGACTTTGTTGCGAACATCTGTCACACGGCGCTCACATTGTCAGTAAGTTAATGGCATGCCATTTCCTCGCACATCACCGCACGCACCTCGTTAGCAACAACTTTCCTCTTCTTTCCGACTGGAATCGATGGCTCCGTTGCTATTGACCCGCTCGCCACGACAGCTTCGCTCTCTCCGCCCTCTGCACTTCTTCTCTTCCTCGTCGCCCTTTGTTCTCCGTCAGTCGTCGCAGAGCTGTTTGTTTTCGTGGTGCGACTAGAGGACGCGATGGTAGCGGAGGCTTCCTCGACTGATCCACCGGACAGTCTAGCTGAGGTACGCCTGGTGGTGGTCATGTGGTGGGACAGGGTTGGCAAGACCCTGATCCGAAGGTGGGGAGGTGCTAGGAGGCAGAGGTGATGACACGATGGTGATGATGAGCTCGACGTGAGATATGATCAACTCTCCTTCTCTCGTTTGTTTTGATTCGCGAGGGGGGACCGGTCAACAATCAACAAATACAATTCTCACGGTGGGTCCCGAGGGGTAAAGGACAAACATCATCCTTGTATCTCACTACAAGCTAGCCTCGGTCTGCTCGGTACCTCGTTGCTACTCTGCCACCTCCAAACCTCGCTGTATCCCGTCTCATACGTCTGTGTGAAAAATGTCAGTGTCCCATATCATCAGCGCCGCGTGAATGAACACCTTTTGTCCACCCGAAAACACCCACCTCGCCACCCGAATTCTCTCCACCTCCTTCTTCTCGATGTCGTCCATGCTCATCATCAACAGACTCGGTCCACAGTGATCCCTCTCTTTCCAATTCCTCCAGATACCCTGCAATTTCCTCGGACGATCCTGCCTCAGACGGCCAGTCCCGTCGCCAAAGTCCACCCCAGCACCAGGACCCAACCATCCCATCTCGATCGCCTCTCGTTTAGCTCTCAGTAGCTCCTCATGAAGCGCGTGAGCGATGATGGCGTGCGCTTCACCGGTTAGTCCCAGTTCAGCACAGTAGTGCTTGGTGAATTGCTCTGGTGTGAGATCGTTCGAGCCAATGTCCCATTCGATCCGGTCGCGGAGGTTGTACGTGTAGATCTGGAGGTCAAGCTAGTGGAGACGTACGCCGGGGGGGTCAGATGACATCTCTCATAGCCCCAGCCGACTGCACTCACATTCAAAAACACTCTACAATCACTCTCCACCTTGGATTCCTCCTTCTGCTTGACGTCCACCTTGACCTTCTTCGCTCTCCTCTGTCTCTCGTCTTCATCGTCATCCTCCTCCTCTTCCTCATCTATCTCCTCCTCTTCATCATCCGCGTCAATCAACAGCAAGCCTTGATGCTCAGAAGTTTGCGTTCTTATGGACTCGGCTATTTGGGACGAGTACACCTCAGGTGCGATGTCGACATCACGGCAAAACCGAGCGGCAAATTCTTCGGGAGTGATGAGTCGCTCTGAATGAGGATATGGTATCAGCAACGCCACGGCTCCCTTCTCGCAACACTGCCACACAAACACACACCATTCAAGTTCCAAGTAAAACAATCTCTAATACGATGATGTTCCGTCTCTACGTCTATTCGAATTGGGACCAGGTGGCATGTTCGCATGGCTTCTTTCTCGAGTACATCCTCTCCCCTAGAAGTACGGTGATGTCAATGATCACAGGCACTATGTCTTGTGATGCCACACAAACTCACTTTGGTCGTAATATCGGATACCTCTGATAATCCGGCACTGGTCTCTTTGCTTTACCACCATGCACCCTATCGCCGGGAGGTCTCTCTCCCAACCAACTCCAACCCATCTGCTGTTCCTTCTCCTTCTTCTCCTTGCGAGCTTGAGCGATAGCAGCTTGCCTCTGAGCTTCCGAAAGCGCCGGCTGACCATCTTCCGAGTCTCCATCATCATCCTCTCCTGAACCTTCGAGCTCTGCATAGTTGATTCGTTGGCGCACTGGGCGTCCCGATCGCGAGAAGATCTCTGGACCACTTCCCATGGGCGTGGATGACCCAGAAGCATATCCAGAGGTCGCAGCGGCGAGTCCAGCTTGAGTGGCTCCGAAACCGTCCTGTGGTCCACCAGTGACAACGAGAGGTTGTATCAAGCTGCTAACACCCGTTCGTAACCGACTAGGGTACGAAGTGTACGTTCCTTGATGAGTAGGTTTTTGCATTTGGAGGTAGAGCTTTCGTTGGCCCGGTGGTGCGACGAAGAGAGGAAGAGGACCGGGAGGATGAAAGGGTGGGAAAAGACCATAAGGGGTGTTCTGTGAAGGAGCTGTTGACGCATTATGAGAGACTTCGTTGCGAAGATGAGATGGCAGAGGAGCTTTTGAGCCACCAAATTTGTTTGTTCCGTAGGCTGAGCCTGAGACACCTCATGGAAACAGGACAAGGTGATGAGATGGGTTTAGCTAATGATTCCCAGACAGGCAAAGCCAATAGACCCCTACCTGGCGAGTTGGTAATCCTCGTGTCCGTGTAGTTGACAGGCGCAACAGTCCGCTGGCTTCTCGTCGTCGCCATACTGGAAACAACTTTGCTTGAGAGCTGGTCGACTAGAAGCAGCTAGATGTCATGCGGGGTTGCTGCTATTGTTGGTCGTTGGCTCCAGCTTGGTTCCCCAACTTACAGTCGCGTTACTGTTTTGAAGTCGGAAGAATACAAATGGTCATACCGCGGAAAAGATCATGCGGGTGGCGAATACCACGGATATATCATTTCACACCCCTACATCCTCATCCAACGCCCTCTCCAACGTCTCGACGGCGATCTTCACATCCTCGAACCGGTTATACAGCGGTACAGGGCTCAATCGGATCACATCAGGCCTGCGTTCATCCCCGACAACTCCATCCCTCTGCATACGTTCGAAAACCCGATCCATCGTTCCCGAGCCTACTGGGAGAATGAGAATGGACAGTTGACAACCACGATGTGCTGGATCGGAAGGGGTGAGAATACGGAAGCCGATCTTTCCCTCTGCTGGGCGATGGTATTTTGAAGCGGTGAGCAGATCGAAGAGATATTGAGTGAGCTTGAGGGACTTCTGTCGAAGAGCGTCTACGCCACCGCATCGATCGAGAATGTCGAGATGCGCTATAAGTGGAATGGTGGAAAAGACAGGTGGATTCGAGTGTTGATACCCTCCTGCACCTGGAATGGGATCGAATGTCGGGGACATTTGGAAACGGGTCGCCTTGTTCTGTCCCCACCATCCTGCGAGTCTGTGGGGAGCCACTTGGTAAGTAAATGGCCTGATATGTGTACCGGCGATACTCACCGCCGACCACCATCATCTAATCCATTCTTGATGTAAAATCCCGCGACTGCACCCGGTCCAGCATTAAGATATCTATGATTGGGTTCAGCATCAAACCCCGATGTTGTTAAACGTGAATCCCTTCCACTCACTTGTATGTACACCACGCGGCGAAATCTACTCCCCATTCAGACAGCTTGAGAGGCACGTTACCAACGGCATGAGCAAGATCCAGACCAAAGTAGCAACCCTGCGAAACCGCATTGTTAGCCATGGAGCAACCATACTTGATTGTGCTGTCGATCTACCTTCTCATGAGCCTTCTTGCATAGCGGTGGGATATCGAAGAATTGACCAGTGTAGTATTGTACGCCCGACAGCCAGACAACCGCGATCTGTTCGGACATCTCGTTAGACTCCTTCGGACTGGGGATATACTCAACTCGAACCCAAATCACCTGATCTCCTTCTTTCTCTATTGCAGCCAGAATATCCTCCGTCCGCAGCGTATCCTCACCCTCTCGAGGGCCAATGGCTATAATGGCATTATCAATCTGCTCTGGTAGCAAAATATGTTCGTGGATTTTGGGATGTGAATGGACTGCGTACTGTGAGGTTGGAAATGGAATAAGGAGTGATTGTCGTACGAACCATGGGAGAGTGCAGCTTACCCAGTCAGACGGGAATGCACCCTTCTCTATCAGGATCTTCCATCTCTTCTGGGTCGGTCGGTAGAAGGAGATGAAAAGGGTGTGGATGTTGGATGTTAATGTGGATGTGTGAGCGATTTCTGATTCAGCGGCGCCTACGATCGATGACGTCGATGTTAGAGCCCAATCTAGGACGGACAGGCAGAGTAATTGCTCTTACCGACCACCTTAGCAAGTCCTGGAATTACCGGATCATCTATGTCCTTCCATGGCCTCTCATGTGGATGATCGAAATGCCCCATGACCCCTCTGTACCGCCGGTGTTCGTCAGCTCAGATCGGCGATCGAAAGTAATTGGCATCCACTCACCTCTTGCTCCAAACATCAAGCTCTTGCTGCATCAGTGTTCTCGCTCTCTTTGGCATCAATCCGAGGGAATTCCCACAGAGGTAGACGGATGGTCCTTGACCTGAGTAAGAGCTCGTATCAGCTTTTTTGAAAACTAGTACACCGACCTCCACTTCCTCCTCACCTTGACCGCCCATTTCTGCTCGAACAGGAATCTCGAACTCGTCTCGGGTCCATGAGAGAGGGTCTGCACGATCCATAGCGATGGTATCCATGGCTAGTCCGGATTTAGATGGAGAGAGATGATGAGTGGGAGGTGAGTTCGAGGTCATGAGGGAGCCAACACTTTCCACCGATGAACATCTACCTATCTCCTCTCTCGGCGCCTTGGGCTTTGAGCCAAAGTTGACACGTCATTCGATATTCAGCGGTGAATTCCATCTCTTGTAGAGCTGGCTGTAACAAGTGTTGATGGCGACAATAATATCATATATACATCCAGTAACTCACTACATCCTTATCGTCCAACTGGGACGTAAGAATCGGAGATCATAGTCCTCGCTCACGCTCGCGACAGGCTTCCTCCTAAAGATGTACAACAATCAGCGTAAGCCGCGATGTCGCGAACTCTGTGCATCCAAAACGCTGACCCTCCCACTCCGTTTCTCAGCGCAAGGTATGCCACCAGGTGGCTTCCGACCACCATCTCAAGGGTTCCCCAACTTCCCACCTCCTGGACAAGCCGGAAACTTCCCTCCATTCCCGCCTGGTGGCCAACCACCGCAAGGCTTTCCTCGACCACCGTTTATGCAGAACGGCGCTCCTCCACCAGGTTTTCCTCCCTTTGCTCCTAATGCACCGCCAGGATACAATGGAGCACCACCCATGGGTTTCACTCCACCGCCCTATCCACAGCAACCAGGGATGCCACCGCAACAGATGCTAGGATCTCCACAACCAGGAATGATGGGGACACGGCCACCACCGATGGGGTTTAGACCACCCGGTGCAGCGGGCTTAGGGTTCTTTCCTCCTGGTCCAGGAGGAATGCCACCAAGACCTATGATGCCTACACCAGCTGGCTCTGGTGGCTCACCCGGCTCGATCGGAGGAGCAGGGACACCATTCGATCCTTATGCGGCAGGTTTGCCACGACCTCCTGCTATGGCTGACAATCCGAATTTTGTCAAAGCGGCTGTTAAGACGACGGCGGTGTTCATTGGTGGCATAGCTCCCGGGATCTCAGATGCGATCCTGACCGGTCTGATACAGGTGAGTCCGCGGTCGCTGGCTTGCGTCCTCCGCTTGCAGTAGCTGACCGATACATCTTTGACCGCAGACCTGCGGTCCTCTCCATGAGCTCAAGAGAGTCACCGGACCATCTGGCAAACCACAGGCGTTTGGATTTGCCGAGTTTGAGGATCCAGAGGTAGTGCTACGATGCTTGAAGTGTCTGAATGGCACGGAGTTGCCGGATCTGACACCTCAAGGAAGGTCTCAGGGTTTGTCGAAGAAGCTGGTGGTGAGTTGAATACAATCAAGACTGCCGGTTCCTTTCTCACACTTCGGCTTCACATCCACAGGTTAAAGCAGACGACAAGACCCGAGCGTTCCTCGACGAATACGAAAAGAGTATGATGCGCACGGAACACGACGACGAGCAAGATGAATCCGCCAGAAGACGTATCGACGGTATCATCAAAGCACTTCATGATCCCAACGCGGATCTTGCAGCTATCCTTCCGGCCTTCGCAGCTCCTGATGCCAATCCACAGAAGCAAGAGGATGCATACGAAGTACCCGCACATCTCAAAGATCTGGATGAGAATGAATTGCCGGAAACCCAAAGAGGCCACGTATTGGATCAGATCTCGATGTTCCGTGATCAGGCAGCCAAACGTGAAATGGACAGGAAGAAACAGGAAGAGAGAATGGAGCTTGAAAGGGAACAAAGACGGTATATACCCAATCAGAACCAACAGATTGGACCGGGTCGAGGTCCTCCCCAAGGCCTTGGACCGTCCAATATGCGAACATGGGGCGACCAGCGAGGCAACCAGGGTGGACAGGAGCAGCAGATGCGACCGATGGGAAGCGGTCCGCAATCATACAACCAGCCAGTGGCGTTCGTCAAAGGAGGCGGTATGGCAGCTGTGCCATTAGATGATATGACTGATGAGGAGAGAGAAGAGCTAAGAGTGAAGGAGAAACAAAGACGGCATGATGCGGAACTTCAGGATGTGAGCATCAAATCGAATGGCGTGCTTGGCGTTCCCGCTGACTTCGCCTCCTCAGCGCGAACGACGATTATTGCACCACGAGCGTTCCCGAATAAACAAGTTGACGAAAGAAGCGACGGACCTGAAATCCTATGATACTCAGGAGGAGGAGAGACGACGCAGGACCATGGCTAGGTTGGCAGAATGGGACGACGAAGAGCAGCGTGCAAAGGGACGAGAGGTGTTCTTTTCAGACCGGTGCGTGCCGCTTCTGCGTGAAACCATTGACCGTTCATACCTTACCCCTTGTCTTCTCCTACAGCGGAAGATGGAGAGCTGCACGACAACTGAACCGCCGTCGGGAATACCAGGACGACGTAAGAGATCGGCAACACGAGGAAGAAGAGACCGTTGCGCTTGAAAAGGAATCCGAGGACTTCCTGCAACGACAAATGCAAGAGATGGCGGACCTAGAGGTAAAGCAACGAGCTGCCGGCATGCTTTTCGACGACGCTGCGCCTGTCAAACTCGCTATCAGCGCCCATGAGGCCGCTACTACCATCAAGATCGAAGCACCAAAGCCAAAAGCGAAGCCAGCAGTTTCATTCGGTGGAGATGAAGATGAGGAGGAAGCGATCAAGAAGCGTCGCACCATTATCAAGCTCGATGACTCGGATGCCAAAGCTAAGAATGAAAGCAAGTTACTGGATATCAAAGCGTCTTTGCCATCCGAGTCGGCTGACCTGTTCAAATACAAGATCAAGTGGGAGGCAGTGCATGAGGTTTGTCTAAGGTCGTTGGGTCCTTGCATGGTGATAAGCTGACCACTTCGAACCCACAGCTCATTGAGTCCAAAATTCTTTCTTTCGTCCGCGATCGTATGACATATTTCCTCGGAGATTTGGAGGATGATGATCTCGTCAACTTCGTGATCCAGCTGCTGAAGGATAAGAGTGCGCCGGAAGCTGTGGTTGAGGGCGTAGAACCGGTGAGTGGGCTAATGGGTACCATCGCTTTCTGTACATTGAAAACGACTCTCATTTTCCCAGGTCCTTGACGAGGAAGCAATCGGCTTTACCTCTCAGCTCTGGCGTCTGCTGGTTTTCGAATCGGCGGCTTATGCTGCAAATGTCAAAACAGGCTCAATGCTGCCGTGAGTAGACTACCGACGCGCTGCGTGTAATTCTGTCCCGATGGCATGTTGGGGTCGTGTGACCTATATTATCGATGTCCATACATTGCACTTTCAGTACAACGAAGGTTTTGAACTGTATATGCCAAGGTGAGCATACTATATCCTACTGGGATGCAACGTCCGGGTACACGTCGAATCGTCGTTGGATGGTGACCGGAAGACCAGCTCGAGTTGATGCCAGTACTTGTGGGTCTAAGACAATGAATGACGCAGGGTGAGCTAGCTATGCACGCCTGCTAAGTAGGAGGAGGACTCGATCTCACCGATGTCCGCATAGACGATAGTGGGCTTCTCGTCCGCTTTCGCAATCACTTCGCCGCTATTGAGCATGGGGGCTTATCAGCAAGCGGTGAGCCTCCGACGACGGCCAGTGAGACTTACGTGGGGTTGACTACCATGGAATAGCCGTACTGTACCACGTCGAGCACTTTTGAGCGGAGCACTTGACGAGACTCTACATATTAACTCACTGCATGATAACTGGCTTCAATGTTTCGTGAAGGTGAGCACATGGCAACGAACATCTGATTGTCGACGGCTCTGTAGGGATAACGTTCGTGTGAGAGGAAACGCACCAACGCGTATGGCAATCAAACGTACCTTGCACGCTGTAGGAGCTCCCAATAGACCGGGCCAGTAGTGGTGCTGGATGATTTAGCTGAGTTAGCAGCCTCTCAGTCAGCCGCCGAGCGAGATGACGCTCACTTGAAGGCAGACGGGTAGATCATCGCTACGCATCCTTTTCGTGCTGCGATCATCGCCATCTCAGGGAAACGCTGAAGGTCCCTGGTTGTTTAGCTTGACAGGTAGATCAATCTCACGCTATGTTTGGCTTACAACATCGTAGCAGATGCCCAGACCGATCTTGCCAAAGGGAGTTTCGAACATGTTGAGCATGGTGCCACCGGTGAGTGTTTCACTTTCCTGAAAGGGTCCGTTTGGCAGTCAGTGGAAAGTCCTGCTACGTGAAGGACGCAAGTGATAAAGACACCTTGAAATACTGCTTGCCTGGGATATCAATATCGAAGAGGTGCACTTTGCGGTGCTTCACAATTAAATCGCCTGTGAGAAGCACACCACATCAGCATGAGAGGACCAACTGGGGGGTTAGCACGTACCTTCTGGGTTGTAAACAGTGCATGTGTTGTAGATCTTATCGGTGCTTTTCTCAATCTCTGGTATTGAGCCTGCGATCCATGTCAGTCAAAACGCCCGCATTGGCATGCTGAGTGCACAACTCACCTCCGATCAACCACACATTATTGTCCTTCGCCATCTTGCTCAGCGCTACCAAGCTCTCTGACCCGGAAAGATCCGCTGCTTTGGTTGGGAATGTATCTGGGATGGGTTCGGAATACTGACGGAACGCGGTGACGGCGTATGGGGAATTGAAGATTTCCTGGGTATTTCGACCTAGAAGTGTTGAGCTGCCGCCAGTCGAGAGGAAATCTGTACAGTCCCCACTCACCGGAAGCACTACCAAGTCAGCCTTGCCGTTGGTCACCGCTTCCCTGACCGCCTTGCTCGCCGTCTTCAGGTTCTGCGCCTTATCGGAACCCAGTCCGCCGAGCTGCACGAGCGCCAACTTGAATGATTTGGCTTGGATAGTCGCCATGGTGCGGAGTGTAGATGCTGTTATGGGTCTGGAGGTACGTAAGACGTTCCGTAGTGGTTTACTGAGAGCTGAGAGCATGTGTAGTTCAAGATGTTTGTCATTTGAATCACCAATTGGACTAAACGGAGCAGGCCACGTGGCTGGTCAACTGGGGCTAATCTGTGCCTGAGTCTTGCCACATTCTGATTATCAAAGTGACAAGTTGTAGTTATCACTTTGTGCTCTGGATCTCAGATTGCAGAATGTTTTGCTCTAGCATTCACCACCCAGCCTCAATCCTCTTAGCTTCAGCAAGCTCAATGAAGTTCGAAGAGTCAGAGATGAGCTTGCAGGCTTGCAGGCTTGGACGGGAGCCTAATTTGCGACCCTACGGTTACTCGCTGATGATAATTGACTGATACAGGTAATGGCCGCGACGAATCGGTAAGCAGCCTGCAACACATTGTCACTACGAGCAACTACAACAACAACAATAATCATAACAACAGCGATTTCTTACCACACCGCATGCCTAGATCAGCACACGTCGTAATCTTTGAGCAGATTCGCCCCAAAACATATCCCTCAGCGTCGACAGTCAAAATTCGGCGGCAGCAGCGAACATAGAAGCCCAGTGAGGTATCGAGACCCCTGCTTCAGCTGCAAGATGATTTTTTCCCAATCGGGATAAGTGATTCGGATTCCGGGTTCGAGACGGGTCGCATGCCTCCATTCATGAAACTCCTTTCGACAAGCTACTGCCGTTCAGACAGGGGTGTTGGCCAAGGGTGTAGGTGACCCACGTCCCATGTCCTCTTAGTACTCAATAACAATATCATCTCGTTATCCGCCGTCACTGATCATAGACAGTACGATGCTCAACAACGTATGTTGACGGGAAATTGGTTGGAGGGACCCAAGCTGACATCGTTGATTTTATTTTGGTATGGACAGGGCGGATACGATGATCACAGCATCGACCCAGCGATTTTGAGCATACAGGAAACAACATACGTCTTGCCAGTCTTCTTCGCGAAGCCTGAAGAATACCATGAATCCGATAGCAATGGAGCAGCTAATGAGGTAGATTCGGAAGTGGTGTCCCAGGAGCCTTCGACCAAATGACCAGAAACTCCAGAAGTTTTTGACCAAGAGGGGGGTCAGAGAAAAGATGAAGAGGCATCGAGCGTTGCAGGTGACGAAGACGAAGTCAATTTCGACGACTTCCTCAAATCTGACGACGAAGAAGAGGCCAGCAACAGTGAGTTAAAATGTTTTCTCCCGGATACTTCACAATGATTTAAGGTGTAATGGCGGGTCTTGAAGGTGCAGAAGAATCTCACAATGGAACAAACAAACGCAGCAGATGCAGCAGCTCATCTTCACCCAGAGGAGACCACCCTTCGAAAAGGAGCGCCCAGGGTACCGTCCCCTCGGTCTAGTTTCCCTTAAAGCCAGCAGTCTTTGTAACTCCTTCTCACACCTAATTTCACGCTACTCTCTTTGTCTCCTCTGCTTTGCTGAGCCTTGGCAGGAATTCCTAGACCGAACTGTGAGCATACAACTCTTCGCCGATTAGTCACCATGCCGAATGGGCAAAACAGGTTGTTTTGCCTAATCAACATCGTCTCAGATAGGATCGAGAGGAGTGTGTAACGATTTATCTTGGTAGTATCGGGATTTTGAGACGAATGGAAGGGAGTGATCAGTTGATCACGGCATTGGCGATGAAGCGGCGCACGCGGTGATGGTGATGACGTTGGTAATCAATACTCGTGGCAATCCGCAATCTTGTCGAGATGGGAGAGCAATTGCGAAGGGTCTCGGGAGGCGGAACGGAACGAAGAGGAAGATGCGTGAGTGCGTGAGTCGCATAAGAGAAGGAGGCGAGTGTCTTGATCTGAGTGACAAGAGTCGATGGACGAGGCACTCACAGTGTCTTCGGTACGAATCGAGAGAGTCCAATTGACAGGGTGTCACGACTGACGATCCTATTTCTGAAAGAGATGTGCCAAGGCGATTCTTGCGATATTCCACAGCAATTGGTTGACCGCTGGCCGTTCGGTAGCCTTATTATCAAAGCACTTTACACTTGAATATCCACCAATTTGCACATGTGTGCCGAAAGACCAGCGAGCTAACCATCTTATATGGAGATAGAGCATTTATCCAGCCAATGGCACATGCCATCCTGCACTACATCCTCTTGTCAGTGATTCGTCATGAGTATACAGCTTTGTTGCGTCCTAAATGACTAGAATCGCACATTTCACTAACCTTGGCAATGAAGCGCATTGCTTCTGGGAATATGCTTGTCCTTTAAGATGCTGGTACGGCGGAGGGTGGGAGTCGACTTGGCTTCATTGGCAGGTCTCTGTCTGGCGAAGAAAGACCGTCATGGCGTAGTGGAGGAGAGGCCGATGGACTACGAGCTTGAAATGATAATGATGAATTTTGATCGGACGTCAGCCGTCCGATATCGTCGTCTGTTAGATCAGGCATCTGACACAATTGATAGTCATGGTATGGCCCATCGATGATGGAAACTATGCTTCTAATGCCATCGACAGTCCCACCGAGCAACGTAGCAACCATGTAGAATTTCGATCAAATCTCTACTCCTGTGAAGAGTCAGGCTTTCTATACAGGTGGCGCCAAGTCCCGTCTCTCCCATACCTGCGGAGACCACATAAATGTCAGCCACGCGCTATTTGACAGTCACCCCGCATCAATTCCCACTTACCTGGACGACCGTCTCACCCAAGAAGACCATCTCCTTTCTAACGTCCTCAACTTGCAGATCCTGTAATGCGTACCATTTCTCCGAGTCTCCGCCACCGCCTCCAGCACGTAGGTGGATCTTCGGCGATGAAGCATCTTCCTCACGTCAGTTTCGCGAGCCTCCATGAAAAATCGACAACAACCAAACCCACCTTCCAACTCGTCTCCCCCTCTTCCTTGGGATCTGACTTCTTGGTCACTCCTGGTCCTGTACCAGAGCTGCTGGTTGATGCCGCTGTTGAGTCGTGCGGTATGTTCGCGACAAGGTCGTACAACGACTGGATAGGGTCTGATGGCTTGGGGTCCACGTCTACCGGAGCCAAGACATTAGCTAGCTACTTCCACTCTTTCTTGTATCTCGAAGCACTCACAATCCCTCAGATCAACGCCCCTCAGCGGGAAATTGACAATCGTCGGGTTCTTCTCCTCCACAAAATTGTTCTTCGTGAACCTTTTGATATGAAGGATCAGGTAAGGTGGTAGTCTCGTTAGATGATGGCGTTTCAGCGTATTTCCGAATTCTTGAGTGGTCATGCCATCGAATTTGGAGAGAATAGTGGAGAGTGGGACCTGAGGGATGATCTTCTTTTCGTTGAGATCTTGGAACAGCGGGGTCGGCGGAAGGTCGAGGGCGAGGAAGAGGAAAGGTGAGCGGATGGTTTTGATGTCTACGAGGAGAGGAGGTGTTGAGTACCGATTTCGAAGTGGTCAGCGATAAAAAGCACTCTTACCTCGACTGATGTCGAACGCCGGTCTAGCCAGCTGCTTGTTTACGATAACGTCCTGCGTCTGTATCCGTACCTCTCCCTGGAAAGTCCTATAGATGACGCTCGAATTCGGTCTTTTACTTCCACCCAGATCTCTATGCAAGGTGTTCAACAACCAACCCAAGAACGCTACCGGATCACCTTGTTCCGTGATCTTGTACCTTCCCTCGGATCTCTTGAGGACCTCCTGCAAAAACTCATGCGGACTCGCTTGAGCTTTGAACAACCTCGGATTCCATACTCGCTTCGCCAGTTGAGCTAGACGTTTGACAAGTTCAGTCGGTGGTGGTTTGGCTGTCTCGAGGAGTTGCGGCGTATTAGGATCGAGGAGGAATGTCCGAATTGGTGGGACATGTAATATCAGGTGAATGATGACGTTGGCATAATCATTCGCTCGAATGTTATTGAGACCGATGAATCCGGGTAGGTAAGGAGTTCCTGCGAGGGTGAACGATGGACGAGATGGAAGGAGGGATAGAGAGGGAAGGATGGATGGCGTGTAGCGCGGGTTCAGAACGTGGACAATGTCGTTGAGAGACGGGTCCGAAACGAGGTATCCTTCTGGAAGGACATAGAACTGGGAAAAGTCACCGGGCCAAGTCAATATCGGAGTCTCACCGCCCACGGAGCCAAGACCAAACGACGCGCTCACCTTCTCCGTCTGCAGGTTCACCCAAACCCTATGATTTTCACCCACCGCATGACGATAAGCCCAACTTCCTTTGCCTCTACCTTGGAAATATTTCCCGCACACGAGACAGCAGTAAATGTTGATGTTGGATAGGGATTTCGAGCAGAGCCGTTCAAAGTCGAAATCGAGGTTGGTGCGGGAGATCTGGCGGAGGCGACGGAGATGGATCAGCGGCTTGGAAGTTACGAGAGGAGACTATTAGGAGCTCACCGTGTCAAGATACATATCCTTTCTCGACAAGTCCTCTTCCTCTACATATTCGTCCTCCTCTTCGTCATCCTCTTCGTCCTCTTCTACCGCCGCCTCCTTCCCGTGCCCATTTTCCACGCCGTCTTCGGTCAATACAGTAGCTCCATTACTCGGGGAGGGTTCATCCGCCGGAGGAGGAGGAGGTGACTGTGGTGGAGGCGGCGGTGACCTGGATGGTCCAGCTTCAGATTCGTTGGTGATGGTGGTGTTGTTGTCCATGAGCTTGAGCCGTTTAGCTGGAGATGGGCCTGGAGGAGGCGATGGTGGTCTACCCGAAGGCGATGAGGCCATGACGTGGGTGAATATTCTAGTGGATGATGTCTTGTAATGCAATGCGAATGAGGGATCGAAGCAGAGTTGAGACGACCAACGTCGATGAGATGAATGAGCCGCGCCTTGAATGAGTTGCTTGGGCGTTGTACTCATTCATCCTCACGTGCAAAAGTATATATCTCAAACGGACTTAGCTGGTCTCAATTTCCATGTCATATCAAAGGTCGAGCCGCACATGAGCACACCCTTACATCTTTCTCAACTATTCCTATTCAGTACTACCAGTTACTTTCGAGATTCTTTTCAGACGATACCACACAAGCAAAGAGGGGGAGAGTTGCACAATTAGATCCTAAGAAATCGAGAGGGGAAGAGAATCGAGTAAACTGGACGAAGGGGGAACGAGGCGCTTAGTAGCCCTGGCCACCAGCTGGATGAGGGGAACGAGGGGTCAGATGTTGTTATATGACGAGGAATATACCATGGACACTCACCGTAACCACCCTGGGCACCACCTGGAAGTGACAATGGAATGAGAAGCCAAGCGGTCAGCGTTGGTTCTTGAGCATATGGACATCCGCACCCTCTAAGCCACGATCGCACGTCCAACATCTCGCATGTGCATACCCACCTTGACTACTACTCGAGTCGCCTTTACCGCCACCGTAACCCGCGCCACCAGCGCTGTATCCCCCTGCACCGTAGTTGGGACCACTGTAACCACCACCGTAGCCTGCCAAATGCCGAAAGACAACCGAAAACCAAGCGAAAAACACCAGAATCCGGAAGAACAAGCACCACCACCAAGTACCGCGAGTCCCATCGCCGAAACATTGTCCAAACAAGAGAATAATGCCCAAGATTCAAAGAAGAGTTGCATAAACCCAATTGAGAACGCGGGACCGAGGGAGACCAGCGAAGCGGAAAATGGGGGAACGAAAACAAGCAGAAGGTTTTAAGTTTCCAAGACACCGAAAACGCGAGCAACCACCACCACCACGACGTCAAAGCGCACAAGGGCGACGCCTCCCTATCCAAAGACAAGGACTCTCTCTCATGACAATCGACACCAAAGCGACTCTTGCACCAATCAAGGCCAAACAGAAACGAGGAAAGTGAGACGTACCGCTCTGACCACCGTATTGACCACCGTAAGCACCACCGCCCTGAGCAGGAGCACCGCCGTAGCTACCACCTTGAGCAGGTCCGCCGTAACCACCTGCTGAAACCGATGCGAACACAGAGCCCCAATTACAGATTCAGGAGAGGAGAGTGATAGACGGGCGCAAGTTGAGAAGCCGAATTAGGGGAATCCGAACCGATGCAAGATTTAGAATCCACAGCGACAAGATCGATAAAAAGAAGATCAAGTCGAGACCCCAAGCGTTGAGACGGGAAAGCCGAACGGAGAAGCGGACGGGAGCAGGAGATAAAAAAAAAAAGGAGAAGAGAACCAAAGCATGAGAAAACCAAGCAACCAAAACCGGTCCGCCACACGCGAAAACCACGACAGAGAAGAAACAGAAGAACACCAACCTGGAGCACCACCCTGGTAACCACCACCCTGGTAACCACCCTGGGCACCACCACCGTAGCCACCACCCTGGTAACCACCTTGTTGACCACCGCCGTAACCACCGCTCTGGTAACCACCTTGTTGACCACCACCGTAGCCACCACCACCACCGTAACCTGATTGTGTGCAGTGTGCAAAGCGCGAGTGCAATGAGAAATGAGGATGAGAGGACGCCGATGACGTGAGAACTCACCACCACCACCACCACCACCGTAACCGGAGCTACCACCGTAGCCACCACCACCACCACCTGGAGGCTTGGAGTTGGCGAGGTTGACCTGGGGGAATACGAATGGACAATTAGAAATATTGCTCCTCGTCGTCCACGACCTCGCTCGCTGGCTATAAACTCACCCTGACGTTTCGGCCATCGAGGTCTTGCTCGTTCATGCCAGCGATAGCGGCATCGGCCTCAGCGGGAGAGGCGTAGGTCTGGTAGAAGCGGAATGAGAAGGTAAGCGATGGGCGTTAAGCGGGAGGACGCGGGAGGACAGGGAAAAACAGAGAGAGAGCGAGCCCTTTTGATACATGATATGGCATGAAAAGAAAAAGGATACGCACGACGAAACCGAAACCCCTTGAACGACCGGTCTCTCGGTCCTTCATGACGATGCACTGTTGAAGTGGAATGGATTTTGAAGTTGAAAGGAGAGGACCAATAATAGTACGACGCGACACGGTAACGGAGAGATCGACGAAGGGACAACGAAGATCCAGATACGAGATGGGTAGAGAGGTGTTTATATAGAGCGAGTGATTGAAACGAAAGAGTGAACCACGATACCGCCGGGAAACATCACGCCGGACGATCGACCAGAACGAAATTTCAAGTTAACCGAATCCAATGGCAAGACGTGGCGGCAGGAGAATTTGACGCGAGAGACGAGAGACGAGAGAGCGATGTCGAAGTATAGAGATGACGGAGAGACGAACGGAAATGCACGTAACAGAGACGGCAAAGAAGAGGAGGAGGGAAGAGCGAATGCAGGAACGACGAACCGAGACCAGAGCGCCCAAGATAAAAGGAAAAAAAAGAACGAATCCCAAGGCCCAACGAGAGAAAAAGAGACATGTACGGAAAGCAAGAGAGAACGCATCAATATAATCGGTTCCCAGTGTACAGTGTAGGAAACCACAAGCCGGGTGCTGATCAAGCAAGAACGGATTGTGGGAGAAGATACGAACGTCGGTGACTTGCCCGTACTGGGAGAAGGTCTGGTGGAGGATATCATCCGTGGTGTTCCACGACAAGTTTCCTGAAAAAAAAGGGAAAAAAAAAAACAAAAACAGATGCCAAGGAAACGAGAAGCCGTCAGAATGGGAGGGATATAGGGCACAAAGAGGAGGACCATGTGTAGTGCTCACCGACGTAAACCTTGGCAGCCATTTTAGATTGATAAGTTTGAGTAAGAGAAGATGAAGATGAGTTCGAGATGAAGTAGGGAAAAAGAGAAAGGAGCAAGATCCGCAGGCAAAGGAAAGGGGACGGGCGATTTGTTTTCTCGATTTTCTCACAGGGCAGCTCCACGGGTTGGGCGGGGGGGCCACCCGTGAGAAAGGTCGATAAGGAGTATGGGGTTCGCCTCATTTTTGCGCTTCCAAGTGGACCATCACCCCTTCGCCACTCGCTCTACTTTCGCATGCCATGGGCCATAAGACACTCGTCGTATCTACCTCGTAAACAAAGATCGGACACATAAACATTCACCTTATAACTTAGAACAGGCACACACTGTCGAAGGGCCAGGCGAAGGATCAGTTCCACATCAGGTGTCATGGGTCTGAGGGGTAGGTACCACCCCCAGATCACTTACAAATTACTTGGGAAATCCGTCCGCCCAGGCTGCCTCCTAGCTTCGTCAAGAAGCTCTCCTGTTGGATTGTCATTCATGAAGGGTCAGCGATGCAACACTCGGGCAGGCAGCGCTGGAACAAAATAATAAAGGCGCTCACCACTCCACCATCCATCGGCGGGCGTATGAGTGACAGCGATAATATCACCGACTTGGAAATCAAATTCGGCCTCTGCGGGAAGACGATTGAGGGTCAGGAAGGATCACAGGTCAAATGACAATATCCACCCACCGCTTTGAGCTTCGTAATCGTACAGCGCTTTGACTGTTCGATGTAGAGTGTCAGAACCATCATGATCTTGAGCCCTCTCCCCTTCAGGCTCTCCTGGTAAATCCAGACGCACCATCTGAGAACGAAATATATTAGATCTCAGTCTGTCACACCACGCCAATCCTCGCACTCACAAAACAAGATCGGCTGCCCCGTCGTCGAATACTGTCCAGTAGGTGGAGCATCCACGGGTGCTACAGGCGGTACAGGACTGGGTGACCTATTCGGTTGTTGCTGTTGCTGTTGCTGTTGATGATTCACGGCGAGATTCGGAGATGCCGCGCGTGCATAGGCGTTCTGTGGCACCGGTTGTTGCTGTTGAGCAGGAGCTGGATAGTAACTCGCCTGAGCTGCAGCAGGAGCCGGTGATGGTGCTCGCGCGTACGGGTGGCCTTGTTGAGCCGTCGTCGTCGTCGTCGGTGATTGATACATCGCTGGTCCAGTGCTGACCGGTCGATGATGCCCATTAGGCTGGCTCGGACTAACCACCGTCGCTGCATATTGCTGAGCTGGCGTTTGAGCGGGTTGTGGTACGCCAGCAGGCGGGGCCATCGGGTTGTAACCTCGCGGAGGCATGCCGAACGGCTGAGAGAATGGTCGACCGTATTGATCGTAACCTACTGCCGGAGTTCCTGCATACGGCACGTACGTAGGTTGAGGAGAAGTGGAGTATTGAACCGGGGAGTGGACCTGAGCACCCGCCGAGGAAGGCATCGAGCCGTACTGCATCGATGATCGATTGTTGAGCGACAGAGGAGCGGTCTGAGGGGATGGAGAGTAGGCGGTGTAGCGAGACGGCATTGTGGACGATTGATAGGCCGGTTGTTGAGCTGCCTGTGGCTGCGGTGGCTGTTGCTGCTGAGGTGGAGGCTGTTGACCGTGACCTTGCTGACTCCGAACATATGAGCCGCCCGGTGTATGCGCTCGTTGAATCGCATCGCCAGAATAAGGGGATGGCGCTCGAGCTGCGTTCCCGGAGCCGATACCAACGAACCCCTCCCTCGCAGGAGACTTGGGAACCACCTGCGCCGGCGCACCAACCGAATGAGCTCTCGAGTGACGACTCGATATGGAGCCCGCCCGAGACGGTCCTCGACTCGTCCTCTCGCCAGGGAATGCCTGGTGATACTGACCCAGTATCTCGTCGACGTGAGACGGTGCCTGTGTGGGAGCTTGCATGAAAGCAGGAGAAGGCGTCCGGGGAGCGGCAGACCCGACGGGAGTTATCGGTCTCGCTCCCGGATGCGCGCCAACCACGCCTTGAGCCGCGGCGTTGAAATCCGTGGGCTGGCCTGGATTATATCCTCTACTCGCTCGCTGATCATGCTCCGCACGGGAGCGAGCTAAATCGGCGGCAGTATGTCCAGCCGTAGGAGGCACGAGAGTGGCATCGATGGAGTTGCGACCGCCGCCCATTTGCCCTTGGTAGGACATGCGATTGCTTGTTGGCTGTTGCTGCTCCATCGATCGAGCCTGTGGAGCTGGCGACTTAGGGGCCGTAGGGATACCCTGGATACTATTCCTAGACGCTGGGTGCGTCGATTCCTGTCGTCTCGTTGACGTTCCACGTCGGATACTGCCTGCCGGAGGTGGATCGCGCCGCAGTTCCGCCAGTGACCGCGCGACGGGGTCATCCTCTTCGTTGTTCATTTCGCCATTCTGCTGCCTAAACGCAGCGGGGCCGGTCGGAGCAGGACTGCGCGTATCAGCTGCAGATGTCGGTCGGTTAAAGGCAGAAGGTGGTCGAGGAAAAAAGGTTGGGATGGAGGATGTCGGCTGAGTGGCGGCAGGCTGTGGCGCAGGTGACGCCGCATGGTCGACAACGGGTTGCGCTGTCGCCGACCGAGCCGTCATTCCAGGCATAGCGACACCTCCGAATGTCGCCGATGGCGGCTGTCCTGGCAAAGCCGCTTGCATCTGCTCTGGCGATTGCGTCTGCAAGTTCGCGTTTGGAGGCGGCACCGGTTGGGCGACCATGTCGACGGATTGTGGCGGAGCAGACCTACTTTGCTCCGCTGGGGGTGGCGGCATAGGAAGCTCAGGTTCTACTGGTGCCTCGTATCGCGCTCCATGATTTGGTAGGTGAGCCGATGCTCGAGTGGTTTGACGAGTGAACTTGGCCGTTCGACCGGGGCGTTCGCTGTACATCTCACCCTTGGAGTAATCGACGTATGGCGGTGGGTCTGGCGTGTATATGTTTCAGCCACAAAATTTCCTCGCGGATGAGTAGCACATGCAACGTACCTGGAATGACGCTTCCCGTTCCGTAGCTTTTTACGAACGCTTCGATGTCATTCGCCGACTCGAATCCCTCCAAGGTGACTCGAACGCGTTCGCAGGACTGAGTGAGCGTGGACAGGCTTGATTAGATGATCTCCTCTCTGGATTGTTCCCAATTTGACTCACCTCATCATCCGTCACGCAAATGCTTGAAACGGCGTTTGCATACAACCAAACATTATCCTTGATGAACTCCATTCTTTCCTCTTCGAGGTCTTGAACATGCTGTGATATCCCAAGGGCGACAAATCAGCAGATGATGCATCCAGCTAAACCCCTGCCAAAAACCCACATCACAGAATCCCTTCCAGTCGCTCTCCCACTTGACGCTCATCTCCTCCAAAGCCCTGACTTGCAACCTAAAGTCCTTCTCGTTGTTGCCTACGGTCGCTTGCACCTTTTCCATCTGCTTCTGCAGCTTGTCCAGCTCTTTACCCTGAACGATGGAGGAATTCGCAGTGTACGCGTTGATTCGCAGACAATCTTGTTCGTAGCGCTCGCGAGCTTTGGAAACGGAGGCTTCTAGGGATGATTTATGCTTGAAGGTCTTTTCGGTGTTGGCTTGGTACTAACGAAGGACACTCAGGTGATTGTTCAGTGCCTGAACCTGTCGTGCTGAGCGATGGGCCGCCCCGCCCACTCACCGTCTTCTTGAGATTTGCCAATCGTCCAGCGAATTCACCGGTCGGAGCCTGTAAACCATCCGTATCGGTACAGTTCCACTTCACCGCTCTTTCACGAGACCCACCTCCACGTCTCGCTTGATCTCCAAAGCTAGCTTGACTCTAGCTGCTGCTTGTTTCTCAGTTTCCGTTCGCAGTGAGTCGAGGCATTGTTTGAGATCGCTTTGCGATGATGGAAGGTATTCAGCAATTAGACAACGCATGGCGCGTCGAATCACCTACCCAATCTCATCCTTTCCCAAACTCGTCCTGGCTAGCTTGGTCAATCGTTTTCCGTAGTCTTCCTCGATAGCAGCTCTGTTGATGTTGGAAGAGGAAGC
Source organism: Cryptococcus sp. T15_22C (assembly GCA_017654825.1). NCBI lineage: Eukaryota > Fungi > Basidiomycota > Tremellomycetes > Tremellales > Cryptococcaceae > Cryptococcus > Cryptococcus sp. T15_22C. Next base: position 357,921 of record JADPYA010000203.1, on the reverse strand, counting down.
CAACCGGAGATCAGCTAGAAACACAGGCACCCCACACCTCCTTTACGCAGCAAACAACACCCACCTTTCCTTCCAAAAAGTCTTTAACTCTTCAACCGTCCTTCCCGACGCTCTCAACCTCGCCATCAAAACCTCATATCCAGCATCTCCAGTCCCCCAAAATGCATTACAAAAATCCAGCTCTCCTCCTACATTACCACCGATTGGATTCGAAGCATCGTGATAGAATTGAGCGAGCGAGTTAGTCGAGTTTGATCGACGGCCAAGGAAGGATTGGGATGTTGATGAAGAGTTCATTATTGGGGTGTTTGGGTGGGCCCGCAGGCGAGAGTTGGTACGTTCGTGGTCGTCAAGATGAGAGAAGGAGATAGATGGTTATGGAGACTCGGGATGGTGATAGTCAGCGCAAGAACGTCGTCGATACCCTCCCTGGTGATGAGAAATATCGTTGAGTGAAACAATAATAACGACTCAGAACGATTTCCACAGCAAATGACGTTCAAAGGGTTGGCTTGCCAGGGGGCGATGCACGCGAACACGTGAAACTGAGACACGCGACTTGATTACGTCAGCGCACGCGCGCCGGAGCGGGGGGGGGGGGGGAGCCGAAGCGAAGAGATTGCCGATCGCCTCGGGGTGGTAGAAATTGAGTCAACCAGGTTAAATTGTTGGGCAATATTTGTCCTACTATATCACAGCTGGTCTGGGATAAACAGGAGTTTGAAAAGTCATTGCTGCATCATTGAACTCCTCTCACGATGCGATACTACAACGCTTACCAGCCTGCACCACCCCCATCACCCCCACCTCACAACGCCCACCTCGACACCCCACCCGAGTCATACGACCTGAACTTCCTCGGAGGAGATGTCTACCCACTCCAGACTGATAAAGTCGCTCTCATCCCTTTCATCCCGAATCTTCACGCCGAGGCTTATTACGCTCAGATCAAGGGGAATCAGGATCTAATGAAACACATGCCGTATCACCCGAGGTTGGAGAATGGGTTGAGTGAGACTTGTGCGGCCATCGAGAATGCAATAAGGAGTCCTTCGGTGAGATTCTAGCGTCTTCTTGTTCTGTCAAAAGTATTGGTTGAGAACAATGCTAAATACCCGTGTCAACTCCATCAGGGAACCATCCTCTATGCGATCTTCGACCTGACCAAACCACCCGCTTCGACATCCACCACACAACCCTCAAACCTACCACCCTCTCATCCCCCACTCTCCTCCCTGGCAGGTGTGATTGGTCTCCTTAACGTGAATCGCGAAAACCTGGTAGGCGAAATCGGCCACATCGTCATCCTTCCTCAATATCAACGGACCCACATCTCATCGCATTCCATCGCGTTGCTCATGCATTACTCGTTGGACATCCATACCATGCAAGTCTGGTCTGCAAAGGAGAACAAGTTCATTACTCCTCCTCATGGTGTAGCAGAAAAACCACTCGGCCTACGTCGGCTTCAATGGCAAGCTCACTATCACAATATACCTTCCCAGAAGTCTGCTGAACGACTCGGATTCCAATACGAGGGTATAGCACGATGTCAAAGGGTGTTGGCGCACAATCAGACTCACGGGGAGGTTGGAAGAGACGGTGATGGTGGATTAGGAGTCAGTAGGAATAGTTGGGTAGGAGCGATTACTTGGAAGGATTGGGAAGGGGGATTGAAAGAGAAGATCGACGGATTCGTTGCTAGATGATCAATAAGAGGTTCTAGAATAGAACTATAGAATCTGCATTGCGTATCAGGACTGTTTGCTCGTATTTCTTTTAGCAGGCTGAAGAAACATGGACATGAACATCGCTATCTATCCCCCCCTCGCCACCCAAAAAACCTTCGGCGGTGCGACGGATATACCCGGAAGAATTGTCCTTCCGATATGGAGAGTTATATCGGGGCGGAATAGGTCGTTCTAAAGACTTTTGCAGAGTGTGATTGTCAACACAGACATCATTCTGGAATACTACTGCAACGGACGTGATAGGTCGAGGATGACTATACCCATTCAAAAACGCATTGAGGTGGAATATGAATTCGATCCAATGGGTGCGTGTTCTGGTCTTTCGTAGTCAGTTTAACACCAAGCTGACACCCTCCACTCCCACGTCACACAGACCATTCTGCAACCCTTCAATGCCTAAAGAACACAACTCGTCTCGCTATAGGTCGCTTACAAGAGCTCGTCGAGGCAGCTAAAGACCCTACACCACCAGATGAGACGGAGATGGATGATTGCTGTGGGAATCGATGTACCCCTTGGTGAGAGTTTTCCGCGTCTTCCCCTCGTCACCATTTCGCTCGGCTGATTGTTTGGGGATTCTTTGAGTAACAGTGTAAAGACGCTTTTCTGTGAGAAGAGGGATATATGGTCGGAATGCGAAGAGGCGAGGGAGGAATGTGAGAGGAAGGCTATGGAGGTATCGAAGAAGGATGTTAAGCAGAGAGAGGAATGTGAGAGGACGACATCGTTGGAGGTGGGAAAGGATATCGTCAATCAAGAGCAGCAGGAAGAACTGGCTTGAGGACAATCCCCTTTTCTTGGTGCCTAAGACTCCACTGCTTGAAGCCGGCTTCAATTCCGACACCCTCAACCGCCGTCCGGCCTGGATATCTCCATGTTCACCACGAACAGCATCCCAAAAGGACAGGTTGGAAGTGACATGACAATATCGGCTTGATTAATAGCGAAGTAGCGACCACTTGGACCACAAAAGGATACAGGAAGGCTAATAGAAACGCATGGAGATCTGAGCCACGGTGAGAGTTCGAAAATGCTAGGAGCTCGTTTGGGGGCAAGTGAGGGAAAGCTGAGTACATTTGTCCCCGGATTACAGACCATACGGACAGAGTGACAAGGTATTCAAAGCAGAAGTCATCCAAGGTAGAAGCCTAGGAAGCAGGAAGTTGTTTTTGTTCATTGAGTAAGAACCACTCCGAGGTTGACCGGTAAATTCAAGATGGTGCTCGCGGTCACCGTAGCCCGACGCGAACACCGGCTGCCGGTGCCATCCACATCGCAATCGTCAATATCCTCGCATTAAATTACATTATGTCAATGTAGTATCTAGTATAGTACAACTAACAATTCCAAGTCATATCGAGTCCATCATGTCCATCATGTCCATTCTGGCCACCATCTCATCCGACATCACACGCATCCTCTCCTTCCTCCCTTCTATAACCTTTCTGAATGCCGTTGGAACAATCATCCTCCTCATAGCCGGAGGTGCTTTCTATCAGATTTTCTGGAAACAATGGATGTTGCCGTACAGGAATCTACCGGGTAAGTATCCATGTGCACGAGAAGCAAGCTCGAGTGGGTATTGAATATTAAGCGGTGCGCTTCAGGTCCATGGCATTGGAGCCCAATCCTTGGATCTATGGGTCCAGTTATCAAGTAAGTCTCCTTTCTCGATATTAGACCGCTCGGCCCAATGCTTATCCTTGACACTCTGACAGAGCCGAACCAGGAAAACAACACAAGCTATGGATGGAACAATATGGCCACACTATGTGTACGTCCATCCCATCCACCTCTATCCTCACCACCTACGCTAAACTCCATTCCATTCCTCACAGACTACACCGGTTTCCTATTCGAGCCTCGATTCTTCACCACCGACCCTCAAGCACTTCAATACATTCTATCCCATGCGGACGATTTCCCTAAATCTGAAGGTATCAGGAGGAGTTTGGCGGATATCTTGGGGAAGGGAGTGCTCTTTGCGGAGGGAGCGGATCATAGGAGACAGAGGAAGATTATGAATCCGTAAGTCAGATTGTGAGGTGGGTGGTTTAGAGGTCAAGGGAAAGACTGAATGGTTCGGGATGGTGGCGTATCCATGAATAGGTCGTTTGCGCCGAATCAAATCAGAGATAATCATACTCCAATCTTCCTGAACAAGGCATACGAGGTGAGCCTTCTATTTTCACATCGCAACGCTCCTGCATTCTCACCTTCTTTGACCGGTCTCCTCAAGCTCCGAGACTGTTTCAGCCGTCTAGTACCCGAGTCTTCCGCCGAATCAGCCCAGATCGACATCTATCAATGGCTCGGCAAATGTACACTTGACGTGATTGGTTTGGCTGGGTTCGATTATGATTTCGGAAGCTTGAGTAATCCGGACAACGAGTTGGCAAAGGCGTTTGGGAAAATGTTTTCTGCTTCTACGGTGAGTCTGAAAGGTTGGAAGTTGCGAGCTTGCAGTGGGACTGATGCGTTGATATGATATAGACTATCACTGCAATGGCGATTCTCCAGTCGATCGTTCCTGGTCTCAACAAGATTGTGAGTAGGCAACGTTGAGCGCAAGTCGTACATGGCTCATGTGTGACGCACCATATAGCCAACCGAAAGAGTGAGAACGCAGCGAGCTAGTCTCGCCACCACTCGAAGAATCGGTAAAGTGAGTTGGGAAAGCGTATAAGTGAACTTTATCAAACATTCCAATTGATCTCGCATCATGATCATCCAGGAACTCATCGAGAAGAAGAAGCAAGCCGTTCTCGAGAGCACTGCTGAGGGTGAAAAGGGAGGGAGCTACATTGGCAAAGACCTGTTGTCTGTCGTCGGTGAGCCATCATGAATCTGCCGAAGCGCTTCAGATACTGACCTTTATTCATCACACGCAGTCCGAGCTAACATGGCACATGACCTCAAGGAATCTCAGCGGATGACCGACGAAGAGATGCTAGGTCAGATCACTACTTTCATGCTCGCTGGTCAGGAGACTAGTTCCACCGCCCTCAATTGGGGTCTCTACATGCTCTCCCTCCATCCGGACGTTCAAGATAAGCTTAGGGAGGAACTGGTTTCCGTGCAGGAGGATATGCCATCGATGTGGGTTGTCCAGTGAACGAGTGACGGTCGTGCAATCGCTGAATGTACCCATCGCTTGGGTAGGGACACGCTCAATTCCCTCGAATACCTCGATGCCTTCGTTCATGAGGTGTTGAGGCTTCTCGCTCCAGTTCCATCGACACGTCGGGACAGTGTTGTCGACTCTGTCATCCCGTTAGGGAAGCCAGTCAAGGGTCGAGACGGAAAAATGATCCACAGCGTGTTCTTGCCCAAGGGAACCCCCGTCATCATTCGTGAGTGAAGTCGCATAGGCAAGTAGAGTACTACCTCGCCAACCTGTTTCTCACCAAAGCCATCATCAATACCAACACTGATCCCGAGATTTGGGGAGAGGACGCGTGGGAGTTCAAGTGAGTTTCCCCTTCTTGACAATCAGCCTCTTGCGAGCTGATGCAATCTACCTTGAGGCCATCTCGATGGCTCAAAGGGGCAGATGGAGAGGTACATGCCGTCTCGGAATCAGTACCTGGTGTATGGGGTAATCTCATGACTTTTATAGGTATGTAGAGAGTATGAAAATTCCGTTACGGTATCATACATTAACAAAATTATCTATGCTCAACAGGCGGACCACGGGCGTGCATGTGAGTTGGCAAACACTCGCGTAAAAAGCAGCGCAGATCTCTAACGTCTGCGGTACACTTCAGCGGGTACCGATTTGCCCTCGTCGAGATCAAGGCCATCCTCTTCGTGCTCATTCGGAGCTTCGTCTTCGAGGCGGTTCAGCCAACAATCGAAATCGAGAAGAAGACTTCGTGAGTGCCAATCATGTGGAGAGTGGGTGCAATGTATATCTGACGCTGTTGCTGCAGACTGGTTACTCGACCTGTCGTCAAATCCGAGAAGGAGAAAGGGGCTCAGATGCCTCTGATGATCCGAGTTGTGTCGTAGAAAGATCGTAGAATCAGTCTACTTGTCGCTTCGTTGGTGTGTGTGTGTGTGTGTGTGTGTGTGTGTGTGATACTAGGCCCCTCAACCTATTCATTTTTTGGGACACTGTTGGTTTGACAGGAATGCCCTTCATTCTCAAACGTGAGATGGCAAAATATAAAGCACGACGACGAACGTGTATTGGCATTATACGGGAAAGGACATGGGATTACGTTGGATACAGCTTTTAACTTTTTTGCTTTGGATTCATATCAATTGAGTTGATTGTATATCTCCGCCTCGCTTGATTTGTGTGTAGCTAAGGCTCAAAAGGCTTGCCGAAATGAAGAGAAAAAAAATCGAGACCTCTCATCCATCTATGCATTGCTTGTTGTTTCGTTTCCTTGTTTCCAAAGAAAGATTTACTCCCACCTCTTGAATCGACCCTTGGCGATGATGGATCTAGCGGTCATGTTTTTTCCAGCAGACGAGGACATGTTGAAAGGAAGGGTGGTGTTGAATGCGGATTCTTTGATGCTCATTGGGAGGGTGACATCTGAACGGGGGGGGGGATACCGAACATTCAGAACAGAACCTGATTGGACGCGGGGTTCACACTCACTAGGCCCAACAGTAACATTGCAGACGCCCAAGAACAACGACTCGAGGGTGAACGAGGTGGCGTTGGTAGAGTTGGTGACGTTATTAGCTGGCAACATGAAGGTGGTGTTGGCCAACTTCGGGTAGTTCTCCAAGACGACATCCACTCCAGCGACGACGCAGTCGGTGCATGCGAACTTTTTCAAGACGGTACTGTTGGAGACGAGAGACAATACCTGGTTGTACGCGGTGGAGTTACCTCCAAGGAGGAGAGAGTCGATGTAGCTGTTGGTCAACGGCATACCAAGGAAAGATTGGATCGAGTAGAGAAGGGTAGTCGGGCAAAGGGTGGAGTTGGTTGAGTTGGTCGAGTTGGTCATGGACATGGTGCTGTTGTAACTAGTCAAGTTCTTGTTGGAGCTGTAAAAAAGAGGTCGAATAGTCGTCAGCCACTGAGAGAAAGATGTGGCGCATTACCATGGGTTGTCAACACTTACGTGGACAAACAAGCAACCTCTCTGGCAGTTGGGTAAGCGTTCATGATCGTCGACAACGTCGAGTTGTTGATTCCAAAGTATGACAACTCGGTGGAACAAGCACCTGCAACGCTCATGGTGACGTTCTGGATTGTGGCGTTGGAGCATGCTGGCATTCCACATAGGGTGGTGAGGTAAGCGTCGACTTGTGGGATGATGGAAGAGTTGGTGTTGTTTAAGATCGGGACGAGACCCTGGACGTTCAGACATGTTCCAAAGGTCGCATTCGCAGCCAGTACGGACTCGATGGTGGATTTACATGTTGGCGACAAGCTGCAGGAGGAGTTGATCGGGAGGTTGTGGGTCAGTTTTTGCATGTCGCAAATGCGAATCAATCGAAATGTACACTCACAACGCCAAGACGTATTGCAATAACGCAGCAGGCGATGCTACGGTCTGGGCGGATGCCGAAATGGTGGCAGAGCCAAGAGCGGCAGTGGCGAGAAGAACGGTGGAACTGAACTTCATTGTTGGTGGATAGGTGTTGGGTACGAGAGTGTGAAGGAAGGTTGTGGCAAACGAAGATTTTGGTCGAATTGATATACGTGAGCAAGGAATTTTATGCCTTTTGAAGGACCACGTTGGAGCACTCGTAAGGCAGTGTCGCTAGCATCCATCCATCGAAAACTCTAGAGCGTCATGACCCGAATGCGTAACTTTTTCTCTTTTTTTCTGTCTTTAGTCCAGTGATTCGTCATCAGCGCGCGCACGCCTCCTCGCTGCCACGTGGAAGTAGTCGTCATTCCACGTGGCAAATCGAACTTTCCCTGGGTGCGGAGCCCACCACGACGGGACGACGACGACGAACTGGGTTTCGACATTTTGGTGCGGAATGTGGAGTAGTTCAAGGAGAATATACACTGTATATTACTCTTGGCTTCTGCAGAGGGATGCAGACGGGGACAGGGAAAGTACGAGAGTGGAGCAAAAAAATTGGAATTAGTACCCCCCGCAAAGTCAAGTCCAGACGAAAGCCTCTCTTCCGCAAACAAGCGGTGGAAGCATCCGAATGTAGGTCTATGCGTCCTAGTCGTGCCTGTCATCAAGGTATGAATTTAGTGCGAACTACCTGCTTCTGTGACACATGGTAAACAGCCAAAGATATTATTTCGTTTGACATTTGAACAGCCGTTGAATTAACATACCAGGATGCGCCACCGGCAACATCAGCCTCGGCGTTCGGAATTCCCCCGATCGCAAACCAGATCTAACCTCCACCAGTCTGTTATGGGAATCAATTCTACCGATGACCTGGCGAAGAACTCATCTATAACTAGGTATATAAACCCCCCTTCGCGGATGGTTGATTGAACGAACCCCAAGCCCAGATATCCCTCTTCTCCAAATTCATAAACTAAACTTTTGAAGACAATGTCATTCACACGAGCAGTAGCAGGTGAGATTCATCCTATATCTCACTCAAGATCCCCGCACAATCTAATGCGATAAATTCACCAGTCACCGGTAGCAACCGAGGTCTAGGCCTAGAATTCATCACTCAACTCTCAGAGGATCCTAAAACCCTCGCTATTGCTCTTTGCAGAAGCGATTCCGAGGCCCTAGATAAGCTCAAAGCCAAAAACAACGTCAAGGTTGTCAAATGCGATACGGGCAATGATGCGTCTGTGAAAGCCGCTGCAAAAGAAGCTGCGGGATTGAACGACGGAAAGCTCGATGTTCTCATCAACAACGCTGCTGTCAATCCAGGACCACAGAAAGTTAGCGAGATGTGAGTAGGATTCTCTGCCAACTGGTTTCTCCGATGCTGATAATGTTTCTCACACAGCACGGACTTCAAACCTCTTAACGACACTTTTAACATCAACATCAATGGTCCTATCCGCACCATCAATGCGTTTCTTCCCCTTCTCAAGGCTGGGAAAGAAAAGAAGATCGTCAACCTGTCAAGTGGAATGGGTTCTATCACGTAAGTGGTAGGAACAGGAACAATGATGGGTGGATAAGTTCAAGGCTTATTCGCTATCCGGTGTTTTTGGTGGATTCACAGCAAGACCCTGGAGAAAGTAATGCCTCACGCTGCAGAGTATTCTATCAGCAAGGTACGTCTATTCTCCAACCTCTGAGACGTCGAATGCAGGGGCATGAGTATTGACACGCTGCACCTCACCAGGGTTGCCTCGATATGGTAAATGCTCAGTACGCTATCGAGTTAGATACCGATGGAATCACAACCATTGTCTTCGACCCTGGACATGTGGAAACCGACAGTAAGTCGCGGCTTAATAAAGTGGGCCACATTCAGCTGACATTGGGGACGACGGTGACTTGCGATAGTGGGCGGCAAAGGTGTAAGTGAGATGGTCTACATCCTTGGAATGATATGCTAACCTCTTATTGTCCTCATCAGGCCCCTCTTCAACCGCCGGAGTCAATTCGAACCATGCTTGGGAAGATCAACAGCCTCACCACATCTGACAACGGCAAATTCTTTAGCGTCACGGGAAAGGGTAAGGACATCAAAGCCCAAGAACAGGCTTGGTGAGATAATAGAGGGTATTACCAAAGCAGAAGGTCGTATACTTGCAGCAATGCACGATGAAAAGATGTTTCATATGGCCAGTCTGTGGCGAATTCCGGTTACTTGATGCCCACGCGTTCAGGGCAATAAGCGGGGTTGATTCAGTCAAGTTCCTGTCCCTTCTTGCTTGCATCGTATTACCTTTACCAACACCACCAGCGCCATGTTTTACAAGCTCCTCAGCATCAGCAAGCCTGCCAGCTCGACCTGGCAGGTCACTCTCCACGCTCCACCTGACAACCGCTTGACAAATGAGGTGTTGGGAGAGATTTCGGCAGCTTTGGATGAAATCGAATTGGAATGGAGACGATCCAGTGCGTTGGATTGTCAGTGGTTCTCTGGATTACTGGCTGAGTGTCATATGTATTTCCAATAATAGCCGTGAAAGCCAGAAACGAGAATGCGAAGAAGCTCCCAGGTGGAGCAGTGGTTTTCACCTCTGACATTCCAAAATTCTTCAGCAACGGATTGGACTATGTGAACGCTATCAAGGACCCAAACTTCCACTGGAGTGAGTGGGTGCTTTAAGATGTCAGTGATGACCTCTGACCTCCAGTGTCACCTCAGAATTCTTCAGCCCGGTCATCAGCAAGATCTTGCAGTTCCCGCTCGTAACAGTAGCAGCAATTACTGGCCATGGTGGGTAAACCCGCCAGGAACAAAGGCTGTTGACTATTTCACACTGATACCGTCTCTACGTTTAGCCTTCGCTGGCGGCTTCCTCTTCTCGTTGGCTTGCGACTTCCGAGTGATGACGAACGGCAAAGCGTGGGCATGTATGAACGAGGTGTGTCTTCGTTCTGTCCCGTCGCTTTGATACATCTTTCCTCACTTGTCGCTCCGCTCTTTAGATTGAATTCGGTGCACCCTTCCCACCCATGTTTGCTGCTCTCCTCCGCTATCGAATGCCAGCATCTGCGCTCCTTCGGAAGTGTGCTCTGGCTCATCGCTTCACCCCGCCTGAGATGTTGAAGGAGGGGTTGGTTGATGAGATTGTCGATGGAGAGGTGGTAACTAAGAGAGCTATAGAGATTGGACAAGTGGAAGGTGGCAAGGTTGGGGGTGGGAGTTGGGGAGGGATGAAGGTGCGTGGCTACAGTGTTACGTGGGTCGATTTGTCGCTGATGAGTTGCCGTGGTCCTTCTTCTGCAGTCAGAGCTGTACTACAACATCCTCGAAGCAGGAAAACGACAAAATGGACCATCGGTGCCATGGCAGGAAGAGGAATACTTCATCAGACGAATGTATGCGAATGGAAATATCGAGAAGGCCAAGTTGTAAGATGGGAACGCTTGTAATCGGGCTTCGCTTTATGAAATTGACGTCTGCCAGACCACGTCGTTCATGGCTTGCATTCCTACACTGTTGCCTACTACAGTGAAAGATAATGATTTCTCTGGTTGATCATCCAATATAAACTTGAGCCTGTGTTATGAAACTCCTTATTGGTTAACGCAAACCCCGGCATTGTCCACAACCAGTATCACTCACTCCCGACAATCAAAGGTGCAAGGACACCCCTCCGCATCTTTGCCGTCCTGAAGATCAAGAGCTCCGAGGTGAAATGAAGCACGACCAGGATGTAAGAGATGAGTGAGAGGTCGTACAGGCTGAGTGCGTGCAACAGACGTCTCTCAGCAAGGGTTCGGAGCATGTGGAGCTTAGAAACCCACCTCTTGTTCGTGATATCGTATGCGGTGTACATCCTAAGGACACCGGAGAGGAAGGTCCACACACCGAAAGTCCTGGACGAAAGCGGGGTCACTGCACGACGGCGTTTCCAAGTCAGAACGTAAATCCGCCACAAGAGAGCGGCTATCACATACCCTCCATCGGTCGGCCACTATATACCCGCTTGGTCAACTTGGTCGATGCGAGGTTTTGCGCGGTGTTGAAGAAGGCAAGGAAAGAGACAAATCCCATCCATAAGGGGAGAGCACCTCCTTGAGGTGGAGATTGTGGGAGGTCTGTGAGGAGTGGTTGATCAGCGGTTCAATCAAGAACGACTACGGCGACGCCTACAGCTCCAGAGGGCATCCAAGGCGAGGGATGACATGATATGGTTGTTCGTTGAAGTGGATATAGCTGGAAATCGATTGACCTGGACGTGAGTAGTTCAGCAACGTTCCACTCGCCTACGTGAGAATCCAGAATGAGCACGCGACTGAAAGGGTGACAGGTTGGTCAATACGGATAGGTTCATCTTCACATCCTCATCATTAGCAACGATGGACGACGTCAACAGGTCAGAACCGCCAGCAACGTCCATCTCCGTCCCTATCGTCATCGAGAAGCGGTGGAAGAGTCAGTACGCCACAAACCGACTTTCCGCTCCATTTGTTAATCTTCCATTGTGCCGCAGCCTACACTCCGAATAAAGTCAACCCCGCCGACGACCTAATCTCCAGATACGGTCTTAAGCCTCTCTATCATGCCTTCGTACGACCACCTCCCACACCAAATCTAGCAGCGGAAGGGAAAATCGCTCCAATGGTCCAGTTGCAACAAAGCATCGCTGCTCTGCTTCCAGATCAAAGCAGTGCGTCGTCCTTGTCTTTCCAAGTCATCCAAGTCGTTCAGCTACTGATTGAGCATGCTACCCAGACATCCCGGCCAAGAGCTACCTTGGACGACCATCCCTCTTACCACTGCACGAAGCATGTCCTCCTCACCTGCTCGATGCATCGTTCATCATTCGCCAATTCGATAATTTTGAGTCGTTAAGAGAGGGTATGAAGTTGATGCCTGGTCGTACGGACCTGGTGAGTCTCATGCCTAGGTCAGTGTCATGCTTCTTGCTGATGCGAATACTGTGCAACAGAACAAGAAGAACAAGAAGAGGGCTGGCAGTCCAGGAGAGATGTCAAGGAGCAAGAAGCGGAAGGTGAGTTAACTTCTTTTCGTCGTTTCCACCAATCCAGGAAGCTGACACCTCTTGGTTCATCCAGGAACTCGAGAAACGTCGAGCGGAAAATGCGAAGTTCAACCTTCAAACAGCTCCAGCGACGCTTCAACATTCCGGTTCACGAAGTCCATTTTACCCAGGCCACCAACCGCGTTCCTCATCCGGATCTCGACCTGGTTCGCCAATGGCTGGATCCCCAGCAGGTAGTCCCGCTGCCGCAAGTCCGGGAGGAGATGGAACCCCTAGGATCAAGTTGAAGTTGAAGATCGGAGGGTCGCCGATGAATTGATGGCGAGATGACGAGCATGGGACGATGGTACAACTAGCAATGTATACATGAAGAAGACTTCACTCTTCTTCATCGATCAAGAACTCTCCAACAACCTCCTTCATCCTCTCCCTGCTCATCTCCTCACCACCTGTGTGAGACCCTATCAAATGGCCCTCCATCTCATCATCTGCCTCTCCCAAAGCTCCAACTTCATAGAGATGTATTCGATCGTGTACCCACTGCGGAAGCTCCAGCGACATGATCGGCGTCGACGCGTCCCCATCTGTCCTCGCTAGAGCAGGCTCCAGTGCGGTTAGACATGCATAGCATAGTGATTCAGTCAGAGCATCCTCCTTGATTGGAAGTGGTAGCTTGTCCGACTCCGCTTGCAGTCGAGGTAAGGCAGTGAGAGCTGTTCTGGCTTTCCACGCAATGGAAGAAGGTTCCGACGGCCTGATTGCAAATCTCATCAGCATAAGAATCATCCGGAGCTTGCCAGGATATTCTCACAATCCACATAGCGGACAAACGGTTTCCAAATCATTTCTTGCACCTCGAAATTGAAGCTTGGATCCTGTCCGGGTGATTGTGGAAACCGTTGAAGGATGAGTGACCATGAGGCCGTTGACAAAGTCTTTTTACATGTATTTTGTTCAGTAGCCGCAAAGTCCCCTAGACGAATCGATCCCACGCACCTTCAGTCAATCTCTCAAGACTGTTCACTCCACCCTTCCCTCTCGAATCTCCTACAGCAGACCTCTTCCCTTCCCTCTCCGATACGAAACCGTCCCATCCATTCGCATTGATCGTCTCAATCTTCTTCACCCAGCAATAATACGCCGCTTCCCTAACCATCGTTTCCCTCAATGGTTTCAACTTCATGACGTTCTTTCCTCCTTCCTTTATCGTACGAGATCCAGCCATCTCAAGAGGTAATCCCCATCCTCCACCGTTGGCTGTTGATGAGATGATACGTTGTGCTAATCGAGTTGACGTTTCGCCGCTGACGAGGTGGGTCGCGGAGAGGGATGCGGAAATGAGGATTAGAAGGGAGGAAAGAAGTTGGTGAAGTATATGCGGATGCGATGTGGGAGGAACGGAGGTGAGGAGGTTGCGCAGTTTAAAAAGTGATGCTGGTGGGAGGTAGGGGAGGTTTGATTTGTGGATGCGTAATAATGAGGGCAAAGGACTTACAAGCTGCTTGGATTGGATCCTGGCGAATATGCAGCTCCTGTCTGAAATCAGTGGTCCCTTCGATACCTTGAACGGTATTCGATATCCTCTCTTTAAGGCTCTCATCGAACGCATCTTCGATCTTGAATTCGACAAAGCGAAAATCCAAATTGTGTTTGTCAGATGACGATTCGAGGTGATTGCGTATGACAACAGATTGGTTTGATGACTAGAGAAAGGTTTTTAAAGAGGTTGTCGTTGGTTATCCACCTTGCTGAAATGTGTCATCGACACCAGACTCACCGATGGGATAAGATTAGAGAAATCAACATGTATTATCCACCCTTTCTTCCACAACGGTTGCCTATCCGGTCTTTTCGAGCCTTTATCAGGACCACCTTGCCTTTCTCTATCTCCATCTCCGTTGTCCAACGCCAAAGCCTTGATTCCTTCAACCATACTGCCATCCCTCACTCTCACCCAGCTATCCGCTACCAATCGATCCAACAAACTCATGCTTCCAGCTCCACCACTGATTGCGAGCACGACGTCCCCATTTTGGGGGAGTGGACGAAGTATGGATGGTTGAGAGGATACTTTATGCGGTATGGAGGGCGTGAGTGGTGGATAGAGGGATTTACATATTCGAGCGTGGTATTGTTGGAAGAAACATGGTCTGTGATGTGAGCGAGAGTTTAGCAAGTGGATTATGATAGAGGGGGAAAGATGTGAACTCACTTGCAGTAGAAGACACTCAGACGGCCGAATCGAGCTCTGTCGGTTCGACATTTCACGCATGTTCGGACTTGGACTTTACGTTTACCTGACGGAGGAGCGAGGACGCAGTGGTTAGCGGTTGCCACTAGGTTGTTGGTTTAATGGACTTACGTGGCATGAGCACTTGCTCCTCGGTGGATGTACCCGCGCCATCTGGTTGATTGCCACACGACATGGTTTTGATGTAAAGCAGACAACGATTGGTTGACCTACCTATAAAGCGAGGAAAGGTGGGGTGATATAGATGACCCTCTTCGATTCAACATTTTCACGGACATGTTTAATCTCGATCGCCGTCTGCCACGGACATGCCTCACCTCCTTCCCGGTGCCTACCACGACCGCCCACTTCACCGTGTGCAATTCGAGGCCATTGGCGTGTGCTACTCAACTGCCGTCCTCTTCCACATTCCCTCCTCTCAGCATGGCATCCTCGTCGACGCCCGACCTCGAGAGGACAATCGCAAAGGACGCGAGTGACTTCATTCGAGAACTCGAAGTCGAAAGGATCATTAGGTCTTTCAAGTTAAAGTGAGGTCTCATGCACTTCCCTCGTCCTCCTCCACACTGAAGTACCAGCTGATCAGCTCTTCCTCTCGCCGTGGTAACAATCAGTCCGTATGATATCCTGGATCTGCCGGTAGCTGCTTCGGAGAATGATGTGAAGAAACAGTACAGGAAGAAATCGTTGTTGATACATCCCGACAAGTATAAGCATGATCGGGGTGTTGAAGTGAGTAGGGACCGTTACTTCCATCTATTCATACTCTTGTTTGCTGAACGGAGCTTCGGATCATCCTCATAGGCTTTTGACCACCTGAAGAAGGTACGCCTCACACTCACGCTTCTTCCCAACCCCAACCTTTTGAACTGAGTCCTTACACCTGCTCTCCACCTTACAGGCAGAAGGACTGCTCATGAACCCTGGAAAACGAGCTGACATTGACAACGTAATGAGACACGCTAGAAATGCCGTTCTCAAAGGGTACGTGCTAGCTCCTTACGATGTTGAGATAAAGTAGGATGAACCAGTACTGACTCTTTTCTCTCGGACATCCTCAAAGCATTCTACCCCTTGGAGTCAACCCGGCTACTGTAGACGATGAGGATGAGAGAGTTGTAGGCTTGAATCCATCGTTGGACAGTTTGATTCGACAGAAATCAAAAGAAGTCTTCGTGGAAGAGGAGCTCGCCAAGCGAAGGTAAGTTCCCTTAATTGGTCTCACCCTGCCAAACCCCATCCTGATCAGTCATTCCCAACCAAAAAAAAAAAACCCCATCTCCAGAGCTCAGAAATTGACCTACGCAAACGAAGGAGCCGAAGCATCCAAGAAAGAAGCCGAAGTATCAGCTCGTAAGCGTAAGAAGGACGAAGATGCTGCGTGGGAATCAAATAGAGATGAGAGGGTGAGTAATTGGAGGGATTTCGCGAAGAAAGGGACCGGTGGGAAGAAGAAGAAACAAAAGGTTGGGGTGTTGGGTGGTTGATTGGACCATGTGCTCTGTGCTCCAGGTTGTATTCGATTAGTTCTAGTTCTCATCATTTTTGCATGGATAATCATGTATATGTTACAACAAGGGGGTTTTGGTTTTGGTTTTGAAATCGTTTGGACTAGAAGGCTCGTCGTGGTAGAATAACCATTCTATGCCATCGTCTTGAAATGAGAAGATGAAACCCCGATCTTGCCCCCAGCTTCCAAGATTCTTCTAGCGTCATGAGAACTGACGAACCATCCCCATCGTTTACCAATATCATCTACGTGATATTCCATATCTTTAATTAGCAAACCCGCCCGCCCGCCCAACGATAAAATAGAAAGAGAGACATACGACGTAGAGATGTTGGTCGATACTTGAGCTCTCTCCATCTCGACTTGAGAGGTAAGGACAGAACATGAAGATGTAGATGTTGAACGCTGTTGAATGGCGGGATGTGGTAGCCAAGGCTGGAAAAGGACGGTTTCTCAGGCAACGTGAGGTCGTAGGAAGAACAGACCAGGGCTTACCGCTGTTGGAGTAGGGGGATACCAAGTGATGTGAAGATATCAGCTCCGAATCTTTCCATTTCGGTGACTGTGAGGATGTCGATCGTTCATTCCCTCTGGGTCGAATTACTACATGGGTACCACTCACGCAGTCCGACGTCCTTTGAGGTCAACGATTTAACAGAATCTGTGTGGACGGCTGTGGTCAGGATATGGACCGTCAGCTTGTTGTTATCAGCACAACTGACCGATATGCCGCCGTGGGATAATGAGATAATGATGTTGAGCAGCGGGGCTTCTGGGTGTGCAATCATGTCATTAGCAGGCTAGACACAAATGTCCGACGGTTGTCTAACCTATCGTTGAAAGCTATCAAGTCCGGGGTCTACCAGAGAATCCAAAATAGCATCAGCCTTCAAAGAAGATTTGGGGTAGCAATACATGAGCCTCAAACTCGCCTGCCCGACTATCCGAAAACCTTTCTCGGGAGTTACATCGCAGAAAACGCAATCCGGCTGCGAGATAGTAGCTACATTTGCTGACGACGCGTCTCCTGGAGAGTTGAGCAGTTTGCGATGTGATGGATCATCGAGAGTCGAGGAGCGGGTCGACTTGGAAAGGAAAGGAAAGCACTCTGCCAAGAGAGATGACATTGAGGGTTCCTCTACCGAGGTGCAAATACGCCAAGGAACATAAAGAAATTTGTCGCCATTATTGTCGATACTACTGTATTCACTAAAGCAGGAGGGTCAGTCACCACCAATCACGTGACCCGATTAGTTCGATCGTCATCTACCAAAAGTTGGAGAAACCCTCCACTCGGATAACTGGGATCTCGACACGGTATTTCCCTCAGCCAGTCACTTCAGTCCGGTGTTTCCTTCACGTTGTTCAATCTCAGATCCTCCTCCGCGAGGCCCTTCAGGTCCTCTGCGTACTATTTGGTGTCCCGCGCAATGTCGTCTCACAAGAAACACCTTCCTTTTGCTGGTGAGCGCCGGAGGTCATATATGATCTGGTCGATTTCCTGAATTCACTCCCCGGATCGTCTGTCTCATACTCACAGAGGTCGAGGCCAGTCGTGAAAATTTCCCCGCCAACTCGACCTTTAAGCTCACCAAAGTACCTAATCCAGGGTGGAAAGCCGGCGGTGGTCTCAACTCCTTGCCATCAGCCTCCAATTTCGAACCATCTGCTGCGTTCAAGCAGGTCGATCCTGAGGACTGCGAGGATAAGTCCGTGATATATAAGATGATGATATCTGCAATCTCTCCGAGACCGATCGCCTTTGTTTCGTCGATGGATAAGAATGGAACATCGAATGTGAGCCGGGTTCTAGAGCCATGGTACTCGGAAGACCACGCAGCTCAAATGAACGCCATGACCAGCTCGCACCATTTTCCTACTTCTCTCCATGCGGACATAACCCTCCAACGATCTGCATCTCCATTTCTGCAACCTCGAAAGGTATCAAAGATACCGCTTCCAACATCCTAGACACCAAGGAGTTTTGCGTTTCGATCATATCCGAGCCATTCCTGGAGGCAGCCAATTTCACCAGTATCGACGCTCCTGCCGATGTGGATGAATGGAAGTTGAGTGGATTGACAAAAAGACAATCAAAGTGAGCACTCTACGGTGGAGATTGACCTCAAACCGTCTTACGCTGAGGTGAACACATAGAACCATCAAACCACCTCATCCAGCCGAATCCGCGTTCTCGATGGAATGCACGCTTGCTCACCACTACGTGATTACTAACCCGACCACCGGTAAACCCACCGGAACCGTCCTCATAGGTACGGTGAAGATGTTCCACGTCAAGGAAGCTGTATTGGATACGGAAGACCCAGGTATCAAAGTTATGGTCGAGAAGTTGCGGCCTGTGAGCAGGTTGGGTGGGATCACGTATGGAAGGACGATACAAGGAATGGAGATACCAAGACCAGTCTGGGAGAAGCTGAAGGACTCGCAAGAAGTCAAGAAGGCGTTGGAGACGGAGGACTGACTAGAGGTACCAGCGGCGGCGAGGTTGTAGGAAATTTGTGACGTGGTTACACCGAATGTTTACATTTCATTTCAGCTCGCGTCGCCCTGGACAAACTCCGTTTGCTCCTTACCAAAGTCAGTTGTGTCCATCAACAACGATGAACGTTGAGCCATGGAAACCAGTCATCAATTGGCTACAACGTCAGTATCCGCGGCCTACTATCAACCAGGTATGACGGATCACCTTTCTTTCTCCTATCATGGAATACCTCGCTGACCTTCCGCTAACATCAGGAGTGGCTCAAGAATTGCGTTTCGGCTCTTCAAGCATCCGATCAACCCCCTCCCAACACCCGCGAGCTCATCCACGCTACTGAAACACAACTTCTACTCTCTCACTTGGCCAATTCATGTCTTCCAAACACCGGCTTACCCGTTGAGGAAGTGCACGATCGGATCCTCTTCGAGAAAGAAGGTTGTCTCGTGATGATACTCAGTATACAAGAAATAGGAGCATCGGCATTCTCATTGAGGACGACTATGGATCAGAGGAAAGAGGTGTTGAGTGGTGTCACAAGAATAAGGAGGATGAAGGATCCAGGAGAGGAGGAAGGCGATGAAGATGAGAATGAAGGTGACGAGGAAAGATTACCGGCATATTCGAGGAGTATGTTGTCTTTGGAGCTCACGGATGGGTTCACTGTCATGAAAGCCATGGAGTATAGGAGAATACCGGAATTAGTTCTGGGAGAGACGATGTTGGGTGCCAAGGTGGGTCGATAGAGGAAGCGCATTGAGATTGAGTGTTCTTATCATATGCTTTGGGTAACCATCAGATGATTTTGCGGAACGTCAAAGTGCTACGTAATACCCGTGGGTGACTAGACCCATTCTGTCATCTTTTACAAACTCATTCTGGCTCCTTCATTTTCCTAGTTCTCCTCACACCTACATGCGTTACCCTTAAAGATCACTGGGTCGAAGAGTTGGAAGTCCTACAATCGAAGATGTTCATGAATGGGTTGAGGAGACGGATGGGGTAAGTTCCATGGTGTTGCTCTGCGCATGGATGGGAAACTGATCCGGAGTAAGACGCGTAGACAAGAGGAACTTCCACTCGAACATGAGGAGGTGGACCCCGTTGCAGGAAATGAGAACGTGGATGAGAACGCACAAATAATAGACGTGGACATGGATGTAGCACCGATCCCACCTCGAGCGGTGGAACGACAAACCGGCCTTCCTGATCAACGTCCAGAAGAAAGAACGAGAGTTTTCGCTTCCATTGAAGGACGACTACGTACCGCCGGAGAAGAGTTCTTGGATCCGGGAGATCAAGCAGGTTTCCACGATGAAGATGGCGAACAACCGATAGCAGGACCATCATGGCCTTCTGTTCGACGAGGACCACCTGGAGGTGGGAGATTTACTCTCGTCCCAAAGCTCCCAGGTTTAACCGCCAAGTTGTCGAAGCCCATCGATCGGATGGACGAAGCGGATGAATCATTCGATATCATGGATCCACCGGAAGACGAATTGGCTGAGATATTGGATGCGACTTCGGCAGCTATGGCTGCGAATGTAGCGAAGGATGCTGATGGGGCCGACTGGGCGGTTATGGATGAGATGGACATGGATACGGAGATCGCTGTTACGAATAAGGAAGATGTGAATGAGGAGTCGAGATACTTTGGAGCGACTGGGAAGAAGGGCAAAGGGAAGGAAGTGGTCAAGACGAAGAAGGTATTGACCTCCACCGCGAACGGAAGAATGAAGAGCAAGGCGGTCGCCCTAAGCAAAGAAGAGCAAGCCAACTCAAGGCCACAGTCTGGACAACGGACAACAAGGTCGACCACACCTTCCTCAAGTAAATGCAAGCAGCCTCTCTTCGGGCCTGAAGACGCGGACGATGACGCAGAGCATCAAGGAACGGATGAGGATTCTCAGAAGGAGAATCGACCAACGACTATCGAAGTCGATGCGGGTGGATATGGAGAGACTAGCGCGCGTGTGAGACGACGAGATAGGGAGGATGGGAAGAGCGAGAGCACAAAGGATGATGTTGCCGACGATGTGATAGAGTGGAGAGAGGTCATTGAGTTGTCTGACTAGACATGTGCGTTGCATCATGCAATTCATTCGGTATCCATTCGTGAAACACCACCATCATCGCCTGTGATTGCCCGACGCGACGTGAAACGCGGTTATCGATTTGAGGGTTACGGGAGGTCCGTGGTACTAAAACTTGGCAACATAAAGGGATGACTTTCGCCAAGTCGTCTTTCCTACAACATCATACAAGTACATCTAGCTCACTCAGAATGGCCAACATGACCAGCCAGTCTGTCGACTCGCATTCACGATCCAATTATCACCCGGGAGAAGGACGGCGAACGGACCCATCAGGTGTGTTTGAACTCCTCGTTTGCGAGGAACAACGATAGATGACCAACCCGGAATCCCCATCACATCCAGAGTCTTCCGGCTCTTCGAGACCTCACACACCTCCTCGCAACGATCACTCGCCGCTACTTCTTGATCTTGATGAAGCGCTGGTGGTCGATAAAGACAGGGCTGGCTATTGGAAGTTGAACAGGAAGTTGGAGAGTGTGTTGGGGTTGAAGGAGGGGACCAAGGGTGAGTGTACCTTACAACATTCTCGCTCTGTCCATGCTCACAAACAGGATATCGTCTCCTTTCAAGCTTACGCCGACGTAGCTCTCGAACAAGCACTCACTCAACTCAATCTCACTCGTATCGATCCCAAATTCAAACACTGTCCATTGCAACACGTCGAGGAGACACCGGGAATGAGTCTGTACGTCGATGATAACGATAAAGAGGACGAAGAGGATCAAGAGATGACAAGGTTGGAGAGGGAGAGAGCTTGGGCTCAGGCTGTTTTACATTGGAAAGCTGAGGTGGCGAGGTTTGGGAGGGGGGGGGGGGGGTGAGGTGACTACGTTGAGCAGCCAAGTGTGCGGTATGATCTAGCACTCAAGTTGTATCTATGTTCTATTCTGTATGAATGTTGTTGTTCTAACGACGACCGATAGAGAGGAGTCACAGAATTGTAATGGGCATACCCATATGTGCGAGGTATCGAGAGAGAGACAGTTTATAAGGTACGTCGTAATATGGGAGGAAAGCACAATATTGCCACCGAATCCTCACTCTGTCACATTGCCAACCTACGAATGGCTCCCGTACCCTTTCGCTCCCATCCTACTCAAAACAGCCTCCATCACTCTCCTGGCCTCCTCCGCATACTCCTCCGCAATTATCAACCCATCCGAGCCTTTCAACTCATGGAACCATCCTGTGATCCAACCTCGCTTGGAGAGACCGACGATAATCAAATTGAAATGTGCGTGAATGGTGTCAAGAAGGGTTGAGCGAGTTGGACGGTGTGGGAAGGAGAGGCCCTGGAGGATGGAGTTGCAGTGACGAGAGGGTGTGGAGTGGGTTGGTGTGGAAAGTGAGATGAAAGCGTTGATTGTGGTCGAGAGGAGGAAAACATCCAAATCCGTTGGACGATCTAGATCACTTACGAAACAGATCATCGAGCCAAAGATTACCCCATCCCGAACAGCAGCGAATCGCGCGTACTCCAGCGGTCCAGAAGGAGGATTCAGGAGTCCAATATCCATCAGCCTTCGGAGCTTTGTCTGCACAGAGTTTGGTTTACCAAGTCCAAGGAGGAGTCTATAATCTCTCCGGGAAAAATGGGAAACTAGGAGGTCGGTAGAGGCGTTGAGAAGGTGAGGTTTGTTGGGGAGGTATGCGGATGATGAGAGGTGAGAGAAGATCGAGGAAAGGAGGATGCATGTTGAGGTAGTTCCAACAGCTGTTCCCATGCTGTAAGCTCGGAGGTCGGACGCTACCACCTCAGGAGCGAGTGAGAAGATTTATGCCAACGTCGTGATGTCTCCATGCAGCTTCATCACCAGGAGAATGGCTGTCAACCCTGAGATACAAATGCTCTTCCTCCACCATCTAGGATGAGCAACACGGGATGAGCCTCGGTATATTTCTGCTTTGACCCGGACGGTGGTGAAATAAGCCGCCAAGATAGGGAAGGAAGGTTGATGGATGTCGATCGAGCTGGTGTGGGTGAGGCGAAAAGACTGGGGTGCGAGAACATCGACGCATGACGGATCGAGAGGGAGAGATGGAGTGGTCACCGTATGAGGTTTGACTTCTAGTCGAAGATCGTTGAATCCATGTAGGCCGCCTTCGTCTTCGAAGAGGTTGACATCGTTTGCCGGAATGAGGTCCACTTCCAAGCACTTCCGCACCACCACCTGGAACTGTGGCGTCAACGTCTGATGTATGGTGGATATCAGGGGATGAGAAGTTTTGGACCGTATGCTAAGGATGTTCTCCTTGACATCGCCGGACTCGGAGGGAAGTGGGAGGACCGTGCAGTTGAGGAGATGAACTGGAACGATGACGCGGAAGGACTCGTCCATGATGCATTTGGTGAGTGGTGGTAAACTACGAGGAGGGCTCCACCGTTGATGACAAGGATGTTGAGCAGCATGACTAGCTTCTACCTGTCTCGAACGATCTGACTGTCCTTTCCGAGCTCTGAACACCAGCACAACGCACACACTTTACCCCTCTTCCTTAATTGCCTAAACGAGTGCATTCATCGGCGGATACATGCGTTCATATCCTACTTCTACTTGAAAGTCATCGATCTATTACCTGCCTGCGGCATCGATGGATCCTGAGGTGGTTTGCGGAAATTGGAAGTATCCACGACGGCTAGTGAGGGAAAGCAAGCGACAGGGTTAGCCGCGTGCATCCGAGCGTACCAGCAAAGAATTATTTCACTCACGCTTCCTGACCTTCTTGGCCTTCCTCACCTTGGCCTTGGTTTCTTCAGAGAAAGTATCCAGTTGATTCGGTTCGTCGGCGTAGGAAAACTCTGGAATGTCCTCCGATTTCACAGGCAGCCGTTTCTTCTTCTGTGACGTGGATGTCTCGGTTTCCTGTGGCTCGGGGGTGGCAGTGGCAGAGACGGAGGTGCCAGCGACACCGTCGACCTTAGACTTCTTCCGCTTTCTGGATTGACGGCCAACGACTACGATATCGTCTCGTTGTTCGGATTTGGAAACGCGGGAGGATGGCTTCACGTAAGGGATCTGTTCCGGTTCGGTGGGAGCGGCGGCACTGGGCGCTGAGGTAGAATGGACCGGAAGACCAACTGACGGTTGCTGTTTGGAGGGCTCAAAGACCACGGTCTGATGATTCCCAATCGCAAGATATTAGTCTCGCAGCGATCATTTGAGCGTCCAGTTGTAACGCACCTCAGCAGCAACGGAGGTGCTTGACATCGAAGCCAACACATTACTGAGGGCCACATCGAACAGCCCCTTGACAGCTTGATCCTGGGGTACAGCCGCAGGCTTCCGTTCGAGCGTGGAGCCGAACATGGAGCTTAGAGGAGCAGATGGCGTCGATGGACCTGGAGAAGACGAGACCGTTGAGCCAAAAAGACTAGAGAGGGCTTTGAGCGGTGCTGTGAAGGGCGTCGTAGTCAGATGGCTGGAGACCATCGGTAGGAGAGGAGGAAACTCACCCTTAGCAACAGACCACAACGTTGCGGAAGATGGAGAGGCGATTGCCAACACTTCAGCTACAGGGGTACCTAGCCGAGAATCCAAGGGCGTCTCAATATCGTCGTCGACATCCATCACTTCAATGATCTGCGTTTGTTCTGGCAAGTGGCCACCTTGCTGCTTATCCCACATATCTTGACCTTCTTTCTTGGCCTTGGCGATCACATCGATTATCTCGTCTGCACGCTCGACGGCAATGGGGTGATTGTGGCCGATCAGTGCGAGGAGAGAGGATCGGTTGGCCGGTGATGCACGAGCGATATTGGCAACTCGATCGTTAGGAAGGACGTATCTGATGGAGACGGACATCAGCCCGTGTACTCAGCAGGACAAGGAAGACCAGCTGACACTCACCCAGTGCTCTCGTCTTCCTCCCTCGCCACCTTATCCCTCCACTCGTGAACTCGCTTGAATGTCATTTCGACCTGCAAACCCAGTCTTCCATGACCCCACATCAAAGCCCTCTCATCCCCAGGCGTGGAAGTCTTCATACCGAAGTACTTTCTTGCCAGTCCTTTCCATCCCGACACACCAGCCCCAGTGGGAAAATCATACTCTTCAACCTCGTACACTTTGAGCGCGGTAACAGCGGAACGCGCGAGGACTTCGCGAACCAAGTCTTGAGAGCCACGAGAGCGGGAAAGGAGCGCATTGCGGAGTTGGTCATACACGTAAAGGAGGTAATGCGTATCCGTGCGAGCATAGTAGAGCATCTCTTCCGGCAGGGGTCTGAGTTGAGAAGTGTGACAATTAGTATCAGGGGATGCGTTCGACCGCGAGTCATCTCCTCACCTTATGCGCCAATCAGCCATTTGGTACCTCTTGTCCGCAGTGAAGTCGCAGTAGAGGGAGAGTAAGGATGCCAGGCCGTGAGCGGGGAATTCTATAGGTGATATATCCATAAGCTTTCGCAACTTCAATTCCAACCCTTGAAGTCTCTCACCTAACACCTTCGTGGCATGGTACGTATCAAACAGTCCAACGACAAACATCCCGAAATTTTGTTGCAGCCAAATAATATCGCTGTCCGCTCCATGGAACACCTTGACGATACTCGGATCGACCAAAACTCCTCCTAGTTTTCCGACAGTCAACTCTTGCCTGAGAGCCAGAGTATCTACCACCCAATCCTCTTCTCGCGTGCTGATCTGCATCAAACAAACAATGCCATTGTACGAGCGGAATCCGTTGTGTTCGAGATCTACGGCAATTTCTTTGGCGGCTTTCAGCTTTTCCACCATTCCTTCGAGCTGTTGGTTCGTGTCAACAAAGGTGAAAGGAGTGGTGGCGAAGGGTACAGGAGGTATTGGAATCGACGCATCGAACAGAGAGTTTGGATATTGCAGATGCAATGTCTCATATGCGTATGGGCTGAGAGTTCTTGCCACTTGCCGAGTTCTGGCTTTTGCAAGTAAGGTCTCCAAAGCTGCAGCGTCAGTTGCCCCTGCAGTAGGTTCCCAGCCGATTGGCACCATTGCATGTTGTTTGGCAGGCATCAAGGATGGCCATGATGGGCCGGCGCACTCAAAATTATCCACGCCGGAGGGAAATGCAAGTTGAGGTTTGGCGAGGTCTTTAGCATGGAGAAGCGCATAAGAGAGGCGACTGGATGTTGGGGTGTGGTCTGGGGCTAGAGGGCGCATGGACTGTGCAGAATTGACCTCAATGGTCAGCTTAGCCTGAAAGGTAGCCAAGATATGACTCACCCTCTTCGCAGCCAATGCATCCTCCCTGATCTGAATAGCTGCCTTCTTCTGTCGACCGGTGTACAGGTCTAATTCGGTGTCCTAAGTGGAGACGCGCAGGGTCAACAAGACATCTCTCTCCATTGGCCGATGTCTTCCACTCACAGCCTTCTCTAACAATCTATCCAGCGTCTCCTGCACATGCCGCTCAAAATCTTCGATTAGATCATCCGCGTCATCGATAGTCACCCGTTGCTTCCCCTTCGCATTTCCCTTTCCCTTGTCCTCCACAAGACCAGCTAGCCCATTTGCGAGGCTCACCAGCCGAGCTGCCGTCGCATCCAGGTCCTTTCCGAGCTTTCGATCGAGGGAACGATGGAAAGTGAGATCAGAAGCTTCAGGTAGGTTCTGAGCGTCTTGAGTTATCGCACCGAGTGCCGCTTGGAGAGCAGGAAAATATTCCCCAAAGTTCCGGGATGGATCTGGAACCTCTTGTGGTTCAAGGGAGGATGATGATGAAGTACCTGAATCGGACGGGACATTGGCAGATCGACTGGAAGAAGCTGTCGACGGCATGTTGGGTGAGGGTTTCGGATTTGCCTTGCTAGCAATGGCTGGAACCACCAAGCTAGGTCGGACAACCTGCAAAGACTTTTGGAAAAATGACAACGTCTTGTCTGATGCCTTCTCTTGACGTAGGGTATTCGAGAGATTGAGATTTGTTGAGGACGGTGATTCTGGTCCCTTGGTTCAAAATCGCAAGACTGGACTTTGGCCACGCGACGGCCAAACACGTGACTTCATGAATGAGTATTAATCGATGCTAGGGTCGGACTACAACGGCGGAAAGAGATCGTGTCTGGGAAGAAATAAATATTGTGGGAGTATCTGCTAATGTCGGTCAATGAGTTGGAAGAGAGAAGCTTGATCCAGTAAGCCATTGGAACGCGTTGACAGTAAAGTTGGTTGTATTATCTGGGTGAGGGAAAACGACTTCCTCTCCATCGGTTGATGCGGGAGGAGCAAAGTAGAAGCCAGCGGTGAGGACAATGTATCTGCAAGGATACGGGATTTCAGAGGGTGATGAAAGGATGCAATCTTCACGTTTCCCACTCACGAGAGTATCAGAATACTACCTCGATGATAATTGCTCCTTGCTTCGATGTAGGTGTAAGTCAACAAGAAGATTGCCAGGATGATGGAGATGACGTCCCAGCGAGGAAAGATGAGCCTGACAGGTTTACCGAGCAGGTCAGCTGACTGCAGTAGACTTGGCCCTTCTCTATCTAGACTCACGTAAACGTATCGACCATTTCACCCAGTCGATCCGGATCCCAGAATGCCGAAAAGGCTACCATCGCGGGAATTTGTAGCAGGCAGACCTGCAAAGCGTACGCTGATCCGATCTCCATACTGCGTCATGACTTGGCTTTAGCTAAAGGATGCACACGACTCAAATATCTGCTTAGCACTCACCTCAAAGCGATGTTCCCATTCAAGGCGAACGACATGGCATTCATGAACTCGGTCGTGTTTGGCACCAGAGCAAAGAGGGTGATACCAAGGAACTTTTCATCGATGCCGGAGCCATCCAAGACGACATCGACGACATCCACAAGGACCTCTGTAAGTATCACTCAATAGTCAGCTCACTATGTCGGAGCACATGTATGAAGTTTGTGCTCACCGGCGATCAATGCGTAGAGCACCGTGCATGACAACAACACCGCCGTACTCGTCCCGCGACTCCAACTCGGACTCTCATGGCCCCCATCCTCCGCCTCCTCATGTAGCGGAGCATCCAAGAGCGGCATTGATCGAAGACGATGAGCTGCTGAGGCATGTTGTCGAAGTGCGCTGACTGTAGCAACAGCAACGGCACGCGTAAAGTCCTCGGTAGTAAGAGAAGCTGGTAGCTGCATGGGAGTCGGAGGTGGTTGCTTCGACGGTGGACCGTCCATGTAGGGCGTCTGTAAAGGGGTGGATGACATGTGTGGTGTTGTGCGGAAATGCGCGGTCCTTTTGTTGGGATCCCTGGTCTGTCTGGTCGGTGAGCAGGTCGAACTTCGTTGGCCTTGTCGATTGTATTCGGGGTCGTAATGTCCGTCCCCTCGCTCCGCTCGAGTCATCGATTTGTCCCGTTCTTCCGGGTTGCGGTGAGTCGGTAGAAGTTGCTGCATCACCGCTTGCGGAGTTGTGCGTTGATACAGGGTTGCACGATGTGATGGGTGCAGCGTTGCGGATGAATTCAGATCTTCATTCTTCATGATCTGTTGTGGATTCTGCCAGATTTGAGAGGCGTGGGTTTTGAGCGAAAACCACAGACCGATGAGGTATGACTGCAACGCAATGTGTCAGCATAATTAGGGTTGGCCAAGGCGGACCTGCGAACGCACCAACAGCAAGATGGTAGCGCAAAAGTACATCAGCGTCTTCACCTGATCCTGATAAAATGGGTCGTCGGCTGGCTCCGGATGATCATAGTAGCATCTTTGACACTTCCATGGTTCGGAGGTGCCGACGGTCCAGCCGACGTCGGAAGAAAGGCTGCTGTTCTGATGACCGGCCGTGTCCTCGGGACAGCCTTCGCAACGGAGCTGGAACTGTGGGACAGAGTCAGTTGAGGTCAATGAACGGTGCCACCTCCATTCACTCACAGATCCATATGTCTGATAAAACATTGTTGGCGTCAATGTACCGATGATGGCCATAATCAACATTGTACTCGTAACTCCGGCACTCTTCGCATTGAAACGCTGCTCCTTGCGTTTGAAAGCTCCAGACACCATGGACGCGCCAGGCATCAGCAACACTCCCGCGAGGATCGAGCCCACGATCGAGCCCTCGACCAGTCTGCCTTTCCCTTGCGTGAGCGCGATGCTGTACAAAATGATCTCGATGATGGAACCAAACGTGGCATTGATGACCGCACCCATGCCTATCGAAGACTGCGCCGAGATACTGGCGACAGCCATTCCGATAAAGTACGATAGAGGTATCACGCTAGCCAAACCGAGTATGAAGATGAATATTCGGGAGGCGATCAGCTTGAATAGTTTGCTAGGGGAATCCATACCTTCGGCGATTGGTAGGAGCACGAAAGCATCGAAGATAGTGAAGAAAACCAAAGGAACGAGGTTGACAAACATGATGTTGACGCCTCCGATGGTGTACTTGTAGTACTGCGAACCTACGGCTCTGTAGATACAAAGGAGAACCGTAGTCACAGCATCATCGTCGTTGGCGCTTGGAGCTAGCTGTCCTGCTTTCAGTCGAGCTCGACGCATCGTAAACCCGGAAGCATTGACATCGGCGGTCTCTTCCGCCGCTGTAGTTGGCGAAGATGAAGGAGTCGGAACAGAGATCTTGGGCGCGGATTTGAAGTGGATCTCGAGAGGTCGCATAACTAGGATCTTCAGCAGCGCCCAGTTGAGTTTAGCCATCGGGATGGTGATGACCATTCCCCAACAAAGGATGCAGACGCAGAGCATCACAGGAGCGACGAGGATGAAAAGTACGGGCCAGTATAGCAATGCGCCAAGGACGCGAGCCAAGACTTGGTTTCGAGGCGGGCTATCCGCGTCGTCACAGGCTACTGCGGTGCCGTCCGAGTCAGCGAAATTGGTCGAGGAGCTGGGTTTTCCGTTGCTTTCTGTAGCGCCATATGTTGTGCCGGTTGTATTGCGCAGGAGACCCTGTCTTTCGTCACCCTGCTTCTGGCCCAAATCTCCATAGTCTTTTACGTTCACTAAAGCTGCTTCAAGTCCCGGGCTTGATCCTGTGGAAATCTCCACTGGCGCGTCGCCGTCTTCAGCCCCTGGCGTTCGTATCTCCCGAACGGTCCGAATCGATTCGGTACTATCGCTTGGAAGTCGAAGTCGCTCTACAGCCACGGTCCCATTGTCTTCCAGAGCATCCCTCTGTGCTTGGGCGTCAGACGGTTTTCCTTTCTTCTTGGGCTCGCCGTCGCCGCTGACATACTTGCCGAACGGCCATCCGATGTACCATCCAAGGCCGAACAGCGTCCTCGAGTATTCCGCGTTCCCGCCGCCGACCTTTTCACCGAGAAGAACGATCACCGCGGCCAAGAAGCAGAACAGGGATAGCCACCAACCAAAGACGAGGGTCCACAGGATGTTTCCAGGTAGGAGGTGGCGCTCTGCTGCAGCGGAGGGTATTGCATGGAGGGCAGTTTCCGCGTTTCGCGTGATGGATCGGGATTTCTTGTAAAGCGCCGGTTTCCAGATGGGCAACCCGAAGGGATGTTCGATGTTGATAGCCTAATGGGTTGCGAGAGGGTTTAGTGCTCATACTACCTGTGTGAAAGGCAGGTTGTCGCTTGCAAACTCACATCTTGCCGATCCCGCAGAGTTACACCCTCTTCATCTGCATCCCCTGGCGACTCGTCACTTTCACTCTCATCCTCGTCGACATCTTCTTCGTTTTCACGTCCTTCCTCTGCCTCTCTGACGACTTCCTCCACCACCTCGCTGACGACACTGCTCGCTCTATCTGGTCTCTTGGAAGGTGGTGTGACCATTCCCTCACCAGTCGAAGGAGCGTGTTCTTCGTCCGCCGTCTGTTGATCATGTTCCGACAGATTAGCTGTGGTAAGATATCCAATAGCTTCAGAATGAGGAGGGAAGACCTCCTCATATCGCGGAAAGTATCCGGTAACTGAACTATCCCTGTTCCTTTCTTGACCTCGACCCTGACCGTGACCTTCTCTCGTCCTACTCGCTGCCCGACTCCTACCTCCCAACACGATTTCATCTGGTATGTTCTGCGGTCCACGATTGTCCAAGCCAGGGGTCGCCGGTGCACTTTTGCCAGTCTGTGTACCTTCGGAAGTGTAACCCTGAGCAATCTGACCATCCGTTGAACCTTCCGCGCCCGTCGATGACGCTGCAAAACGACCTGCAATTCGTTTCGCTCGTTTCCGCTCTTTCATACGTTTTCGGATGAGGTCTTCTCCGCGATCTCGAACTGCGATCTCATCATCTTGATCTACGTCATCCTCCTCTCTCTCTCTCGCACGAGCACGAGAGGCAGAGCGAGATGTCGATCCACCAGCAGGACCAACACCTCCTATGCTGGGATATCTACTCGTCGATTGAGCCCTGGACAGTCTCGGCAGTCCATCGACTCTAGGAGTTAGGAGAGGTGTGTTGGCACCGGCAGAGGGTGCTCGTCCAGATTGCGAAGAGGATCGTGATTTGGGTGGGGGTTGAGGCAAAGCCGAAGGCGGAAGAAGGAGAGATCGACGAACAGAAGCTGCTCTTCCTCCTTTTGATGGGCCGGTGGGTCCGATGCCACCGACATCGACCGGGAGTCTTGCGCTGGCGGTGGCTTCTTCATCTGATGTGGAGATGTCAGAGAGTTGAGAAGACACGGTGGAAGATCGATCGTCTCCGTATAAGGCTGGTTGAGCTGGTGGTGGAGGGTTTCGTGAGGATGACCACGCTGACGGATGAGCTGGAAGTTGGGCCGATGGAAGCTATGAAAGTGGGTGGTGAGCAGGATGAACATCTCATCTTTTTATAAAGACATATCACATGTACGCACCCTCGCGACAGAAGAAGTTCTCAACGGGCTCATGATCTTGGATCCTGTCCCGATGGTTCCCACACCCAAGTTCAGACCTTGATCGGTCGATGAACCAGATGAAGGCGGTTGACCTCCGCTCGGGGTCCTTGAATGCATTGTAGATCAATACCTGGTGGTTCGAAGAAAGGGATGCCCTTTGGAGGAATCTGTGGAAAGGTCTTTTGGAGGTTTGTGAGGAAGATGGTCGATTTCCGCGGTTCTTTATTGGGTCATGCTGGCTAGCATTGCTGGGATGGTTATTCAACTTGCAGCTGATGGAATGTTGGAATGATGGAGTTGCCCGACCGGCTTCGGATCAGGTTGCGAAGTGGACGTCTGCCAGGCTTCGCGTGACACAATCCCGTTTGGAGAAGGGATTCCGAGTGTAGCTCTCCAAAGTGCAGATTGATGAGGTCTCCAAAGTCGGCGAACGACTGGATGCTGCTATCGTCGATGTAACGGCTGCAGGGCGGCACGTTTGTTTACGCAGCATACTAGTAAGTACACGTTAGACTTATCCGCGGAGTGACACGGACATAGATAGCACAGAATGTCCGCATCCCTTCGGCATTCCGGCCGTGATTGTCAACAAACTCGGTTCCCAGGACGAAGGGGATGGGGAAAGATCGTCGCAGGAAATAGAGAGAGATACCACATTGCAGATCCGAGCGGAAAGGCAGAACACACCTCAAAGTCCGAGCGGGGAAGACGGTGTCGTTCAGCCCTGTGTTAATTGACCGCGCCACGTCTAGCAACAGCATCGCCATAAACTCGAGTGGAATATCACTCAACCATCTCTCGGTATACAACAACCATGGCCCACTCCATCCCCCTCCCCTTCATTCCCACCAAACCACGACCGCCAATGTCACAACGAAACACTGCCCGATACTCATACCAGACAGCGACAACAGGTTTCACTTCCCCTACTCCATCTGGCGACAGCTTCTGGGGTGGAGTTGCGAGAGGTATAAGGAAGAGTGGGATGGACGGTGTTGAAGAGAGTACAGAGAGTGGCACGATCATTACTACACCTAGCACTAGTCCTCAAAAGGGGGAGCAGACCGAAGAGAAGGTGCAGGAGACAGAGGCGGAGGTGGCATCAGATGGTATTGCAACAGATGAAACCGCGTATTCTCCTGCGCCGATGACTACGGATTTCAGAGCTCTCAGGCTAAGACATTTCGAAGGATTACCCATCGCCGTTGAGAGTAAGAAGAAATGGATCGCAGTGGACAACATTCCTTCCAACTCTGAAGATTCAGCAAGGCGTTTCGATACTCCGTCACCAATCATCTCACTAAGGTCTCGCAAACGCTCTGTGGCTTCGCCATCGACACCGACTCAAAATGAATCGACATCTCCACCCTTTAGCTCTCTCCAGAGCCACGTCCCATCTCCCTCTGTCAGTGCGCTCGCAGGGAGTAACATCGTCTTGGATCGTATCAATCGATTTCAAGAAACAACGTCGCTATCTGTTTCCGGGGAGAAGAGATCACCTAGAAGTAGGAGAGTATCTTACAGCCCTCGTAAAACCTCCCTCGGCGTTCGAACTGAGATGACACCGTCAACGTCGTCCGAATCGAAAACTCCCACTACCACACCTAGACGCATTCGACCACCCAGACTGGATGCCTTTCCAATAGCAAAACCGCCTTCCCCGACATTGCAAAGAGTAGGGACGACTGCGAGTGCGAGGAAGATGATCGGCATGTTTGAGAGCTTACCGAACACCCCAGCAAGAGGGGAATGGCCCAGTGCCAGGAAAGCACTGGAGGAGATATCAGAAGGCAGAGGAGGTTCTACCCCGTCAAGCGCCACCTTGCAGCATAGGGGGAACTATCTTTCAGATAAACCGTTGCCACCCATCGAAACTCGACAGGACAGTCTCTTTCCTCCTGTACTGCAGTCAACTGCTACAGAACGAGCCGAAGCTCCCACCCTCCTCTCGGCGTGGTCTCCTCATGGTAAGATGCCAATCAAAGACGACACGGTCGCAAGACCGATATCGATTCCGAATTCCCCTTCAAAGTCAAGTGGGATGAGATCTAGTCCTGGAAAGAGTCTGATGTCACGTTCCCCGATGAGCAAGAGTCCGTTGAAGGAGATCATTGGAGCGTTTGCGCAAGTCAAGGCAAAGATGGGAAGCAAGAAGGCGGATGAAGAGGAAAGGCGGGGTGGGCAGGTTAAGGGTAGGCAGAGGAGCGAGACGGTAAGCAGTTGGTCTGGTGGGATTGCGAGTGGACCGGGGATATTAGGTGCTGGTTCATTTGGAAGGCCGGAACTAGTGCAGATTAGGGACGCAATCAAGCCTGTAAGTCTGCAGGCATTCTTTCATCCAGCCGTCACTGACGTTGGGTCTTTTCCTCGCAGGCCGGTCGACCCATCAAGGAAGGTCAATTGATGTACC
Source organism: Cryptococcus sp. T15_22C (assembly GCA_017654825.1). NCBI lineage: Eukaryota > Fungi > Basidiomycota > Tremellomycetes > Tremellales > Cryptococcaceae > Cryptococcus > Cryptococcus sp. T15_22C. Next base: position 324,098 of record JADPYA010000203.1, on the reverse strand, counting down.
TCATTCCAACACCATGCTCATCAATGTCGCCATGGGGTACCTGGGTGTCAGGCAGAGGGGCACTTTACTCCAATGTCCTGCAACTGGAGCATCAAGATGAGACGGGTCGACCAACCTCCATCCCGTTCAACGAGTGCCTGACCATCCGGAGTGTCAAAGACGAAGAGATCGCTGGCAGAGGCATCCCAGCTCCTGGAGTCGCAGCCGTCATTGAACTGGAGTTTGATAACGCCCCAAGACGTTACCTCGCAGCGGTCGACTTTCTCGAGCGGTCCGGGTGGATTACCACAATGTTAAACGTCAAGATGGGTATCAACACGGAAACCTACAGGCCACAATCCGGTCCGACCTACTTCGAGCCGGTGGATCCCATGGACATGCCGCAACAAGTTAGCTGCAAATCTACTACGTACGTGCCAGTGAGGCAACGCCTGGCCCAGATGGAAAAGCAACATACGCTCAACAATTCTCCGTTTTCGGCGAATCAACCAGCTGTGTCACCGATATTGCCTACAGCTCCACTGAAGATCCGAAATCGTACTTCCATGCCAGCGCAAACTCCGACCCCGCAAGAAGAGGAAGGCGAGCTTCGCGGCAGCGTCAGACGCCTGTTCGCAGTGGGCCCTGACGGTTCTCCGGTTGCGGAATCTGAAGGCCAAGTACTCGATTGGGTTAAGGCGACCAAAGCAGACTCTGTGACCGGCGAGAGGAAAGAGGAGTGGGTCCCAGCTGAGCGGGAGCTGTCAATCTTCGGGCTGGGACCCAGTCGAGCTCGATCCGTCAAGCGTGGACCTAGTATCAGTACCTACAAGGGCGAGCGTAGTCCAATCGCCACCGGCTCGCTCAAGCGTACCACAACAGTGTTATCATTCGACGCGAACGACTTGAATCCGTCAAGATCTGCAAGCCGAGTGACACCTAGAGTGCCCACGATAGTGCCCGAGAACAACAAGACCACATTGCTAGACTTTCCTGAACCTGTGCCAACACCGAAACCTCCCCAAGTTGAGAAAACCGAATCTTCGACATCGACAACACTGCCGGTGCGACGACAGCTACCCTCTTTGCCTGATGCAGCTCCAGGTGGAAGCGACATGACCGCTGTGATGTTGAAACTCGACACCAACTCAGGAGAGGTTGCGAGTCTCAAGGATTTACTCCACAACGCGCTGGATCATTCAGGCCCAGAGGTAGAGACAATTCTGCGCCGACTCGAGGAAAACGTTGCAGCCATGCGTATGGACGTCAAGGGTGCACATGACTTGTCAGCTTCGAATGCATATCCTCCCGTGAATCTGACGGCCTTGGAGGCGAAACTGGAAGATATCCTGCTGGTCGTCCGAGGCCTCACTACCAAGTCTATCGATGCCAACAGCAACAGCAATGACGATCCAACCAAAGTAGCCGAAGAGGCTGCTGCGGCGAAGGAAGTGACGGATATAATGTCTGGAACGGCGAGTTCTTGCTAACATATGGACTTGTGGATTTTCTGATGAAGCTGACAGTACACTTCCGGCTCTCCCCAGGCTCTTCATACGGTGCCCACCGATATGCCAGGAAACGCCATACCTAGAACTGCTGCCGAAGAGGATGGACCAAAGTCGGAGGTGGAACAAGGCGGTGACACCCAGGTTCGTTAGCGTTCTGCAGGAGAGTGTTGATGAGATACTCACGTCCGCCCATCGGACAGGTCTCTCAAATCTGGGATACCGTAAAAAGCCTTCAAGAATCACAAGCAACACAAGCACAGCACTCGTCCGCCATGGCAGAACGTGAGTAACCCAGACAGTATATCCCAATACCCTCAATTCACGCTACTTGGTCGACAGATCTACAGAAGCTGAATGGATGGCTCGATGCCTTCGTTACCCAAGGAACGACCGAGCTGCAGACTATCTCTGGCCGACTAGACCGCCTGGTCTCCGAGATCGCTCCAGCACAAACTGCTGATGTGACCGAACAAGGAACATCTCCGCCTGCTAGTATGCCGGCTCTTCTCCGGCAGATGCATGTTTTGATGATAGAGCAAAAAGAAAGAGCAGCAGCAGAAGCTGTTGCGACGCAGAGAATAGACGCCTTGATTGGAGCACTTTCACAGAATAAGGCCAGTCAGGAAAAGCAGCAGGCAGGTGGGTGATTGCCCAAGTTTTACGCGAGCGCCCCTGACCTCTTTTTCACCAATAGCTATGGACGGCGTCATGTCTCTGATTGAGCGCCAACGACAAGAACATGAGACTTTGCTTCGCGCACTGGCCACCGGTGAGCATGTCGATAGAGGCCATGACATATTCAGATGCTGAACAGCCCCTCTCTTGCAGACCTCACGAGCGAAATCAGAGGTGAAAGATTGCGTTTTGTCGAAGCTATGCGAGAGGCAACCAACATCAACGTTCATAGTAAGTGAAGCACTGTGCGCACACACTAAGGAATTGCTAATTGATCTCATTCTCGCAGTGCATGTCGAGCAATTCAAGAAATCTCTCACGCAGGAAATCGCCCAACACTCCAACCAGTTAACTCAGATGCAAGAGCAGAAAAACGCACTTGAGCTCGTCATCAGTGATCTGTTCGCAATCAAAGCGAAGCACACTAGTGAACCAGCAATTGTAAGCGTGCCAGCAAGCATAGAATGGGTTTCCAATCGCTGACCTCCGCCACGTTGCCGTAGCCATCTCCAAACCGACCCGGTCGAATGGCGCAAGGCACTCCTCCCAGCATGGCGTCTCCAGCGCGCGGTCGTCCACTCCCACTTCCTCATCATTGAATGAAAGAAAGCTGTCCACTCGTTGCAAACAGATGCTTCTAGTCGCAACGCACGGAAGCCACGCGCAGCGTGTGATCCATTTTGCCATTGCGATCCTTATGATGTGCATGTGTGGGCAAGAATGCGTCACTAGAAAGTTCTTTCTCCTTGCTGGACCCTGACATCAGAGGGGAGAGCAGGTATGACAGCCAGCATGTAAAACGAATACAGTCTACAACATAGTCCCTTCAAACTAGGACTCATACGTGATGTGTCGTTGGTTGTGTAGCTGGAGCTTCTCCCGCGAATGACCTCCAAGTCTCTTCCGCAGCGACTGATATCCTCTCCTTGATGCTCTCAACGCTGTCCAACGCTGGTCGAACATCGAGGAAGAAGACGGGATTTCCATCCTCGTCTGGCGGAGCGCTATGGTAGTCGATGACGTATCGAGTGGCGATGGGAGGAGCATCTGGGTCAGTGGATGGACGAGTGACGACCCAATCATGGCGATCAAAAGGTGGCTCGGTGCTGGGAGAAGAGTTGTACCTTTAGTAGCCGGACGGTGCCCAAGTGTCCTACGACTTAGAGGAACTCACATGAATTTGGATGGGAATAGCATGCCGGCCCAGAGGTGGAGCCTAGCCTTGGGTGAGAGTTTTCCAGGATTACCTTGGAACTTGGCCAGTTGAGCTTTCTCTCCGCTGTTGAATGGAAGAGTTTCCTTTAGAAACGTCTCAATCACTTGGAACTCGCTTTCTATATACTGACTTTGGTAATCGTCGCTCCCACTTCATTACCTCCTGCCAAGCCTCTTCATTGAGGAAGTTGTGAATGTCCACCATCGTCTCCACATGTTCCTCTGGAGTCTCCCAGCCTTTCCTCACCAGCGCGTTATAGAACTGCTGAGGTGATGGGTATTCCCAAACCCTCTCCTCGCTGTTGGGTCTGGGAATGGTTGAAGTCGTCCGTCGTACCGGCAAATCGAGCTTCTGTCCCGGTGCTCGCTCGAGACTGAGCGTTGGTATCTGATTGAGAGGATTGAGCTTGCCATCAAATTCGTCATGCTTGATTGGGCATTGTGCTGCACGAGGCGGAGGGGTAGGTGGAGCTGATGTGGATGCGTGCATAGGACATTCTGGAGGTGGTCTAGGTGGTTCAGCCTGATGCATGGGACATCCTGGTGGCGGTCGTGCGCCTTCAGCTTGAGACGAGGATGATGCTACTGGGTGGTGATTGGCTGGAATGGAGTGCGATGGGACATTCAGGGAGAAGTCAGGTGGGTAGGTGACGGGGGACGAAGATGACTGGCCCATGTCGAGATGATGAAATGTTAAATGTGCTCTTTTGTTGACAGTCCGGTCTACGATTGCTTGCTCGATCGACCAACTTTTCTCCAGGCCCAGTCAAAATATAGTCACGTGATTTGCTGGGGACTGGAGAGCCCTCCTATCCTCAATGCACTCGTACAAGGATTGGCCATGCTAATAACGACTTGAGGTAGATTTCAAAAATGGTGAGTAGCCTCTTTGGCATGTCACCTCCACTCCACTACCAGTGCTGATCATCATGCGTCGTATCGTTTCAGCTTATGTTCAGGTAATTAGACCCCAGCTCAAACTCTTCACTATATCATATTGGAATCCTGACAGTCGCGGACCGTTTTCTTATAGTGTCTTCAAGACGCTGACGGAGCAGGTCGTCACTGTGGAGCTCAAGAACGATCTATCGATCACTGGGACTTTGAAATCTGTTGATCAGTGAGTGGGAGATGATGTTGTTGCGAGGGAGTCTCTCTCAACTGGGAGTTCATGCCTGACCTTGACTACAAACCTCGCGGACTCTCAGATTCTTGAACATTCGATTGGATGGTATCCAAGTCACAGACGCCGAACGATTCCCTCACATGGTGATTACGCTTCCTCCTACTCTCCGCGACGCCCCATTACTTAGTGTTTTCCATACATGCTCTTTTCGTTTCTCTCAGATGTCCGTCAAGAATTGCTTCATTCGTGGATCAGTCGTTCGTTACGTACAAATGCCACCGTCAGCTGTGGATACCCAATTATTGGAGGATGCGACTAGACGAGGTGAGTTGCAGAGGATCGCGAGTGGTGTTTGAGGATGATGTTATTTGATGTCGGGACTATGCGCGAAGAGACTCAAGCTGACTTTCGTGCTCACTCGCCTATGATTCATACAGAGGCCAAGGAGGGCAAGAAGTGATTTTTGGTATGAAGATGGGTGACGGTGACTGGCAAGGAGAGAAAGGTAGTCGAGCTGTGTACTCTTTTACAATGACATTAAATCATGACCTCGTTCGAATCGACTGGACTCGTCTGATATCACTTACCGAGCCAGGAGCCATACATTGTAGCTCCTACAATGGATGTCGGTGCACCAGTAACTGGTTGTCATCGTCAAGGGAGCAGCTCACTACCGTCATGGTACAACGAACGACAACAACACGTGGGAGTTGGTTCAGATCGAAGCCCAGCTCGATCACGACGCGAGTTATCGATCGCCGTTTCCAAAACATTCTGATATTCGTCTTGTGCATGCGAGGTGCTGTGGCATTCCCGACCTCGCAGGTCAAGCTTGCCATCTCATCCTCCATTCTTCCGACTTTTTGGCCGCTGGTCGTCCACCGAAGTTTCCATTCTCGCTCATACGGCAATAACGACTCATCAAGCTCCATCATGGCGGTCATCAACCCATTCGGCATTGAACCACCCAGACGTCGCTCTCGAAACAGATCTCGCAGCATATCCACCGTCCCAGACTCTGAGCCCGAGCGTCAAGAGTACTTTCAAGCTCAGAAGGAGAAGAGGAAACAGAAGAAGAGGGAGAAGAGCCAATCAGTGGTTTACGTGGTGGACGATGATGAACCCGTACCTAGCTCTTCCAAAGTCACTCTTGATCACGAGCGACCTACGATGGCTGCCAACGACATCATCACCATTGATGAAAGTGAATCGGAGATAGGAGAACAACCTCAAGGCCGAGTGGATCTTTCCAGGTACAAATACAACGCCTCATCGATCCTCAAAGCCCCAACATCTCGCGCGAACCTCTCTGCTAGTACATTGAGAGGAAAGTCTGCTCTACCAGCTGTCGGTGCCATTCGACAATACGTCAAAAAGGCGAAAGGGAAAGGAAATGCGGTGGAGCTACCGTCATGTCCGCTTGATGAAAAGCTGATCAAACAGCTGGGATCTTGCGTTGTATGCGGAGACGAGTGGCCAACGAGAAAGATGGTCAAGACCAAATGGGTGAGTTAAGCAGATTGAGCCATTGCAGTGCAACGACGAGGTTTGACATGATACATGTTGCCTTGCAGAGTCACATGTTCCCTTGTTACATCGACAACTACCCATCATCCATCGACCATTTGTCCGATCTTTCCGACCTCATTCTTTCGGCTCTCAAGCAGCTCATAGCTGAGGACAACGGCGAGCTTTCAGGACGCGCTACACTTCTCCAGCAGTTTGCGAACGGCGGCAAAGGAGGAACCGAGGTGCTAGGTCCGACCGGCGAGCTTCTGGGTCATAGTTTGACGACCGCCGATGATGGTGGCGGTCAGAAGAAGAAACGGAAGACGAGAAAATCATTGGCGGGTTTACCTAGGGATGTTAGGGTGTTGGCTGTGGATGCCGAAGCGAGGGGTACTCGGGGGGGCATCGGCGAGGAGGTGCGCGGTCGCTTGAACGTCTTGTGGTCAGACGATGTAGAGTCGGCCAATGCAGCGCCGCACAGCAATGGCGACCTTGATGGAGTTGGCTTCTCCTACAACGAGAGTGAAGAAGAAGACTTTCGGCCTCCAGCAACACAGGCCTTTGGTCACTCCACCCTCTTGAGCAGGTTGGGAGCAAGTCGCAATGCCAAAGAAGGGAAATCCATGTTCCATGCCGAGTCTGCATTCGCTTCGCCCGTTCTACGACCTGAGCTAGAAACTGAAAACGGAATGCGACGTTTGCAAGAGGTAGACGACAACTTACCCGTCCCTCAGGGCTCGGGTACGCAGCCCTTTCGACAGCGGAGAGACGATGACGCTGGTTCGTCTCTCCGAAGAGAAACACCACAGCAATCCAAAACTGCGTTCGGTGAACGACCCTCCAAGCGCTTCAAGTGCAATGAGGACGACTCCTTCGGACCAACAAACCAAGATGAAAGAAACCGTGGAAGTAGAGCGCTTTTTACAGTTGGCTCACCCCCACGACCTTCTGGATTTGGAGCCGCCTTCTCTAGAGACTCGAGACGTTTATGGGATGCGGGAGAAGCCTGAACTCGCTTCGAGGGCAAACGATATCATCGTGATCAGCGATGATGAAGCGGTTCACGAGTCCCTGGCTGCTGGGCCATCAGCAACGCCACGACGCCGCTCGGAGTCGTCCAGCTCGGCGGACACGCCATTGGCCTCCTTCAGGACAACTTCAAACTCCGAAAGCTCGCCTAGTCGGTTTATATCTAACCGCCTGCAAGCGCTCAGACTCCCTTCTACTCCAACCAAGTCTCCTTTGGCAAGCACCTCTGAGCAACTCGAGGATGACTGGGGCGTCGACGCCTGTCTGGTGCATGACGAGGCATCTGATCCTGACTCGGCAAAACTGTTCGAGAATGAGGATCTATCACCGCCAGTAACTCTTCCCAAGTCCAGATCTAGTAAGGCAAAGTCCAATACGGCAAAGGGGTCCAAGCAAAGTGTGTCTTCTACGCCAGATTACGGCTCATGGACCCTTGCCGAGCTACAAGTAGGTCTTTCGCTCGTAAATGGGTGATGAATCAGGCTGACACGTTTGCTTCAATCGTCTAGGCCGGAGTCAAAAAATATGGCTTCAAGCAAAGCAAAATCAAGGCGACCCTCGTGCGACAAATGGAGCAATGTTGGCGTGCCATGCATCCAGATCTCGTGCCTTCAGCCTGCGTTCAGGAAGCAGGGGAATCCGACGATCTAGCGGGAATACTGGGAGCGATTTCGGACTCGGAAGAATCATCTTCGGACGTGCCGCTTTCCACGGGAACCGCTCCTGCCAAGAAGAAAGTGGCGAAGAAGAAACGAGTTGAGGGAGAAAAGAAGGATGAGGTAGAGGTCGAGCCGGAAGTGATTTTCCGAGAAGTCTTGATGTCTGAGGATATCTATCTCCGATTACTGCGATACGAGGTGAGCGGGTGAAGGTTCCACCGTCGCCGCCGCATGGCGCTGATGTGCCGGAGTCGTAGCCACTCCCACTCGACGAGTTGATCAGCATATGTCTTGAACGAGGGATCAAAGCGAAAGGATGGAAACAGAAGTTGAGGAAGTACTTGGACGAGCAGGTGAGGTCGTGCCTGGAAACCGCTGGGTTGAAAGAGAGCTGACAACTTGTAACCACTACGTCACTAGAGTATCGCGTTTTTTTCTGTCGAACCGACAGGACAGCGACGACGGCATTGAGACGGTTATACGATGTTTAATGATTCCTGTACAATTCATGTTCATCACCTTGTCGTAACGATCATTTACTAGAGCTATACAACGTCTTTTTCATTCCTAACCAATCAACACGATCACCCGCCAATGCCACAACCACCTTCCTTCTCGTGAACATCGATGCACTCCTTTGTACACGAATACTCTCCGCATCGATTGCAGGCATATATGCCAATATACCCGCAGGAGGAGCATAACTTACGTGGTGGATATGGAGATGGAGGAGCTGTTGATGTGACGTATGGCGGCGGTGTAGGCTAGAATATTCTTGGTCAGCGAGGCTGTGGAATGTGGTTGACAAAGATTACTCACCATCTCATCAATGTACTCTCGCAACGTCTTCTTGTATATCAGCAAGCGGCGTACATTCGCCGATTGCTTTTTCTTCCCTTTGCCCAGGATGTCTCCAGTCTCTGGACCGCCGGGGTACGAGGATGGACCTGCCACTGCGGGAGACGCCGCAGAAGGATGAAACGCAGAGATGGGGATGTCATTGGGATTTGTTCGCTGGGATGGTAAGGGATAGTAAGGAATCAGTACGAGACATTCGGAAGGTATGGGAAATTGCTCACCTCGAGATCTTCCAGCTTTCGTGCTATTCGCCGTGCTTGAAATTCCGGGATACCGCCGCGAGCGCGGTTGGCAGCGTGCGCTGCTTGGTGGGTGGCTGCTTGGCGTTGTGCTGCGGCGGAAAGAGGAGAGTCAGTTCATGGTGCACGAAGACTCGACCCTCACTGCTCACGCTGCCGTCTGCCTCTGCTGGTCGACATGTTGAAGATGGGGTAAGAAGACGGGCAACGAGGAGGTGAACATGAGGTTCGCGGTGAGATTAAACCATTTCTGCTTATCTAATCCAGGTACGAGCTGGAAATATTTTGAGAGAATTGCCCTTGCAAAGCTCAACTTCACCATCACACTCATAGTTTGCTGTATCATCTTATCATGGCAGCAACTCAACAGGTCATGGCGAGCTCATCGGTAGCTCTTCAACCTGCTACAACTAGTGCAGAGGACAGCGACACTCTTCAGCCGCTCACCACCGCGCTCACCAACATTCGCCGTCTTTCTTCGTCCTCTCTCGCCCATCAAGCAAAACCAGCTCAGGTGCTCATCGCAATCGAGTCGACATTGTCGGCCGAGCTACCAGCCGGATCAGAACATACTCCAACAGCTTACTTCGCTGCTTCGCTGTCTTGTCTATCCAAGGCCGTACCCGCTAGTTCGAACCCCAAGACAGACATCGCCGAAACCGGCGGTCTGACACCAGCGATCCTCTATCTTTTGGCTACCGTCTTGCCATACACCCCTCGTCCCATCCTCCTATCTCACTTGCCCACTCTCCTTCCTCTTCTCACCAACCTCTTCCCCGTCGCTCAAGCTTATGCCCCTCCTCTCCGCTCCCTTCTCCAAATCACTGCCACGATCCTCACCTCCGCCCCTCCTGCATCAACCCTTTCCTCCCCACTACTCAAGAAATTGTGGAACCACGTTCTCCTCCTTCTCCTGGATGCTCGTCCCAAGATTCGACATCTTGCGCATGAGAGTGTCAGGCGCACGTTAATGATGCCGACTCCTCCAAGGATTACACCAGGTGGTCATCCTTACACTACTAGATCCATCGAATGGGCACTCAGTGTACTCCAGGAGGAGGTTGCAGGTGGTGCTGGAAAGAAGGTCAAGTTTGCAGCTGGGACAGGTGGGGACGACGTCGAGGGCAAAAAAGCGATTTGGGTTGTTCAGGCTTTAAGAGGGTGGGTGGGAGTTTGGGACAAGGAGGTGAGTGTCCATGTTCCCACGGTCACGTTGAAGAGGGAAATTAACCTAACACATCTCTTCAACACGCAGAGCCTATCACAACTCTGCCCCCTCCTCCTGTCACTCCCTCCTCATCCTCACCTGACCGCTCAAGTCTATTCCCTTCTCGCCCATCTCCTCTCACCCGCCTCCGTCCTCTCCGTATCAGACGCAGATGGCCCAACGAACCTTCCAAACCTGCCAACTATCCTTACCTCTCTCCTCGCATCTCCACCTCACCCATCTCAAAGCGCCGATGCCATCGAGTACTCCTCAGCAGTCTCCGCTGCGCTCATCAAGCTCGCGAGACAAGATCCCGCATCCGTTGAGAGAGAGTATTTCAATCGCGCTTGGACGGTGATGTGGACGAACGTGCTTACTGCCCCTGCCAGTGCCGCATCAGCACGACAAAAAGCCTCAGAGGCACTTGGTGGACGAGGACTGGTGCGATACTGCATTTCCGATCGGATGGTGGAACTTGCGCTCGAGTACAAGCGAATAGGTGGGGATCTCGATTCCAAGAGACAGAAGATGAAGCCTCCTCTCTTGATCAAACTCATCAACCAGCTTGAGGGAGCTATCAATACTCTCCCGCTGATGTTACCGTATCTTCTGCCGATCTTGACGGCTTTGATCTCGAGACTTCGACGAGCACCTTCAGGCGAGGCGCCAACGCATGGTCAATCGAAAGCCGCGTCCCCGGCGACCACCATGTTGCTAGGGCTGGTAACTGCAATTGCGGATTTCAGGGTTCAACCTGGATTCGAGCACAAGGATAAGGTGGATGACGTGGTGGGAATGGCGATTGAGGTCATGGGTGCAAAGGTGGTGCTGGACGCTTTGCCTTTGAATGTCGAACCCGATGCGTGAGTTGATCTTGTGCTTTGTGGAGTTGGATGGCATTTGCGCATACTGAAGTCCGCGCTCGCTATTAGGTCCGGCAAAGTCCCTGTGCCAGGTCGAGCTCATCTCCTCCCTCTCCTGCGAACACGCACATCCAACGACTCAGTCCTCTATTTCACGACTGAGCTCATGCCAATCTCGGAGAGGTTGTTTGAGCGAAAAATCAAAGCCGAGACTGAGGGCCGACAAGGGGAGGCGAAAGTATGGGAAGTGGTTATTGGTCAAATCTGGGATTGCTTGCCAGGTTTCTTTGACCTTGCGCGAGACCTGCAAAAGGTGAGATCCTCGATTTATGTCGATATCGACGATGCTCATTCTCCATCTTTCATCTTGATAGGGCCTCACCGTGCAATTCGCCAAGTTGATTGCCCAACTTCTCTACACTCAACCTCTGCTTCGGCCATCGCTTCTTCGAGCTCTTTCGACCCTCATCACCTCGTCCTCCACCCTGTCGAGCTCGGCGGCACCGTCCGAGGAGCTCCTTGCTGGCTTCGGCATTGATCAGCAGGATGCTGCGCAAAACGTGCAGTTCTTGAAGAGCCTTGCCACCGAGATGCTAGCTGTGCTGTTCAACGTCTTTAGCAGCGTGCCGAGGGAGCAGAGGGGAATGGTTGGAGATGTTGTTGCTCTGTGGTTGAGCATTATGGATGAAAAGGTACGCACCGGCTTCATTTCCTGCAATTCTCCGGCCTACTTGCTGACCACCGTTAATCTAACAGGAGATCGCCGCGACCTACCTCAAGGTTCAAACTCACTTGAAAACGGCGATTGCGAAGCCCACACCTTCGGCCGATCCTAATATCCCGCCTGCGACCCACACTCTCCTTGACCTTCTCATAATCCTTATCCCCTACCTGCCCCTCACTTGTGCCTCTGGTCTGTTCGCAGAAATGTCCACGGGTAGTCTCATCGAGAACCGAGATGCAGCAATCCAGAAGAAGACCTACCGTATTTTGGCTCGGTTGATCGAGACCGGAAAGGCGACTGCGGTGAATGGTGAGGGAGCGGATGAGTTCGTCAAGCGACTCGTTGCTGTTGGAGAGGGCATCGGCCCAGGAGCCCAGAGGGTAAGCCACAAATTGACAGCGCACGTATTCCTACGATGCTGATGGACTTGACCCTCTCTTCAGGATCGCATGTTGTTGCTGACCGCATTGGTGCCGAAGCTGCCCCCTTCTCGACTCCATTTGGTCCCCACTTTGATCACCGAGGCCGTCCTCGGTACGAAGGAGGTCAATGAAAAGGCTCGAAATGCCGCTTTCGACCTTCTTATAGTCATGGGTACCAAGATGCAAGCCGGTGGAACCATCTCTCGCAAGCTTGCCATCGGTATGACTGGAGACGCCGAGGAGGATGAGGCACAAGGCGATGAGGAAATGGCCGATGCTGCGGGTGACGGTGAGCTCCTGGTATACTGGCAGTGCGGTACAGACGCTGATGAAGACCCATTCCTTAGCCTCGGCCAACATTGAGGAGTACATCACCATGGTTGCTGCTGGTCTAGCCGCTTCAACCCCTCACATGATCAGTGCAAGCATTACTGCTCTGTCCCGTCTACTGTTCGAATATCAAGGTATGTCTACAGCTTGCGAATATTGATATGCTATCAGTGTTAACATGCTCGACTGCCATTTCTAGATGACCTCTCTGACACGATGATCACCGAGCTGGTGTCAACTATTGTGGTGTTTGTCGCATCAAACAACCGGGAGATCGTGAAATCCGCATTGGGGTTCATCAAGGTCGCTGTTGTGTCCCTACCGGCCGAGACTATGCGACCTCATCTTCCCGCTCTCGTCCCCGCCTTGTTGGGCTGGGTGCACGACCACAAGAACCACTTTAAAACCAAAACCGTGCATATTTTCGAGCGAATGATTCGAAAATTCGGCTATGAGGCTGTCTACAAACAGGGTGGCGAGGGTGACCGAAAGAAGGTCCTGGAGAACATCAAGAAGAAGAAGGATAGGGCTAAGCGACAAAAGGCGAACAGGGCTGCTGCCGGCGGTTCGGACGATGAAGAAGAGGAAGAGGTGAGACTTCTCCCAATTGGTGATTTGAGACCTGACCTGACAACCATTTGTACCTAGGCTGGACCACGCAAGGTCAGCACCGGCAGCGCCTTCGAAGATGCTTTGTACGGGAGCGATAGCGAAGAGGAAGACGGAAAATCATCCTCATCGCGGGCGGCTGCGGCCGCTGCACCTGTCAAAGGCCGCAAGGACAAGAGGACGTCTGCCTATATTCAGGAAGATGCCGATGAGCCAATGGACTTGCTGGACCGTGCTATTGCTGGACGTGTGACAGGTTCGTTCTTCTCAGCAGCAGCTTGTGCAATGCATGAACGCTGACTATTGCTCAAAAAATCACAGCCAATGACCCGTCCCTAGCGGCGCGTCGCCGCAAGCCCGGCCAAGAGGCTGGCGCTTTCAAAACTGACAAGGAGAGCGGTCGAATGGTCATCGAGGAAGATTCTGACGAAGGGGAGCAGCCAGTGGACAGGGTGGCCGGTGCTGCTTACCAGACTAATATGACTTCGGTCGACGGTGTGGTCCGAGACGCAAAGGGGCACCTCAAGTTCAACAAGAACACTAAACGTGGTAGGGCCACCGAGGAAGACAACGACGTCGACATGCTGGCCGATGTGATGCCCGTGGATCCCCCTCGTAAGAAGGTCAAGACGAAGAAGCCGATTGAGCGACTCGGTAGCGAGTTCAAAGCCAAGGTAAGATTGCTTTGCCACTACTTGACACTTTCGATTGCTGACATCTTTAATCTTTCACCCACTACAGAAAGCCGGAGGTGATATCAAGCGGGCTGGTCAGGCAGACCCCTACAGTTACGTTTCCCTTTCGCAGGCTTCCAAGCGCCGCGGACCTGGTCCCAAGGTGTCTTTGACCAACAAAAAGAAGGGCTCCCGTCAAGGGTGATCATCATAGAGGACCCATTGTAACCCGTTATTCTGTACAACTTGTCACGACCGCGTTATGGACATCTACGATTCAGATACCACGCGGGATTTACCCGCCGTCTTGCTTTTCGGTGCCTTACGGTATTGGTCATTGAAGGACAGCCTGATCGCGAGGAACTTGACCTCGTAGTTTGGATGCGATTCAAGTCCACTGACCAGCGACAGCATCTTGCCTCGGTAGTCAGCGGCAAGTCCGGCGATATCGGCCTGAAGGCGATCGAGATCCGCTTGGTTGGCAGCACCATCGTCCGCGCGACCAGCCGGGAGACGACCCTGAATTGGAACGCTTGGTCAGTGCATGTTGAGAAGGGTATACATGGATTTGAAGGCGTACCTCGGCCTCATCCTGCTGTCTGTCAAGCCTCAAAGCCTCTGCCAATGATGTTCGGAAGAGGGCATCCTGTACGAAAAAGGCGTTATTGATATGATGCAGAAACGACGTGACCCGCTCGGGGACTTACGGCAAGGATATTAAACGTCAAGATGAGCTCGAGAGAATCCTTGACGACTTGCAGGAGAGACTCCTGTGCAGGTGAATATCGTGAGCGGCAGTGGCATGCGATTAGCTGGGAACAAACTCACCTCTTCTCCGGCCTTTGGGTTCAAGAGGAAGATCCGCCCAGCAACTTTTTTGAGGTAAAGTCGATGCTCGCCAATGAGGGAGTCTAGGTCGCCTTCTCGTGCTTGAGCAAATTTGATGAGATCCTGCCACGCCAATTCTATTGCTTCCAGCTGACAGAACGCTTGAAGCTCGCCCATGAAATGCATCATCTGCGCTTGAAGGATGTAGCAGTGATGCCAAACGCCTGCATAGCCTGAAAGAAAGGGCGATTGTCAGTGTCGGCTGTGATGCCAGGTCCAAAGCACATCCGCTCTCACCTGGCATCTTCAAAAACCTCCTCGAGTTGAATGTGACCCTGATCCAACCTTTCTTGAGGGTAGAGTGGACCCGTCTGATACGCCACAGATGTGCGAATAACTTGTAGTACTCCAGCATAGCCTTGCCGTCCAGAACGGCGTTGACCGGAGTCTCCACCTTGTAATCCATGGCAAACACGTCCCACCCGAGGTCTCCGGGCTGTGGATCGAGGATGCGAGCATCGAGTCTCCGCTGGATGTCATCAGGCTCAGTGCTGGCGTTGCTACCTTGAATCGCGGTCTCGACATCAGATGTAAGGTGGTGTCGGAGGAGCTTGGTGGCCTCCTTGTTCAACCGGGGTCTGTTCGGTAGTGATGTTAGCTGTGAAGTAGAAAGAAGACCCTCATTTTGTCATTGCTCACCCGGTACACTCTAGTAGAATATCAGCAAAGTCTCCTGCTGTGAGCAAGATGTACCTTTTCATAGCTCCGAGATGGTCGAGCAACTTGTAACGATCGAAGAAGATGTCGAGCAGTCGCTTGCTGGCGATAGAGTATGCGTCGTCGATCGTACGCTCGAGGCCAGAGATATCGTCGTGATCCAGAGCTAAGAGAGTAGTGGGGCATCAGCAAGCCAGCAGAAAGACGGATCTCCATCTATTCACCTCGACCAGCATGCAGTTGAGCTTGCGTAGAGGTCCACTCGCTGTCGTGACAGCTGAAACGAATGAAGTTGATGCTTTTACCTGTGGAGAAGATCTGTGCGGAAAGGAAAAAAATTAACTGTGGATCTAATACAAGTGGACGTTAGACGGGTAAACTCACCTTCTTACCAAACGCTTCGCTGACGAACGCTGGTAGCATCTCCTTGTTGAAGATATACTTCTTCTCCCATAGCATGTACGCGGTATTACTGTTCTCGCTCTCTCCAAAGTTCCCGAATTCGTCGACCCCTACAAAGCCCATATCGGCCGATGGCGTATCCCATCCCAGCTTCTTGTGAGGTACATTTGGATTGAGCTGCACAAAGAACTCGTTGAAGGGGTCATAGAGGTGCCCAGAGAAGATCCAGTTGGTCAACGTCTGGAAGAAAGGTTTGGAGACCTGGAGGCAACGAGGCATTTAGTCAGCAGGAGACATCAACGCCACGCTGAGTGGGACTTGCCTCCTTCAGAACCTCGCGTGTAAGATTACGGATGAACGGATCTCCATGCGAGGTATGCGAGTATATCGCAGAGATCAGGGCTCCTCCTCGTGATGCTATGTTCTCAACTTCGTCAGCCGCCCAATCCGAACACGTCCTTCGTCGGCCCTCGAAACTGACCCTTTGCATCTCCCACCAGTGCTGCCATTAGCCTCATCCTCAACTTTGCATCGGCCGCCCACATCGATAACCTCTGGAACGTCATACTGGAATCCTTTACGTTGTCCAGTTGTGCTGTCTCGATGATATGCCCGCTTGATCGGTCAACATCAGGGGGCAGTGATGCGCTGTCACCGGATATCTGAGCTTCCAGTACAGCGATGAGACGATGGTATTCCCTGAGCTCTTTCTGAAGAAAGTGACACAGACTCTAAAGACGTTGGATAGAGTATGATCAGATGTTGCTGCCTCGTAGGATGGTGATTGAAGGCTCCCGTACCTGCTCAGCCATACTGCCATGCGCATCCAGCTTTCCTGCCGACCCCTCTCTCGAATTGACAAACCCCGCCACCATACGATAAAGCAGACCCAACTCCGATAATTCCAACATCACCGCCTGCAAAGATTCTGAGATTTCAAATTTCTACTCGTCATGCATCGTTATTTCAGCAACTCTCTCTCTGTCTCTCTCTCCCTGTTTATCCTCCCAGCACTCACCTCTCCGTCCTCGTCCTCCAGAAAATACGCCAACCCTGTGATCTCATCCTCCTTCATCTGGAGAGCTACGAAATCCTCTTCTTCTTTCTGTTTCCCTTTTCCCTTGTCTCGTTCTCCCATCCCAGGTCCACGTGCGAAATCGGGTTCGGTGAGATATGGATTCGCTTCTCGGTTTTTCTGGGATTGAGTCTTTCGAGCGAAGCGGACGTGTGCGCCGTCGATTCCCTGAAGAAGGTAGAGCATGTCTCTAAGGAGGACGCGTATGGGGAGAGGTTTATGGCCTGGGTAGACATGACCTCGTTAGTCGATTCATCCGATTTCCAGCAGACACTAGTCCTTCACCTTGACTCTGCCTCCATGCGGCCATAACCTCAGCCTTTGTCTTTCCCTTGGTGTCAATCTCCTTCATGAGTTTTCTCGTCAGCGGTACTGGATGTCCCAATCCCAACCTAGTCGCCTCAGATTGCTTCGTGGGTGCCATGGAAGGGACACTCCGACTTGCTCGAAGCCTTGCTTTGAGACTTGGTGGTGCTGTGGGGTTGAGAGAGGAAAGAGCTAGGAGTAGGCTGAGGTGCGAATCAGTGTCTGACAGGATGTGCTGGGAGATTAAGTATGTAGGTATCAGGATCTGCACCGTATAGGCACGCAAGATGATTTGAACCGACCGACTGATCCAATTTCTTCTGCAACACATCGAATCGTGCGACTTTGTCCTCTTCTTGTCGCGATCTTTCTGTGTTCGACGCGGCAGATGAAGGAGGACGTGATGTTCTTGCATTTGAAAGATATGCTCGAGCGATGGAAGCTGATTCTCCTGATTCGAGAGGAGGAACGACAGGTACGCTAAAAATGAGACAGCAAGTCGTCAGACGAAGGTCAACGCATCAACCTACGCTTTGACAACCCACCGATCAAGGATCTGACTACACCAATCCACCAAATCTTTGACCTTCTCTTTCCTAGTCGCCTCATTAAAATTGTCCTTTGATTCGATAGCCTTGCTCGATCCTGGTCTCTCCCTTGCAGCAGCAGATTCCGTCCTTCTCCTAGACGGTGGTGCTAGAACCGGGATACAGTTGTATATGAGCGTCTCAAGAGGAGTAGCGGTCGGCAGCATCGGAGTGACCGGTCGTGAAGTGCGAGCGGAGGTGGATGTCGATGGTGGCAAGGGATGCTGAGCCATGTTGACTGCGGTGAGGACGTGAGGATGTGAGGATGTGCGGATGAGGACGTTATTCTCTTAGTGGTTGTTGATCATACAAATGTAAACACTGGAACGCGTCGACTGGCCGTTTGCGGCGGCGCATGAACGCGCTTCTATTTGGTTCGGCAGTGGCAAACGATATATCCGGGGTATTCATCGTCCAAGTACATCCCAACGGGAACAAGACGTACACAAGGTCAATGAAACCTTGTCTAGATGTTGACCAGGCAAAGAGAAAAGCGAGCAAGTCATCCATCAAAAGTCGTTCTGCGACACACCCCTTACGTCGTCGATTCGTTGGTGGTGTGTTCGTATCGAAGGGGTTCGTAGGCGGTTCGTTTAGGTCGTTCTTGGGTTTCCCTTACCTAGATCCCATCTTCCTTACCGTCCCATCTAGTATTCGACAGTCAACGCATCATCCTCTTTCCGCGTCTCTCATCTTCCTCACCTCTTTCCAATCTGAATCAAGCGAAAGCCTTCCCTTTCATCCTTGAGTAGCCCAGTGAGTCTCGAAGACCTTCTTCAGCGCCTGCACCCAAATTGCCCCCTCCCACTGCATCCTCCTAGCCATTCCCCTCTCCTCAAGATACACGATTGTCTCATCGATGACAGGTCCACGATGGCCTTCTTCACGGATCTCTGAAGCGAGCTCTCCAAGGAGCATAGACTAATTTTTGTTGTTTCAAAAGCACCTCAAGCATCAGTATCGTTAGCTATGAGGTTGCACCGACACACTCACAGCACTTTGTGGATCAACTTCATACAGCCTACTAATCACCCTCTGCGCTAATCCAGGAATCCTCCTCCTCTCTTCAGGTGTCAGATTGGGATCTTCTTCCATCAGGAAATCACGACCGTACGAGTTTTCATATCCTCCGGAATTGTTGTTGTTGGATCCAGCCGAACCGTAATGATCGGGATAGTAAGACATGGTGAATTGTGGAGGTGATGGAAGTTGTAAGAGAACAGCTGGTCGTAGGGTAGGGAGTTTGGTTGTGGGTTCAAGACGTGGAATAGGAAAGATCGCTTGCAACGTCCACAAGATGAAGATCCCAGACGGCGTCCCCGAACTTATATCCTAGTACGTGGGTGGGTCGATGCAAGTATCTGAAACAAACATGAAAAAAAATAACGAGAAACATGAGCCATGTTTCCTCACCCGAAAGACATACTTTTTTGGCCATTTGCCTCACACGAATTCAAGTCAAAGCCTTCCTACTCACCCTCACCCGAAAAAGGAATACCTCGCGGAACAAAAGAACCGAAATTCGGATGGAGACGAGCAGTGGCTGGCAGATGGACGAAATACAAAGCGATTTCTAGTGGCAAAATTGGTGGCGAGATGAAAAGACTCTGAGCATCTCCTTGCCACAGCGAGGATTGAATCGCTCTCTTTATACCTGAACTTGTGTGGTTTTCAATCCCGAGATGAGATGAGGCGTGTGTCGTGGCCAAGTCGAGGAGGATTCACACTGACTCGGAGAGGTCTACAAAAGGGGTGTTTTATGTGAGAGCAGTGGCAAATCAGGTGTCGATTAGCGTTTGATTCATGCCTCGAGGGTAACGCGTGGTCAATCTCCTGGGCTGCTGAGGTCGAGTTGTGACGAGAGTGAGGGGTGTGAGGGGGCTCGTGGTGTTGGCAAAGGAGTTACGTATATTTATGTGAGTGAAACGAGTGGACACCGCATGGATTGAGTGGGTGACGAGGCGAGAAAGGCATGCACACTCAACGCGACGGACCATGTCCGAAGTTCGATCATCGGTGAATATCAACGGAAGGAGAAGGCTACGAACAAATTTCCGAACCCGGATGTTACCAAGGAACAACGAAGGTGTCTCAATCCGTCCTCCAGCGATTTGTACGGCAGATTCGCTCGTCGCCTGCCCAACAACGCTCACGCTCACGCTCGAACTCGATCTGTAAGATTACCTCGTGGGCTGGCATTGCAATATAGGAGGTAAGTAGATACGGCAACGATGGAATCACCACCCGGTAAGCACGCACCGGTTCCTATCGGCGCATATGGAGATTAGTCCGGACGTCGATCAATACGGCGTCCGGACTCCACCGGTACGGGGCGCCACGTGGACTTTTGGTGACTGACTAGCTTCAAAACTGTTGGCAGTGGCGATTACTCAAAAAGCAAGTCGATCGTTGTCTTTGTTGGGATGAGCAGGACAGGGTTTCCCACCTGTAGACTATCTAAGTCTGTCCGAGGATATAACCAGGATCTAGACCCATTGCCAAGATCCCAAGATCCCAATGTCCGCGGGTCCCAAGGTCCGTAATGACACCTTCACCACACTGACGGAGGTTTAATTGCGTGAGGCGGGCGGGCGGCTGGAATTGGACCACTGGTGGGGAGTACCCCGCCACGGATCCAAAGGGTTCAACGAAAGACCACCACAAGTCAGAATCGGAGGCGTTGTCGTTTCCCGCCTTTTGAATTCATATCTCATTACTATTCCACAATCCCGGTAGATACTTCACGTCACGATGGGATAGAGGTCATTTGGTGAAACGCACTTTTACCTAGCTCCACATCGCCATTGACATCCATTCGGCATATCCAGCGCTCTAAACAGGAAGATCATTCCGTCCAATCGCAAATCAGGCGGGCGCTCCACATAGCTACCCCGGATTCTTTCGTGCCAAGACTTTCCGTCGTCGTTTGTGCTCTCCACAACGGCCGTCCGTCACTTAATCACATTAAAGGGATCACGACAACACGTTCCCTACCCATCTGGATGTATATTCGGATACCGGAACCCTTCTGACTACACACCCATAGTGCTTCTTGCTCGGTGATCGCCCGATCATCTGACCTTTAACCCGCCACTTCCCCTTCGTCCAGATCTCCAAACCCAGAACATCTCAACACCAAGCTTACACCCCGTCCCGTCATTATGACATCGGCGTTCCTTCTCGACCCTCCTATCTCCCCTCCCACCTCTCCGAACTCCCTTCTCCGTCCCGTCAATCCAGCTTTCGATGACTTAGCCCCATCTGGTGGAATTCTCATAAACCGCAGGCGACCCTCAGATTTATCAATCAACAGGGGTGTCGTGGAGGTAACGGAAGCAGCGGCGACAGGATCAGGAGCTGGGATGCACACGTCAGCTTCCGTTCCAATGAGTGGATCTGG
Source organism: Cryptococcus sp. T15_22C (assembly GCA_017654825.1). NCBI lineage: Eukaryota > Fungi > Basidiomycota > Tremellomycetes > Tremellales > Cryptococcaceae > Cryptococcus > Cryptococcus sp. T15_22C. Next base: position 303,154 of record JADPYA010000203.1, on the reverse strand, counting down.
GAAACCAGTCCATCTGGGAAATGATAGCATGGCTACCAAAACCTCGATGAAGCGTTCGACCTCGGATCACGGTAGCCGTAGGGATGGTATATTACAGACGTCCCTTCCAACCTCACCGGGATTGTCTAGCCAAAAATCGGACGCACACACCCTTCCACACACAACCAAGATCAGATTCGCCCCTCTGCCTTCTCCTCAACGACAAAGGTCCCTTTCCACCGGTCGCAATATCAACATGGAAACTACAATGATGAGCGATGGAACGAGGATTGCCAAGTTGGCTACAACCATACCAGGAAAAGGTAGTGCGTGGGCAGGCGATCCGTACGATGAGCACGCCATCGATGATGACGATGAGGAGGAAGAGGAAGCTGTAAAGCGCTCTTGGAGAAACATGGGCATGGGGAGTTGGACGCGGACGTCCTCGGGCTCAGTATCCGGGACAACTACCTCATACACCATGCGATTGTTAAAACCTCTGAGGAGTCCGATGGGCAACGACACCGACACGATGGACAAGGCCTCGATGGCGGCAGCTCTCGAAGGAAGTCCATTAAAGAAATCCGTTTCCACTGGAGGATTGATTGGATCCTCACCTTTCCGATCGTCGGCAGAGAAGGCTAGGAAGAGCAGCTTCTTATCCAGTGCGTCCTCTGTAGGGCCATCGTCGAAGCGGCCGGGTCATCTCGGACATCGAGCGTCAACATCGTACGAACAACCGGATTTTTCCTCTCTTTCTTCGTCTTTGGGTGGCCAGCAGTCCTATACCGCTAACTTCCCGACCGGATCTTTGGACACATCTGTACCCGTCGCTCGTCCGGTCAAGATGCTCAACGGTCGAGTCTACGGCAAACGGTCTGCGGATGAGGCTGCTGCTCGTCGTATGTCAGCGGAGCCAGCGTTTGTAGAATGGGGTGGAATGATGGGTGAAAAGAATACCGGTGGTCTGGGATCTAATCAGACTCAGCGCACGATGCGAACTGATAGAGATGAGGGTGGTGGTGGGGGAATGGGATCGAATTCGGTAATTGTCGAAGACGACGATGGATCGGGAATAGCTTGGGCAAGGAGGAGGAGGGAGGCTAGGGAACGCCTGCGCAGAGAGAGCGAGGTACAAGACAAGATGCAGGCAGGCTTGGATGCGGAGTCAACGGTGCGAGAGCGAGATGAGTCGCCCCACGGCACTTCAACCGCCCAACCTCTCGAAGCTTTGCCAACTATCAACGTTGCTCCTCCTCGAGCCCAAGACGAAGAACACCTTATTCAGGCTGTCTTCGTGCCCGGTTCGAATAAGTCTGACGACCTCGATTCGCCGAGCGGGCGACCTACTGTCTCGCCCTCCGACATCGACTTCGAAGAGGTCAGTGACAGCTCGGATGACGACGACGACGACGACGATCGGAATGAGTACAGTGATGACGACGACGAGGAGGACTTGATTGACGAGGAAGAGTCAAAGAGGTAGGCACACTTGATGCGGAGATCCATCTTCTAGTGCTAACATCACTCCGTCGTCACTCCAGGACAACATCCTCGGCCGCTGGAGTGGAGGTTATGGTTCAACGCAAGCAATAAGAAATTCAAAGACAGCTCTTAGGATTTTTGCGCGATACAAGGTGCAACGCCTCTGTACGGTACGATATCAGGCCTCGAACGTTGTATGGACTGTCATCTAAGTCACAAGTCGATCTGGTGTTAAATGTCAAGTCTGAGACGAAACACAGATAAACCCAGCTGCGCGCCACAGGGATGTGATAATATTAATTCTTCGATCCCTTTGTATATATGGCCAGTGTCCATCACCACCGGAGTCGTACATTTGCACAAGCAATGTCCCACCCAGCGCTCGCTCCATGGACACTTCCGAAGCCATCCGCAACCCCGATTCGTACAGGCCGCGCAGAGTCTTGGGTAGGAAGGCCACCTTGCCACCCCACCGCTCGCCAGACCCTATCGACTATGAATGGCTTCGCGTCATCATTCGCTCTGAGCTTCGCCTGCTGTTTTAGACGATCAAGCATTTAGACAATGACCTCATTGAGTGAGTACAATGGAGACTGGAAACGGAAACCGATGGATAAACTGACAAATACTACTGCTCAGACCCTGGAATAACAAACGCCGACTAAACAATCAATCTACAACGGATATGAGCGGACCACTCTTTCCCTTTCTCGACGTAGAAACTGGAACCCTTATCCCCTCGAGCGAGAACGGCCCTGATGGATTCCCGAAAACCAGGTTCATTGCTTTGAACATGAACGACGATTGGGTGGTTGCTTTGGCAATCATGGTAAGGGCGACATTAGACGACGATTTGCCGACACGGCAGAGGAAGAACAAGTTGCTTACATACATTGGCGTGAAGGCCGCATAAGGGTCTCTCGAATCAAGACAATTTTATCGTTGGCATAATAAGATAGACATAAAGACGTTGTACATGATGTGTTTGTAATAACTACATGGGCCAAATGCTGGTTATCCTCATTTACCGGCCTTGCTGGAGTCGACCTCGTTCAACTCATGAGCCAACTTGACTACGTTGTTCTGAGAAGAGCAAAGTGCTAAGCTACCAGGACTGCGCAGATTCAAAATCAGCAGCTTACGCCTGGCCTCTCGATCACAACCGCTGGATCCTCCTCCGTCCCATTCTTGCCTATTGTGTTCCCCTTACTGGAAGTGACCTCGGCCCTGCCTTCCTTAATCTCTGCTACCTCACCCTCTGCCCGATGGATACCGTGAGTTTCAGCGAGTTCCGCTTGTCCACACCGACTTACTGATATGCTTGGACTGCCCCCACTTCCACGACACTTCGTCACCTGGACCCGGACATTTGGAAATCAGTGTCTCACTTCAAAAAGTAGTCAGTCAGTTCTCGAACCCTTTTGTAGATCTTGAGGTGCCTTAGACATGTCGATATTGTTCAGGAGGAACAATCGATACGAAGCCCATTGGTATTGCCCAGGCAATATATATATAGACTCGCCTCGCCATTCCGCCGCTGGATCGATCAGACACTCTCGATCGCTTCCGTCCTCACGTGTGCCAAACGTCATTGCCAAGCCAAAATGCACTAGTGTTCCAGTCTGCTCTTCAGGTAAAGTAACAACAAGGTGAACAGTCGATGACAAGGACTAACTACAAAATTTGTGCGCCTCAAACCTGTTCGGGTCCTTTCCCAGCGTTCCGAGTATTCGTCGTCTCATGGTGGCCTTCTAACAATCGCGTCGACTCATCTGCATCTTGCTCGTGTGGCGGGATGGCAACTTCTCTACCTGAACGGGTACGGCGATGGGCTTTCCGTTTACGAACGGACTTACCGCCTGCCCAAGGTTTGCCGGCCTCTAGATGATCACAGGATCATGCAGTAATCAGTGTCTTGGGGTTTCCCTTTCGATGTGGTAATCTAAACCACTTACTGGCAGCCATCCCAGTGAACGACAACATGAAAACCATCGAAAGAGACACTAAAGCCGAACCGACACCAAAGTCGCATGCCTTATCAAGGTGGGCTCCAACCTGAAATCTATCGTCCGTTCGATAGACGTGAATGATGATAGCTACCGAGGTGATTTGCAAGATAGAATGGATTGCCATGAGGGAGGAAACGATCTTCCAACCTCCTTCACGTCGCTTGGCTCGGATTCGTCTTTCGCCTGGACGAAAAGGTTGGCCTTAGATATGCATCGGGAGGTTTTATAGGACAAACCAGCCACTAACCAACACCGATCGAGATGATGAGAAGCGCGATGAGTGAGATCACGCATGGTACTAGAGAGAGTTGGGCGACGTATCCCGCTGTAATGAGTTAAGAAGGCGAATGAGCTTATTGAGAGCAACGCGCCTTGATCTATATAGGCTCACCGGTCGACCAGAGGGTACCTGCAATCGATGAGAGGATATAAATAATCTTCCAGGGTATGAAACTAAAAAAATCCAACTTACAGAAACCCTGTCCAAACTGCTTGCATTCAGCCCTACACAATGAAGAGTGTAAAACACCTCTCAGCTTTGTCACTTATGAGGCATTTCGAAGCCGACGCACGGATTGGGGAACGGCTGGCATTGCCACCCTTCTCCTTCATCATTGACCGGATCCAGTGTAAAATCCGAAGTCTTGGTCTGATTTGAAGCAGCGATGAAGGCCTTCAGATTGCTCAAAGAGAATGGCGGGGAATGGTCATCCGCAGACGAGGGTTCCAGGTGAAGGAGGGCTCGCTCAGGAACTTTGAGGGTGCATCTAGTTAGAAAACGGATCGTGAGTGATTCGGAGAGTGACATGGGCAAGAGCGGAGCTAAGATGAAAGGATGCTCACCTTCGATACAGTCCATACCTGAAGCCACAGCAGGAAAGATGCCAGCATCCAGTCTCAGCTGTTGCCCATGGCCTCTATAGACTCAAGCTATTTACCTGGTCTCAAATTGTAACGGCCCAGGAGTTGGGACTTCCGTGCGAATCACATCAGGAACATATACCGCGAGAATGGTGAGGGTTGTGGCGGCAAGCACTACAGATTTGAAACACCGACTTCAGCCATCCAATGGCGTATCGCGTTTTAGAAGGCGTGCCAGGGCTCACGAAAGCTCAGAGAGATGACATAAGGAGACTTCCTCACTAAAGAAGAGGGCGGAAGGTGAGGTAAGCTAATCGGAAGTGATCGAGAGTTGACAATCTTACTGACTGGTTCCGAACTGGAGGAATCTCGCAAGCCGTAGGGGAGCTGATGCTGTAGGGAAAGAGGTAAGGTTGCTGTGGATATGGTATGATATCCGTTTGGCTTGTTGAAAAAAGTGACAGAGAGGGAGTTGGGGTGATGTTGACGATGTTGGGATATTGACATGGTTTACTCTCTTTCAGACAACCTTGTGAACCGGTATCGACAGGGTAAGTTGACCCATCGTGGGAAATGACAGAGAGGTGATGACGCAAGCTGGTGGCGATCAGTGAGTGGCAAATATTCCAGATTCATAAAACATGGTAATAATGGCCATGTCTCATTATGTTGAGGAACGTTCTATCGAAGAGTAGAAAAAGTTGATATAAGCAGCCCTGACTTGGATCGTTACGAGGATTCAATCGGCTCGAAACTTGCACTCCACTCGAGGTGGTCTCTTGCATGACAACCCGCGAGAGGTTGATTTTCCGCCACTGCCGACCTGCTGTGCCAGAGCGCTGCTATGTCTCACCTTCGTCGTCAGCCCAAGACTACAAGGGGAGCTCACATGAGCCGCTCCACCTCCACTCCTCTCTTGCTTCACCTATAGAATCACCTCCTTTGTCATCGCACCCAACGCTGTCGTCACATGTGGAACACATCCACCAAGACGCCAAGTCCCATAACCCTTACGCTACTCCATCGTCAGCTTACCCGCATATGCATCATATTTAACACCAATTAACATTGGCCATCCTCAAGATTCAGAATATGAAATCCAGCCCGTTGCTGTCAGCTATACTCACGCACGCCTATAAAGCTGGACCCATTCCCCTCTTTCAACACCCTTCGCCCGTCAACTACACACAAAGCTAGTCGGTCCTGAGAACAGACAAGCAGCCATGGAATCCGTCAGCATTCCACCTTACATTCAAGCAGCCACAAATCCCATCGTCCATAATATTCAGTTCCCTGCGGACAGCGATCAAGTGACCCCGTCTCAAATCAGCCTGTTACACGTCCAGGAGTTCAAGGCTCTGCTCCATACTTATCGTGCAAGGGTAAAGTTGCAGTATCGTGACAGTGGAAGAGCCTGTCGAAGCTAAATTTCCTCCCGATCATAGAGCATTGTCGAAGGTGGATCGAATGAACTCAAGTTTTTTGTTTTCATGCCTACGAGGACCCTGACATGGAAGGGTTCTGTCGTCGCCTACAAAGTCTCGGTGCGTATTCAATGTAAGTGTACGCGTTTCTCAAGCTGATGAAAGTCCTTTGATCTACGTAGCCACTTCTCTGTGACGCTAAAGGGTACTTGACTATACGTTTGGACAGCGATGAACTTGATTCGATCATTGACGCGGTTTCCCGTGACAAGGTGCGTCAACCCACCCTGTCTCTCCAGCGAGTTGCTAACTTCCACCAACGCCCCCAAAGGACTTCCGCATCAACACCACAGACGCAACCTTTCTCATGCACCCGTCTGTGAAATGCTACCACATCTCCCTCCGATCCACCACGCCCATGGTCACGCCGTTATCTTCCCTGAGGTTCGACGTCTACAAACTGCCGATGGAATTGGAGGAAAGGGTGAAATGCGATTGGACGTATGAGGAAGTGGCGTTGGCAGAGTGAATCGGGACGGCGGCAGAAGCGAACAATTGGAAGGAAGAAGTTGTGAAATGTGAAATAATATCAAATCATCGTTACAATACATCTATGACCTACTCTCATAAGCGCCACTTCAGACAAAATTTGAGACGCTCTAAATCGATGGTCCTGATGCCTTATGACCCCCAGATCTACGACAGCGCTCACACCAAGATCTTCTTCAATCCCTCAGCTTGAGCGGGAGTGATACGTTCTGGGAAGACAACGTTCCAACGGACTACCATGTCACCTACTTTTTTGGTGGATGACGCTTTGGTGATTGGGAAACCTTCTCCTGGGATTCGAGTTTCTTGATTTGGTCGAATGACCTGTGAAGAGGAGAGTTCATCGTCAGCTGATTGATCTCTCAACGCTTTGAGGCGCCAAGAACTCACTCCTTTCGGTACCGGCACGGAAATCTTCCTTCCATCCAACTGCTCGACTTGCTTTGTCGGCGTAGTCGACCCTGTCAAAGCCTCCAACAGGGGAATATCGACCGAGACGATCTCATCATCTTCCTCCCTCTTCACCCTAGCATGCGGCTTCTCCTCGACAACAAATACGATCGTCTGACCCTGTCCGTATTCATCCTCATGACCGGCTCCTGCGAACTTGATCTTCGTACCCTTCTTCCAACCTGCCTTGTAAGCGATCTCCAAGATTTTTTCTTCCTCGGTACCGTTTTGTCGATGACGAGTGATCTTTAGACGTTTGGTACCGCCTTTGTAGAGTTCCTCGAGGGTTAAAGCGAGGGGTCGAGTGATCTCAGCGGGTGCTGGTGGAGCTTCTTGTTGGTGTGAGTGTGCGTGAGATTGTCCAGGTCGTCGTCGAGAGGAACCGCCTGGTGGTCCACCGAACATGCTTGGTCCACCACCACCACCACCACCACCGAACGGATCGCCATCCATTCCACCGCCGCCCATTCCACCCATCGAGCCGAAGATAGATCTGCATAAGCGAGGTAGGGGAGACCAATCAGTATCGACCTTGAAGTAAATCCATCACCCATCTCCGCATCCCAACTCACGAGAACAAATCATTCGGGTCTCTAGGTTGGAATCCGCCACCACCACCACCCATACCTCCTCCTGGTCCAGTTTGGAAACTGAATCCACCTGGGAATCCACCTGCTCCACCTCCACCACCATATGGATTTCCAGCTGAAGCGAATGGATTTCCACCCGGTCCACCGGGTTGTGGACCGGCTTTGAGACCTTCTTCGCCGTATTGATCGTAGATTGCTCGTTTGTTCTGTTACAGAGAGATGGAGATTGTATGGTGAGTATTTTTGATGCAAGAGGGAAAAGAGGTAATTTCTGATAGCTCACATCGTCCGAAAGGACTTCGAAAGCTTCACCAATCTGAGCGTGGGCGTGAGTAGCGGGAGGTGTTCAGCAATCATAATCCAAGATCTACCGCTAAACATGTAGAAGGAAACTCACCTGCTTGAACTTCTTGGATGCTGCGTCTTGATGATCATTATTCCTATCCGGATGCCATTTCAAGGCCTGTCAATCCGGGTGGACTACGTCAGCGATCTGACGAATGGCATGGTCGGTACACGATATTGAAAAGTAGACCTACCATCTGATGGAATGGAGAACAAAAGGATATATAAGGACGGATCGTCAGCTTTCCGATTTCTCCGAGACCAGCGATTCCTCTGGACATCGACGTCGCTAGCGGCCGTTAGCACCACACGCCTACACACTCACCTTCTTGTACGCTTTCTTGATTTCGTCCGGAGTGGCCGATTTGGACACTCCCAACAGCTTGTAATAATCCGCGCCCATTGTTGTACGTATGTAAAAGAGGACAAGTAGTGGTTTGGGAGTTTACGTGACGAGTGTTACGATTGGACCAGAGGTTGAACCACCTCCCCTTGGAATAAATACTTGGTGCGACCCAGCTTGAACCGAGTCTCCCCTTGCCGCTGCCTCCGGGTATCACGTGACTCTCGCATGGCATGCCCGCGTCAACTCTAGCAAGTTCCACGCGGGTGACCCAACATGCGAAAGAGTGAGAGAGAGAGTGTGTGTGTGTGATGGTTGTCTCGGCATGAGGGATCGGCGATCAGGTATTCCATTTAAAAGTGTGAACAGAAATGAAACCTATACATGAAGCAGTGGGGGGTGGGTGGGTAGAGCATGCGGATTCACCCAAGGCAACATGACGGACGGCGGCGTTTCAGGCTCGACTTTACCTCTTGCTGAGACCTGGAGAGGCCCGCAGTAACGTTTCCATCGTAGAAGATCTTGTACCGACTGCTGGGACGAATGAAATTCAAATACATTCCATTTGTATCTGTGTCAGAACAGGTTTATGGACACCTGCATGATATTTGCGACAGGGAGGATATCGTCTCACCTTATCAAATCCTGTGTATTGTGTTGAATATATACGGGTCGAGGCATTATGACGTGGCAAATGTGGCCCAGCGTCGACACCGACAGAAAGGCCCAACTCCGACACAGATTCAACAATCCATCCGACCACCTTCACAAAATATCATCACGACACCCCAACCACAGTCCATTATCGTCACCATGTCGTCCCGCTCCTCATCCGATGAAGACGATGCTGCCTCCATCCCCGCTCCTCTTCCCGCCGTCCAGGCTGTGGACTTGGCTGCGTCTAACGAAGCGTCTGCAACCGCATCTCCAACCGTTGATGTTCCTCGAGATTTGATGGCGGATGTTTTCGGATCTGGAAGTGAATTGACTGAGTCAGAGGCCGATGACGAAGAAGCTCCCATACGTGAGTGCAAGTTGTCCCTCTAGGTTCGTGGGAGAGTGAGAGGTTCGTCTTTGTTGATGCGGGATGTCACATTCCAACAGGTCGTAGATCTAGGTCTCCTTCCGAAGCACGTTCTGCATCATCCATCTCATCAGGTGCATCCCAATTCTCTCTTTCTCGAAAAAAAACAGTTCGAAGACCACCAACCCCTCCATCCGAGTCTGAAGATGAAGTAAGAAGATCACCTTCTCCTCGTCCTAAGAAGAAGGTGAAGCGACGTGAGGAAGGAGAGAGCTTCAAGAGAAAGAAGAGAAAGGATGCCGTTGCACCTGTCGGCAGCGATGATGAATTACCGGAGATGGATGAAGCTACGCGTGAGTAGTGGTGCTAACTACCAATCGCGACAAGAATCGAATCCCGTTGATGGGTTTGGATTCGTCCTTTGAAATCCAGGTCGAAAGCTTGAACTCAGTGCTCGTATTGAATCGATCGGTAAAGGGATGAAGAAGAAACGCAAGATGAAGAAATCTGGAGCGGATGTAGGGCTCTCGAAGCTCAATCGAATAGCGATCTATGTCCAGCTGATATGCCAAACTCTGCATAACAGGGTGAGACAGATCTAACAGCAGACGTAGCAGTAGACACAGCCGTCGAGAAGACTCGAGAAGATATGGAACGTGCTGTTCGTTTAGATCGAGAATTGAATGAATCGAAGAAAGCAGCAGTTCACAAGGTCAGGATGTTACCGAAGGTGTTGAGTGTCATGCAAAAGTGAGTTGGTGGGCTAGCTGTTGAGCTGAGCGAAATCAAGGTAGCTGATTAATAGATGATTTGATGTAGTGTCACCATGCAACAGGCGATTTTGGATAGCTCAGAGTTCTTGCAGTCCATCAAAGCTTGGTTGGAGCCGTTAGGCGATGGGTCGCTGCCCTCCTTGAATATTCAACGATCGATCTTGGTTCAACTGAAGAAGGTCGGTGACATTCCTTTTGAGGCCGTCGTACTCTACCCTTCCAAACCTTTACTGATCGCGACCACAATAAACCCACAGATGGATATCACCAAAGAGAACCTCAAGGAAAGTGGTCTCGGCAAGGTCATCTTCTTCTACACTCGATCGAAGCGTGTCCAACCAGAGATCAGTCGAATAGCCAACGATCTCTACGACCGATGGTCTCGTCTTATTCTCAATCAAGGCGCATCTGAACGTCAGGTGCAACAAAGAGCGCTGGATATCAGAGATGATGAGGATGAAGAGATGGACAGGAGCGAAGACGAACAACCAGCAGCTCAGAGAAGGAAGAGAAGAGATCCGGGTGCTCAGTTGTTGAATCGAAGAGTGGAGGAGAGAGATGCAGAAGATGGGGAAGCCAAAACGACTAGGCTTCCGAGTCAAATCGTAAGTGTTATCGTGGTTTCAGATTCGCATCAATGAATTGCTGATGACACGTCGCCTTCTCAGGGTCACGCCTACCATGAACCTCCACGACCAATCAAGGGTCTGCACAGCGCCACTGAGCAGCAACAAATGGAATCGCGACTCCGCGAACACGAGAAGCTGAATCGTTTCAAGAGGAAGGCAATGATGGCGAGGGGAGCTCGTTGAGTTTAACGTTCGAATGGATTTGTACCGTCATGTTTGTATTTCTTGGAACGACTGCAGACTTGCATTACGTTAGTCACAAGAGGTGCTTAAGTTACAACCCTGCTGCTGCTATTCCTCATCGCTTTATTCATAGCTCGAAATGTGCCATCAGAACGTTTTCGTGAAGCTGTAAAGCCGGGTAAAGCTGTTGAGATACGTTTGGGCGCGCAAGGAGACTTAGGAAACGGGAGCGGGACTCACTCTCGTAGCAAGACTTGGATCTGGAACTGCTCGACATTCTCGTCGGGTATAGGAATTTCTGGCAGACTGCAAACAACAAGATTGAGTCAGCTTGAAGAAAACGCACTCGTCCCCGTCGTCCAACATACCCTTCCCTGTACTTCTGCATAAGCTGATACCGCCGCCTCCAGTTCGACACGAACTCCACCCCACGATCAGCCTGGACAAACACCTGAGCAATATGATCTGCCATCAAACTCATCTGCCTGATGACGAGAGGCAGCGTTGCCGCCGAAATGAGCTTGAAGTCACCAATTGGGCTGAAATCCGGGATGCCTGGAGCCCGTTGAAGCGTCACCTTGAAGAAGTCATGCTCATCCTTGTCATTGTATATCCCGGTCACTCCAGCGGTGTGTGCCGAAATGACGATGTTGATGTATTGAAATTGAGTCGATATGGTATCAAAGCGATAATCCGCACCCGAGTCGTTATACACAATCCTCACGTACGCATTGCCAGCATGCTTCTTCTTATCGATGTAGTTCGGATCATGCTTTTTGTGCGGCATCATGTGCGGCGCGAGGTATACGATTTGCGTCAGATCGTCCCACCAAGCGTACGCGAACTCGCCGTCCTGATTCGCGACTTTGTCCAGGCCTGCGGTGTAGATATCCTTCTGACCACGAAGCCGAACCAGTCGTCCCATGCCAGCGAGGAACTTGAGGAATGCAGGGGAGCCGTTGTCGTTCGCGAAGATCTCTTCCTCCGTGGTCTGACCGGGTCCGACGTAAAGTACAGCGATAGCGTGGTGATCGATGACTTGAACGGCATCCAGTTGTCTGAGGAACCTATCGAGCTCAACTCCTTCGGGTAATTGACGGCCTCGCGGTGATTTCATGTTGGCATAAGGATACGCCGATAGTTGAAGGCCGATGAAACTGGGTAGAATAACAACGTCTTTCCGTCTCTGGGACGGTGTCTGACCTGACCAGATGTAATCTTGACTTGTTCCCACCGGTTCAGTCAGCTGCGAGGCTCCTGTGCCGGATGTGCTTGCTGGAAGGGGAAGTTCGGGTCCAGAAGTGCCCTCTGCCTGCGTATGTTGAGAATGCAGGCGGATGTTAGCAAATGAAGCTCCGCCGTCATTCGGACAACTTACCAGTTCGACGTCGTCCTCTGGCACCTCAGTAGGCGGTGGCATCTCTGTCGCACCTTGCTTAATGACAGGTAGTGGACCGAGTGGAGGTTTGGCCATCTCTTGGAAATCCCGATCACTCTGCATGAGTGCAGGCAGTAGCCGGAGGTCCGCGTCATCCTCCCCAACTCCCAGCATGGGCACATTTTCGAGCTTGCAAAGCATGGAGACAGTACCTGAAGGCCGTCGTGTAGTGATAGTCACCCAGCCTGTCCTTGGCTTTGCAGAAATCGTCACCACACCGCCGCCAAGAAGCCAAGACCTGGACACCGGTCTGTTTTCATTTTGTTCCGCCACGTCGGCAGGTTGCCTTGCTCCACTATCCATAACCAGATCGTTGATGAAAGATGTCGCCGGCTTGGGATCCGCATTGCCGTACGCGTATCGGGATAGCCAGTCAAAGCAGACCTCTGTCATATCATCGAGCTTTGACTCATCAGCGTGGGCCAGAAGCAGCTGATAGGTAAGGTCAGGGATAAATTTAGGCCTTGATGGCAGTCGGACCGCAAGGAACCAGGTATAGATGGTGAAATAAGAAAGTCCGATCACATGTCCGGCCAGAGTCGCCGCCTCAATTTCCGCCTTGTTGCCTGGCTTGGAGTCTTGATTGGAAGATTTGGGGTCGCTGTGCAGCTGGATATAGGCCAACGCCACCTTGAAGATGAGCTTGTAATGCTCATCCGTGAAGCTACTGTATAATGCAGGCACTTGGCCGATCGCAGCCAGCATTTCCATGATATGGATGCTCATAGCTGGGTTGCTCATAATTTGAGAGAGCTCCGGGAGAATGGATGGTAAATATTTGGCGAGGGATTGGTCCAGTTCGTATGTGGCGATGGTGAGAGCTTGTATGCACGGCTTTGCAGTGTTGTAGTGTTCTCGGAGACCTTTTGCGAATGCCTCCACCATGCCATCGCCGTCTTGTTTGTTAAAGAGCTTCTTGTAGCTGATCAGAATGGTGAGCGTCTGATACGCGACCGCGCGATTATCTGTCCGACGGACAACAGATGGCAGTTCGGCGTTCCCAACGATCCGACCTTGCTGAAGAACTTCACAGATCACGCGACGCAATTGACGGACACCAGAACTGGCTCGGGGTCCACAAAAGAAATGTTTGTTGGCGAGTTGCAACGGCAGGAACACCAAAGTGTAAGCCACCAGGTCCCAACTCGGCTCCATCGTAAGGATTTCGATTATGACCTTGATGTATTCCGAGACAGGAAGCCATACTCCTTCGGGAGGATCTTCACCGGGATCTACTTGCATCGCGGGATCGTAAGTCGTCATCCCTACGCTGGGCCTCGAATCTGGAGGTAGCTCGAAATCCACTTGATCCGGTATGGACCAGAGGGGTATCTGACCAGGCGAAGGCACTGGGGCGGTCGGAACGGCTGGTTGGCGCGACCTGCTCCGACTTCGCCCAGTGGTTTCACGCATGAGCTTGCTTTCTCGGCCGCGCTCATCTCGAGCGGGCTCTGAGGCATTCCCTGCCTCTCTCCCCGCCCTCTTTCTGCCAGAGTTCTCTACCTCCGTCGCATGAGTTGTCGTTACGGCGGATAGCTCTCCAACCCTGCCCAAGATACGAGCCGACGACATCGCCGCATCATCCACATCTGATTTGACCCAAATTCTGTGTTGCTTGTTGGCTCGCAAACGCATCAGCCACTGTAAAATAGCCAGACGGGCACGGGGACATTCCGCGTGTAACATTGAGGTCCGAGTCTGTTCTTGTCCTCGCTGACCGACGATTGGGGATAGGAGCATCATCATGTCTCGAAAGAGCGTAATGCATCGCGAGGAGGCGGGAAGACGAGATATACTAGTACTTGCCGAAATGAGGGTGTGAGGGGTAAGGAATGCCAGACGGGTGAATATGGAGATCAATGCAATGACCGCTGCAAAAGATCTGCAATCCGAGTGCGGGACATGATTTTCCAAAGACTCGGCTGGGACCGACGCAGGTCGTGGTGGTACGGGATTGTCTTTGACGGGGATCGGTGTGACGTCTGTGGAAGGAGCTGATCCGATATTGCTTGTCACACTGGCGATAGTAGGGAGTTCTTTGGATTTGCTAAAAGTAGGCGAGAAAGAGCCGACAATGCTCAACAACCCAGAGGGAGCGTCACGAGGCTGTGGCTGGGGAACCACCGCCCCTGCATTTTCGAACCGGCGCTCCTCTTCAGTTGGTGGACTCCCAGCGATGGAGCCCAGCTGGCCGTGCCTGCTGGCACTGCGTGGCCTTGAGCCACTTTGTCTAACGGCACATGTCGACTGTGTCGCTATCTTGAGGATGAGCTGGCGGACACGCTCAAAGTGACCATGATCCTCTTCCGGTCCTTCAACTGGCGTTCCTCCGTTGGACCGCATGGCACGTCGCAATACGTCCTTCTCCACGGTCTCAGCAACGGCCGATCCGACAAGGGTCTCAAAGAAGGACTCCATGAGCCGTTTGTTGCTTTCCTGCCAAAGACTTTGCTCGGCAAGCGGCAATAACACTCCATCAACCAGTTCTATCCTGCACTCGGGGTATTCTTTAACGTAACCCCAGACGTGGTCAAAGAGCAGATTACCAGCGTGTTCCCGTACATTCTCGTCGCTCTGTAGCAATGCACCGAAGGATTCGGTGACTAAGCCCGGCAGGTAGAATGCCCTTAGGATGTCCCAGATGTTGTCGATCCATTCCGGCACAGCTGGCATACAAAAGCCGTGCGAGCGATACGAGTCAATGACTCGCATGGCGAGTGGCACATCTAATTGTTGTGGCATCTTCGATAGAAACTGCGCAAGCTTTGGGTGAAGTGGCCGACCGTTCCCTGCCCCGTCAGCCGGCGTTGCCGCAGGTAGCAGTTGATGTAAGACACGGCTGTATGCTGCTAGGACCGGCGGTAATTCTGAAATCGGAACATTCCCCGTCTGATGGAGACGCAGAGGATAGCCGTTCTCAAGTCTGCGGTAAATGTGCAGGGAAGCCATTCAGTTCTGAGTTGTGGTGCAGTCACGAATTGCACTCACCTGTACCCGCAAAATACATCTCTGCCAGCCTCTACGATCTCCGCAATTGCCTGCCAGGTCGAGCCAATCATTGCAGATTCCTTGTCGGCATCCTCCTCCGACATGTCAGAGGTGTCCAAATAATCGCTAACAATATCTAGAACGAGGACTTCTACATCTCGTTCAGACGACGGCGCTACATCAGTCCGTGAAGAAGCGGCCTTCAGACATGCAGCTAAAGAGTGGCTGAGGGAGGCTAAGGTGAAGTCTCGGAGTTTCGGCCTCATTCCATTAGCACCTCCCGGAGACCTAAGTTTTAATGTGGCATATGACCACTGTAGAATGTCGCGAGTGATCCTAGAAAATCCTTTGAGTCAGTCTCGCATCGCTCTCGCATGGCTAAGGCCACACTTACATCAATGCGCCGGCCAGAACATCTCTATCAACCGTCTCCGCTTGTTTTGTATCGTAACCGCTCTCGAAAGTGCGTCGCAGAGACTTCTCTGTCGTCTTGCCTATGAGAGGATGAGCTAGCATATCTTCAATCAGACCACCAATCCCAGTTCTGTCCTTGCATTCAAGATGACAAGAGATGTTGGACATATCTGTATCGACGTGAAAGCTTACGCAAGTGCAGAGTAGAGGGATCACCACCGAAAGCACTCGAGGCGAGAGAAGGTTCTGCTCGAGGAGGAAACGGAGAAGCTCGAGGAAGTCCGGAAGGAGTGTAGCGAAACGTGGCGATAGCACAAGAGTCGCCCTTGTTTGCATCGTCGAGCCGAAAGATCCGCCGTGCGAGCTAGGCTCTACAGCATGATCACGTCGTTTGATGCCATCCGGACCATCCGGCTGTCGTTCAGCAATATTCGTCGTGACTGGACCAGCTGGCGCGGCCTTGTTGGTCACTCGATCGACGGTCCGCTTCAATATACTGGATGATCGGCTAAGCGTCGCCTCCGAGAGCTGAGAAACGTGATCCCGAACAACAGGAGGAATCACTGACGTCTTGGCCAGAGATGGCCTTGTGATGGATTCAGACCGTCTGCGCACTTCGTTCAAAGAGTGCTTGTCGGTGCTGATCTGGGATACGGTTCGAGATAGATTAGGAGCAGGTTTCACCTGCGGAATGTTCACCCTCGTCCTCGGAGTAGCCTTGACTCCAGACCCGAGGATCTCCGCATAGATGGAGACGATAGACGCTAGATCTGTGGGGGAGAAGAAAGGTAAATTTTGCTTGAGGATGGTGAGGAGGAAGGAACAGAGGATCTTCAAGCTGGTCGCTGGTGATATTGGTGTAGCATCGTTTGGAAGCTTGATAGAACGCTCCGAGGATGGGACTGGCCAAGCGGACTACATCCCAGCCAAAATACCAGACTCAGCATTCCCCAATGTCCATAAAAATAGAAATGTGGTCACAAACTCACAGTTCCCGTTTCCTCCGGCCGCTCCTTCATCCCCGTTAAACTCAATCCGCCTAGCGTAGCATTGGCATCCCAGCTCAACCTGGATTCTCTTCCTCCCTTGTTATCTGCGTGACCACCCTCAGGCGAAGTCGGCAAGACGTTGTGCTCGACTTCATATACATCCTCCCACCCGGCGTCAAGAATATCTCCACTACCACACCACATAACCCAATCCTTTCCAGCCGATTTGAGCCATTGAACTACCTTTGCCACCAGGCCACACTCCAAACCAAACGAGAAGTCCTTTCCGTGTTTCGTCAATCGCTCCAAACATCCAACACGGTAAATGATCTCCATTGCTGGAGGAGTATTCCAGCTCGTCTGGGCTTTCGTGGGTGTCAGCTTAGATGCAGATGGATCAGCTAGACACATTTTGAAGAGATTGTAAGTCCGATTGAGTCCAAGAGAGTCTACCACGCTTGGTAAAGAAAGAGTGGCGCCGAGGAGCGCAAAACCAACTTCCCGGATAGGTTGAGCAGAGTAAGGTGTACAGTGTGGGAGGGTGACGTCCAGTAGGTCTTCGAAAGATGGCATGGGGGCATCAACTATGGCTTCTTCCTTCTCTTTGCCCTTTTCAACAGTTGAGATAGAAAGCGGTTGGACGTCGACATCACTATGATTGAGAGAGATCGTTACGCGGTGAGCTAGGTCGCCGAGTAGTGATGCTCTCTCCCTCGCAGCGTCCGTTTTCTCCTCAGCGGTTCCACCTTCTATCTGGTCCTGCTTGAGGCGACGTATGATCTCCATCGTGGACATCGCGTTCGGTCCAGGGCTCTTTGATCGCTTGCTCGATTCGGCCACTGATTCTTCATTTGGCGATTCCTTGATCTCTTCCCTTCTCCCACTCGACCTTTCCCTTCCGCTCGGAGATTTGGTGTTCTTCCTTGCATCCTTCACCTGCGGTACATTATCATGAGACGAGTGACGAGATGATCTGGTGCCGAAGACCTTTTGCATCAGAGATTGGGCTGCAGGGACATGAGGGATTGACGTTACACTAGCAGGGGAAGAAGGTGTTGAAGGTGACGGAGATGATACGGTGGTGGGAGTTGCTGATGAGGTAGCGGACAGGGTCGGCCTCCCACGGATATTGCGCTCTCTGTCTTTGTCCATGACTGGTGCGATGGGAAGGTGACCGAGGACTGATAGGTTCGGATGATATTGAGACGGCATTACCGGTGTGCGCAAGTGGATGATGATACGCGCACAATCGTCGCGAGACTGATGAGCAGGTGAGTATGGACTGAAGCGTGTCAGTCGACTGTCACTATCACTCCCATCGTGTATTATATTGTGGATGCCACTTTGGAAGAGCTGCTCGCCATCATCATCATCATACTCATTATTGACGCCCAAACACGATTTGGCACGTGAGTTGCTTCCGAATCCCCCGGCCGTTTCAACCATCGCCAGCCAGGAATGCGTGGCGGGCGGCATCGACCTTTTTCGGAGCATCTGGTTTGTTGAGACTATGCTGACACTTTGACCCGTATGATAAGGTGCAATCCTGGGCATCGGCTAGCATGTCCATCTCTATTGCCATCTATGCCACAGTCGTACTTGTCTCATCTAACGGTCTCATCATCTCAAAGTCATCCGACCGCCTCGTCGACTTTCCATTCTTCGCGTCCCAAAAGTTGGATTTCCTCCTCGAATCCCCTGCCATCGGTGCCTGGGAGGATTGAGGAACGTTTGGTATGACCAGCAATGACAGTCGCTTCGTAGAGGTTTGGGTTGGACCATGACTATACAAGGAATAGGGTCACCGTTTTCAGTACAGTGTCAGCGCCCAATACGCTGCCATGCAAACGTATGTCCTACCTCTGACCTGAGCTCTCCCCACCCGCTGACATTCCTCCTTTGTCCAACTTGCTGACAAGTCCGCTCGAGTTGCCGGTGTGTAGTCGTAGAGTTCCCGCCGGTGGTCGAGGGAGGTGGAAGCCATACCCTCCGCCATTCGGATTTGCATTGTTTGCTCCGACAGCCATTGCAGGTAGCGGGGGACCCAGCATCGAAGAACGCTGAGCATTCCATTCGCCACTGCGTTGTGTAGTGGCAGGCGGAGCAGCAGAAGGAGCCGGTTCTAAGGGCACGTCCTCCGACTTCGGCAAATAATGACTTGTCCGCCACTTCCTCCAAGCTTCTTTTCCCTCTTCAGCTATGACTCTTTGAGTACTCCATCTAGCAACGTTAGCTTTCCCACTCAGATCGTCCGTCAATTGTGGTATCCTGTTCTCCGCTTCGCGTTCCATCTTTTCAGCGGCTAATCGACGACGGCGCGTGGAGGCATGAACAAGGATGGCAGTCGCTGTCAGACCCACGACACTGGTGACGATGGCGACGAGGAGACCTATAGTGGCACACAGGTTAGCACCAGGAGATGCCGAGGACAAGCTTGACAAAGGGGCACACCAATGAACAGGTTTTGGCATTGTCCGTTCGACCATGATTTTGGACACAAGGCAAGGCGGTTTCTGCAAAGTCATAGACCCCCTTGAGCTGATCGCCCTCCCATGACACTTCACCGCGACTCACACTACTACGTTCTGAGGAGCGGTCATTGGTAAGCGTCTTGATGGGGTTTCTATTAGTTCTGAGACTGGATTGACAACTTTCCTACGCTAATGTGTGCTTTGATTCATTGATATTTGACCAGCCGAGTACAAAGGATTGCTCGCCTTGGTGATAAAGGGACTTGAGATCTTCTCAAGTCCCCATATCTTCGACCTGCACGGAGTAAGGATCTAACCGACGTTCAGGGGGTCCACATATCCTCGGCATTCACCTGAGTTACTGACAATCACTCGAACACTGGCCTTTCGCTTTCCACCTCTTCCTCACGAACAAGATGACGTTTCAAGATAACACATGATCAACACGTCCATGTAATTTACAACGATTACGTCTGACGATCCGGTTCCGTTGCTTTACGGACAGATGTACCAACGTGCATTCCCATCTTGACCAGTGTTTCGATGGACGCACGGCTATTCTGCAGTAGATCCTCATCCCACCTGAGCGCACCCCTCTCGAAGAGGAGGACCACCGTGGAACCGCCGAAAGCAAACCAACCTAGTTCATCTCCCCGTTTCACTTCATCTCCCTCTTTGACAGTGGAGCCGATACTGCCGACCACTGGGGCAGAAGAAAATGTTCATCAGACAGGTTGCCACGGAGACAGATATTCCATTTACGTACTCATGGCTCCGATCCACACTGTCATCACACGGCCGAATGATGGACTGTCGATGGGAACGATCTTTCGGACGTTCTCACCATACACGTCCAAACTTGTTCTGATAGCTTGCGGGTTCACGGTATAATATTCGCCATCAATGTCAGAGCAGTTGCCGATGACGCCGTCGACGGGACTATGGAAGCGGTGATAATCTAAAAGAAGAAGCGTCAGAACAATTGCATTCGCGCTGGGTTGCAACCAACTTGCCTTGAGGAGCGAGTCTGGCCAGATGATTGGAGAAGTCAGCCAGGTCTTTCTTCAGAGAGCTCCAGCTATTGCGACTCACCTGAAAATACCAAGGGCTCCACCTTCGTAGGCCTCGAACTGATCGCGATACGCGTCCCCCAGCAGTCGACCAACAGAGAATTCCCTTCCCTTGATCCATATTCGGGTGGCCTCGCTGACGGTCTCAAATGCCATCATTCGGCAGTCTGCGCAGGATACCGCGATGTTAGGATCTTCCGGGCTAGAGATCGGCCGGGCGTCAGCTTTCAGCTTGCGATAGAAGAACTGATTGAAAGTTTCTGAAAATGCGCGAGGATTAGGACACGCAGAGAGATCCTGTAACTACAATCTCTCACTGAAGGACTGCAGAGGTTCCAATATTTCGCTGACGTCAAGATGGTGGAAGGCAATGAAAGCTGGAATCTCTGCCGCAGAGGCCGGCGAGTCATACTTCCTACCCTGCTTCACACTCATCGACTTTAGGAGTCTCCGAGCTAAGCTCCGAGGTCTAGGGTCAGCCCTCTCACGATCAAGGCCGTGATGTTTCATCCATACCTCGTGAACCTTCCATGCCCCTCTTCGCACCCTTGTATAGAACCCTGATCCCCACTCGAACGTATATCTGCGATGTAGCGGGACGATAGTCAGCCCTGAAATTCACGCGAGACTTGCAGCGGCCTCACAGCCATCTTCTCCTCCAATAACTGTGTACAAGAAGTACCTCTCAGCAAATGGGCTTCTCCTTCTCAGCTCATACCACTCACCTGCCCAGTAGCCCGATCCTGCACAATGATGTTCGCGCTGTTGGCGCCCAGGGAATATGCACCAACGGCGACCTTCGTCAAAACCTTGGAGAAGAACTTGCGCTGGGCCTGCGATGCCGTTACATAGTTACCGACAACAAGGCGATCGATTCGACTCCAATCCTCGGAAGCACAGACGGCCAAGTGAGTGACAATGTCGGCTTCAGACTTGGCATCGAGTCGTGGGCGATGACAAAGGGGGCACGTCTTGATATTAACCACCCTTTCCACCTGTTTGGCTGGAGAGCCCGCACTGGTTCCCTCATCCTCTGATTCTGGCCTCGAGATTGAAGGAGTCGAACTCCCCGATCGATTGTCCTTCGAACCATTTGGCAGCGTTCCGACTTGAAGGTTCATCAGGTTTGTCTCGCTGTTGGAGCTATTGTCATGGTCGCTCCATGGCTTGCTAGCGCGAATCTGATCAGCCAAGTCGTTTGGATTGAGCAGTTTGGGGGCTGTAGTAGTCTGCCCAATTACATCGAGGCCGTCCTTTGCTGGTTTAGGAGCGATCGAGTATTCGGCAGGCGTTTGCCCCCCTGACAAGTATCCATCCAGCTCAATACAATTCTTCTCATCGGCAGATTTTTTGATCTCATGTTCCAAGGAGATGATGACCTCGTCGATGGTCAGCTCGTCTGATAGAGTCTTGTTGAAGGAAGTGAAATACCCTTCGAGAGTTTGCTGAGTCAAAGTAGACGAGAGAGAATCCAGCATGGTAGTCAATTCCATAAGGGACATGGTGCCAGTGTCGTCCGTGTCATACTGAGTGCAGTACTGGCGCCAGAAGCGCTGTCGCAGAGCATCATACGGTTCATACTTTGCTCTGCAATTTGAAAGCGACGCATCCTCAGTATCCGAATGCTTTGGCCATGTAAAACCCAAAAACTTGACACACCTTACACGCAATACAGGCGAGTGCTTCGCCTCCCAATCCATATCTTTCCTAGTGGTGATTGACAACTGTAGAATCCTTTGGTAAGCCATTATAGATAATGCAAGCAGAAAGATGTGTTGTTAACCTTGAAATCCTTCATTTCATGCTTACCATCCTGATCGGCGGCATACAGCCCAGTCTCGGGATGAGGTTTTGGCGCGTCAGCGATCAGGCCTGCCAGTGGAATCGTGCTCGAGCCTATGAAATCGTTCCCAGTTACCTTGTCCCAATCGAGGACCGAAAATTGCAATGAGAACGCATCTTCGTATCTACGAACGTGGAAGAGTAGTTTTTCTTCCCAGACAGGATTGAGACTGTGACGGATAACTCTAGTGCGGAAGACCTTTTTCCCGAATGAGATGACCACAAACGGATCCATATCAAAGCCGATTTTCAGAGCTGCAGAGTGAGATTTTCAGTCAACGCGCTCCATCTTAGACCGTGTTACCAAACACCCACCATTCTTCAGCCTCGGCAGATCCTCAGCACCCTGTACTTCTAGAATGACAATACCAAGGATATCCTTCTCGTTGTTAAAGTTGTAATCTGTCATTTTGTGCTTGCCCTTTCTGAATGTCGGTCTTCGCGGCCTTCCGCCAGGCGTCGTAGCACCCGATGTGGCTGCACTAGGCGTCAGGTAGCCTCCAGGAGTCCCCAGAGGCGTTCCAGCACTGGCTTTCGCTTCCTGCCGCTTCCGACTTGCTGATGGTCTGAGATCAAAGTACGAAGGCTTGGAATCCGAGCTAGTAATGCTTGCCGCAGTGATAGTGGAAGTCGCGGACTCTCCGCGCACCTTCTCACTTGATTGCGGCGTGTCGGTCGTCAGACTGTGTTTCTTGCCCGTGTCAGTGTTTTCCAGCAAAAGCGCAGGCGAGATGGGACCAGGAGCGATCTGAGATTTGTTTTGCTCAATGACCGTGATATTTTCCTGATCTTCAAGATGGCTCTCTTGAATCCCCACCTTCGCCATAGACTGTAAAGCAGCACCCGCGACATCGTCCTCGTCTGAGCTAGACGAGCACATTCCATCATCCTGCAACTCATCCTCTTCATCATCTCCTTCATCGACGTCTTCCAAGACTGTGGGTGTCTCTGGTGAAGTCGTGGAGCCAGGAGGGAAGATCGCTGCAGTGGTAGCTGCAGAGATTCCGCGAGGACTCGCATCTGATTCATTTCCTTTGTAGCTAGACTGGCTATTGGTTCGTCGAGCACGGATCGACCTCATCTTGACCGTGCCGATACCCTCGTACTGTAGGCGTAGTGCTATCAGTCACAACATATCCGCTGCGAAGCATCTCGATCTACCCACCGCCGGGACTCCCATCAGCGATCCTATTGGAGACTGGCTAGTTTGAGCAAGCTCTTTCCAGACTTTCTGAACAGACGCTGCGTCATTCTTGGCATCAGCTACAAGACCGATTTGTAGGTAGACTGATCCTGTTGCAGTTGAGCGCCGACGGGTTGAGTGAAGTGGGAACGAAAACGACTACAAAATGATCGATGCGAGGGGATCAGTGGATGGATTTTACCTGCGATGCTTGATATCGACGTACTGGAATCGATTCCGTCCAAACAACTGCTTCATTTTGATTATCCCCAAACCATTTTGAAATTGGAATCGAAACCTCTCCCATGTAATCTTTTCTGATCAAGTCCTGTCGGTGACGGCACACTTTGCGTCTATAGACTTCCTTTGGATACCATTAGACTAAGAGCAACGCACCTTATCCCAAACTACTAACTCCAATCCTCGCCCACTATAGTAACCGCCTTGCGCCAAACTTCGGTATAGAGGGAAATTGAAAACGCTCTTCGCTGATGTCGTGGATGAAGTGTAATCGGGTGCCAAGGAACGTCGGATAACGGGTGTTTGTTGACGCGGAGTGGGAGGTAGTAACAAGGTGATGAAGCTGCAGGCAGGTGACCGAATGAGTAAATGAGTGGATAGAAGCCGGGAAGATGAGAACTCACGGATCAGAGGTCCCACTCCTGTCTTTCGCGGCCAAACCTTCACATCTAATCACTCTGACTCTTAAAGTGATAACTGGCTCTTCGCCATCGAGGGGTTTGGTCCTACCCCTAGCTGCTAATGCTCGGACATCCTCACGCACCACACCACCTGTCCCTACCGTTTCGTGCGCGGCAGTCCCTGGTATCGATGTTTCGATACCCAGCGGATCTGTACCGACCAGAGGAGACTGCCTGTTGCCCTTCCCTTGAGCCGGTGCAAGTCCGCGTTTGATCGATCGACCAAGTTTGAGAGGCTTGGAGGCAAGGCGACGAAGACGGGGTTGTTGACGAGGAGGGGAGGGGGTAGGGTTCCTTTCTGGACTTTCTAGAGGAGCCATGAAGGTTGGTGTGGTATGGTGATTGTTTGATGGGATGTCGTCGCCCGATTTGCTGTGCGGGCCCTATAAATGAGACGCGACACGTGGATTCGCCGTGGCTCGGAAATGGTGACAGCCCGTGTAGGTGGCGTGAAGACACCTTTACCTGTAGTCATGGCCTTCCGTGTACCTGCCTTCACTTCGCATCGGACAGGCTGGAAGTGTGTCCCGCAGTCCATCTTGACTCCATTGTTCCTTACAGACAATCATGAGACGGGAAGACGAAGCGGAGGAGTGCTATGCGTTCCGAAGCTTCAGGCAATCCTCAGCATCATCGCGATTTAGCCATGGCCCTCAATGCGTACAACGCGGCATAAGACCCAAAATACAAGACTGTTCCAAAGTCAACCCTTGTACACGATGAAAGCATACTAGTCCATCAACCCCCGCAGCTCCACTTGGACGTCCCCTTCTACCCCTTAATGCTTCTTACTCTCCATCCTCAACGAAAGCAGCCCGCCGAACAAGCTCAAATTTGTTTCCCTTTCCCAAGAATTATCAGACTTCTTGCCCTTCTTGTCCTGGTTCGAGGGTCCCTCTTCACCTTGCGCGGGATCGTCGTTGCCTGTCGTTATCAGCTTGCTCATTGTCTCCGCAATTTCGGCCGTTGCTTCCTCTTGCGCCCTATTTGCGGCCTGCCAAAGCAGTTCCTCGGTTTGTCTGCCGTTCACATCAAACCCTACCATCTCTTCTTCGATCCAAACGGTGTAACGCTCCTGGTTTGCCTCGTCAGGCATGATTGTGTCAACGATCCTCTGAGCAAATGAGGAAGTTACGTCTGTTCGGTTGGAATATGGATGACGATGTGACGCCGATGCACATCGCGGAAGGTGTAGCACGATATTTTTGAACCCCTCCAAGGGTGGGGAGAAAAACACGGTAGGATCCACCATCTCACGCGTGGACATGTGAAGGTATCTCAAATGTATTGTATCCGTTGTCGCTTGTACGAGTCCTGCTAGTTCCTCAAAGAGCGATACCGTAGGCCGTAACATAGTCACCCCCAAACTGACAGGTTTCAACTCTGCCAGATGTTGTCGTTGTGTTGGATTCGTACACATCTCAATCGGTAACCCGAGTTCAAAGTGATTCAACTGATGATTGTCTACGGTTGATACGAGCTGAAGACCGAATTCAAAGGGTGGGAGGAGGTCTTCGTATGGCGTGGATGTGAATGGGTAGGTGGGCAATATTGAAAGAGATTCCAGATTAGCGAGTTGAGGGTGGCGCACAATTGTATCTAGCGCATGACGATTAAGAAGGTTAGCGAGGGAATGGAGTAGGGAAGGACAACGGCAAGGGAGGAAGAGGGCTCACAGATAGCTGTCGGATTATCAAACCCTTGAAGGAGTTCCAATTCATGCGTGAAGGTGAAGAGGTTGAATTGAGGGTCATCCATCAGGTTGAGAATATGACGATATCTGCTTCATGTCACGATTAGCGGTCTGATCGTTGGTTCATCCACTTCCACTCGCCAAACTCACGATCGACGCCCATGAACAACACACTTCTTCCACAACTCTCTCCTCAATATATCTCTCCACTCCCGATTCAGTCCTATCCACCTCCAACTACTTAACGGATACCCGTTGGCTTGCGAGATCTCGCCTACGATCGAGCGGTAGTTGGGATTATGCGGATTCAGCGGATTGTATCTCTCCAAGTCCCCTTGCCGAGCAATGACCCTGGGCGGTCCAAATGGCTGCATTGAAGCAGAGAATACAATGGGTGGAAGTATGAGACTAAGAAGTGACGTATGCGGTCCAATCCTTAGTTCTCTGCCAAGGACTAGGACTCTCAAAGCAAACACACCTTTTGCTCAACTCCAAAGCCATCAACACGATCTTGAGTCTGATCTCCGCGGGCAGCTGCCCGAAAGGAAAAGGTTCATTCGTGGAGAAGACCTTGTTTCCAATCTTGATAGATACGTTAGAGCTCGTTCCTTGAATCGCATTGGTCACTCCCAGCGCTGTATCCAAACAGCAGGTCGATATATCAGTCCCAACTCCATCGGGGTCGCTATGGACCGTTAGAATTCGGAGGTGAACGTACCAACGTTGGCTGTGACGTTGACGAGCGACGGTATCAATAGCGGGACTAAGAAAGCCATCGTGGTCTAGTGATATGCTCAGCTCGATAGAGTGAAAGATATCGCCCGGCGAACAGCTTTAGACGATATTCGCACTCCTTCCGCATGATGGAAGATGACGTCAGCAATGGGGGACCGGGTGGCAAGCAATTATCTTGATCGCAGGTATGAAGGATATCATAAACCATACATCGGAAACCTGATCGGTTATGAAGTGACTGCTTCAGCTCGCCTCACTGTACCTGACGTTGATGCTGCACCTGTAGTTTCGTACTACATATTTATTCACAATTACACCTTTAGGCCAAGGCTAGGCAAACGCCTCACTTTCGTTGTACAAATCTGATTTGCCGACGTTTCACTTCTTCAACTCGGCTTTCCTGGATTTCCACCCCTCTTCCAGTCCCTTCCTCCCTGTCTCTTCTGTCGGCTGCTCGTTCCTCTCGGCAAGCGTTCCTTCTTTGGCTGCCTTAGCCAACAATTCATGAGGGGGATCCGAGGATGTGGATGAGTAAGCCATCTCAGACGCGGGTGTCAGCGAAGGGGATGCAGGTGGTGGTCGATCATAAAGGGAAGCCGATGGATATGCTTCTTGCGGAGCATCCTGCCCGGACTACAGTCAGGAGACTTTCAAGAAAGCTGAACAGCGCGTTGGACCCACATATCCCGCCTTGCCAGCCTCTGAAGGCGTAGCAGCTACGTAATCCTTCGCGGCCAGTACACGAGCGCTGGAATGGTAAGACCTAGTCCCAGACGACTTACTGGGCAGATGGGGGTCTACGCTGGCCTGTTGGAAAAGACATGGTCAGCAGCCAATTCATCTTCGCACATTCTTCCCCTCACATTCCCCTTGCCTGAATCCTTCGCACCTGGCTCCTTGTGCTTCAAATGGGCGTTCTGGTCGCCTTGAACGTTATTATCCTTCTGTTTGCGAGCTCCCTCGCCATCGGCTGACACGGCAGTGGCACCATCGCCACTGGTCGGTGCGCGTAGGGTTGCTGATGTTGAGAATTTACGTCCGGGGGCTGTCTTTGACTCCTTGTGGTCGCTCTTGCTTGTGCCAAGACCGAGTGCCTGCTTAGCCGAGGCAGCGAACGAAGGAGCCGAGGCTTCCGTGCTCCCTCCTACGGAACCACCTTTCCCACTTGTCCCCGATGACTGAACATTTCCGCGGTGGTCTTTGAAGCTCCCAGACTGAGCGGCCTGAGTGGCAGTGTCGGCGGATGATTCCTCTTGAGCCTTGACTGCGGATGGCTCATCCTCTTTCGCCTGTTCTTTGCCCGCTTTAACAGCCGCGGACTGTACATCAAGACCACCCTCTGGCCGCCCGGCTTTCTCGTTGGCATGACCCTGGGACAGAGGCTTGTGAGGATCATCGCCGGACGTCTGGCGGCGGAGCAATGTGTAGGATGTGAATGTGCGAGAGGGCGCGGCGATGCGCGGCAGGTTAGCAAGACGACGAGTGACTGAGAACATAGTTGGAAGATGGAAAGGTGAAAACGAAATGATGCGGATATGGATGCGGATAGGTGTACTCTTAGACTACGATGTAACCATGTAGTGGTGTCCAGCCAGACCAGGTGCATCGTCACATGGTTCTCCACTTTCTGCGATCTGACGTCATGAGGTTCGATCTATCCGCGGTGCGTGGGAGTTCCCCAGACCGCGGTGAGGACCAGTCGGAACACGTGACCCTACAATTGTTCAAGGAGCCATTACCTTCCCACTTGCTGGTAGTGCATACCACCGCACTCGCATTCAATTCCGTTGTTCACCATGCCTAAGCCAACCAAGCGTTCTCATCCGGTCGATGTCGTTGAAGCTGGACCATCTCGCGCAAAACGGGTCAGGCCAGCTGGTACCATGCAGGTCCAGAAACATGCCAAGGCGGCAATGAGGAAACCAATGGTGTCGAAGGCGAGGAAGCAGAAAGAAGAGGAAAGTGAGGATGAGGTCGAGGAGCAGAGCGATGAGGAAGAGTTAGAATCTGATGAGGAAGAGATTGGAGCTATGAGCGGAGAAAGTGGTGCGTGCCGAGAATGTGTTGCAACCGTTGTGAAGATTCCTGACGAGGCATGTTGTGCCGTAATAGATACATCGTCAGGTGAAGATGACGACGAAGACGATGAGGATGAGGATTCGCAAGTAGGGTCCGAAGATGAAGAATCGGAGGATGAAGGTGCGCTCTCGTAGCACCTATCGCGCCAAATGCAACGGCGCGGCTGATCCCCCCCCCCCCGCTTGCAGACATACCAGTATCTCTGGAAGATTGTTTAGAGAAGCCCATCTACACTCTCGAGGAAGTAGACGTCAAAGATGCTACAGGAGTATTCGCATATCAAGGATGTATTCTATGTCCTAGCAAAGTTCTGAAAAACCAAACGATGGTGGATGTGCATGTGAAGAGCGGCGTGAGTCCTGTGCAGTATCGATATTTGCATTCATACCTGAATACGATTCTCCGGCAGGCACATCTAAGAGCAAAACGGCGTATGGCAGAACGATTGCTAGATCCTGACTCGATCACATCAGAAGATCCGAGGATTATCGTTGCAGAGATCGAAGCCAAGTTGTTCGAACAGCGTGGCGGTGCGGATCGAGAGTCTCAGGCCGAGGGGAAGAGTGAGAAACGCGATAAGGAGAAGAAAGATGGTGACAAGGAGGAGGTGGGTAGTCCTGGTGTGTTGGGAATGTGATCGCGTCAGACTGACAAGCGGCGGGCCTTCCCTCTGGCAACCGAAAAGCTCTCCCGTGCAGAGCGCAAGAAGGATCGTAAGAATAAGGTCGCAATGAGGATTGAAGCGCGGAAAGCGAGGAGAGCGGTGAGGGATACGGAGGTCGCCCAGTGATGAGTCTGGGTCTTCAGACCATCTTTCTACCTGTATTTGCATATACTGGCTTTGGCGGTATGCCGTTTTATGACGCGTCATAATTAAACGAATCTTGGCTCTGTTTGCTTTTTGCTTATCAACCACCATAGTTGACACAAGAATGTTCAAGTGGTCATTAGGACAACTTCAACAACAGCAAGCATCGCTAGCACAGTTCACAACACTACTTACACTCATAAGGTCAAGGAGTGATTCCAAGATGTCCGACGCAGACGCAAGAGAAGTTGCTCGGCTATGGAAGGTTCACCGGACATTGCATGAGATGTTGGATGACAGGGTGCGCATCCAGCTTGCAAGCAAGGTCCAGACAGAGCAGAGTTCCTGAAGATGTACACTTACCACTGCAGGGATACATCGTCTCCAAAGCTGATAAAGAGATGCCTCTTGATGAATTCCGAGCTATGTATGCGGGCGACGGACGACCGGAGTGAGTCGGGAGAATAAATCAATTTTACGGTGAATGTTGACGCTCACGTTTGGTCTCTTCCCCGGACCCGATCTATTCAGTCGAAGTGCTCTTGCTACCGCAACATCACGAAAGAACGATAAAGATGACAACATAACGATCTTGTTCGTCGACGAGGAGAACGTCAGTAAGAAGACGATGAAGAGGTAAGATGAAATCTGGAATTACAATCTTGTCAGCTGGGACTGAGGTTGTTGCGCCTTCGGCACTGTCAGCTTCGTCCTGCGTCTAGAGGAGGGCAGGTACAAGAGTGGTATCATGATCTACCGAAAAAAAATGACGCCAGCAGCGAAGAAAGTGGGTTCATTGGCGTTCTGAGTTGGGTGTCTCGCGACTCTCGAGCTCACACCTATGGCCTCCTTATTGCCTCCTACCCCCCTTGACTTCGTCGTGATCACATCACGCCGCAACCCTATCTTGCAATCCTCAGGTCATTATCGAGCTCGCATCAGAATATCACATCGAGGAGTATGCAGAACAGGATCTCATCGTCAATATCACCAACCACTTCCTTGTCCCGAAGCATGAGGTGATGAGTGCGGAGGAGAAGAAAGCTTTGTTAGAGAGATAGTAAGTGCGCGGTTCTTCCTTTCTTGACCTACGGAACTCCGAATCCTTCGCTACTCTTCGTCTGGAAGTCGAAGACCGCACATCTGACACCCTCATCCTATCTCTAATAGCCGTCTGAAAGAACAGCAACTCCCTCGTATCCAGCTACATGATCCTGTGGCTCGATATTACGGTGTACGGAGAGGACAGGTGATGAAAATCACTAGGGAAAGTGAGACGGCAGGTCGGTGAGTGCCAGGCGGATTGGACTGGCTTCGCATTCAGGACGTCGGGGCTGATGTATTGCTTGGCTTGTCCCTTGCTAGATACGTTACTTATCGAATCGTACTGTGATGGATGTTGAGCAGCAGATACGCCACGCTTTTGTACTTGTTATGACCTATCTTTGGTGTTCATTTGACCTTACCTGAATGTTCAGAGAATGAGGACGACGACCATGATCTCGATGCCTGTAGATACGCGTTAACACACCCTGTTCTCCACGCACTCTCGTCGTGACTTTGTGGCTTGTCGAGTGGCCGAGATGACAGTGAATGTCGGTAACTCGGGCAGTGATAGTGATGGGATGGTTGGCCAAGCCGAAAGAAATAACAAGTAACGCTTCCCGCTTTTTTCAATTCCACAAGCCATAGTTACGTTAATGTCTCTCGGAGCTCGGGAACCGCTAAAACTAAAATACTAACGACGCATGCTGATCTTCCGATATGCGGCAGATCCATTCGTCGGCGTCGGTGGAAAGTTGCGATGAGGCGATGGGTTGCCTTGCAAACATCAACACGGCCCTCAACGGTGACTACCTTGATTTACTAGCTTGATGCTGGCGATACCATTTGGATAGAACGACAGCGGAGTCACTATATATCGACGGAAGGGTAATTGATCAACCTTCCGGATCTTCCACATTGACGGCCATCAGTCAGTCTGCGACGATCCTGCCGTCCGTCGACGGCTGATGCTTCTATCGTCGGCTCCACTAGAACTCCCACGCAAGCCGTGCCCGTGATGAGTCGAAGGTGTAGCGTCTCCAATGCTTCATCATCCACGGCGGCTGGAACTTCGGCCTCGGACCTCTTCTCAACATCACATCCGACTGCCAGCGACGTTTATCCTCGTAATCACATCACGACGTCGTCGAATCCGAGTCCACGGAAAAAGCATGGAAAGGAGAAGGCTCATGGTTTTTGGAGAGCAGGCGTGAGCGCGAGCGAGGACTTGCATTCGACAATGACAGAGAGGGTGTTCAAAATTAGGTGCTCCGAGAGGGTGCAGGTGGACAAGTCGACATCAGCATTCTCATCGATCGTGAGTACGGCTGAGTTGATTGACGCGGCTTCCGTGCGGCTGAAGATGCGACGTGCCTTCGTAGCTCCGGAAAGCGAATCCTCATGGATCGCAGCACAGTCCATCTAAAGCTGCGTTGTCAGGGCACAAAGCAAGGAAGAGTCTGTCAGGGCAGTGGGATAGACATGACGGGAGTACTCGGAAGGGAAAAGGTGGGTTCGGCTTATGTGTGTCAAGACGTTGAATCAGTCGCTGATGTCGACCCTCCGAATCTCACCCAGATCGCCCTTCCGTGCTCCGACTGAGAGGCAATAGTTCGAATAACGGGATTTCACCGGATAACATTCCACCACGGAGCGGTAGTGGGACGTCTTACCAATGGCGAGAGGTCATTCTCGAAGCCCATGTCGATGCCACACCGCCCAAGATCTGCGTGTTCGAGGTGAGTGATGGCCTGGTCGCCTTCTTCGAGCCTGCTAATGTCGATGTCTGCTAGCGGACTCGACCGCTGCACACTTTCGATCCAACAGATCTAGACTGCGACGACGTATACATGCCATCCTCCTCCCTCTACTCGGAAATCCACCCACATGTCCTTGTTATTCGTAAAGTCAAGACGTCCCGTCGATCCAAAACCTCTGCAACATCCTCTTCCTCCCCTCAAAGCACACCCCAAGGCACTCCGACATCCCCACTTCGCGCTTCCTTTAGTCAGAATTCCGCAGTCACAGGCTTTCGACACCGCTCGAGCTCTTTTGCGAATTCTCTATTTCCATCATCGAGCTCATCCGCCATGTCTTCGCGGCCATTGGCGGCGTTGGGATTGTCGGAAGGGAGATGGCAGAACCAAGAAAGCGCTCAGAACACGCAAGGATCTGCCTCCTCGAATGGTAGCGGAGAAGCCGTACCGCTAGCGGGTGCTCCGCTGACATCTAGAAGTAGCCTCCGACGTCATACTTCGACTTTTGGCGATTCACGCCCAAGAATCGAAGCTGTAGGCGAAGACCTTCACCTTTCGTTCCCTACCGCTAACGCGGTGCAGGCCTGGTATACATTGCTTCAGGCCTTCGCTTCCGTACCCGAGGAAAGCAATGGAGGAGGGTCGACAGCGTTGGCTCATGGATATACCCAGATGGGGAAGAACGCTGGTTACGATGTTGGCTCCTCTGCTGTGTCGTTGTCATCAACATCCTCACACAGCGCTGAGTCAGCCCTTGCAAAGCGTGTTATGGGATACCGCTCCTGGAGCCAGGTTGAGATCTCATCGATGGAGGCATTGAATCTGCGTGGAGCGGCGGAAGTCATGGATAGGGAGGCTAAGCTGTTTTGTGAGATGTGAGTGTGGACAGGTTGGCTTATACCTAGCTCTGTACTTCCTGACGCTGACAGTGTTGCACAGATACGTTGACAATGACCTCCGAGCAAGATCCTACCCTCTTGCCTGCTCGAACCCCAACGGCTCCGTTCACTGGAGCGAGCGTTTCTCCCTTGAACAAGCTTGGCATATCCGGAATTGCCACATCATCATACGTATAATTGATCGTAACGGCTTGGTCTCTGATTTCGGCACCGCAGACATCGATTATGCTCGATTAATACAGCAGCAGACACCGGGTGATTGCCGAATTTACATCACTCCTCTGGGTGGCGGTGAGGTGCTAGGGGATCTTCGCTTGGAGCTGCGGTACATTGAGCTGAAAATCGAGAGGAAAGTGAAATATGACAAGGTGTGGAAGGTAAAAGTCGGATGTTTCGTTTGGTTGACATATGGTTCTCGTCCGCTAAGTCATACCTCTTCACGCAGACGCTATCGGAGCCTTCTCGGAGATCCCATCTAACCGATCTTGCCGCTATCCCTGGCGGTCCCGAAGCGATCTGTCGAGCCGGTACAGCTCTGAACAAGCTTGACGAGCTTCTCTTCTCACTGATGGAGGAAGATGTGGTTGGCCGTACGTTGCATTGAAGAGCCCCCGCGACCCCATCCTCTGACTTGTGAAATGAATTTCAGCTTCATCAACGTTATTCCGCTCCAATACCCTCTTCACACGTCTTCTCGACACTACGATGCGCCTTCACGCGACTGAATTTCTTCAAAAAGCTCTTGCAAACGTCATTACCGACGTTCTCGAATTGGAATTGGAGTTGGAGATTGATCCTACACGTATTGAGATGGAATGTGTTGATGAGAAGGGGAAGGAGTTGAGGATGTGGGTTGAGAGATTGTGGGGAGATATATACTTAGCGAGGGATAAATTTCCTTTGTGAGTTTATTTACCATTGGGCCCGTTTTGGATGAGTTGGGTGTGCTTATCCTTTGGTTGGCTGTGTGGCTGTATACCAGATATTTGCGAAAGATATTTGCTCGTCTGACAGAGGCTGTTGAGAGATCTCATCCTAATAACGAGTACGTCCTCGTAGCTTGGTAGCTTATTTCTGAATCATCAACGTTGATACAATAAGACCAACCTATGTTCATTCCGAACATGAATAGCAAAATCAAACAACGTGCTATTTCTTCCTTCATCTTTGTATGTCACCTTCCTCCTCTCCTTCCTCCTTCTCACTCGATACCCTACCCAGATCCTAACATCTTTCCCAATTCCTTCTCTCTCATCACAGCTCCGTCTCATTGCCCCTGCTCTGATGTGGCCTCATCTCTACAACCTCTCCACCCGTAAGTCTCACCCCTCATTCCCATTCCCTCTCCCTCCCTGCCACAAACAACTCCTCTAAAAACCAATTTATGCCTTACACCGATTCAGATCCCCCTCCTCCAAACATACAGAGATCATTAACGTCTTTAGCTAAACCGATTTTGAATCTAGCGTTTGGGGTGGAAGATAGAGGGAAGGAAATGGGAATGGGATGGGGTAAGGAAGAGGGTGAAGGGATGAGGGATTTTTTGAGAGCTTGTTCGGTGAGTTTTTTTTTGTTGTTGTTTTGGTTTTTCTCCGGGGATGGTTTTTTTTCCTTTTATTCTCTTTCGTTTCGATGGAATGGAGAAGAGCTGATGAATGTGAATCTCAAATTCCCCTTTGCCCCCCCCCACCCCCCCCCCCCCCCCCCCGGAAAAAAAAAACCTCATCAATCCTACTTTCTCTCCTCTCCATTCATAGACAGAAACATCCCCCGATCGCGAATCCTCACCATACCCGAAGTACTAGCTTCTGCCAATTTCTTACTCAACAACCTTAACATCGCTGCATACCTCACAGCTGGATGTTCTTTATCCTGAGATGAAGATGCTAGACAGAAACATAATCGATCGATTAATTGAAGTGTTTTGACTGTATCTGATCGGACCATCGCGCCTGAGTACACCGCCTATTGCAAGAGTGGGTTTCAAATCAAATCCAAATCAGCCTTCGCAATCCATGTGGGTCTTGGGTTGAACGACACATGACCTTCCCCCCCCCCCCAAACAACACACACCTTCAATAAGAACACAGCTCCATACTGGAATAACAATGTGAACCTAGATGGGAGGTATGGCAATGCTCCACCGGGATGTAAACTCTCAACGCAGATGATGAGGATCTCCGTAGCGGCGCGGATAGATTCGTAGATGTACTAGGGGAGGAAGGTTGGAAAGGATCATCAGTAGTTGTCGGTTATCGTCGTTCGTCCTCTTTCTCGGGGTGAGATCCACCAAACTCACTCTAGCATCTGGAGAAGCCTGTCAGATCGTTTTCACGATGCAAGATAATTTTTTTTTAGCGAGAATGACCCGGTACGCTCCACTCTTCAGCGCCACCCATCGCCACAACTCACCGCCCCTCCTCTCGGGAACAACGACTCTGGCGGTCTCCATGCCTGATCGGGATCCGTCTCTTCATGCTGGCGTCGAGACGCTGCTTCCTGTTCCGCTCGCTCCGAAGCGCGTTCGACATGTGCTTGCTGTGGCGAAGTAGAGGCGAGATGTGAGAACGGGAGCTCGAAGCGTGCGACTTTGGAATACGCTACGCGCCACTCACGAAGCTAAATGCAGAGATGTAGAGACGGACTGGATAGTGATTTGGTGATAACGTCAGTCATTTCGTCATCCACCAAACCACCCAACCATCCATCATACCCACCATAATGGAACATACACCAAACGATATCCGTTAAGGGGAATGTATGCCATCGTTTGTTCTTCCACACCGTTTGGAATGTCTCCAGGGATAAATTAAACTGTCACGTCAGAAAGAGGATTTAGCGCGTTGGATGAACCAGACCACATTAACATTCCTCTCCTTCATCCAACTCACGTCATCCATGTACTTGAAGTACTCGCCATATTTGACCAAGGAATGAGTTCGCATTTGACTCGGATATAAGACGTCATGCGCATTCGACATGACTGAAACAAGACACATCAGTCGCACCCCCGATATCCATCTCTCCCCCACACCGTCCCAAACACTCACGCTGCGTCAACTCCACATCTGTTGTCACCATGCCTCTCCTAGTCAGTTACGCTCCGCTGATCCATACCCCATCCCCCCCCCCCCCAACTCACAAGCCTGCACCAAACACCCCAATTCATCGGCTCCTTCGTCCAATCGTTCCAGCGCATCCGTCGACGACAACCTTCTTTGAGGCCCCGCAATCAGCGTCGGGAAATTGACCCTCGCAGCCACCGGTCCCGTCTGATTCAGATGAGAATATCCGCGAAAACACAGGTTCGGACCGCGTGACCAGAATGCTTTACCTAGTCGAAGAGAAATGTGGCGGTCGAACAGAAAACAATCTGTGGCAAAATGTCCCTCTAATCAGCGCGAGCCCAACCACCCCGTTTCACTGACACACCCACATGTCCAAGCCAACCTCGCCCTTTCCAACTCTGGTGACCCCTTACCACCCTCATCCTCAGACCGGACCGTCGTCGATATCTGATCGATTCCCAGCCCATAAGCCGTCCGGATGGCCATTCCGGTCAACATCCACGCCTGGCGATTCTCAGCTCCATGTACACCCTCTTTGGTCTCTCCCGCTGCGCGCTCCAGCTTGGAGACGAGATCCGGGTTCCGAGGCAGGTTCTCTGCCAGCAGAAGGAGACCTTCCACGAGGCCAACGGTCGGTTGCAATCCGAGATAGAAGACATCGTTCATGTATTCCTAAGGGGCACGGGGTTCAGCGGGATGGCATGTCTGGGACTTAGAATCATTCTCACCCTCATCACCGCCCAGCTCCTGTCGTGAATCTCCCTCATCCTTGGACTCTGATCGTGGCGACTAGCGATGATGATCATAGATGTCACGAGGTAGCGTTCGCTGATCGCGAAGCGTGCGATTTGATCGGGGTTTCGAGGGATCACTGATGCTGCGACCATTGGCTGACAAGGTATGGGCACGTTAGGCTCCGTCGCACGGCCTCTTCAACCACTCACTCACGAAGATATGATGATGTCTCCTGAAGAACATCTCACAAAGCTTGACGACGTCTACAGGTAGCATGACCCCACGCTTCACAAGATCGAAGCGACCTAGCATCGAAACGCCCTCTGAATGCGCATCGTATTCCGATCCTTTCCCATTCATTCCCGCCTCGTTTCCGTGAATGAACGGCTCTTCCAGCGGCGGCGGCCGATTGTTCGATGTTCCATTTCGCATCGATGGGCTGGACGGCAACCTGACACTGCGAGACGTCCCGCTCGTCCCACCGCTCGTTCCGACATTATCCGACGATCCTCGGGTCCCTCCTCCTTCTTCTTGATGAATGACCCTCACTCTCTCCCGCTCGCCATCCTGCTCTACTTCCCGACTTGCAAATGCGAGTATGGCGAGCGCATCTGACTCGTTGTGCATATCCGCCTTGACGATGGACTGTGGAGTTGACCTCGAGCCATCATGCAGTTTCATCGTCGACCTATCACTTAGGCGTTGGCGTTTAGCATTTGGTGATGTATTCTCGTGAGTCGTTGCACTCTGCAGCAGTGTCCTTTCGTGCGGTGCACCGGATTGACTTCCCGCGCTATCGGAAGGTAGACCCATTGGAGACTCCCCACTCATGCTGTACGATGATTGCGAGTACGTCGTCCCACCTGGACTCGGCAGTAGCAGGTTCTGTAGGCTCGAGTAACGGAGAGGTGATGTCGCCCCGATAAGGGGCTGGGTGGGATGTGGTTGAGCCGGAGATGGGTTGGGATAGTTCTGGTACGATGAATGCATAAGACGTTGATTCGAAATTGCGGGTGCAGGTACTTGAGGTTGTAAAGGTGTAGGACCCGGTGGTCTCGGTGGTGGAGGTCGCATTGAAACATGCTGCGCAGTCACCCCATTCGTTGTCCCAAACGAACCATCGTACAGCGGTCCCATCGACTGAACGTTGGTGTTCTGATAACTCCCCGATATTGTCGGTCCAGCCGTTCCCATTCCCATTCCTTGACGATACGAGGGTGGTTGCTGCAATCGAGGTGGCAACATGCTCCCCATCTGCCCCGCGATCTCGTCTTCGTCCACCTTGACTGTGATCAAACCGTCCTCGCTTCCATGATCGCTCTCTTCCCGGGACGAGCCATCCCTCTGCCTCTTCCTCTTGGCCAAAACATTCCCACCTCTCCTACTCGGAGCAAACACGCATTCCCTCGATTCCCGCCTACATCGCGTGCAAGGCGGAGAGCTTGGAGCGTCGATGCTGCCTAGGTCACAGCGTGCTTTGCGAGATCGACAGTGGAGGCATGCTTTGTACGAACGACGTTTACGTTCTTCCACGCTCTCCGATGCGGTTTGCGTGGAATGTAAGGTGGAGGAAGAACCTGGTTTGCGGGTATCTTCTGTAAACGAGTCCATTTTCGTGGAGGAAGATGATAAAGGGGAGCTAAGTAGGGTGATTCGTTTGAAAGGTAGCTCCGGTACGACGACAGGGAAGGGAGAATGGCTGATTTGGGTTCTTTGGATCTTGCGGGGGAGATGGAGATGGCGATGGAGATGGATACGGAGTCGGCGTTGCACGTCGACGTCGTTGAACGACTCTTCAACTCGACTCAATTAACGGAGTTGGCGGTGCCACACATCGACACGTGATGGCATGCGGGGAAGATCGTGAGAGAGAGATCCCAGATCCACTCCTTTCATCTTACAGAGAAGATTAGAGATTGCCCGATCTGAGATGTTGGGCAATGGCTAATGGCTAGGTCCGGCAGCTTCCATAACTTGGTCGATCACAACCCTTCTGATTCGCACAAAAGCAATAGCCTCCCGTTTCCTTAGTCTCCTTGATTGGGACCTGGAAACTCGGGAGCTTATAGGAATCCGTTAGTGTGAGATAAGAAGAAGCAAGTGGCAAAGGGGGTGTTCAGCATGTCTTTGTCTAGCATGTCTTTGTCTTGTATGTTCTGTGCTTGATCATACGACACACCGATACCAATACAATGCGATGCGATGAGATAGATGCAAACGCCGGTAGCCAGGAAAGTATGTGAACGTGTTTTCATCTGACATACGACGAAAGGAAAACGCAGACACCGGAACCGATGATCTGCGAGCGGCATTGGCAGTGGATGTGCCCATTGCTCCGTTGGCCCTTCCCCTGCCCCTGCCCCCCCCTCCCCTCCCCTCCCCTCCCCTTACCACTTCCCATTCCCGAGATTTATTATTATCAAGCTATTCTTCTTCTCATTCGCCAGCTTCGCAATTGCCGGCTCTTGGCGCGCGCCGATGACGAATTATTCTGCATAAAATGTTTGCTAAGCGGCGTCGCGGTATATAAACGAGCGGCTTCGCGTATCGTACCCAACCTACCAAACCAGCTCAGCACCTCACACATCAACAACGCACTCTCGATCGATCGATCTCCTCACCACATCATCCATCTCCTTCATCATGGCTGCCACTACCGATCTCGTCATCCGTGCAATCTCACCTTCCATCACCATCTTCTCCATCCCGTTCTCTCGTTTCGGTGTTCTACCCATCGGCGGTAGATCGACCGCCGTCAAGTTGAAGAATGATGAGGTCTTCGTCCTTGTCTCAACGCCGTGTGATCAACCTACGAAAGACGCTATCAACAGGATGGGTACGGTCAAGTGAGTAGGGCTCACCCACAGCTCAGGAAAAAAAACACCCATCCCACTCATCAACTCACAACTCCCCGTCCTCTACTCCTCCACCGCAGATACCTCCTCGCACCAGATTTCGAGCACACCATGCACATCTCCGCTTTCCACAAGGAATGGCCAGAAGCCAAATGTATTGGTCCTGAAGGCGTAGCTGAGAAGAAACCAGACGTCAAGTGGACCGGTATCTTTGGTAAAGGCGGTGAGACTCTCACGTATGGTTTCGAGGAAGAGGTGAGTGTTTGGTTGTCATTCCTTCGCCTTTGTGTTGTGTCTAGATGTCACATAACTTGTCCACCCCCGGCTGACCTTTAATCTCCTTTCAGATCAAACTCCACTACTTCCCTGGCCACGCCAACAAGGAGATCGCTGTTCTTCACATTCCATCCAAGACCCTGATCGAAGCCGATCTTCTATTCAACCTGCCACCCAAAGAGCAGTACTCTAACACGAAGATCTCATCGCATGCTCTATGGCCGCTCTCCATCTTCGGAAGGAGGATGCATCCTGGAGACTCATTTCACCAGACCATCTACGGCGCTATTGGAAAGGACAAGGCGTGAGTGTAGGAGGTTTACATCGTCGCCGTTAAATACGAAAATCTGACATCGTTTGAGATTTCAAATTACTACAGCGCCATGTCCCGCGATGCAAAGGTCGTCAATGAGTGGGACTTTGACGCCATTATCCCATGCCATGGGGATGTCATTGAGACTGGTGGAAAGAAGGCTTGGCAGCAGGTGTTGGGCAAGTTCTTGTGATCTGCGGGATTACGAACGGTCGCTGTGGTTTGAATTTCCACACGATGGATGGTGATCAATGTATGACGAGGTAGATGAGATATCCCTATAATATGACTTTCTAAAAGGTACACTACAACCAGCCCTAAATTGAATTGTTCACGAGTGACCGGAGATTGCCATCGGCTTATACGCATCCTCGATCTCCTTGATATCGCTCTCTGACAACTTGACATGCACGCTCTTGATCGCATCGTCCAACGACCTCGCGCTGGAAATACCAACGATCGGGGAGTAAACAGCTGGATGCTTTAGACACCAAGCCAAGGCAGCTTGGGCCATAGTGACGTCGTTTCGCTTCGCTACCGCCTCTACCGCCTTGTTGACGGCCTGCTCGACCTCGTTCAACTTTCGTGTGGAATTTCGACTCGTAACTCCTTCACCGCCGATAGGTCGAGCGAGGATGCCACCGCCAAGAGGAGACCAAGGGATTGAAGCGACCCCCATTCGGATACACGCCGGGAGCATCTCGCGCTCTTCTTCACGGTAGGAAGCGCAGTAGTAGTTTTGCTGGGGCGGGGGGAGGCGGAAGTGGGTCAGTGTTGGGAATGTCAGCAAGGCGTCGAACGAACGGCTACCCACCATAGTAATAAACTCGGTCCAACAGTGAAGACGAGCTGTCATTTGCATTTCCACAAACTGGTGGGCGAACATGGAAGATGCTCCAATGTCTGAAGACATACAACATGAAATCAATTACGATCGAAAACTTCCGTGAGCTTGAAGCCACTCACATCGAACCTTGCCACTCATCACAATATCGTGCAACGCTCTCATCGTCTCCGCGATCGGGGTGTTTGGGTCGAATCGATGGATTTGGAGAAGATCGATGTATTCCATATCGAGTCGACTAAGGGAGTGCTCTACGGCTTCGAAAATGTGCTTGCGGGATAAACCTAGACAGGGTAGCAAAACCATGCTCAGGTGTTACGTCGGAAAGCAGGGTGTGCTGCAAATGGGTGAGCCGTTCACTCACCCTGCTGGTTTGCATATCCCATGAGAGCCATCTCTTGTTTGCTCTTCCCCTGAGTCTTGTCGCCATTCCTCACGACGGTACCGAATAACTTGGTGGCGATGACCAACTCGTCTCGGTTCAAATTATACTTCTTAACAGCCTTGCCTGTGATGATCTCTGATACACCAGCAGAGTAGATATTGGCGCTGCGATGAAGCCGAAGCTGATTCAGACTCTGAGGAATCAGGAGACAGGCGTGAGATACACTCACGTATCAAAGAAGTTGATACCAGAGTCATAGGCGGCCTTGATGAGAGGAAGAGCCTCCTCCTCCTCGAGGACCCAGTCCATGCTCTTCTTGTCACCGCTGGAATCGAAGAAAAGTTAGCTCATGAGAGCATATGTGTCGTGCCAGAACAACTGACTAGGACATCATTCCCAGACAGATCTTGGAGACCCAGAGACCTGAGCTGCCAAGCCTGGTGTACTCCATCTTGCCCTTGCCGGCAGCGACGACTTGATCGATGTTGTATGATTTTGCAGCCATTTTACCAGAGGAAAGGAGAGAGTGAGAGTGTTTGTGTGAGGGAAAGGTGTGCACGACTGCAGAGTTGAATAGATCTGTGCTGGATCTATATATGCTCAACTGAGTAGCCCTCCACTTTTGGCTACACTCCATGCGGCGCCAACCGACCCAACAACGCCGGCGCCAGGGCCTGGCAAGTACAGTCCAAGTGGAGGTCAATATGAGCAATGCAAGTAAGCGACTGGCCAATCTCCGGCGCATCGTCGCGTGGATGGGTGGCGAATACAGCTCGAGCCACTCACTTTAGTGACATCAACTTACCGATCCTTGACCACTTCTTCCAATTACCCCCTTATCGTGGTAAACTTGGGGGCTTATCCTGAGACCGCTTACTTCTTCGCATCGAGTCTTCTTGCAAACGATGTTCCGAACTGCTCATCCCCTGTCGTCAAAGTATCATTGATCCTGTGGCATGCTTTGCGCAATGCACTTACTTCCTTGCAGTCTAGGAGACACATAGAAACCCCCAATCGGTCCCCTTCAATTTCCTCAGAAATAATCTTATCTTGTTGCACAGTAGTGAAGTTTTCATTGACTGTTTCCAATCACAATGTCAACACATACTCCGCTTTGGCGCTCTCATTGAAACCCGTTGATTTATCTCTGACAGTCCTTTTGCATGCCCTGGCTGTTTCGTTCCATTTCTTTATGTCATCCCCATGCTTGCATCTCTTCAACTTTACATACCCTGCAACGAGATCAGGCATACTATCCTTTCTACCGCTCTAAATAATTGATCTCATTGATACGCTCACACCAAACTGATCAACCAACGACGCCGAGGAAGGATGGTGGCTCCAACCGAGACATAGTATGCAATATAATACCAGGCAATTCCAAGAACCCCTGTAACCCAAGGAATCACAATGTTAACCCCGGCTCAAGTGATCCCATCACAATCCCCTAGCGATCGGGGAGGGCGTTAAAAGCTGAAGGATTTGGAAAGGTATTGCGGGGATATGAAGAGAGGTGTTAGGCTCTCTGGTGGATGGGGGGGTTGCGAGAGACATAAATGGGTCGAGGTCAATCAATCCATAACAAAATGGTTACGTCATCCACCGTAAGCAGCTTTCATGCTTGAGAACGGTTGATGGAATCCATCGCTATAAGGTAATCCTTTCCGCAAGCTCCTTCTTTGTTTCAGACGTTTTGATCGTTCACAGGTGTTGGATACGGTTCGGCGGGAGTAGCGCCGACGAGAACGCCGAAAAGGCATATCTTTCTTCGGAGACAGACGGATGAGATTTGGGAGAGTGGAAGACTGTTATGAACATGGAAAATAGACATATGATACACGGAAACGCGGACAAGACAATCAAGAGGAGGGTTTCGATGACCTATGGATGTTCAAGTAAACAAATATGATGTCGAGCGGGAAGTCTTGATCTAATCTATCAATGTAGAGACATGAAAGAAAACCACCAAAGTCAGCGTTCTATTCTTCTTCGAGGAAGATTCCCAGAAACCAAAGAAGAAGGATATTGGATTAAGATATATAGTCAGAGGGTGATGCATGCGAATCTTCGCTCAATGTGTTCCCCATTTCATCCAACAACCACTCCTCCGACCATCGCCATTCCCCAACTCCCTCTTGACAAGCGAGTAAGAGAATGAAACGATCGGATTCGTTAGAAGGGCGGAAATGGGGTTTAGCGTAGTTCTAATAAGTATCTTCATACGGAGGTGGTGGAGGAAGGAAGGGTTGAGGGATGGGAGGAGGAGAGAAGGAGAGGAGATGAATACTGACGGTTGTGGTTGTTTGATGATGAGGGAGAAGAGGAGGAGGCAGCCGGTAACGACGATGTCTGTTAGATAGTTGAGACCATGCTTGTTTGCATGTGAAATAGGAAAAGACGGATGACGTAATAATCGAGAACATGTCCGAAATCCACGCGTAAGTTGAGAATCACTCTCGACCCGTGAGATAAGGGCACGAATTAGTGAAATCGGTAGAGGGCAACTTGCCTACAACATCATCATCATCATCACTTCCCTTCGTTTTCTACGTGGCTGACCATTCGATTGCAGCTGATCATGGCACCTCCTGGTACATGATCAGCATGCGGTGAACTCGTGCACGTAGCTCAAACAACTGGGTATCGTGCTTGATATCACCATCCATCCACTTCCTACTTTTGTCGCGCGTCTTCTCCTCAACTCCCACTCTTTCTTCTTCATCCTTCTAAACCTTCTTCTTCTCCTATTCCTTCCTCTTTTCATCCTTTCCCTCACATATTCCTACCTCCGTCCACGTTCAAACCCTTCGTATCCTACGTCGTGTGGTCCACCTTTTGTTCCGATCAGATACCGCTTTGTATCGATCGGGATGAAATCAAAACGAGCACCACGTAGTTGATCACATTGGTGAGATCTTCGGTGGATCATTCGATCATCTCTTTTGGCCACCTGCTGTCGCTTCGCCCCCCTTTCACACTTCCTTGGTGTGATCGGACGCACGTGAAGTTCAGGTGGTTCAGAAGTTGATGACTGGATGATGTTGTGAGAAGAAGTGGCCGTCGCTATCGTCCA
Source organism: Cryptococcus sp. T15_22C (assembly GCA_017654825.1). Classification (NCBI taxonomy): domain Eukaryota; kingdom Fungi; phylum Basidiomycota; class Tremellomycetes; order Tremellales; family Cryptococcaceae; genus Cryptococcus; species Cryptococcus sp. T15_22C. The sequence continues at coordinate 258,850 of JADPYA010000203.1, read as the reverse complement.
TGGATATCCGTCTGTGTGTTTACCATCACATGATGATGATTCACGTGCTGAATTTCGTGTCCAGCAGCTGCGTGCCATTCTTTCCTTCCCTTCTTCATTTCCTCTTATCCCTGTCTTGTCCTTCATCCCTCTCCCATCCTCATCCTCATCTACCCCGGGCTTATCCTACGCAAAGTGTGTGCCGTGCTTCTGATCACGCTCCCTGGACGTGATCGGGATCAAGCAACGCAATTGCGTAGTTGCACACACCGGTGATGGTGGATTCCATTGAATCAATTCATTCTGCCACCTGCTTCGCATCGGAGCTTTGCCTGCGTCATACCTCTTACGTTTGACGCATGGCGCCTGGGGACGAACAGGTGTTTCAGACATGACGATTCGATGGATGAGTGACCTCCTCTAAACACGAGGCTCCTCCTCATTCCCTCCTCCATACACCTATCTATTTTGTTTTCGTCCCCTTGGTTTCATCCCTTTCCCTTCCCTTGGAAGCAGGCGTGAGATGATCGGAAGCAAGCGAATGCGAGACAGATTCCATGGCGATGTCTTTGAGGCGATGTCTTTGATATGCCTTGGATTTTGGGAACAATCCCTTGCTTTCAGTGTTTTTCTCGACGATTCTTCCCCTCTCTCCTTGTCCGTCTTCCTCTCCTCGTTTCATTTGTTCGCGAGCGCCGAAGCAAGTGGTGATGTAACGCTGCGAAGTTACCGGTATTGCACGAGCGTGCCGTGCGCTCCTCCGTACTCTCCACTCGTCCTTTGAAGGCGCATCGTGTTCCGCATATACGAAACTCGTTTCTTTGACATTTTAAAAGGTGAGCGTCTCTTCTTTCTTTCTCTTTTTACCCCTACCCCCTCCCCCTCTACACCATCCTCTGATGAGAAAACTTCAGTTCTGCTTCGGATTGAGCCAATGACCGACATCAACTTAAAAATACCAAAAGAAACTCTTTTCTGAACCTACCCTCCCTTCTCTCTCTTCTGTGAAACTGTTTTAACGAATGATAGGAGCTGACATCTTGCGTTGTCGTGTTCTATCATTTAGATCCTTCAATCATCCCCTGCATTGACGAGGTGAGCAGTCTCTTCCTTTTCTTCTTGCTCTCCCCACCCTTCCCACCTTCCAACGCTCCGACAGGATGCAACTTCAGCTCAATCCATTCTACGAGTTTCTGTCCCTTCCCTCCATTTCCACTCCTTCCGCCTCGCTTGTAATGGGGGCATCTCGATACCTTTCCATCGCGTCTTGTGAAGGGAGGATCATCGAGATGTCGTGGATGGGAGTTTCTTAGAAGTGGGGTCTTCGGCTTTTCATGACGGGTAGGGAGAGGGAAACGTTAGGGGTTTCCATTATCGATTAGTCTTCGGATGAAAGGGTGGGATTTCTGACCGATTCTTTTTCTCGACTTGGAATGAGATCGATTCTCTGTGTTACCTCGTAAGAGGGAACGCCTTTTTAGGACTCTGTTCCGAGTGGTTGTGGGGGGATTCGATGGGTGACTATGCTGGCTTTTCTGATCATCATGAGCTCTTTCGCGTCTGCTATTTTCGGGAGAGGTTGCGATGAGTCTGAAACCGAAGCTAACGGGATGTTCCCACTCTTTTTTTTTTTTTGGCTTCAGCTATTTGCTATATTGCTCGGTGCTCCGTTTATGTACTCGTATATAGAAAAATCACAATGCTATATCATCGTCATATTATCCTATAAAAAGTCGTTTGATCCTGCCAATGATTCCCACTACGCTTCCACTTTCGTCTGCGTCTCCAGCGGAAACAGTGGCATGGTCCCTAACATCCACCCCTGTTCTTCGGCTGGAAGTTCCGCCTCCTTGGCCTGTCGCGCAATTGGTTTCGGATCAGCTTCCGCAGACTCGTATTCCGCTTCTGCGACGTCTGTGAGAGGTAGAGGGACGCAGGATTCTCCTCGAGTGTTCTTTCCAGGGTAGATCTGGCGAGCGATAACAACTGCGACAAGGTGACTGTCAGCGGATATTCGGCCAAGTCGCCTCAACGGTTTAACGCACCGAATCCAAACGCTGACAACTTGAATCCTACCTCCAAAGGCGCTCCGTACGTTCTCACGATCACCAGGTCACCATGCCATCCCTGGAGCGACATCTTGACTTTCTTGCGGACGGTAGATGAGGCACCGGGATTTCGGAAGGAGAAGTGGCAGTCACCGCCAAGGGCCAGGAATCCAAAAGAGGAGTATGGTGGGACAGTGACCAACTGCGAGCTCAGGTGAATGTTTCAAATTCCATACCTGGCTGAAGTAGGAACGTCGTACTCACTGGAGTCAGAGCTGACGGCATGGCTGAGGGCATCGTCAAAAACAGTGCCGAGTTGAACCTGTGAAGAAGCCCGTCAGCTCAGAACAGGCACAACCATAACCACCGCCACTCACTCTTTCTCGCCATCGATTATCCGACCAGCCAGGGTGTTTATCAGACGAGTAGTAGAGAAGCAGATGAGCGGCGCATCGTTCCACGATGTGACCTTGGCAGTCAGTATACCCGGGATGTGCGGAGTCTCCGGTGGGCCGCAGACATATGTATAAAAGGGGGAGAACATGCACTCGGACGCTGGGTTGATAGAGTGAGCACAGCGAATGCCTCAGACCCCAAGCACACCACTCACGTCTAACATGGCGACCAAAAGCAGCCACACGAAGGAACCCAACCTCATTAACTCCCTGTCCCTGCAATCCCATGAACGATAAGTTTGCGTCCTTGTTGAAGTCATGACCGTTATGAGCGAGGGCGTGATGGATTTCTGTGCCTTCTGCCAGGCCATGTAGAATTACCTTCAGGCCATCTTCCCAAACGATGGACGAGCGAGTGGTTTCATTCCACGGGAACAATGCATGTCCCTCCTCTATACGCGGTCCCGTCGGAATCGGACGAGTGGTTGGCCACAGATCCGCCGCTCTCCACACTCGCCTCATGACCCGATAACGCTGCTGGCAGCCCTCGCACTCCCACCTTTTCCACGACCATCGCTCATTGGCCATCCCGCATCGGTCACAGCACCATCCCTTCCAGAAGTCGCGACCAGCTAGCTTAGGGTCGACTTCGCGCTTCTGCTTTCCATCCTGAGGACGTGGCCGCATCGCAAGACCAAGGTCTAACGGCGTGATGCGACGAACGTTACGCGGAGCGCGCAGAATGATCTTGCGACTGCTGAGTGGATCTGCGTGGAAAGAGCGAGTCGGTGTTGTGCCCGTTCTGCCGAAAAAATGGCCAACTCACCCCCTCCTTCAGTCTCTTTGAAGTACCTCCGACACGCCTCGTTCAAACAGTAGTGCTTGTAGGCATACACCTGGAGAGACGTCCAGAGGCATGCATCACAGAAATGCCACATTTCGGGGTTGGATGTCTCTGCAGGAGCGATCGACCCATCCGGAAGCTCGATAGGGTACCGTATTGACTCGCTCGGACTGACACCAGGTCCCAAGATCTCCCACCGCGAGGAATCATTGAGGTGGCCGGATCGATTCTGGTAAAGATGTGAGGGGGAATCCGGCGATTGAGCATCCCACCAAGGATGCGTTGGTTGTCCATCGTTACACCAATCAAATCGGAATCGCCACCGAACAAACTGAGTCTCGTTGCCGTATTTGGCCGTATTCCCACTGGCCGGCTCAGGCCAAGCATCCGTGACCCAGAACCAGCCAAGGCTGATGAAAGCTCGAGGGACATTCCACGGCACGACGCCGTAGTCCTCGGCGACGGAGAGCGCTACTGGCGTCCTCGCTCGATGAGCAAGGAGCAATGCGTTTATTTCCGGAGCCTCGCCGTCATCGGGAGAAGCTGAGTTGTACCATTCGCGTGAACCAGTAGTAGCAAATTCACTTTGTAGCCTTCGTTGCGAGCGAGCGAGGTCGTCAAGTTCTGGGTGTGCCTTCGCCAAGTTGGTGGCGACTAGCCTATCAGGCGATGGCGGGAGTGGGGGAGGCGGAGAGCCCGATTTGGTACTTCTGGGATTTTCACGAGCGCCAGGTTGCGTATGAGCACTTTCTGGAAAGGGTTGAGATGGTTGTCAGCGTTCCATCTCGAGAGACTCCTATCAAAGGTGCTCACTTATCGGCCTCGGGTAACCTCTGTTGCGAGGGTATGCAGCTCGTCAGTGATACAGCGCTAAGCGTAGGCACTCCCCCCATACTCACATAGGTAACACCAACGTTCCCAAGCTCTTCTTCGTTCCCCAAAACACATACCCTTCCCCCACATCGCCTTCTAATAGCACCATCCTGGCTATCCCAGTTTGTCCACCCGAACCAACGTCTATCGTCCCACCTAGCGTTGCAACCGGATTCTGGAAGTATTCCAAAGCACTCGACAATGCTCTTCGCTTTGCTGCCCATACCGGCGCGGGACCCGATACCTTATCCAATTGAGGTCGTCGATCGTTCGCGAGAAGACGTTCTCGCCATTGTTGATCGGCAATTCGAAGGAGTTTATGGCCATTTGGGGGAGGATCGCTGGAAGTCAGGATGGGAGCTATGGCAGGAGCTTCAGGAGGGAATTGAGTAGACATCGACGTGAAATTTGGAGCCGTTGCTTGTGGTGTACTCGAATGAGAAGCAGCTTGACTTCGCTTTTTCCTCTTCCTTGGTTCCTCGTCCGCCGTTCCATCTCCCTCGTGCTGTCTTGACGCTCTGCGTTTTTTCTTCACGAGTCCGACATTCACAGGGTCTGGTGCCATGATCTCCCTCCCCAACCCAAACATATTCACTCTTCCCTTATCATACTCCAAAACCTCCCATTCAGCATTATAATCCCACCTACATGTTGCTTTGGTCGCCATCTCCGGCGTCAGCGTTGTCTTTGCCGCAACCTTTTCCGAGGTCCGTCGGTTCCAGTGACAGGCATAACATTCCGGGTAGACCCGATCGCATGCTAGTATAGGAGTTGGATCGTCACTTTGCCAAGGGAGGCCTTCGAGCTTTCCCAAGGAGGACTGCGGACATGATTTGCAGGATGGTGGCATGATATAGATTGGGGTTCCTGTGTGAATGTTGTGATATGAGACAACCATCGGAAGGCAAATGAATGCTTGACGAAACACTCACGATTATCAACATCCATCACCATAAAAACCTGCGAAGCCGCTAATATCTTAAACGGCGAAGTCCCCCAGACACCTACTTTCCACTCCTTCGGCAGCTTGAGCGGTCTATACACCCTCCAACCATCCATCCAACCGTCCCAATCATACAAGCCATCCTCCCCACCATATCCCAATTCCCTCAACCTCGCTGGGAATCGGATACGCGGTAGCGGAAGCTCCTTGCTGGAAGCGAGTGAGCGACCTGGGTTGAGGATTGAGCCGTGGGGATAGATGACGTTGTCCGGTGGGATGAGGGGATCAGTGGATATGGGAGACATGTTGCCAGGTCTCGGAGTGGATGAGGAAGAGGAAGCATGTGCATTGCCATTGGTGGTGTGAGCTGGGGAGCGACGAGCTGATGGAGGTGGATGAGGAAGAGGTCGTGTGGATGGTTGATCCATCGTTTTCGGAGCTGAAAAAGAGGAGATGAAGAGGAGAGCAATGAGAGCAGTGGATGGAGAGCTGAAGGTACACTCAACACCGCTCGTTGTGATGTTGAATGAATGGATGAAAGAAAGATTATGCTGACCTCGCTCGTCTTTGTTCCGATGTCGCTGTTCCTGGTTCTTTGGCCGATACGCGGCGAATCATCACCGAACGCGTCGAGCTATCGATGTCGGCAGGGGTAAGTTGAGCGGAGGTGATGGATACGACCACTCTCTTGTCATCATAGTGCTCTAAGGTTGGCGCAGGATGGCAGAATACTTCATCTGCTTCCAACCAGGCTTTGAAGCAAGACTCTCCATGCAACACAAGCTCAGCATCGATCTACCTGATATCTCCAACATTGCTAACGGGGATATTGGAGCGCCAGCGTGTTTCCCCCACATCAGATCTGAAGCTCGATCTTATCTACATGGAAACCAACAATACAAACTGAGGCCAAGTAGATGCCCAAATACAAATCTACATCGTCAAGGAAGAACAGAGATGTCACGTAAAAGACAAGAAGACAAAGGTCATGGTGACGGACAAGAGCCAATCTTTTCGTGCAGAATCTTGTCGCCAGGTAGAATATTACGTTGAGAAACGGTTGAAGCGATTTCAACTTCCTGGTGTAGTCGAATCCTTCCTTAGCGCCCGATTGCAAGTCGGACATCTCCCTGATACCCGAGTAAGCCAATGGTCCAGACACGCCGCCTGTCATACCCTGTAATCAGCAACCTGGTCTTCCGGCTTTACTGTCGGGACCACTCACATGATAAACATGTCCACACGGTAACAACCTCAACCTCAACCCCTCTTGATGTCCCTCGCCCTCGCCCCCACCTTTCGGCCGTGCTTCTTCGAACTCCACCAAGCAGATCGCACAGTTTGCGTGACTAGGTGGTATTTCATGTGGTGGATGATCGTAGGCATTACGATCGTAGTTCAACATCGGAGTAATCGTTTTCGGCAAGAGGGATGTTGTTGTTGATCGATTCTTGAATCTGCCGAATTTTGACTTAGAGGTCGGAACGGCCTGTGATACCTCCTCGTCCTTCTCGCTTGCTTTCAGCCCGGGGACGTACAACACCACAGGCAGTTCCTCTACTTCCGCTTCACTCATCGGGTTGGGCGGTCTCGGGAACGCCGTCCTCCTCTCTTCTCCCTCAACGAGTCCCGCACTAGCCAGCATCCTAACCAGCGGTCCACCGATGATACCCACTACAAGGACGATCACAACCACTTCACCGATAAGAACGTAGCCTACCCCGATCACCGCCATCACAGCCCACCACTGGAGAGGTGAGTAGAGTTTACATGTATCGGTGGATGTCCAGAGGAATACGTTCCCGCTGATGAAGAGGGCTACGGAGAGCAGGAGACAGGCAAGTGAGAGTCTGATGCAGGAAGGGGTGATGGGAGAAGGCTAAGTCAGACTTTATCACTCCGCGCGCAGGCAACCGATGTCACTCACTTTGGCGCCAAACCATCCATCTTCTTCGCCCAACTTTCACTCCTCGGACTCACCACCGACTGGACCTCGGGTGCAGTGGCGATTTCCTCATCCGCAAGACGTAACCGTTGTCCATGTTCTGATGTGTGTGTTGCATCAGATGAAGATGACGTTGAGCCAAGCAGTCGCTGGCCAGAGTTTGTTGAAAAGGTCGAGTTGTGAGAGTTGTATGGAGGCCTTCATGGTCCGTCATCCGACTATGAGCATTCGATCCATTCTTTGGCAATTCCGTCTCACTCACCGTTCAATCCCAATACCACCCTCCTCCGAACCTCTACTCTCCGTATCCAACCTCCCTCTTCGCCAAACGATCCAAAGGCTGATCCACCAACAAACCATCAACCTGACACTGCTCGCCAAAATCCATTTCTCCAGTGGTCTCCCACATGCCACTTTCGACACCCTGGCTTGAACGACCTCCCCGTCTCCCCACTTGCTATTTGTATGATACGACACGACTAACAACGCAACGATCGTAGCTGTCTGCGCGATCGCTAGTCCACCCTTCAACGCTATCACTCCGAATCGTCCATTCTTGATGGCTTTGAAAATATGGATTGTCGTGATAATCGTCTGACGCCGATTTGGAGCCGCAGAGGATGTTATCGAAGGTGGAGAGAATGGTGTGGAAGGGGACTGAGAAGGAGAATGCACATCTCGAGAATGACGAGCGGACGCTGTAGGTGCGGCTGCTGATGGAGTTGCGCCTGCAGCCATCGTCGTGATTACCGATGGTGATTTCTCCCAACGATTGAGACGCTATCGGGATGTATGTCTCCGATGGTGGTGATTGTAGCTACATGGACTTGGACTCTGCCGATGTAGATGAGTTGAGATGGACTGTGGACGTGAACATCTATCTTACGCTATCGAATCTTACGATAGCAACGGTATGAAACATTTCACCCCCTTGGTGGCCCACAACGTGGCGTGAAAATGTGGGATAAATAATGTGGGGCATGCATTGTCCCGTAGGGATGAGGAGCGAGAGTGGAAAGCATGCGAGCGAGGCATCTACATGTCGTGTATCTATGCAGTATATATGCAGTATATATGTATCTACCTACCATCGTCCTCAAAGACCTTTATTGAACCAAACCTCTTCGTCTGCGTCACCATGCTCCTTCAGCTTGTCCTGCAAGTCCTTCTCCAACGACTTTGGAGAGATAGGAGCTCGTTGTGGGAAGTAGGCGATGGCAGGAGGGAGGAAGAGACCGAGGGAGAGACCGACTGTTGGGGTTTGGAGGGAAAGGAGAGCAGGTGATGAAAGAAGGAAATGAAAAGAAAGAACGGGTTGACAGAGCAGCCATGGAAGTAAAATATCGATGGGAGGATCAGTCTACCCATTGCCCTCTGATATAATCCCATCTTCACTCACTCAACGTCAACTGCGTGATCGTAGCTCCTAGCTTACCATGCTTTCCTGTGAACGCCCCCCTCCTCTCCAACAAACTCATGACCATCGGCGGTATAATCAGCGTCGGGATATTCGTGAAGACTCTACTAGCTGCCGACTGCGCCACGGCATGTTGTCCAGCCGTAGGAGAGAGACCAATGATCTCTTTGGTAGTAACAGATGCATCAGAAGGTGATGGACGTAACCGGTAGACTTCTATACCATCTCGCATTTCTTTCCATCGAATGCAGGAAATACTGGGAGATCGGGGGCGGACAAGTTAATCGAAATTGATGATGACCTAGACCGAAAGTAAGGAGGTATAACTCACTTGACGACTCCAGCGCTTGCTACGGAAGCGAAAGGAACGAGTTTCCCAAGTATTTCCTTGGTTCCTCGGGAAAAGGGTAATCGTGGGACCGCACGAGTGAGAGATACAGCCAATAGTACTGACGTGAATGTGGCTGCAACGTATGCTGAGAGCCATATCATATCGAGGATTAGCTTAGAGCTCCCCAAGCAAACTTCACGAATTCCACTCACCAGTTCCAATCTCCTGAGGACTCATCTCGATCGACTTATTCGCATTACTGTAATTGACAGCTACATTGAGGGATTGATTCATCCATTGCCAGAAAATGACGGATCGAAGCTGTGAGGGATCGCCAACATTTCCTGCTTCAGCATGCACCAGAACACTCGAGGGCCGCCGCCGTGCTGTTCCTCTGCGAGACGCGCACCTACCGAAGGGTTTGGCATGAGCATACCAGCCTGTTCGAGGACGGGGAATGTCAGGACGCGAACTGCACATGTCAGAATCTCTCGCAACTCGAATTCACTCACGCAAACGATCAAGTTGGTAGGGACGAACGCCGACATTCTGAATGGGAGTAGTATTGGTTCTTGGGTGTCTGGATGAATGGAGGAATCGACCACTGATTTGCATCATCGAGTGGTCAGTGGTTCCTTCGCCTGGACTGCTCTCCTTCCTCCCTCCCAATCTCACTCACATTGTTTTGCATGTTCCCACTCTCCTTTTTCCTTTGTACCAACCCAGCAACCTCCCTTCCCACCTTCTTTGATCATCTCCTCATACCGTTTAACCGTCCTCTGTGCGTCTTTGAGGGATGCATTAGAGTATAGGAGGGTGAATGGTGATGTGGTGGAGTAGAAGTGGGCTATGCGTCCGGCTGAGGAGGAGAAGGAGAGGCCGAGTATGAGACAACGATTGAAAGATGGGGACTATCCACGGCGGGTGGGGAGACGCACTATAGGTGTTCAAGTCAAACCGAGGGACCGCTGTGTGGGACAATGGTAGTGGTGGTGGTGGGACTATGAGTTGTCGCTTTCAACTTCGCAACCCATCTTAGCGTCCAACTGACAGATATCATACTGGCCCTCACGAGAAGCCACCGACGACATACTAACTCTCTATACCTCACCACGAATGATGCTGATTGTTGAGGAACGGGGCGATGTTGATTCAATAATCTACTCAGTATTCTACTCAATTGAATCGCGAAGGGGCGTTGGAGAGTGGAGGTTTTTGAAATCTTTCAGGCGGGCCAACATCTGCTCGTCGTGGTGACACTCGTCTTCGAGCTTAGTCTCTAGGTATGGCTTCACATCGTGCAATCCAAAAGGTCATACCGATATCTCATCAAGTAGTAGAGCGGTACAAATCCTTCTAAAAAAAACCTCACTGACCAGATCAACCCGACGAAGAGAGACATCTTTCGTCCCTCGATCGTCAAAGTAAAACCCATCCAGTCCACCCGACGCACGACGACAACAAATAAGCCACCATGACGACAGATCCCATTCTCTCCCAACAAATTCGCTTAGAAGGAGATGGCGGCGTTCCTGTGAGAAGAAAAGAGACCGTCAGTATGAGGCAAGAACTGGAGACGGGAAAAAAAAAGACCAATATCCCAAAACAAAATACGTACTTGGTCTTCTTGTCACCACCGAGCTCGAAGTGCTTGCATCGCTTGAGGACCAATTGGGACTTGGCCTTGCAGGTGACACATTCGAGACGGAGAACTACCTTTTTGGTGGTCTTGGCTTTCTATTGTGCATGAATTGGAATGTAAACGAACAGCGAAGGCGAGATCGTCAGTGATTTGACTCTTTCAGATTGGATCATTTTCCTTCCCTCCCTTCATCTCATGTCTCCTCAATCCAACCTCTCATCGCCGATTCCTCTCATGATTTCACAGTCACAACTGAAAACCATCCACCACCACCACACCACCATCGTAACGTACCTTGTGGAAGACTGGCTTAGTCTGACCACCGTAACCGGACTGCTTCCTGTCATAACGTCTCTTTCCCTGGGCGGCGAGAGAGTCCTTTCCCTTCTTGTACTGAGTGACCTTGTGAGGGGTGTGCTTCTTGCAGGTCTTACCCTTGCAGTAGGTTCGTCGAGTCCTGTGATAGAAGGCGTTAGTATTCGATTCGGATGTGGTCGATTTTGTTCCTCGAGGCTTTTTCTTCAAAGCCATCAGATCAACCATTAAATGAATGAGATACGTACTTGGGACTGTTAGGATGGTTTAATGAAGGTTAGTTTTCCCATTCCACATTTGCAAATTCGTCGAAAAGGAAGACAGGGACCCACATGTTAACCCTGATTCCCCCAATGCAATATATCACCAGTCCAACCAAGATGACCCAGACCAGACGCACACAAAACAGATCCAATGAAGAAGCCACGAGTATTTCCATCCATCATCATTGAGTCAAGATAATTCGTAGAGCAGAATGAAATCGACGGTATTCGAAAAGTCCATATAAGGCGAAAGATTGAGATATTGCAAGTTGGAATATCGAGACGTCCAATGAACGAGGGGATCGAGTAAAGTAAATGTGAGAGTAGCAAACACGGTCAGCTATCCGACATCATCCCTTCGTTCTGTTAACTGCATGAACACTGACATCTTGCCAAACAGTCGATCTGAAGTCTTGAGGGTTGGTAGGAGGAGAACTACGATATCCGCACGAAATGAGCTGCTGATGGGAGCTAAGGGCCACGGAGTGACGGAGGGAGGGGGACGGGGGAGTGCGCGGACATCGTCAAAGTGAGATGTCCGCTTATTTTGGTCGGAGGTAAGAAATTGGTCACCGAAATCTACGCGTGATTAGGAAATTGGGAGATGGGCCGCGGGTTGGGCCAAGTGTCGTTCAAGTCACCTCACAGGCAGGATATACCACTCCTTCACGCTCGTCAACACTCTCTGTAAGTCTTCTTCCTAACCCGGTACCATCGTTTACCTCACTCAGACTAATCCCTCACATCCCTTCACAGCATCGTAAGCATACTGAATCATCTTCAAACCTGCACGACCAGGAGGGAAAACTAATTTCGAAACCGGGAATTCCTGTTGCTATCATCGCAGAAAAAAAAGTCATCAAGATGTCTCTCGCTCCTCCAGAGGCTCACGTCCAGTTCCAGGTAGGTGTTTGGTTTTAAAGCCCGAATGATGGATATTGAGGAGAGAATAAGGGCAGGATGATGGGGATGCATGGTTGGATTGGGATTGTCGGGTGGGAAATGATGATGATCAGATCGGGAGGAGGAATTTTGGACATTCCAGGATGACGACGAGACAGGACATGACATGACGGAAAAACCCCCCTGGACAACCCCTCATCGATAAGAAAAATCGCTAACCACGTTACATCCCTTTTTCTCTTTTTCCTTTCCCAACAGCACATCCTTCGTCTCCTCAACACCAACGTTGATGGTCGTCGTAAGATCATGTTCGCTCTCACCGAGATCAAGGGTGTAGGTAGGCGATACTCCAACTTGGTTTGCAAGAAGGCCGATGTGGATTTGAACAAGAGGTGAGTTTTTAAGCAAGAAGAGTGGTGGTAGGAATGAGCCGTAGAGAATATGGACCGAACGGACATCAAGAAGGGTTTGAAGCGGGAATGGCAGTGGGATTACTTTTCATGAGAGCGAGCGAGATCACTTCCCACTCTCTCGAAAAGGGTATCTGAATGTCGCTCCAAAGCGTTTCATTCTCCTTATCGCTAGAATATGGAATAGAGAATAGTGGGAGATTCCCTCATCCTGAATGTAGGGCCGTGAAGGACAGGGCGATCGAAAGCCAGGATCGACATCTTCACGTATGGCCATTCGGACTCTGCTCCACATCCGTCTTAATGTGTTTTTGCGTCCGCCAATCAACCTCTCCCGATCATTCCACTGACCATTCCTCTTCTGCATTCCCCTTTTCCCTTTCAGGGCTGGTGAGCTCAACTCCGATGAGCTCGAGCGAATCGTCACCATCATGCAAAACCCCGCTCAATTCAAGATCCCAACTTGGTTCCTCAACCGAAGGAAGGATATGACTGACGGAAAGAACCTGCACGTCTTGTCTAACACCATCGACCAGAAGATGAGGGACGACTTGGAGAGGCTGAAGAAGATCAGGTCCCACCGGTGGGTACCGCTTTGTGTGAACGGTGTTTTGCTTGCGAGGGGACGCCAACTGACATGTATTCGGGAATCTTTTTTTCCTTTGAAATCACCCTTATAGTGGTCTTCGTCACTACTGGGGTCTCCGAGTCCGTGGTCAACACACCAAGACCACCGGTCGAAGGTCCGGCCGCACCGTCGGTGTCACCAAGAAGAAGTAAACGGTCTGACTGCTTTCGGAGAGGTAGACGAGGTTGGGGGAAGTTCGGTCGGTTGGGTGGGAGTCGGATGGCGAATCAGTCATGTATTTACTCGCCGACAGGGCTGTTTTCCTGTTTCGTTTCCTTCTCTCTGTTCTTTCATATGCAGATTGGTTTCTTCTGGGGATACATGCAGTAGTGTGGCAGCCAGCAAGTTGCGCGAAGAGGGTGGGATGGCTCCAATTGAGAGGTCCATCTAATTTTGTTTTCCCATCAAATCTGTGGCAGATTCCACAGCTACTGGATGCATACAATCCGGTCCTTCACATCCATCTTTCTCAATCAACAGCACAATGTCTCGTCCTTCGTTATCATGATCAGTGTACGCCAGTATTAACTGGAAATGTCGTTCATCCAAGTGTGGATCAAGCCGTAGGTATAGAGTCATCTGAGGAGTGCTCCTCTGAGGAGTTGTCCTTTGAGGAGTTGTCTTCTGATGGCAGTATGAAGTCCTGAGGCGGGAGAGGCAAACATGAGGAACCATTCACAACAGACATCGCGACATGCAATGAGTCACCACTCACAAAATCTGGCTTGTCTGAATTTTGCAACCTGGCGTATTCTACGTGGGCAGGAGCAAGTTTAGCGAAGAACGGCGACTGCGTTTATTATTCCGACGTACCGAGATGCAATCGATACATGTACGCCTAAGCCAATCACCACATGGTCAGCAACGGCGAGACCAATTTCATCCATGCGACCAACTCTCACCTGCACATCCTCTATCCGCCACGTCCTATCCGCCCAGCACCGTCCGTTGTCGGCCATGATCTTCGCGACCAGTCTTCTCCGAGTGTCTGGCGAATCAGGTGGACCCTCGAAGCTAGAGGATTGAGACAAAAGATGAGTGCCAGGCACCTTAATGACATCCAGAGAAGAACTTACAACGCCATGACAGACGCCAGGTCGGAATAATCGATTTTGATAGGAACGAAGCCAAACCACTCCGGCAGCATTGCTCGATCTATGAAGGCGTGTTCTCGTTAGGAATGTTCGTCATCTAGTGAAACCGGGACACTCACTCCACTCAGGATATGCCGTACTCTTGAAAACCAATCCGTGCGAGCTCATCAGCTTGAGGAAGCGAGCGGACCAGCCGCTGGGAGGTAGATGGCGAGCCATTAGAGACTGCACCGATACATCTCACCCACCCACACTCACTTGCCATCCACATCCATCAGATACAAGTATCTGCGATACTCCTCACCATCATGGCCGCCTTTATTTATGCCGAAGATGTCCCTACGTGGGGTATCATCAGCGTTGCCTCGTCTATCCCACCCCCGAGCACACTCACTCCTGCTCAATGCACGTCCCATCGTCTGTCAGCCGCTGACACTGTGCCGAGCCCCCGTGGCCATTCGGCGTAGTCAAAAGCTCGTAATACGCATCGCTCATGGCCATTATGGAGTAATCCTCGATGTAAGGCTTGCCGGTGTTGGAGTCAGCGAGAATCAGCGGCTCTTCGTAATCGAGCGTCGGATTGCCGAGTTTGTGAAGGCGAGCACGTTGAGAATGCCGCCATCGTCCCGAACCTTTCTTACGATCGACATCAAAGTCGGTATAGTGCCCCTCCTGTGGCACGGATTTCACATCAGCGCAAGCACTTCACCATCGATGAGTTTGTCACCTACCCAGAACAACTTTGGCTGCTTATCTTCCCATGCCGTAGTGTCAAAGAAGTCATCGTTCACTCCGTCCCATCCACCATTCCACGGACCATATTCGGTGAACGACGTTAGGATATCGCCTTGCAAATCGGCCTTGCATAGAGTTCCAATTGGCAACAGCCGGGAGTGAGGTACTGGGAATGACTCAGGACCTCTTGGTTCCAAGAAAAGGCCATGCTCGTCAAAGACCAGAGGATGCTGGCACACATCGCCAGAATCTCGGATGTTGGTAGCGAAGCTGGGAGTTGCTGTTGAAGGGGCCAACGACATCAATGCCTGGATCATCGAGGTCATCACGCATCGCCACTCACTTCCTTCAACGAATCCCTGTCGAAGGGGCGATGTTCTTGGACATGCTTCTGCCCATTGAGGATATATCCAATCGTCTCTGGATAACTTATCCGGATCCTCGATGTCGAGTTCTGCAGGGACATAGTCTCAGCCTAGCAGCGACTCATTCCCAAGCTCTCAGACTCACCCTTCCCTTCTTTGCCAGCTTGAATCAAAGCATTGGTTTCATCCCAACTCGGAGTGATCGCTGCTCTATCTGCTATTCCCATTGACCACCGGTAACCGACAGGTAAGAGATGTTTCATAATGTCTATCATTTTGATATGATCAGCCGATCGCCAGCCATAGACTGCTGAATTCCATTCATCAAATTGGTTGTGACCCGAGACATACTGATCACACTCAAGTTTTAGTCAACTCTGATACCATGTCCTCGGAATCCCATACACGCCACAAACTCACGTCGCTCGATATCCCACCATCTTCATGCTTGACCAAAGTGAAAGTCCAACCGAGTTGTTCCGCCTCCCTCTGTCTCGCTCTTCTTTCCTTCAACGAGAACCCCCAAAATGGAGCCAAGCTCTCGTTGATGGTATCATACTCATCTGGAAGTAAGATATTCTTCTCTTTTGCGAAATCCCACCTGTGAATGGTGGCGGAAATTAGCTAGCCGAAGAGGTATCGTCAACACCACTCGCAATTGCACCAACTCACCAATGATCGAATCCTCTTGGTGGATTTCTACCATACCTCCTCTTATACTCTCGCACCGCGTCCTCCAACGTCTCACTTCTATTCCTCAACATCTCCTTCCATCTCTTCTCTCCCTTGAATAACAGCTGATAAATCGGATGAGCGGTCTCCGGATCACTCTGCAGGAATCCTCCCTGCGCATAACTCTGATTACGAGAGAGTAGATTCTTGACAATCTCCAGTTCTTCAGCCGGTAGAACTGATAGCGGTGATCGAAAAGTACACCTTCCATCTTGATCTGTAGCTCCGAATCCACCATCTCCTATCCAAATTTCTCCTTCCAACGGACCCCAAACCTCCTCCCTAATCGCCACAATCGGTGTATTTCCAAATACATCTCCCGAACCAAAGAAATTACCATGAAAACCATGTCGACTAGGCCAGATTCCAGGTAATCCTTGACCGTACGGTTTTCTATTCCATTTCCAATTGAATATCGCGCGGACGTTCGATTGGTTGGATTCGGAGAGAGATTGATGGATCAAGATTAGACCGGCGAGGGTGCAAAGAAGGATCACAGAGGGTGCGAATAGTCTACGGAGGTTGAAACGAAGGTGATCTGCTGTAGATGAAACGGGTAGGAAGAAAGACTTGAAGTAGGAGCTGGAAGGGAGAGTCAATCGATTAGTCATAAGATGATTGACTCGTTAGTGACAACTAACTCACCCATTCTGACCACCTAGGACGGGACGATACCCATTCACAGGCCATCCGAACATGATGCCTCGTAGCGTTGATCCAAGAGGTTGAATTCTTGCCGCAGGAGATTTTCCAGATGGTTGCAGCTTGAAGATACAACCAGCAAGGTGACAGATCTCTCAAAAGCAGCAAACTCAGACCAATGCCTCAATTGAGCTTTTTCCCGCTGGTGATATGGACACGCTCAATTGTCCTGATGACCAAGTCCCCGGAACCTCCCCGAACAAAATCCAGGAGAGAACTACGATAACCTTCGGTGAAATAAGACGTTGGCGGAAGATCTATCCACAGATTTCATTGGAGGGGGTGGGTGGATCGCCGCGACCAGATTGAATGGCGATGCGATTGGCGGTCAAAGGGATCGGGGTTTGAGATGGGAGATTGGATGGCTGACGGTGATAGGGAGGTACCAGTCTAGCAGCAGTAGACGTAAGTAGTGGATGGAGGTGATGGAGTTGATAGTGCCAGATACTTTGAGATGGAATGGAACGCCAACTGCAAACTATTAATGCCTATTATTATTAGTTCAAACGTGGAATACGCCGAACTAGGTTTGGCGGGGTAAACCAGTAGAATCCACGTGAAACAAGGCTTGGCAAGCACTCTAGTCCCACACCACAAAATCGCACAGCATCTCATATCCAGATGTTGAGGACGGCCGCCGCAAAAAGGTTAGAGGATCATACGGTGTGGTCGCCGGTGAAAGATGGTCGATATGATCCACATGAACTCCGGAGAGGCGGTGCGATGGGGGTTGGGGGAAGTACAGTCATGTGTCGTCGGCCTCGTCCCGGCGGGATGATGACTGAGCGGATTGATCGTAGCTACCACCTCTCCAGCACACACACACACACTGCCATCGTTGCTCAACCCCACCTCACCCAAGATGGCCTTTCTTTAAAACCCCTGTTCAAATCGTCGACAGCGGCAAACGCGGACTACCATGACCGCATGTCCGCTCACAGTCCTGGGGTAGCTCCAACCCCCGCAATTGTCTTGGAATGCAAATGCGAACAGCAACATCATCCTCATCTCATAGAAACAGTCATCTTAGAGGACACCTGACTACCCGGATGGTGATGCACTACTTTCCCGGAATATCAGTCTCTCGGTGATCTACAATAAAGAACCTACAAGGGAGCTCGTTCATCGCGATCCACGTCGATAACACGATTGCATATTGTTCCCAGCTGCAGCTGCATCTCCTCCCGTGGTACAATTCCCAACCATGTTACAAGAGATCCAATCAGAACCATCCATTCCGGTATTCGTGGGCATACTCGTGGGTCTATTAGCGTCGTTTGTGCAATCACTCGGTTAGTCTCCTCGCCGCACCTGACGCACCCAGCCACCTTCGATGTTAACTAATGGTCCATCGCGTGGCTCTCCGTGCATAGGCTTAACAATACAGAGAAAGAGTCATATTCAAAATGATAACAAGTCATTGGATAGACGGAAGAAAGCCCATAAAAGACCGTGAGTGCCAATGCTTCTAGCATTTATGTGGCCGAGGTGGGATAATTGCTGAAGTTCCTTTGAGTTGGGTATCGGTTGAACAGATTATGGTTACTCGGCTTCGGTGAGTCATTTTGCGGCGCTAAACAGAACGAAATTAGTAACTGATTCATCGTTCGATCCTCATTGCCAGCCATATTCATCTCGTTAGTTTTGGAAGATACACATCGATCGCATCCAACGGAGGCTGATCTTTATGGGCTTTCACATCCCAGATCGAATCTGTTCGGAACCGTATTTCAAATAGGAGCTTTACCGATCGTCATCCTCGCACCACTCGGAGCTGTGAGTTTCCCCATCCATCCCCATGTACCTTCCATCGACGACTAACCATTCCTTCTACCCAGGTATCTCTACTATGGAACGCCCTACTCTGTCGTTTCCTCCTTGGAGAACACTTCTCAAGATCCACACTCTTCGGCACATTCTTCATCGCAACAGGTGCAGTTCTCATCGCCGTCTTTGGAGTTGTTCCAGAACAGAATCATTCTCTTGACGAGCTGTTGGATCTGTTTGCGAGACCGGCATTCGTGGCGTATTTCACACTCATGGGAGTGGCTGTCTTGGCTGTTTTGGCAACGGTAGGTATTCGGAAGCTGGGATTTAGGGATTGCTCAGTGTACTGATGGAAATCGAACCTACAGAGCCATCTCGTTGAATATGGAATCCGAAGCTCAATCAAACGGCGTGCGAACCAATTCGCTTCCAAATTCGACGAATCACCAGTTCCATCCCTATATGAACCATCCTCGAACGATCACCCTGGTATCCCTTTCCGCGTGACGCGAGGGAGCAGAAGATGGTCTGCCCCATCTACTCCTCCTACTATTCCTGGAAGGCTCCCAGCGCCTTCATTGGGAGATGAGCATCCCATTCGTTCGGCGCTGGAAGATGGGAACGCGGATGGGATAGACAAGACACCAGTCAGATCTAGGAAACACGTTACTATTTTACTACCCTCTGATCATCGAACCTCATCCGAATCGTTACCCCTCCTCGAGACTCCACCTGGACAACCCTCACCAAGTCAACAGAAAACCCTCATCCTTCTCGGTATGGCATTCGCAGCCGCATCGGGAACTCTCAGTGGGATGTGTCTCCTCCTCGCCAAATGCGCAGTGGAACTTCTGATCTTAACATTCGCCAGTAAAGGAGCGGAGAATCAGTTCAAACATTTTAATAGTTGGGCGTTGGTTGCTGGATTGGGATTGGCGGGTCTGGCACAGTTGTTTTATTTGAATCACTCGTTGAGGTTGGCGGGACCTGCTTTGATTTGTCCGTTGGCATTTTGCTTCTATAACATTTCATCGATCTTTGGTAAGTATGTTGCGTGTGATCTTGGAAATGCAACGCTAATTCCCACGCTTTCATAGACGGCCTGGTCTTCTACTCTCAATTCTCCGAGCTTCGACCATACCAAATCGTCCTCGTCACGGTCGGCATCGCTGTTCTTCTTCTCGGCGTTTGGTCCGTCTCAGCTATGGAGCCGTCCGGTATCGGCGGTGTCGAAGTCAACGGATGGGCAGATGACAGCATGCTAGAGACGGACGATGATGGTCGACCACTCTTTGAAGGGATTTATTCGGATGAACCCGATTCGGCTTTGATATCGGAAACACCAACGACCCTTCCAATGGAGGGCATGCCATTCCCACTCAGTCCTTCGGCAGGATCGTTACCCGCCTCTCCGATTTCACCAACCTTCCGCCGTCGAAAGTCAGATAGAGGACGGCGCTCATCCATACAAGCTCGATTTGGTACGCTCATACCGGATCTGAGTCCGGCCGGTGTACCAGCTGGCTTCTCCATAGGTCTCAACACGAGCTCCCCTGGATTCGTTCTAAGGAGCGTCGAACACGGCGCAGATGATACTTCGCTGGTAGGCTTGGGACTGGGACAGTTTAGACCGAGGAGCTGGAGTGGTAGTGCAAGTGCAAGAAGTCCGTCACAGGATAGTTCGCCGTCTCCTCGTCACATTGATGAAGGGACTTCTGTCTCCAAGACATCTTCACCACACGAAGTTGAACGTCAAAGCTGGATAACTTGGTGGAAGTCGAAGGTGCTCAGAAGGAGAGATGGACAGGTCCGACTACCACTTGATCGGCAATAGAGATTCGCTTGCATGTTGTATCAAATTCCACATTGTTTGACTTGTAGCCTTCGCCCGACTTGCATCTAACAACTACTACCAGTTTCAGCTATATGCAGTAGTAGTTGGACTCGATGGCATTGAGGTCTCCTCACTGTATACAAGAAGGTGCTTTGTCTGCATATATCGGATCTTCCCAGACTGTCCCTGGAATGGGTGTTCGTCCATCCCTCCACGCCAGTGGATTGACTCATATCAATTTTCACCTGATTGCCATTGGGGCTCGAATGGCGTTTACAAGCGAGCTCCGACGCCGTGCTCCACGAGTCTAAGCTACCCTTGTAATCCAATACCTAGCCATCCTCCCTCTATGTATATTTCTCCTCGCGCACCTGCCGTATCATCCTTGACTCTCGGAACAGAGTAACCGTCCTCTCTACTGGTCTGTCTATTTTGTTACGGATATAACGACTTCGCTAAAAAGCAGTCCGAACTACTGATTAGGAATTCCGGGCGCTATGTCATTTCCAACATATTTGCCATTTTATACATACTATTATCGTTTGAGGAATAGCTATGAGGTTCAGTTATATGAAGGATTATTGTGCAGATTTAGTCAAACTTTTATTTTCAATCTATACCACAGGACTCCCAATGTATTGTCCCAGGAAGAAAGGTAATTCCCTATCCTCCCTCTCACAACTCCCTCTCAGGACCAGGCCCCGCTTCTCTCACCCTCTCTGTGTCCTGATGACTCCGCTCAGCCTCGGTTCCTGAGTTCTCCATTTGGAAAAAAATATTTGAAAGCTGCACATGCCCCTTCTAGATAGCTCATCCCACGATGCTCGGTTGATCAACTCTTCCGCTTGAACATCGTTACATTATGCGTCAATAGCAGCAACCACGCAGAACGCTTTGCACATTCGATGGCGTTTCCATCACTCCGAGAAACATAATTAAGATCGCCTCGCCACGAGAACGGTATAGCTCTACATTCACCTCTATTTCCCTATCTCTCTCAACATCAACCTCTATCCTCCTCTTCTCACGTTTTCTTCTCACTAAATATCTACGCCTTTGCCTCTGCAAGATGTTTCTGATCTCTACCGTCGCACCAGCACGCATGAGTTACCCATTCCTGTGGCCCTTGATGTTCATGAAAATGCGAGACTCACTTAGCGTTCAACAGCGACAAATACACGTTCCATGCGATTCCGCAGGTCGATTGGAAGGGTACTCGGTATCTGGCGTCGAGCAGGAGTGGTAAGCGGGGGAAGTAGAATGATGGCAGGTATGAGAAAGGGAGGTATTCACTGCAAGGGCATCAATCTGAAATTGATAGCTTGAGCTAGGGGCCACACTTTCCAATTTGAGAGGAGGGCAGCTGGGTGGGTGGGGTGGGAGGGAGGTTTAGTCGGTCGGGTTGAATGATGAGTCGCTAAAGGACTCACGCGTGTACATCTATTGCGTAACCAGACGTGAACCATTCAAACTCATTAGATCTTGCATCGACGAGAAGACAGAGAGACCTCTAAAGCCCCTCACATCTTTAAACTTGTCACCAATCTCTTCAACACTTCTACCTTCCATGAATCCCATGGCTGTAACGAAGAACGCCAACTAAATCCACAGGTGTAAGAAGCCGTCTCGCAAGATCCTCAGCCGCTCTCGTCGACAAAGTAAAAAGGCACTCACACCCAACGGAGCCATCAAGATCTGATCCGCCATCACTCTCTTCACCAGCTGAATTGTCATTGTCCTCTTCCCCATCTTTCCCATCATACCACCCTTTCCAGGTCCCGATAACGTTGAAGAAGTTAGAGCTCTCATCGGTATGGCTCGCTCGAGAAGTCGCATCCATGCGCCGATGATGGGTCCGAGAGCGGCGCCGAAGACAGCGAACCGGAGAGTTCTGACGGGGTCATATACTGGTGAGGGGAGATGGGAGGGAGTGAGCTGGGACGATAGTTGGATGTTAGCTGGTGTGGTGAGAGCTGGAGAAGATTGGAAAGCTCACCATTATCTGAGACGATTGTGCCTGTTATCAGGAAAGTGGAGCGATGATCAGTAACCAAAGTACATTCTCACCATACTCGCTTTCCGCCAGGAGATTCTCAACGAGCGCTTCCTCGCTTCTACCTCACTCATAACATCCACTCTTTACATTCGAACACTCACCAACGCATCGGCAATCGTGTTCAACACCCCATTCGTGATCGACAACGTCACCACCGGTCTTCTATCGAAGTTGGTGGTGTAGAATCTGGCAAATGCGGAAACGAGATGAGGAGCTGGCATTGTATGAGGGACGGAGGAGGAGGTTTCAGCCTCCTGATGATGGTTGCACAAGGTGCAGTCTTGATGGATAGATGAGGATGGTGGTGAGGAGGATGATTGAATACCAAGATCATCTCTCGAGCAAGGAATGTTGGGGAATGACGTCAGATTGTTGACAACTGCATACCAGACGACGATGAGATTAGTATGGATTCATGGAGGATGGTAGCGACAACATGGGTTTGGATACCCTCATAGCTTGCACATCCATTGTCCTCACCGATGTATATGCTTCGATATACCATTGTCCTCTCCCGTCACCACCTAAATGGTCAATCTCACCATCATCCCACCCATTCCATATGTTCCGCGACACGCCATTCTCTATTCTTCGTTGTTCTCCGTTGTTGATAAACCACGCGACCGATCAACAACATCGACATCAACATCAACATCAACATCATCTCGTATATCTTGTCACCTCCTCTTCCTCGACATGAAACAACTTGGACTCCTCTTGGCCATGTCTCAATCAACCAACAAAGCACCTCTCTCATCCATCCTCTCCCTCCTCCACCATTTTCTCGACCCTGTCCTTCGCACCTCATCTGCTTCGTCCGCCGAGGAATCATCTCTTGATCTATTAGACTTGGACGATATCCTCAACGTCTTGGATGCCTTCGCGCACGTCGAGTTGTTGGATAACAAGATTAATCGCATCGCTTCCCAAGCGCTTCGCCAGCTTGAAAATCAAATCGGGAAAGGCAAGGGCAAAGCAAGGGACGATGGAAGCTTGGAAGATGATATGGCAAGGCTGGTCAAGTTGGTGGAGAGGAGAAGAGGACGGAATGGGAAAATCGGAAGAAGAGGATTATATTTTGCCTTTTCGATGATGTTACGACAAAACGTGATTCCACCCATCACTTTCTTTGTCTGTAAACACGTTTTCTTTACTGAATACCGCCTCTCTCTGCGTCTGCCAGTTCATCAACTCAGTCTTCTTGGCAATCACCTATCCATATTCCCCAACCATAGTTCCAATCCTTCAAGCTCTTCTCCCTTACCCATCTACTCTCCCCTCCGTTGCCCCCTCTCCCGAATGGCGAGCCTACCTCTTGACATTATCCGACGAAGAAAAAGAGCGCGCCGAGAGATGTAAGAGGCTCGTGAATGGTGGGGAGCGGCTGTTTTTACGGTGCGTCAGGAGTGGGTTGGAGAATGATGAGGTAGGGGAAGAAGAGGAAGGGATTGATGAAGTCGCGATCATGATTACTGCTTTGGAGAACTCGGAGGATTTGCTGTTGCAATTGGATAATCACGAAATGTGAGTGTTTTGTCTTTGAGGATTGCATTTGGGGGTTTGGCAAAGCTCACATCGCTCTTGACCTAGTCCTTACAATGAACACTTCGATCCCTCTCATCTTCCTCACACTCCAAGTCTTGCCCGTATCGGAAGTGAGATCCTCAAGTATGCGTATCAGACGAACCGCGATAAATTAGTCTTGGAAGGGATATTGAACGGCATCGACCAGGAAAGAGACGTCAAAGTTGTCGATTTCGGAGATGAGCAAGGTGGTGGTCCATTGGAAATTGCAGGGTATGAAGGAGATGAACAGCATCGTGTCAAGGGCGAGAACGAGTACGAGAACGAGGACGATCGGCTCGATCATCAAACTGAATCTCACGTCAAGCGAGAAGAAGTTGATGAGTTGGATGAGCAAGGCGCGGATGAGATGATGGATACAGTAGAAGGGGAAAGTTCGGATTCTCCGGTCCAGGATCAGGGCCACGATCGACGGATGGAAACTCCCGACGACGAAGACCCTATCGAAGATCCTGAAACTCGACGACAGCATGCTATGCAACAAGCTCTTGAACGTATGCTTTCGGAACCAGGGACGACGTGGACGGTGTTAGCTTCAGGAGATATCGTAAAGGTTGATTTGACGTCGTTATCTAGACCATCCGAATCACCTGTGAAGAGGAAGGTTAGTCCGAGGCAGACTACGACACCTGTTCGTTCTCGATCTAGGTTTTCGATAGGTCCATCTCGGGAAGTCGAACGTCAACGAGAACGAGAACGAGTGATCTCAGCTCCTTCTCAGATGCGACGACGTCCATCCGTCATCCCATCGTCGAATTTACTTACCCCTCGGGTCGCCAATCGCCGTCATACAGAAGGACCTTCGGATGCTCGGCAGAGGAGAGCAGCCGAGGTGGAGATGTTACGCGGTGGCGCTGGGGATCCGATCGGAAGGACTTTGGAAAATGAGGATAGTGATGATGGGATGAAGGGAGACGATGAGCCTGTTTCGCAGGCGATGCCATCTGGGAACCGAAAGCGGTTGAAAGAAAGGAGATCGAGACATTCCATTGCTGGATTACCTGGGTCTACGTCGTCGATATCTCGATCTACAGGACAAGGATACGATAGACCGACAAGCACATCGTTGGCCAAGGCTCGGGAGAACGGTTCAAGCAACAAGCGGCACAGACCATTTCAAGAGAGTGAAGTTATCAGATCTCATAAGAAGCCGAGGGCTGGTTGAGGTTTGGGTGGTAGCTTCTGAGGTGATGTCGGTGGACTGTGTATTGATTATAGTATGCAATAAAAAATGCTGGGGTCTGCACCACGCATTACTTGCACTGCTGCAATCGCCGAGGGTTCTAATGGCGTTGAGAAGACACGGGAACGAGACTTGGGGGACACAAGTATAGACGAAAGCCTTTCTGAGCCGGTGCGGGGACCCCAATGTGTGGCCAGTAATCCCTCTTCTCGAAAAGAAAGAGACAATCGGTTCAAATCATGAAACACCAACCTCGACCGACTCGGTGTCGGCATTGACATGGTGCGGTATTGTTCCATGGCGAGATTCAGTGGAAGAAGGACGAGGTTACCTCAACTTTTTGGCGATAATCTTAAGCTGTGGCAGTTGACGACGCTTCCCATTGTTTCGCCACCGAGCGGATTCCTTTTTTGATCGTGTCTCAATGGGAAACAACCCCATGTTGGTGTCCTCAGCTGTAACGACATTCAGTTTACGACAACGACACAGCTACAAAATATAGCATACAAGAAGACATGGTCCAGCAAAACCCCTCCCTTCGATTGCATTTGCATTTTGCATTCAATCCAATCAGTTCAACCATCGCCAACAGCTGTCCCGAAAAAAAAAGAAGGTTCAGCGAGCTTCAGCATTATCACAATCCCGCAGAGCATCCCGTTCATATCTCACCACACTGCCAACATTCATTTGACTGGTCTTTTCTCCATCGCTAGCAAATCCAGTACCGCCAATCTGCAACTTTGATCGACACCGTCGAAAGGAGTAACCAACTAGCATCTGAAGGGCGGATCATTGTGAATAGCGTTCAACGCATTCTCTCGTGAATCATCGCTCAGTACTGCGACAATATCACGGCTACGCTTGGAGATCTGCAAGACAGCAGGTGAGTGGTCGCTTTCCCTCTGTCTCTTTCCCTCAGCTCCCTTTCTGCCAAGAACGTGTACCTCTTTCGGCGTCGCTGTGTATGACTAGCTTGCCGATCCGTTGATCGAGGTGAAAGGCATTCTCTGGCGGAGTATGGAATAGATATAAGAACGAGCTAATCGTTCTCCCTACCTTTTTCTCACTATTTCCCTCAGGTTAAGCATGGCTCCTCCACTACCACCACATGTTGACACTCCTCAACATGCGACCTTCCCCTTTCTCCCACCTTCGGCTACAGCAACACCGTCGACCACATCCTCGCCAAGTCTTTTACTCACCACGATAACCTGTCCGATCTCACCCCCCGTACCGAATCGTAGAGATCGACAGCGTAAGAATTCATCGAGTCTCCCCTACACCGCACTAGCGGAGATTGCGTTGACACCGACTGCAGCTGCGACGAATCTCACTTTTGCACTGGAGGAGATCGCATTGACACCGACTAGACCGGCTCCATCTCCTCCGAACAAAAGGACAAAGAAAACAGTACACAGGCCGATGCATATGGTCATCCCTTTGAAGCAGCCAGAGGCAGCTGGGCTATGGACGGTGTGAGAAGATAAGAGAGGGGAGGCAGAAGCAGGTTTGGACGATAAATTCACAATGACAAGTGAGGATGAGGAGTTGGTGGGATTGGGTGTAGGATTGAAAGGATGGAACGAAAACACCAGCTCAAGATTCTCTACCCCTTCACCTAGAGGCTCTTGCACCTCGCTTTTTTCAATCACGGACTCGCTCCCGACGAGTGTGACATCCGATGCGGAGGATGACGTGGAGTTGGTCCGCAAAAGGGAATCCGATGGATTGTTCTTTAAGCCGATGAGGAAGGATTCAGAAATAGAGGATGATGAGGCTTGGGAGTTTGCTTATGCGTTAGAAGGTCCAAGGACGCCGTTGAAATCAGATTTCGCATCTGAGTGAGTGGCGTTGTGTGATTAGTGTAATGAGGATGGAACTGACAATCGAAGCCTCTTGACAGTTTTTCAAGATCCCAACTTCCCTGTCGTACAACCTCACCAGCACGCAGACCACCACCTCTCGACCTCCGATCATCGACCACTCGCAAATCCACTCGTCTCCCGCTTCCGTCCATTGTCTCACCTCTCACTCCCACGCTGCGAACAGCCGCCACCAACCATACGGTCGTTACTCCGCCACTGTCTGTGACTTCCTCGTCCCACTCTTCGTTCGCTTCGTTATCACCACTTACCCCGTCGACCGCAAATCGAGACGAAGCGGGTCGTCTGATCCATGCATTTGCGAGCTTTCTTATGAGCTGCGAGGAGGATCCTCTGGAGTTTATCGATGCTCAGGACACGAGTTCCAGGGATGACATGGACGACGTGTTTGTCTTGAACTTCCCTAGTCCACCCAGAAGGCCGACGGCGTCGAGAAATGCTCGCGATGTGTCTAGCAGATCACCAAGAGTATCAACTAGAAAAGGAGGAGGACGCAGTCGGAGTCCGTCCGATGATCAGATGCGGTCGACAACATTCGCCACCCCGCCACGTAGATCAATGTCGGACGCTCCGGCGGCCCCACTACCACCCGTCCCATCCGTACCTGAACAATACCGTAAACGTGCAGCGTCAACCCCAGTGGGAACGCCGGAGTGTATACACTCTCCAAGTCCACAACGGCCACCCGAGCTTCGGTCTTGCAAGGCGTTGCAAACAGTTACTGGCTTGTTGGACGACCCATCATCACCTCTCGCTCGCTCTATCCCTCTCTTGGAATCGCAGGCGGCCTTACAAGACTCTCCTTTTAGCGAGCAGGCACCGTTGGCTGCCGAATCAAGACTCAAGTCCTTCTTGCCATGTCCAGAGCTTCTGCCCTCCTCGCAAAGCGGCCGCTCGAGTTTCGACAGTAGCCTTTCCTCTCACTCCTCTCGCTCCTCTCAACGAAGTACCCGCCGAGCACTGCCTCCACGGGCGTCACTTCCAGAACAGTGGCTACGATCATGACCCCATAATGACATCCGGATCAATGTGGAAAGGGCAGGACCCTCTAGTTGTAGACGACAGATCACTCACGACCTTTGTACGGGATATTGTAGATCACAACTGTCAGACTTTAGCAGAAAGAAATGTCGATCCATCTCGAGTCATGACGGCCATACAAACTTTAAGAGCCTTGATAGACAGGCTGATACATCATGAATCACGCAACAACTAAAGGGAGATCATCAAAACCCGTTCATCCACAAGTCACATCGGCATACGCCCGACAGCCTGCTTTGCACCTCCAGCCATTGCCTTAAGAGCCCACGTCCCTGCAATGAAGTGATTTTGCTGCCACCCGATGTTCTTGATATCGTGCCGTAGCAGAGCATCACCGAGCTGGTGAGCAGAGAAGTACGGTGCTCCTTGACGGTGGCCGACTGCAGACTAGGAGGTCAAGATCGGAGTACAGTCAGACAGAGGCTAGTCAACATGCGCTCACCGAAGTAACCGAGCAAGGCAGCGACGACCAAGCTCGTGGGGATTATCCACATGCGCTCTTGCGTTGCGGCGGTAGAAACCACGAGGTTGATCATGTTGACGACTTCAGTAGTATGAGTGACTGGACCAGCAGAGCGCCTGGAAGGAGCTTTGCCAGTCAAGGACGCTTCATTCAGCGAGGTCATCAGCCACCCTGAGCAGTCAGTCTGCAACTTCCGCCACTCACCTGCCTTCAAACTCTGTGACTGCTTTTTGGCAATCTGCTTCTCGATGACATGGCATCTCTTACCCAAGGCCATCGACAGGTTGGCGTATTCCGTCTCTAGCTCGATGATATCCGGGTTTTCATCACTTGCGAGGAGATCAGGATGCGCGGCTTCCAGGATCTCCTCCATTGTGGTAGGCGGATTCGGTGAATATGGAGGAAGCATCGACGTCATGGAGAGTTCCGTCTGTATCGGCACCGATCTTGTCTCTGGTTGATCCGTGGAGACACCAGCGTCTGCGTAGTCTCGCACAATCTCCTCTTTGATCATTTGTGGCGGCCCTGGTGTCCCGTCTGAGTTTTCAATGAACTGAAGGATTCATGAATATCAGTAGCGTCCTGGTCCTGTGATGTCTGAGAAGCGGACTTACACGTTCAGTGACATAGGTTATGGTCCTGTATTCCGTTCTGACTGGGCCTGGGACTTCCACGTTCGCCTCCTGGCTGGCTTTAAGGCTACGCGCGATCTCATCGCCGAGGTTCTTCGACGTGGTCCCGGCAATGCTGCCGGTCGCGGCTCGACTGTGTCCAACTGATCCGGAGATACGCATCTGTCCGATGTCGTAGTTGAGCTGTGAGATTGTTTCCTTTAGGCTGAGGTTCTCTTGCTTCTGGCGGTTGAGCTCGACTTCGGCTTGACGAGCAATGGCGAGATCGGTTTTGATCATGAGGATTTCAGCTTGAAGCGCTTCGATATTTTCCGCCAGCTGTGAATCGTGGGGTAGTGTTCAGTTGGAAAGGGATCTCCTAGCCTGAAAACTCACCTGCATCTTCTCTCCTTCGTGACCCTCGATGATCTCTCGTTGGGAAGCAATTTCGTAATCGCGATCGAGTACAGTTCTTCTGAGTCGTTCAGTCTCGGCTGTGTGCGTTGCCTCCCCGTAAACATCAAACGTATCAGGATGTATCATACAGCACTCACCAACTTGTCCCTGATACGCCTGCTTCGTTTCCGCCTCTGATTCCTTGGAAAGTTCCAAAGCCCTTTGTCCCGTCTGCATGTCCGCTTCTCGCGATGCTAGCTGGATGTTTTGGGAATTCTCCTTGATTCGCAGGTCTTTCACCTCTTTCCTCTTGATAGCGAGCTCATTGTTCTTCTCTTCGAGTTGTTCTTGCAGATCAGCGATCCGCTGCTCATTATCGGAGCTACGAGCGGTCGTGGATTAGCCTTTGTTAGACAACACATGGAACAGTTGAACTCGCACCTAACACTGTCCAGCTGCTTTTGCAGTTCCTGAGTCTTTCTCAGAGATTCGACGTTGGCCTTGCGAAGCGCTTCCATCTGATCATGCTTTGCCTTGAGGGAGGTCGTCGAGATCGTCTACGTCCAGGAGCCTTGTCAGCGATCGACACTCTTCCATATGCAATTCTCTTACCAACTTACACTGATCCTTGCCAATCTCCTTTCATGCAATCTCCCCGTTTCATCTCCACTATTACGCTCATCATCATCATCATCATCATCATCATCATCATCATCATCATCATCACACTCTCCCTCCCTTTCCAATCCCATCAAATCCGGCGATCCTTCTCTCTCAGTCCCGAACAGCAGAGAAATGGGCGATCTCACCACGATGAAATCCGGCGAATAAACTGATCCACCAGCAGACAACGCACTCGATCGGCGACGGTGAGATGGTCTTCCCGCTGGTTTGGGTCGATTTGCAATGGGAGTAGATGTAGATCCTACTGATGTGGAACGGAGAGGAGTTCCATCATCCATGTCTCTCATCGTACCTTCGCTTGTCCTTCTTGATCTTCGTCCAGGGGGTTGAGGTCTACCAAAACTACTGGGTGGAGCAGTCCCACCTCTCTGAAAGGTAGGTGGATTGTTTGGATCCGAGGTAGTATGCTTTCTACGTGAACCATCGATGGGCGAAGCGTATGATAATGGAGGATATTTAGAATTCCCGAATGGTCCTGCCGAGTCTGGCGTTGGGAAAGATAGGTTTCGCGTGGGCGTGCGTTTGTGTTCCGTATCATCGTTGAATGCAGTCAGACTTGCTTCTCGAACGGATTGTACGTCAGAGTCGTCCGTAGTTGATGAATCGCTAGTGCTCCGGATACGGAATGAGGAAGATGTTCGACGGGAGTTGCGAGGTTGACTTTCCATTGTGGAAGTGGGTGTGGGTGTCGATTTTTGAATCAGTTGTCTGAGAGAACAGTGAACATCAGTATCGTCGATGTGTACCATTTCGAAAATAGGCCCCAGCGATTCTCTGTGGGTCTTTCTTCCTCACACTCACTTCAACAACTCCGCAACCTCAAGACTACCCACCACCATATCAAGCGGCATACCTCCTGCCAATTCAATCAACGTGTCCCTCTCATCGGCGGAGAGGATTATTTGAGAGTTGAGATGTTCATATTGTGCAATTACTTAGCCAGGGAAATGTTGGGAGATCGTGATTCAGTCATATCAGAAACAGCTATCAACTCCAGTTCATTATGGGAATGGGATAAATGCTCACTGTCAGGTAAATCCCGGGCCAGGACAGTCTTTCCTTCAGGGATCAAGTCCTCCACCATATCAAGACCGGAGAGACGATCCACCTCGCTGAGTGAGTTGACGGACGGTGTAGAAGAGGAGGAATGAGAGGCGGAGGGTCTCATCGAGGATGACATCTTGTGTGAGTTATGGGAGTGTTGCGTCCGTTGTAAAAAATCTTTGATAATCGTCTTGTCTATCAGGTCCTTTGAAGGATCGCGAGAAAACGACTAGACGATCCTCAAATAGTAATAATTCAAGCTACGCCGTGATAATGATAGAGTTCATTCTGTAATCATGCAAAGTCATCAATGCCATCTCTACTGCCTCGCACTCGAGTCCCGGTCGTCCATCTAAGCCCCACAATCTGACCCGTTCTCAAGTCTGTTGATCGATCTCATGACCGCGGGTGAACCGAGCTCAACAAAGTCCAACTGGGGAGCGCCTGCCTGCCTGCCACCATGACCGAAGGAACTGGCACAATCCCGACTCACTGATGACATGAACCACGACATTGCCCTTCCCATTGTGTAAGTGATCCAGTCCCAGTAATGGGAATCGAAAAGCTTTGGTCAATGTTGACGACGACGAATGAGCCGAGGATTTGTTTACAATTGGGATTGCTTTTTAAACCATCGCGTTGTTGCGGTCATGTAGCTGAGTTTGTCTTGAGTATCAAACCGCCGGAATCACTGTGACACAAGGGTAGACTGGGCCAATAGACATTCGAGTCTCTTTTGATGGTAGCCTGGCTGACCACCAAAACACCTCCGATAGAGGAACAGAAAGATTTACAAACGTTCGATCCTCTTTCGACAAATGCACCTATATAACTTGACAACATCCCAACGGGAAAATTTACAAATAGAAGAAACGCGGTATATCGATGACAATATTGTAGCAGGAATGAGATGGAGGTATGGTGATTAGTTGGGATGAGTCCCTGCAAGACACCCGATATGGGTAATGCATCCAAACGTGTAAATTCCTCATTCTCCCTATTTCGAAAACCCCATAGTTTCATCCATGAGATCACTGAACCTGATTGGATTGAAAGATGGGAACGGAGTGATGATTCGATCTTTCATCATCATTAGGGTATTCACCAGATCTCTATCCGAGGTGGCGCGGGGGGTGGGTTGGGAGGGAGGGGGAATAAACAATCCAAAACATCAATCAGCGTACGAAAATCTCAATCAAAGTAAGAGCGTTGTGAACGACATCACTCACTCAACGGTAGAAACTGCTAAATATCCATCTTTTTCCAAAATATCCGCCAATTCAATCTGGTGGTTATCCATTAATGTTGTATTCGGAACGACGATGAGTGGTTTGTTAGCTCGTAATGCTGATAGGATTGATCCTGAGCCTAGGGGCGGTCAGGAGAGGAGGGGCAGGGATTAAGGGGATTACGACAGGAGTCCTTTTTTTATGTTCGAATTGATTCACGAATCAAGGTGACTTACCAGCATGACTTATGACCACATCTGCATTCTCCACCATCTCATCAAACCCAGATATAAACTCAAACACCTCGATTTCCAATCCATCCTTGAAGATCTCAACTTCAGCCTTAAACTCGTCTGGCAGTTTCCCCTTTCCATACTGGACAATCAACCTAGTCACTCCTATTGTTTTACAAGCTGATAAGAATGTTGGTTTGAGTACACATTCTATGAGATCGTCAAAGTAGGTTGATCCGACTGTGATGAAGAGGATAGTCATGGTGGGCAGGTGTGGGAGGAATGGAATGGAATAGAATGGAATGGATTGGAGGTGCAATCGTCTTGCTGATGCTATGAGCTTGAGTGAGACATTAGATTGCTGGTGATGGAGGAAGACGATGGAAGGATGGCGGGGACTGAAGAGCGGTAACGAACGAACGGTAGACGTGTGGGTTTGAGTGGTTGTGATACTTCATATTGAGGTTGTTTACCTTTGGGTAGTGGCCGAGGGATGACGTGGCAAGGTACTCGCCACCACGTCATTGAATGATGAATTTTGCCGTTTGATAGCCGTGAGTGGTGGCGTGGCGGTGGCGGTGGCGATCCCATCCGCGTATGATTACCTCATCCCCGACAGCTTATCGCCGACACCCCGATCAAACCGAACCGAAGCGCAACTCCCTTCATTCCCCCCGACCCCGCCTATTCCTTCTCCGCGCTTATCCTCTCAACCACGTCCCTTAAGCGCGACTCTCAGCCCAACGTCTAGCTCAGGTAGTGCCCAGGGCTTCCATCTCACGTTCCTATAGGTCAACGATCATCAAGAACCGGTTTCGGTGAGTGTTGGATGGGATGGTCGATAGGGAGAGGGGAAAGACAGATAACGGATGGAGGGGGTCGGTGGTGATGGACGGAGGGAATGGTTTGGTTTGGGTCAACATACAAGGTCTGGGTCACGGGAAGCGTCAACATGGGGAAATCGGTCTCGGTCTTGAAAGGACAGCGACGATATCAACCAACGAAGACGATCACATCGACACTCGGACATCACTCGGAATCAAGGAGCTCAAGTCGATGGTACATTCTCATTGTTCTGTGTTCAGGATGGAACGAACGAAGGCAACGAAATGCGATGGGTTAAACCGAACCAAACTCGATTATCAAGAAGATACGTTAGTACCCATCTCGAAGGAGATAACACACAGGAGACAGATCATCATCTGAACTGAACATCAAGAAGAATATCAAACCATCATCCTCGAAGAAGAGCAACAAAAACGTCGAACGCCATCCTGACGCAAAAACCCAGAGAAATGCGATCTCAGACCTAGACCAGACCTAGACCTAGATCTAGACCGAACCAAGCCAAACCCTTTCAAAGCCCATTCGCCCTCATCCAGACCTCCTCTTCTCCCCCTTCCCTATCCTTCCCAACCAGTCCATTATTATCAATTCTACAAAAACTAATCTCATTTTCAACCTCTTTTTCCCCTACTCAGACCATCCAACAAATCCATCAATAAAAAAAAGGAAAAAAAAAATGGGTCGATTCACCGAGTACTCCGTCCTTGGTAGGAAGCTCCCTACCGAGTCTGAGCCAACTCCTAAGCTCTAGTGAGTGAAATTCTTATTTTTCCGATTACAGAAAGATGTTTTTCTGTTTTTTCTTTTCTTTTCGAGAGAACTGACGTTTCAAAAACATGTTTCTTCAGCCGAATGAGGATCTTTGCGCCTAACGAGGTTGTCGCCAAGTCCAGGTTCTGGTACTACCTTCGTCAATTGAAGAAGGTCAAGAAGGCCAACGGAGAGATCGTCGCTTTGCACGTCGTACGTATTTAAACCCGAGTGTTCCACTCCCGGACAAACGAAGAGAGAGAATATACGAAATACTAAAACCCAAACATCGCTCTCCCTTTACGTCCTACCCTTTCTTTTTACATCAGATCCACGAGGCTAAACCCCTCAAGGTCAAGAACTTTGGTATCTGGGTTCGATACGATTCTCGATCTGGTACACACAACATGTACAAGGAGTTCCGAGAGCTCTCACGAGCCGCTGCCGTTGAGTCTCTTTACCAGGACATGGCTGCTAGGCACCGAGCTAGGTTCCGTTCGGTTCAGGTGAGTTTTGAAGGATTCAGGTCTTATTTAAGGGGACTTGAAAAAAACTGATGTGAGAGGTCGGTTTTTAATAGATCCTCCGTGTTGCTGAGATCGAGAAGAAGGAGGACGTCAAGAGGCCTTACATCCGTCAACTCCTCGAGCCTGGATTGAAGTTCCCATTGCCCCACCGTCGTGAGTTTTTCCATCGATGATTATCACCCATATTTGTCGACGATTCTGATGTTTCTTTGGTTGTCATCTTCTTTTTCTTTTCATGATATACAGGCACCAAGTCCAAGGCTTGGTTCGCCGCCAACAGGCCCGCCACCTGGGCATAAACGATTTTATTTCCTTCATCGTAGAGATGAGAAGGGAAGAAGGATTGTTATTGGAGTGGATATTCGTTACATCTACTACCCTAGTTTCGTCTATCCATCCGAGAGGAGGGAGGATTATAGAGGGAGGGAAAAAACCAATGGGGATGGGGGGTTTTTCTTTTTCTTTTTATTGTTAGCTCTCTATGATTTGTCTCTCTGTCTCGGGTTTGTTAGAGAGATTTGAGGGGGGGGCGGGGTAATGATGATGATGATGATCCTATCTGCACGGCTGAATGGGGAATGGGAATGATGGATATCACACGTTGGCCCACCGTGAGAGACATCGAGACGCTCAAATCAAGCCCATTGTTTCATCACCACCGACCGCCCAGCCGGACTCCATCGCGTCTTTCATCTGTATGGTGTCAACATACATTGCTCACCATTCACCATTCATCATTCACCATTCACCACCACCGTCTCAAAGCCGCCAGAACTCCCTCCTTCTTTTCATCCTCATCTTCTCATTTCTCCCAGGACTGTCCCATCCTCCCTAGCGTTCCACGTCTCCTCCACGCGACGGTACAGCATTACACACACCCAATTCACGACACCTCACGTCGTGTCAAGGTTAGATAGGTAGATCTTGGAAGAGACAAAACACCTGGCAGATACCCACCCGTTCAATATCTCTTCAATCTCTCGCTCTCTCGCTCCCTCTCTCCCTCTTTTTTACAACCCATCCAGCCATGTCTGAAGGTCTATCTCGGCGTCGCGTCGTAGGAGGAACATCCCCGGCCATGGGTTCCTCCGCAACTTTCGATTCACCCAAAACATCTCCACCTGGATCAAGCATCTCTTCCAGACCTCGTGATGCGATGGCCGGTGTATCAGCTGGAAGTTCCAGTGGTGCAGTCGAAGGAAGAGGGAAGATC
Organism: Cryptococcus sp. T15_22C; assembly: GCA_017654825.1. Taxonomy (NCBI): domain Eukaryota; kingdom Fungi; phylum Basidiomycota; class Tremellomycetes; order Tremellales; family Cryptococcaceae; genus Cryptococcus; species Cryptococcus sp. T15_22C. The sequence goes on along the minus strand of JADPYA010000203.1, from coordinate 222,942 downwards.
GCTTATGATCCTAGGGATTTCGAAGATGGGGGAAATGAAGCTGGGAAGATGCCAAGATTGACTATCATGGAGGAGGTATTATTGTTGGGATTGAAGGATAAGCAGGTGAGTGGGGTGAAGGGGTCGGCAAGTGGTGGATAGTTGAACTACCGACGGAGCTGGTGGTGTGCTGACATGGAACCTCTCCTACCGCTTACCTCCAGGGTTACTTATCCTTTTGGAACGATAACATTTCCTACGCTCTCCGCGGTTGCATTCTCATCGAATTAGCACTTCGACGTCGTATCGCCGTCGTCAAAGATCCATCTAGAAGGAGGTTAGCTCTACCCGATCGATTGATCGAGGTGATCGATGACAAACAGACGGGAGAGACCATTTTGGATGAGGCGTTGAAGATGATGAAGAGTAGTGAGAAGTATGGGACGGGTGCATGGATAGATTTGATGAGTGGTGAGTTGGATTGACGAGGTTGGGATGGCTGAGTCTGTAATCGGATACCGATCGCTGACCATTTCCATGTTATTTCCCCTTCCTTTCCCCTGCCCTCTTCTCCTTCCCTTAAAATCCCATAGGTGAAACTTGGAATGTCATGAAAATCGGATACCAACTTAAGCAAGTCCGAGAACGTCTCGCAAAGGGTCTCGTCGACAAGGGAGTCCTTCGGACTGAAAAGCGTAATTTCCTCCTATTCGACATGGCTACCCATCCCATCGCCGATCTCAACGCTAAAGAAGACGTCCTACGACGAACACTCTCCCTTCTCACCGCTCGAACAGCAGCCATCCCTCCATCCGCATTACACAAGGAGAACGTACAATATCGACACATGCGAGCGGTAACACTCTGTTGCGCGGCATACGCAGCGAATGTCCTCGAAAACGCTCTTCAACGGCTCAGCTACGATTCTAGAGAAGCGGCTTTCGCTAGATGTGATGATATCCTAGCAGAATTTTGTCAATGGCCAATCGGTCAAGGAACATCACAAACGGCAGGACCGGTAGCGATCGGTGGTGGTGTTTCGAGGAAACGAGAGGGTGGTTCAGGTGGTGCTGGAAGGGAAAGCGTACAGGAGTTGGTTAGGGAAGTCAGGAAGGAGATAGCGAGTGGTGGTTCCGAGGATGGGGAGGATTTGTGCTTTGAAGTGGTGGCGACTGTCTTGTCCGTATATGCTCAAATGGACTCATTGATTTGAGCGTCTGACGGCAGGATGAGATGGAATGGCAGGATGGGATGAGGCGGACAGGGAGAGAATTAGGAACCGTTTTTTTTTTCTCGTAGAATTTGGACATGGAAGAGGGGATTTTTTTCCCATCGACGCGGAACAGTGTCGTACAGATATCTTTCCACAGTCCACTTTAACCACTAGCAGATTGTAGAGTCGGGGTTATATGCTTTCTTTCTTTGTCTTCCAATTGGGAATTCTTGATCGTGGTCCGCCCGGGCATGGTGGCTTCATGGGACGTGACTATCGTCTCGAGTTAAGCTCCTCTTAACATCACGCTTCTTTTACAGCTTGGAATCCGTAACACCTGCTCACACCTTCCTTCAGCAGTTCACCACATCCTTGGTATATCACAATCACGCACTCTCGATTCTCTTTTTCATCTCTTCGTAGGTTGCCTTGATAGCGTCCATTCCCAACTGCGAACAAAGTCGTCATTAGCTTCCAACAGACACCTCTTTTTGCTAGACTCACATCCTGCTGAGTTGGCCATCCAACGACGAGCCCAGCTTCATCACTAGCAGAAGGCTTTGGGATCATGTGGAAATGCACGTGGTCTACCACCTGTGGAGACACCGAGTATATCATCAACGAGCTGATACACTTGATGGATGCAAGGGGATCCATACCTGGTGCGCGATCTTGCCGTTGTTCTAATATGAGAAACGCGAGTCAGTAAAATAATCACTCCATCTCAAACTCGCCTACCCACTCACCTGCAACAAGTTGTAATTCTCCGCGCCCTACACATGCCAACCTCCTATCAGAATTCGAAATCATCCCCCCCACCCTCCTCTCTTCATACTCACCGAAGCAAAAGCCAATTTCTTGACAAGCGGCAAGATATCCTTCATTTGCTCATCTGGGAGGTCAGTGAGTTTAGGTGCGTGGTCTGTACTACCGGGTATAACATTAGTGCCGGAGGTGGAGGCTGAGGGGTTGAACTACTAACATTTGGGGATGACGAGACAGTCTGGCAGCAAAGTTGGCATTAGGCAGGTGGTTCGAACGACCGTTGAGGTGACCCATTCACTCACGGCCTTTGGCGATAGGTCCGACGTCCATGAACGCCAAAGCCGTCTCGGTTTCAGCGAGCTTGAAGCTGTGCGAGTTGATCGAGGAATGCTGAGTTTCGCGAATGTATGTGATGTGATGAATGCAGAATCCACTAACCATGGGATCTCTCCTATGGATGGTTACTGTTAGTGATTCGTTATGCTCTAGAGCCATCACGAGTCAGCTCACCCTTGATGATCTTGCAGAAGATGCAGCTACGGCATGCGTAGAAGGGTTATGGCAGGGTCAAGTCCCTGGAAGGATATGTGAAGCATGGGGTTGGCTCTCACCTTGCGAGTGAGTTCATGGTGATATACGGAAGATAGGAGAGGATGTATCGGGTATTCAAAGCTTTCGATGTTGTTCACGCCGTAACCAGTCCAAGGAAGCAAGCGCCACGTGGCGGGTGAAGCGGGTGGCGATAGCAAACCAAAAAACACGATCTGACAACCTCCTCGCATGTCATTTCCGTATCATCCCATCATTGCTTCGGGAGCTGGCTGAGCGTGGGAATAAAAACCTTTTTCAACGCTTTGGGGTTGATGGCCGTTATGGCAACGACGTGTCAGATGTCAGACCAGTCTGACGCAACGAATGAAACTCCGTAGATAGAATATTTGCAAGCCTTGACACAATAATGTGTTTTGTTTTACCTCTGTATAGTGCGCAGCTATTTTGCCGTCTACGCATTCTGTTTTAGCTATCCTACGGACAAATATTGGGTGGTGGGCGAGAGATATCCATGTGAAGACTCATCATGCGAGAGGCATGCATGGGTATGCATACACTGATACCCGCCCACCCCTACCGGACAGACCTGCTGAATATCGCTGCCCTAGTATGATCGTGCATCAAATCATTCTCTCGTGTACGTCCCCAAGTCACATCTGCAACAGCTCCATAATGGCATCAGCAACCACCCCCGGGTTGTCCATCTGAATGAAATGTCCCGTATCCGGCACGATTCTGACGGTACCACTCGCCCTCTCACTGAGCTTTAACAATCCCTCGTTGTACGCTTCCCACGCAGGTTGGAGATACCGCTTAACGATCTTCGCGTCCATCCCCGTGCTCTTTTCGGAGAACTGCGCGAAATACTCAGGGTCATGTCCGAGGATGATGAGGTGGGGGTTGCTCGGTAATGGTGGCGATGAAGCGAAGGGGAGGAGGTGAGCGGCATTAACCCGAGAGATGCCTTCTGGATTTTTAATGGATGGGTGGAACCGTTCAACGATCAACTGACGAGTCGATGTTAGTGCGGGATCCTCCTCGTCCTCCTGCTCCGGGAAGAGAGAGAGGAAATCCGTGTTGGCGATCATCGCGTCGATGAACAGTACGCCGCGGATATCAGCAGTAGAGTTCTGTATCGCATACATGCGAATGATCGAGCAGCCCATTGATTGTCCAACCATTATCAAGGGGCGTTTCGACAGGTCAAGGGAGGATAGGAGTAAACTCAAGTCCATCGCCGCCGTTGAAATATCGTTGATCCCATTCCGAGATGAGGGTAGTACTGTGCTCTTCCCTCGATTCCACCTGTCATATGCCAGCACGGATACACTCGGGATGCGTTCAAGGAGATTGGAGATGGTCAGAGCCCAACTCTGCATCGGCAATGCAAGTCCACAAACGAGAACGACGAGGGGAGTGACGGGATCAGGCTTCTCATCTTGTAGAAAGTACGTCAGAGTCGACTCCGGATAGTCTTGGTCGATGATCGCGGGCAGGGAAGGGAGAGCTTCTGGCTGGTTTGGTTGAGCCATAAGTACGAGAGAGTAGGCAGACTACATTGGATTTCGATGTGGTTGCAGGAGGTTGGTCATGCACCCTAATCCAACACCAGGGCCAATTGCCAGCTGACGTCATCAGCATATCACAGGATATCAAATTACAAATGTCATGTCACAGAGTTGGTCGTTGAGCGTCGTCGTCAATGGTAGAGTATGTAGGATGATCTAAAAACTAAGCAGGTTGAGGTGTCTCCGACTGGGATAGCGAAATAGGGTCCGCTGAAGAAGCTGGATCTAAAGCTTGAGCCGAAGCCGTAGGGTCTGAAGGAACTCGAGGCTGAGCCGGAAGGGACGATTCAAACTTGAGATTCCTATTGAACAACGTTGACTTGAATTCTTGAGCCAAGATCCCGTTCTGCGCCTCAGCTGAGATTCGTTGTCTATCTCGCTTAATCATATCAGCCAAACTCGTGGGGAAAATCATCATACACCAGACGTTTCCAACTCACCCATCCTTCGAAACCTTCCTCAAAGCAGTCTCCTTTTCCTCCCACTTGACTCCGACATCCTCCTCCCCATTATTGGATTTTCCGATCTTTCGAGTGATTGTCATCGATTCTGCGTGTCGATCTTTAGAGATGCGAGATTCAGCTTGGGAGAGTTTGGCTGTGAGGTCTTTGAGTTGAGATGATGCGTATGGTCGAGACTGTGACCAATGCAGATACCCGGTTAGGAGATCGTTTATTTTCCCGTTCTCATCAAGGTGTGTCGGTTCACTTACGGAAATAATAGTACTCTGACTCAATGTGTTCACCCAATACTTATTCCAAAGACTTTCCAACAACTTTGCGTCCAAACTACTCTTGAACACTGAGACCTTGAGTGGGTAATACGAATTCGCATGGACACCGAAATCTTCGATTTTATCAAGAGGGATCGATTGGTAGTCTGAGGATTTGGAATCGGGTGGAGTGTATCCCTGTAGAGATAAGCCCGAAGGATGATCAGAAAAAGAAAAGGTTGATGATAGGAAACATTTAGGATCTCACCTCAGGGTAAGTCCTAAAAGCTCCAATCTCAACTTTTCCAGCGGACACTGTGCGATTCGGATCGATCTACGGTAATCCTCTTAGCATCCAGAAGCTCCGCCTACAAGCGGGGAATGGAGAATCCACCGCAGAGGTACTCACCACGACAGCCAAATATGGATCGTTATGCTTTTGTTGAACGGCTTGAGTGTTGACGTCGATTCCCGAGAGCCAGCATCCATAACCCGGATGACTAAGGAACAACTCACACATCATCAATCATGCACTTCCCCAAAGCTGACTTCCCCAACTCACCTATGATACCATCCCACCACCAATTCCTGTTTCCCAATCTCCTCATTCCCACCAGTAAACTGAACCATATATTCCATCGCCGCATCACCCGCATTCACTCTCGTTTCCGTGCCTTGAACGGGCAAGGCGAAGGAATCGAGGACGTAGAATGTTTGATTGTGGATTTTACCATTCATTAGACCCATGATTTCGTATTGGCCGCCGGAACGGGCGTGGATGACCTTGAACGGGCAGGAGCAAGACGAGAGCATGGAACGGGAGACAATCATGTCAGCGAGATGACGGTGGCACTTGATGGTGTCATGATAGTTCTCACCATCTTGATGAGAGCAACAGCTGAGATCTTCACTTCCTTGAACCAATGTGGACTGAGAACACCGATTTCCTCACTTCAGCACCCACCCAACCATAACCAATGCCAATCCCACGGTTTGCAAACCACCCCCGCCACACTCACTCCTTCGCCCAAGGTGGATCATCCAACAAAGTCATCTGTTCCGCTTTATCGTATTTGAAGATGGCATCGTTGGCATCGATTGTCTATGTGGGTTTGGATGGGTAATTAGCGACGACGGGAGTGGAGGTAAGTATTTCGAATGTTAGCTCCATCGATGATTTGAAAGTTGGATAATCCTCCTCACCTCAACATCGTTAGCGATCTCGAATGACTTCTGAGCGATATCCATGATGAGTAAAATGTATGACACAAGTTACGCGACACCTAGGATGATAATCCACACATCAAGACCGAGCAATTGATTTACTTGCTACGCCCATCGCGTGGTTCAAAGTGCCTCCATTCCAAGTGTGGAGTTGACACGTCATTCATTCTCTCCAGCTTCAGTTGGGTGGCGAGGCATGTTCTCAGTCCAGCCAGACCACCATCGCCCAAACTGTGGATGCAATGGCTTTAGGCTTGGGTCATTTACTCCTCCTCCTCCTCCAACGGTGGTAGCTCACTCTCATCCTCATCTCCGCAGATTGGGAAGCATAACCTTTCACCTCTTTGAGCACACACCCACACACACTCTCTCTTCACTCTCACCTCACCCGTTGAAGGGTTCTCAGTATTTGCTTCTCAGGGAGCCTCTTTTCATGTGCGTCATGGTTTACATCTCATCTCTCCACTTTGATGCTTCTCAATCGAGATGTATGGGCAGCATCCTTTCAAGTACGTCATGATTCATTTCTCACCCTCCACTTCAATGCTTCTCAATTGAGATGTATTGATAAAACTACTTTGCTTCTCAAAAAATTCCCTTGATCTTGATTACGCTATGTGGCTGCTACCCCATCCATGCTTCTTGTTGTATCTCACCCCCTGTTGATGCTTCTTCACTAGGTGCAATCTCAGCAGCGCAGCTTCTTGAATAGCTCCCTTTGACATGAATAAAAACAGCAGCAAACTCCTTAGATTTACCTATATAAGGGAAGTCATTTCCATATCAAGAGACTTTTTTACAATTTGCCAACCCAATTCATCAAGCCCTCAGACAATCACTTCACAACAATACAAACCCACTCAATTGCTTTTCCTTACCTATCCCGAGCCCGCGAAACAAGATGCCTAACACTGCGCCTCCCTCTCCGCCTGACTCTGAGCACGCTTCTGTGGTTTCAGAGCCGCCGGAGAACCCCCAGGAAAGGAGGCAACGTACTGCAGAACTCCTTCAACGCATCAAGGACATGCGCCAAGCATTGGAAGATGAGAAGCAAGCCAGGCCCGAGGACTGGAAGGATTCGAAACTCGTGCAGGAGGCTGATCAACTCCATGATGAGGTACGCAGAAGACGATCATACACATTTGACAATGCTTCCGATGAGGGAGATAAGGAAGACTCACAGACGGCTTCCACACAAACGCACACGCCCGAGACGGAGGAGGAATGTCAAGAATCGGAACTCAACCAGCAATGCGGCCTACTCCTTCTGGATATGGATGAGACAGATCATGGAAATGTATGATGTTTCTTGTTGGATCGAATTCCGAAGGCAGCAGTGAACCCTCAAATTCGACGGCGAATCCAGCGAGCAGTGTGGAGGAGGTGTGAGAGGGTATCTACCTTCCCCCATACGGTTCAACCAAGGTTTTCATAACTCTTCATAGTACAAGTGTACCAAGTACCAGCAGTGCCAGGTCAACGCAAGTCATGTTCGAACTGCCTATTTCATAGTTTTTAACGATTGGGGTCACCGCTCCGCTTCCTTATCCAGGTGATTTAGGGTTCATGTCCTTCAATATCTGTGCCCTTTTTCCCCAGAGCAGTTTCATCTTGTATTCTGAGCTTTCTCTCTCCTCGTCAGCTAAACAACAATCTCTGCTCCGTCGCTCTTCCGTGTCCTCTTCTCCCTCGATCCAAATCGAACAAACCCAACCTCCAATGTGCGATGTAATAGTTCTATCTCATGATAATACAATCCGTATGACTCGTTACTGAGTACCTGATTTTAGTGAAATAAACCCCTGGGTTGAAGGGCTGGGATTGGTCGTTTTGCGGTCCTACTTTGTAAAAACCCCAATAACCCTACGTCCACCTCGTGCATTCCACGGATCAGGCCATCGATGCTGTATTGGGTAGGACATCGTATTCCCGGATCACCACTTCTGTTAAGCGAAGCCAGGGAAGGAGCCCAGTAACAAGTCAGCACTCTGGGGGACTCTGTGTAATCCTTCAGCCCTTCTATTCGCTCTTCTCCCGTTTGCCGCCCCCCCCCCCCGCCGCCCCCGGCGCGGCCTCCCTTCTCCACTCGCTTCTCATCGCCACTCACTAAAAAACTCATAACTCGCCCAACTAATCGCTGTACTAGGCGCGAACGTCAAAACCCTCGGACTCATCCCTCTTCTCAATCCTCTAAATCCATCTCTATCGTAGATTATACGGAGGGCTGTGGTCATTGATCGTGCGGAACGAATTACTGGGTCGGTTGAGGAACCTCGAGTTTGGAGGAGGGTCTGTGTGAGGGTGATAGGAGGGGTGTGAGGGGGGGAGGGGGGTTTAACATCAGAGGACGGCTAAGAAATTCCTCAAAAAAAAGAAAAATCCAAAAAATCCAAAAACTCACCTTCGCTACATCCAACGGCGTCGTAACAGCCGCCGCTACTCCACCTGCCACTCCACCAGCCACAACATGGGTTATCGGACTATACTCCCCGCTCGGATTTATCGCTTCCTTCAGTCCCTCGTATACGGAGAATTGAACAGCCGTGAATGGTACGTTCATGGTTAAAGTCGTTGGGTAGGAGATGTAGAATGCTGAAATGCCTTCGTTGTGGTATAGCGTACGGAAACAGGAGAGAACGGAACGGTGGAGGGAGTTTTGCATTTGCATTCGTTGTTTGATCACTGTGAAGAGGGTAAAGTAGAAGGATTGAGCGATCGGTGCGGGCGGTATGTATGGAACGAAGGAGGAGCTTCACCGTCAAATGGATTCATTAATGCATCTGATGCAACAGTCGCTGAAGCCCCTGCCACCGCTAATTGACCGGCAAAAAAACCCCCACAAAAAAACCAACAACCAAAAAAAAAAAAAGAAAAAAGAAAAAGGAAAAATCCCCATCAGCTCATCCACACCAACCCACTCCACCTTATCCCACCCCTTCCCCCCACTCACCAGTCCCTACCCATCCTTTCCAACCCTCCTCCCTACCCCCACTAATCTCCCTAACGAACTCATACGTCCCGAAATGCGCAGCATGCGCCGGTCCTGCTCCCATAATCACACTCGCTACTCCACGCCAGAGAGTCCGAAGTCCTTCACGAGCGGAAATGAGGCGGAAGTGTTGGGCGAGGGAGAGAGGTGCCGAGGAGGTGGGAGTGGAAGAGAGGGATGAGGGAGTGAGTGAAGGTAGGATTTGCATTCGAGTCTGTGGAAAAGTGTGGGAGAGAAATATATATATATTTTTTTTTGGTGGTGTGGGTGGGGGCGGGGGCGTGTTCAAAAGTGTTGAGCTAGCTGTTTGATGATTACAGGGCATCGATGTACTCACCTTGATCGAGTCTACTGGATATATCACTGCGTGCTCGGAAATACCCGCCATTGCTCCTGCTAACATGTTGACGCCCCATCCTGCTCCTACGGGAAGGGACTCGTATTCGATGTCCTCTATCGGTGAGGCCATGACCGGGTATGGGGAGACGGGGGGGGGGAAGCGGAGGGAGAAACGGTGACGGTGACGGTGACGGTGAGAAGGATGACGATGGCAATGGCCTCAGGTGGAGTGCTGTCCGACGGATGATGTGATCCTCTCACTCACTCTCTCTCTCTCCACTTTCCTTTGGACCTTGCGTCGTTGGGCGATGGTCAACTCTCCGATACTAACAGTGTCACGTGAAATGCTCCTCCTCCTCCCCCTCCTCCTCCTCCCCCGCGGCGGATCTGATAAAGAAAAACGAAAAAAGAAAAAGGGAAAGACGCGGCGAATGGCTGGATGCTTCCCGGTCGATCGGTAGCCGCGCGCATAAACATCACCTGCACAGAGTCACATTCCAAGGGACCAAGGTTGTTTTTACTCAGTTTCTCTCTCTAGTCTGACACACAAAGTCTGACCTGCCGCCTTCGATGGCAGCCGGAGAGAGGGGGCCACCATGTCCGCATAAGACAGGTAGAACGACAATGTTGGATAAGCATCAGACTCCTCGGAGCTACCTCCCGATGACGCGTGTTAGCAACTGACGCAAAAATCATGCAGTCCCTCAAGTCGCAGGCTGGGTGTTTTTGTAGTTTGTAGTTTGTAGAACCCTGTCACCAGTGACACACACTGAAACTGCAACTCCCACACCCTCTCAGCCCCATTACTCGCCTCGAGTATATTTCGCCGCCGTGTGCAGAGCTAGGCAAGTCTCCCCGCCAAGGTTTATCCACTCCAGGTATCGAATTGTCGGGCTTCTCTTGCGCTTGAATTCTACTCGTAGAGATCTGGCAGTGCTCCATAAATCATTTTTCAGGAAGAAAGAGACACAACCGACCATTTCTTGACCCAACTTCGGATGGAATTTACAGTATCTATTATACAAAACTTATTATTTTTTTTGGCGGGGGAGGGGGAGGGGGGGGTTTTCCTTTCCTGAAATTGTCAATCTCGGCCCCGATGGATGGAAAAAAAAAAACCCAAATCAAAACCTCTGCAAACCAAACTCCATCTCTTCCTGCTGCTTCAATGCCTGCTGATAATCATACAATCCCTCTGTCGTTTCTACAACCTCACCAGGTTTCTTGCCACCAAGTAACCCACCGAAAAGCTCACCCTTATCACCAAAATCAATGTCGTGTGACGGACCAACTTCCTCCTCCGCCTCGAGGAATGGCAAAAGCTCTGCGGTAGGTGTATCTTCGACTGGCTTGTGAGAGCGAATGGCACGATATGGAGGCATCGATGGTCCAGCGACACCCAGCCCCTCCCAATTCGATGTGATGATGTCCCTCGGACGGGGCATACAGGCGTAACCTTCTCGGAAGTAGTTGGTGCCAGGACTTTGCAAGGGATGGGACAGCTCGACTCCACTTTGCTGCTGAAAAGAAGGTATGTTGGGTGTTTGAGTACTCTGTGGCGAGATGAGAGGTTCCTGTGCTTGGAATGGCCCAGGCTGTAATGGCAGAGAGTGTGGTTGGCCATCCCATCGCATCTGCTGAAGTATAGGAGTGCCGTATGCATCGACCTCGGGTGGTCTGAGCATTGGGTCAAGGTGGATTGGAATAGGACGAGGACCACGTGATTGTTGAGGAGGTCCACGACTACCAGGTTGAAACCCTGGGCCGGAAAACACTTGATCTAGAGGTGATCGTGTTAAAAGACCATTGTCCTGTGGCTGACCTGTCATTGGATGGACCTCGGGCTTATACACCATCCCATACTCCCCAGGATAAGGTACCATCGGCCTCGCTCCCTGACCAAAGTCCTGCACTGTAAATCTGGGATGATATGGATCTTGGTAATCGTGAGTTCCGACAACATCCTCGCGAGGATATATTGCCCCATTCTCGTAATGAAAATGATTCATGTTGCGCTGCATCTGTTGCTGTTGCATTTGTTGCTGAAGCAAGTGTTGTTGGTGCATGAAGTGAAGTTGGTCTTGCTCATCTTGCATGGCTTGCTGATGCTGATGGGCAGCGAAAACCGTGCTCTCAAGCCAGTTCTCACGTAGTGCTTTGACACGAGCTTGCGAACGGGCTGCTCGTAACGCACCCTTTGAAAGCTCACTTGGTGCATCCTTGCGGCTTGAGTCACGGGAATTGATCAGTGTTCACATCCATTCAAACATGAATCTTTGAATCAGGCTCACCGACGACCTCGCTTGGATGCCACGGAAGCAGAAGTGGTGGGCTCTGGTGTAGAGATGACTTTCACCATTTCTGTCTCAAGCTTCCTTCCTACCTTCCCTTCCATCAAAAGTGAAGCCACCGCGTCACATTTCTCTTCCTCGTTGGGATCCTTGCGCACTCGGCGCTGGGCAGGAGAAACGACTTACCTCGGTCAGCGAACCGAAACTCTGCATTCTCTCGTCGGAACTCACTCGGATAATGTCGGTCCGTCTGTAAGCCGGCTGGTAGCGGTAGTTTGGGTATCTGGGAGGAGCGCTGTATGTCAGACATGGGATGATTTTAGAAGATGGGGCAAACGATGCCCACGTCCTTGCATGCTCCTCCTTTTCCTTACGGGCAGCTTCTACAAATTCAGTCTTGACCTCCGGTGGTGCCTGGTGGGTGGCAAAAATTGTTGTTTTAGCCGAACTGATCTTCTCAAATTCAGCATGAATCAAGTTACCTACCTCAGCCCACATCTTGCTGGCCTATAGAAAGTTGCACAAAGTCAGCCTCTAGATTCCTTCTTGTATAGATTTCCGGCGATGTACTTACAATCACCGACACATTCTGGTGCTTGACTTCGACTGATGTAGGAATCAGGTTGTTATCCTAACAAGTAAGACACGTTAGCATTTGGTTTCACTTGCTCACGTACCAGCAAGGTACTCACGGTAATGTGCTTGCGGAACAAGATGAATCTGATCATGACCAAATGGCATTAGTAAGATACAGCCAAGATCCTAGAGCAATCCAATACTGGACTCACGCGTTGCGAGGACGAGGGATGTGACCTGCCGGTTGCTTTCGAGCGTGACTCTTCTTCTTTGCCTTGTTACCATCTCCCTCAGGACTTCTGATAATTGAGCTTTCCCACGGAGCTGGTAAAATCTTTGACAACGGTGATGCTGGCATACTTTGATCATGATAGCGGTTTTCCGCCAAGTATTCATCAGGCGGGTGCTGGGTGTCAGGTTGGCGTTGGGTATCCCTGTACAATGCGTTGTTGTGATAACCTGGCAGTTGCTGGGAGTCTCGACGGTTGGAATAAGTTGGAGTGACAGTACCAGTCAAACCATCCTTCCCATGAATCCCCTTTGCTCGGACATTGTCTTGTTGTCCAGTACCAGAGAGCCGGATAGCGATTGCATCTCTGTCGGAGTCATCGGGAAGGTCAAGATTGCCCTTATCAACCTTTGCCTCATCCCTCTTTCTAGCTGCCGACGTGTGGATTGGCACTGGGGGGAGCAATGGTGTAAGTATTGCATGACGAAGTTACATTCAAAACTTCGCCAACCAGCTGACCTTGAGATCCTAGAAACTGCATGTCAGTTGATTTGCTCGAATGAGGAGGTAAGACATGGATATAGACAGAGGAATCCATTGTCGAGGCATCCATTGTTGAAGTCTTTGAAAGGATTGTATGGAAGTACGAGTGAGAGCTATAGTAATTCGTGTGACTGTGGTCGAAGCTAAGGTTCGCTCAATACTTCGCGTGTGATTATCGCACTGTGTACAAGACAGAGAGACAGGAGAAAGGTATGTACGTAGTTGTTGTAAAGATGATAGTGGTGATATGGTCCCTTGGTCCACCCATATTGACAGACATTGGGGCTGGGTAGTGGCAAGAAGTTGTCGACGAAGTTGTATGGAACAAACAAAGGAATGAGTGCAATCCAGGAGACTCAAAGGGGACCTTTAATACAAATGTCGGAGAAGGGGTAAGAGGGATATGGAGAAGAGGAGACCGTGTGAACCCACCAGGTCTAATTGACCTTGAAAGGCATACTAATGGTGGGAGACAATTTGATGGGGGCAGATGCTGTAATAGGGGCAGCTGACGGGCTTTGTGTGTTTGAAGGGAACTGGCAGCCAGTAAGCTCAGTGGCAGCTCCAAGAGCGCTAGTGACAGGGAGTACATAGGGACGTTCCCAGAACTTCCAATAATCTCGAACTCAACCAGCCCCATTTGCCAACAACAGCAAACGCCTTGGATTTTGTTCGGTTTGCTCTATAAATTAACGCACACACGAGCTTCTCACTTGGACCGACCCTTCCCGTCATCCAGGGGGTCAGGGAAACTCGGAACGCTACGCCCTTTTCCCCTACCAAACACCTGGAACTTGTGTCTTTTCAGGATGGATGGTTATGGGTCACGGGCAAGGTCCCAGTTCGAGGGCTTGTGCCCAGAGATCCATAATATAGGTTGAACCGTGAGGAACGGCTGTCATTGAAATCCGGCGCTGGTTCAAGGAGTCATGAGGATTATAATCATCAGATGGATAATTTGGATCAAGGGAGAAAAAGACAGGGAAGAGCAATGGATCAGAGATGGTTGTTGAGCTGTCAAGGAGATAGAAAACTCCTGATAAAGCAGATGGTGCTGTGAGGAAAAAGGCCTCAGATCTAAGATCTAGAAGGACACCAACCCCGCTGGTAACCATTGTAATTGTAGGTTGCAGGGATTTCTGAAGTCGCGGATTGTTAAATTTGTATCCTTAAAACAGTCTGTTCTACAAGCAGCACCTCCAACCGGACCATCCAACAATCTGTTGAATGTGGTTATGTATTCCCAGGAAACCACCCCATTGACCTGTGATGTACCAATGACACTGATCCCATCGGGTTAGCGTATCGACCGGCCTCATATTTGACTTCCATACATCCCTGAACGAATCGTTATCAATTCCATTAGTTCCCCCTTCGAACATTGAGGGTAATAAGCGAGAAGGTGCTGCCATTTCTGTTGATATGTACCCCCTGGGTAAACTCGTTTCCAGCTAGACAATGAAGCGCCTGGAGGAGTACAAAGTGCCTCCGAGTGCTGATGGAGTAGCACATTGTTGGATGATCGAAGTGTATCGAGGTTTTGACGCTATGCCAAGCTGTCAGTGATAATATTGTTGCCAAAGGAGGAAGGGCGTTTTGCCACCTCCTCCACCCGCGCTTCCTGATGTGTACCTTTTATTATAATAAACAGCGCTCTAGTCATACCAACACATCCTGTACTCCAATACTACTCATCCTAGGTAATGCCAAATCACCCAGAACATTCCTAATGTAACGAATGCTCCACCGAAGAATATCCACACGTCTTGCGCACTATCACCAATCATCGTCAGCATTTGTAACACCAGCTCACAAGCAACCACCCCCTCACCTCCTCCTATTTATCCATCCTATCGTCTCCCTACTCAATCCCAACGTCTCACCCACACCCACCATCCTCTTTTTCACGCCTCTCAACATCCCCTTCTGCTCCACGAGATCCTCCAACACCGCTCGTCCTTGAGCGATGTACTGATCGAGTGAGTTCTCAGTCTGCTGGATGAAACTATGTTCCCGCAGGGCAAAGTCTTCACGATCGCTGGGAGGTGGAACGGAAAAAGGTGACTCGAGAAGAGGGGAGGAGGGCGCGTTTGGTCGATGCCGTGCCGTGTTTGGATTGGAACCGAGGTGGGAAGTCGAAGAGGACGATGCGGAACCGCTAAGGAGTTCAGATCGGGACTGTTTCGAGTACCGGTTTCAATGTTATGATCAGAGTTCAGTGCCAAGGTCATGCGTATCGATAGTAGGGAAATCAATGACTCACCCGCTCATTGTTAACATTCTTACATTTCTCCAATCGTAATTTTAGGTCTTTGTATTCCTCTTTAAATCGTGATACTCGTCTTTGGTAGCAAAGGAGGAAGGTGTAAATATGAGGGTGGTCAGCTTATATCCCGGGTCGGGTTGGTCGAGAAGTATGATGCCTTGTTTCCTGTTGTCCTCGTCCTCATCCGGTTTCCTCCTCGCCCGCCCTCCCAACCTCACACGCGGCCAACACTCACAAAAGCGCCTTCTCCCTCTTATCAACCCTTATTTCTTTCTTCGCCATTTGATCGTAATCATCGATTACACGAGAAAGTGCGTTGAGGGTTGTTGTTATTTGTCCTTGTGGAAGGGTGGGCGGAATAGTGGTGGGAGGATGGAGAGATCAGGAGGAGGTGAGCATCTACCCAAACCTACTGTCCTCTATTTCGTCTTCCATTCTCCATTCTCCGCCCTCCAACTCCCCTATCCTGCACACTCACCTTGCACAGCAGCCGTCGCTTTCCCCTCAGCCATCACCTCCAAATCCGCTTGGATGGATGATATCTGTCTGGTACCCGCTGAATATAGGGCGTTCATCGCTGGGGATTTGGGTGGGGTTGATTTGAGGTGGGCTGAAGTTGAGGAGGGAATGATAGTCAGTGGGTTATTGACGGGAAGTGGGACTCAAGATGACTATGGGTGGACCTGATAGATCACCCTGATGGATTGACCCGATCTTTGGCAATTCTTCACTTTCTTAATATACCTTCTCAACATTCTCCGCGTTCAGATCTTGATGACCCAGTCATCATCCCAGGTACGACCTGAAGGGTTACTCTTAGTACCCCTCATCCTCGACTTCCAGCTCGTTCCAGAATTGTATCTCAACATCCCTCCAGCTCCCGCAAAAAGCCTTGGAGAATATGCCTGATCCAAGTAGGACCATGAAAGCCCTCAGATCTAGTATAGAATACTCACGTAGAATACGCAACTTCCCGGCTGTTGTCACTTCTCCACAGGATCTTCGTCGATGTCAACAATGTTTCAAGATTGGCTTTGTAAGATGCGGGTGGGGTCCGGTATGATTGATTGATGGAAGGATAGGTGAGCTTGATGAGTATTGCTCGGTCGTCAGAGAGGGGACTCGTAAGGTGGGATAGTCTGTCTTGGTTTTGAAAGTTATTATTGTTATTACTTGAATGTCCACGTCTTGCCATTCAAGTGGATGACGAATAACGATTAATGACACGTAGTGTTGTGAGTGGTATATAAAACATGGGTTTCTGAATCTATAACAAAATACCCAGTACCCAGTACACCACATCGTACGAAGAGTCATCCCTACTTGGTCTTGGAAGCCTCAAGCTCTGCGTCATCCTGTCGTTTCAGCTCATCATGCTTGAGAATGTCAATCATCTCCCTAACATTGCAAAACGTCCTCCCATCAGTTATCACGCCCAAAGAGAAGGCTGGACCTTAACCGTCGCCCACTCACCAAGGGTAATCAACCCAGAGATCCTCGATATCCAATCCAGAGAAGTACTTGACATCAGGAGGAAGGTCTGCGGCCTTCTTCTTCAACCTATCATTCCACGTATCAGCTTTCAAGTAACCCTCCTTGGAACACAGATCCCCAAACTCACTTGTTGTGAACGACGAACACTCCGAACACAGTCTCTTTCCTCAATTTCTCCTTGTCAACGGAGTCAGGTAGTGACTCGAGTTGCTTGTTGACATCCGTCATGAGTTCCTTGACTGCGTATCTGATGAGTGGGAGAAAACCCGTCCAAAGCACTTCAGCACAAGATTCCAGCGGGGAGTGAGGCGAAGAACCCACGACAAAGTCTTCCTTGAGTCATCTACTTCATCAACGATGAGTATTCGACGACCAAGAAGGCCTCCGTGCGTAAGGTTGGAGCCAAGCTGTTGCACGAACGACACCTTCGTCAGTTGTGACTACTCCCCTTGGGGTGAATGGTACGTACGGTACTGAAATCCAACCATTGAGTACGGATGACCTCGGTACCGATGGCCTCTGCGGTAGTCTATTCGATAGGTGTTGGATTAGCAAAGTGCACTGCTCAACATTCGCATTGGGACCAAGAACCTGATCCCACAGTTGATGTTTCAATCGTCGCCACCCGGCCTTCCCAACCATCACATCCAAAGCAACCTTCCACCGGAAAGATGAGGTAGAAAGATTCACATCCCCCTCCCGCACGGTAGATTTAATCGACCACACCAATGCTACCATCAACGCGCAATCCAAACCACCGATTCACAATCATGATGACTGGCCTACCACCGAATATGAAACTATTCCATTGAACAACATACCACCCCTCTGAGAATGCAAGAGGAATGCGGTTCCAGGAGCTTGACAAAGATGCGTGCATTACCCTGGTCCACCCGGGGATATTGATCCAGTGGGCTATCGCTCATCATGGGAGGAGTGATTCTCGACCTCGACATATTTCTCTCCCCTCTGGCAACTGTCTCGCCCTGCACACATCCCTACTCCCACGCAGACTCACATTAGGTAACGCCTCGTACAAACTCAATCCAATAGCCTGAATGGGGATATTCCTCTTGTTGGAATCTTTGAGGAAAGAACGAGCGATTCTAGCTGGGATAAAGCCTCCTCCTCCGATAGCTATTCAAATGAGGTGAATAAGTTCACAAAGAGTGTCGGGCAAAGGGGGAACAGGAGGGCAAAGGTAGATTTTTTTAGCGTACCTATCATGAGATCCGGGTCTAACGAGCAAATCATCAGCACTTCGGCATGTAGCTGGTAATGGGTCATTAGGGACTTACTGAATTCCGTCTTGATGCGCTTCGCGGCATCTTGGATCAAAAGATGTATATCATTGTAGGTTTGTCTGAAGCTGTAGGAGTGAGATAGAGGGTTGATGAAATAGATAAGGCGGATTCGAGTGGTGGTTGGTCAGTGTTCAGAATAGGTTGGAAGGGAAGATGAAGGCGGAGTGATACGCACTGTCCGTCACCCATCTTAGCAGATTGTTGAATATCCTGGTTATGGGAGTTGGTGTCGAGTGTGAATAACCGACACTGAGATTGATATCCTACTGAAACGAAAGCAAAAGGCCATATTGACCACTCTCGCTCCAACTTTTTCAATCCGCGGTTCGTCCATTAATGTTCTTCGGCTCCGGGCGATGGGGAGGGGGTCTTAACTATTGACTAGCAACTTTCTTACTAACTTTCAACATCACAGCATACAACATCATCACATCATCCTTATAGCCAAAAGCAAGTAGCGTGAAGAGGTAGAAGAACACCTTTAGTCAAAAATCTCGCGCAGGAAGGAAGTGGAAGGAAGTAGAACCAAGTGAGCAGGTTTTGAAATATTGGAAAGATCTTGCCACCGTACAGATATTGATCATCCGATGTGACCTGCTCAGAAAAACGCTTTCCTAACCATCTCAGCACATCGGAACACATCGTAGGATAGAAAGTTCCTGCCTTCTTCTCTTTTCAAAAATCCACACAGCGAGGATCGAGTCTTCTATAGATTCTCCTCGACACCTTCTATACATCAACCTCCACCCACACGTCGTTAATTTACACAACACGACCCTCCTCCTCTTCAAGCATGCTTAGTGTCCTTCAATCATCCTCAACCACCACAAACCCATCGAACTCATCCGATAGCATCCTCGGTGATTCCATTCCCAACGATGGGAGTCGACGAATGCATGGTAATGGAGAAAGGGTGAATGGACCGAGTAAAAGAGGTTCTGGAAGGAAAGGTGGCCAGAACGGAAGGAATGGAGGAGGCCGACCTCAACCTGGAGATGGGGCATTCCTGATCGGAGGAGAAGCCTCAACGGGCGGTCGGGGGGATCGAGGAAATGGAGGAGTGGGAGTTGGACGTAATCAACCTCGCCTCGGACAACCATCTCTGTCAAATGGAGGCGATCAAAATGGACGTCAACAACCTCAGTCACGTCAACCTCAGTCTACCGCTCACTCCCAATTCAACGAACCTCCAAATGAACAACACGAATACCACGAATACAGTAATTCTCAATCTCAATCTCAATTAGGTCCGGCTAAACCGAAACGCAAGAGGAATAGAAAGCCAAAAGCGGTTGTTGGAGGGAGTGGTGATGGAAGTGAGAATGGAGACGTCGTCATTGTTTCTCAGGGTCTATCTAGAATGTCGAGTCATTCCGATCTTGGATTAGGAGGCGGCGGTGGCGGAATGACGAGCGGACGAGGCTCAGTACCTCCCAGTAGGACCCAGTCTAGGAATCGACAGACACCCCATCAAGTAGACAACCGAGGAGGAGGGGGAGGACTCGACCCTTCAGCCCCTGCATTCGCTCCTACTCCTGCAAGCAAACAAAGTAACGCAAGAACTCGATTAAATCCCCGCGCCACAATCCCACCACCTACATCATCTCGTAAAGCCGCTTTCCAAGGTCGTTTGACCTCGTCGTACGACACCACCGATCCGGAGGCCGAAGCTATGGAAAGAGCTGCAACGGGATCAGGTGGGAAGAGTCATCAACATTTGAAATGGGAGAAGGGATCGAGAGGTAGGAGTGCAGTCGTTGTGGAGGCGGATGATTTGGCTAGTAAATTGACGAGGGGATTGAGTGGAAGACCATTTTTGGAATGTCCTATTGTGAGTAGGATGATTATGGGTTGACAGGCGGGAGGCGGAGATGCTGATGATTATTGGTGGCGTTAGTGTTTTTCGCCGCTCTTACCCTCTCAAGCGATTTGGTGTTGTCTTCCGCCCTCTTCATCGTCTTCTTTAACGGACTCGGCCTGCTGCTACACCCCTTTCCACCTAAACTGCATGCGCGATTGGTCTTCCCGCTCTCTCGCCGAAGCGGAGATCAAACGCCAAGATCGAATCCGAGATGGAGCACCTCGAGACGGTGATGATAAAATAACGTGGCGATGCCCAGGTTGTCAAAAGCATCGAGAGGGTCGTGTGGAAGGATACGCTTGCTTCTGTGGAGCGGTGAAGAACCTCAAGACGCAGGGAGGACTAGGACAATCGAATGGAAGGAACACGGATGGCGGTTCAAGTCTAGCGACACCTCACAGCTGTGGTCAGTCGTGTTCACGAAAGCGAGCCTACTGCTCTCATCCGTGTCCCAATTCGTGCCATCCTGGTCCTTGTCCTCCTTGTCAAGTCCCACTAGTGGTTCCGTGTCCTTCCCATGGTTCACCTTTGACTGTCAAGTGCTCAGCTGCGAAGGGTAACAACCTACCTTCTCCGGTTTGTGACGAAGTTTGTGATCGTGTCAAGGCATGTGGGAATCCGGAACATCGGTGCACGGAGTCTTGCCATGAGGCGCCGTGTGAGGATTGCGAGGTGGTAGAAACCGTGATTTGCTATTGTGGAGAAGAGGAAAAGGTCGTCCCTTGTGGATGGGGAGCGGAGAATGTGGTGGATTGCGAGAAAGTCGTGGGAGATGGGGATGAAGAGGTGCAGAAGGCCTGGACTGGTAGGTGGGCCTGTGGGAGGACTTGCTCGAGACTTTATGATTGTGGAATCCACTCGTGTCCCGAGGTAAGTCCCAACACACCTCTTGAACACGTATTGTACCTAATCATACGTCTCCTATGCTCAGACCTGCCATCCCCACCCGGTTGAACCTCTCATCTGCCCCACCTCTCCTGCTGTCATCACGCACTGTCCATGCGGAGCGTGCGAGCTCGACAGTCTCGACGCAACAGCGAGGACAGTATGCACTGATCCCATCCCCACCTGTGGACAACGCTGTCCTCAACCGTTGTCGGGATGTGGGCATCCTTGCGCTCTCGACTGCCATGAAGGAGGATGTCCACCATGCCAAGTCGAGGTGATCGTACCCTGTCGCTGTGGAGAATCCAAGATGACGATGACGTGCTATCGACGAAGGCTCATTGAGAACGGCGCCGTGGATGGCGCGGTGCTTTGTGATCGCGTTTGTCAGGTCATGAGGAACTGCGGGCGACACGCATGTAGTCGACGTTGTTGCCCACTGGCTTACAAAGCTAAGGTGAAGGGCAAGAGACGTGATTTAGGTGATACCGACGAGGGAGATGTGACAGGATTGCATGCTTGTCCGTTGCCATGCGGAAAGCTGTTGGGATGTGGGATTCATACGTGAGTAGCGAACGTGGCTCTGTGGGCCCCTGTCATCGTCTAATTGCGCAGTCATCTATCACCCAGATGCACTCAGCTGGACCATAAGGGTCCTTGTGGAAGGTGTCTGGAGGCGTCCTACGAGGAGGTTAGTAGCTCTCGATATACTATGTCGGAATCGCATACTGATTCGCCCCATGCCATGCTACAGCTCGTTTGCCACTGCGGTCACACGGTCCTGCAACCGCCTATCCGATGGTGAGCTTTGAACTCGATCGAAGCTGTCCTTGTGGGTCTAAAGCTCTTCTTTCCTTGACAGTGGCACCGTTCTGCAGTGCACGTACCCTTGTGCTCGCTCACCTCCGCCTTGTGGCCATCCCAAGCTTGCTAGTCATACTTGCCATGAACGAGAGGATTGCCCGCCATGTCCATATCTTACTGAGAAAGCATGTGCATGTGGCAAGAATCCTGCAGTCAAGAATGTCAGATGTTCTCAGGAGAGAGTGTCCTGCGGTGCTGTTTGTGGAAAGTGAGTTCAGGGTCGACCATTGCGGAGGCTGTATCTCTTCGCTGACGACTTACCAACAGGTTACTCTCATGCGGAGGTCATCGCTGCTTGAGATCGTGCCATGGCGATGATTGCGGTCCCTGCGATCAGATCTGCCGTAAACGCAAGAAACTTTGGTGAGTCGCGATCGGCCGCGGAGCAGGGCCTTGGCTAATCGCTTCCTGTCGTCAGCCAACATCCACACGATGACGACGTGTGTCATGCCCCGTCGTCTTGTCCGGAAGAGACTGCATGCCCTACTAGTGAGTGTATCTGC
The DNA here is from genome assembly GCA_017654825.1 of Cryptococcus sp. T15_22C. Classification (NCBI taxonomy): domain Eukaryota; kingdom Fungi; phylum Basidiomycota; class Tremellomycetes; order Tremellales; family Cryptococcaceae; genus Cryptococcus; species Cryptococcus sp. T15_22C. The sequence goes on along the minus strand of JADPYA010000203.1, from coordinate 200,785 downwards.
CATACATCAATTCAGCGGGTCTGATAACCGCGCCGACCCCTTCACTAGTTATCACCCAATCCTGCCCCTGCGGCCATCTGCAGCAGCGAGCCTCCTGTGGCGCTTGCACCGCTAACCCTATCTCGAAGGAAAAGATTCCACTCAAGTGCGTCGCCGAGTGCGCTCAACGACAGCGTAACGCTCGACTCGCAGAGGCGCTCGGAATCACGCCGAGTGAGAAAACGGTCGAATATCCTGTCGAGTTGAAAAACTTCGCCACTCTTAATCACGCTTTTGTCACCACGGTGGAGAAGACTTTCGGCGATTTCTTCATGAGTCCAAAACACGCGATGGTATTGCCTCATACGCCGGTCGCAAAGAGACAGTTCGTGTTGGGTTTAGCGGAGATTTACCGCTTTGGTACTGAGTTGGTTGATGTCGATCCTCATCGAAGGTTAGTGGAACCTCCCTAAGCATACCTTCGCAGAAGCTGATCGTTTCGCCTCGTCACCCACAGTGTCCAGATTCGACGTCGTATCGACAGCCGAATTCCGAAACCTCTTCTCTCCACCATGACTGCCGCGCCCGCCGCGGCCAAACGTCAACTCGGTTCGTTGGGTGATATGAAGAAAACGACCGCCGGCGGCGGCGGACCGAGCTTCCTAGCCACTGCTTCGACAACCACCGGCGGTCCCATCAGGCCAGCTCCACGAGCATGGGCTTCTCAGCCACCTACGCCGAGGATCGCTGATTCGAATGGGCTGCCAGGGATTGCGAGTCTGTCGAGGAGACCTTCACCGCTGCCATCTACCAGGATCGGCTTAGAGTCTGTCAGGACTGTCACGCAACCTAACGATGATGCCGCTCGGGATTGGGATGCATCGGACATCGAGTAACGATGATGCCGCTCGGAATTGGGATGCAGCGGCCATCGAGTAGATAGGAACGAATTCCCTTCTCAGCATAGCATGTAGCATAACAAGCATGTAGCATTATACCGTCGTCAATCAAAAGGTCAATGTCATCAAGTAGATCGCAGGAAAAGAAAAAGGTCATGATACAATTTCACACTTCCCCCCCTATCCAGTCCTCTACAGGGAGAGATAATCCCTGACCTCGGCTTCAGTCAACTTTCTGAACGTAGCAGGTAACCTCTCCCCACTCTTCTGAGCCATATCTTCTGCCTTTGGAACGGTGACAACGCCGATCTCGATGGTCTTTTCGGTCATCTGACCTTCGAAACCTTCCTTGAGAGTGAGGAGTGCCGTGTGAATCGCATCTTCTAGGGAGAGCTCGTCGTTGTACCTGTAGCGGCGAATCACTGAACTTCAACTTCATTCGTTGAAACACGCGATACAGGTACCACTCACCTCTTCTCCAAGAACGTCTTTCCATTGCTCATGTTCTTCCCTATTGCAGAAGCTTTCCATGCCCAGAAACTACCGGATGGATCCACCTGGTAGAGAGATTGACCACGATGACCGTCCCATCCTGCGATGAGCAAGGAAACACCATATGGTCTCACACCACTGTGTGTGTCCGTCCATCCACGAAAATTCAGTTCCTTGTCAGATCGCCAAACAGTTTTCCAACCCCAGTCGCGCTCACCCTTGCTGAGTAGCCTTCTGCATAACACCTGCAATATCGCTGACCAACACCTTGGTAGGTGGATACTCCCCATAAACCTTCCAATAAGCCTGAGCGATTTTCCTAGCTTTCGCGACCAATACTCTGAAATCCGGTCCCATGCCGGAGTATACGAAACCGATGTTGGGACATATGATGGCGACCTTTTCGATCATGCTGTCGTCAACGAGGAGAGAGGGAGCTTTCTTTTCGGTGGCGAGGACGATTCCATTGGTGGCTATATGGGGAAGGAGGGGAGAAATGTCAACTCGATGATGGACGGAGTGTACGTGGATCGAGTGCGATGTGTACCTTTGATACCCAGACTCGTTGTTCCACCGGCTACAGCTGCCAAAGCATGTTCGATCTGGACGAGCTTTCCGGATGGCGAGAAGGTCGTGAGAGAGAAGCTGCAGTGCGAGAGGGGTGTGGAGGTGATATTCCATTCAGCGAGAGAGTGCGCCGTATGGAAGAAAGTAAGCTCACGAGTAATCTCCGCCTCCACCTGGAGCGGCCATGATGAGAGAAGCGAGTTGGGAGCGGAGGAGTTGGTAGGTGGAGGATGTAGTGGATAGCTTGTCCCGAGTAAGTCCTGTCGATGTCGATGAACAGCAAGCAGTGAGATGAATAGGATGTTCAACTGAATGCAGCTAATGTTGAACGTCGTCAAAGGTCAACGCGTAAGCGGATCAATTGACACGTCATCGGCCAAGTCGAGCAGCGACCAGCGAGGGCCACGAGTCGTCCTCTCGACTTGTTGAACGTCTTCACCATTCTATACAACTCTACACCACTCAACAGCTTACGAAGTGGTCAGTCTCAACCACTGCTACAGATATGGTGAGCTCGCAGGATCTTCACAGCGCGAAAGAAGCATTTTGAATGGTGCATGCTGACGATCGGTTGCTTTCATTCCAGTCACGACGATATGATTCAAGAACTACCATCTTCTCGCCTGAGGGTGCGTTTAGCTTCTGCAACGTATCATTCATTATGTTAACTGTGCTCTTCTACCCTCGACAGGTCGAGTCTTCCAAAGTGAGCCCACACTCCTTCCCTTCCTTTCACATCCAAGTCACTAACAATCAACCTTCCTTCCTCCTACAGTCGAGTACGCGATGGAAGCCATCTCAATGGCCGGAACAGTGCTTGCCATCCTCACCAAGGAAGGTATCGTAATGGTCGCTGAGAAGGTACGTCTATCCTGCTCGGCCCCGGCTCAAGAACCTCCTTTGACGAGAGATTCGTACTGCGTTTAATAGAAAGTTACCGGAAAGTTGTTGGATCTGAGCTTGACCGCTGGAGGTGAAGCAATGGGCGGTGAAGGTTTGGAAGCATGGACCGGTGGTGGTGGAGAGAAGATCTTTCTCTTGAACAAGTGGGTGGCATAAATCCCTCTATACAGACCAGTCGTACTGACGTCGAGTCGTCATCATCCGCCTTCGCTCAGCAACATCCTAGCAGGAGTAGCAGGAATTACGTCGGACGCCAATTCCCTTGTCAACTTTGCTCGAACCGCAGCCCAGAGACATTTGTTCTCTTATGATCAGGAGATTCCAGTGGAGATGTTGGCTCAGAGGTTGTGTGATATGAAGCAACAATATACGCAGATTGGAGGTGGGTTGACATGTGACATCCGAGTTATTGAAAGGATGGTTTACTGATACGTGATGATATGCCACCAGGTCTTCGTCCTTTCGGCGTTTCATTGCTTTACATCGGCCATGATCCTATCCATGGATTCCAACTGTACCATTCCGATCCATCTGGGAATTACTCTGGGTGGAAAGCTACCTGTATCGGAGCGAACAATTCCAAGTGGGTGGATTCGCGTGAATCTTTCTCTTCGTTTCCATGCTGATATCAGTATTGCTACACCACCACAGCGCTCAATCACTCCTCAAACAGGATTACAAAGAGGACATGACGTTGGAGGAGGCAAAATCTTTAGCTTTGAAGATCATGAGTAAGACGATGGATTCTACCAAGTTGGGTAGTGAGAAGCGTGAGTCTCCCTTCTCGTCTACTCTCCATCTGATCCGTTCTGAAACCTCGCAAATTATCACAGTGGAATTCGCAACAATGACACTCCACCCTAAAACCCAAGAACCCCTTGCCAAGATCTATCGCGCGACGGAGCTCGACGCTCTTCTACGCGCCAATTCTTTAGGTGGGACCGTTGAGGACTCTGTCGGTGTTGGAGAGGGAACAGGTGGAGGTGGCGGTGGTGGTGATGTAGCTGTTTCCACGTAGTACTTTTTTTCCAGATTAGAAGACTAGGGAGTTTTGTCTTTTGTGTATACGAATTTATGACGATTTTTGACATGATCACCCCTTTGTTCTTTGAGAAGGAAGAGAGGCATGGAAATTCGACATCGGTGCGTCCGTACAACAACAAACGTGCCATCTATATCGAACACTCCTCCCCTATTCCTTGTCATTTCTCAACGCAAACTCCCAAGTCCTCCCACCTCCACCTCTCAAGATCTCCTCATTCCCACCTTTACTGACTCCCTCCTTGAATCCGAGAGTCCTCCTGTGCTCGTAACCAGGGTACAAAGCCGGATCAAATGCGAAAGATCGGCAGATTCTGTATCGGGGTTGACCTGATACGATACCGGTTGTGCGTGGTGGGTGAGTAGCGAGACGGGGGACTTCCCAAAGGGTGTAAGGGGGTGCGTTACGAAGAGTGATCAAGATGGTTCCTTGACGGTGTGGGGTGACGAATCGTTTGAGAGTATTGGTAATGGGGGTTTGATCTTCCTCTTCTTCGGATGTGATACCTTCATTTTCGAGTTCCATGTCGTCATCGACTTCTTTGATCTGATCGATTTGCTCTTCATCGTCATCGTCATCGTTATCGTTCTTCTTGCCCTTGGTGGCTTTCGTGTTCCTCGAGGTTCGACCTTTGCCCTTTCCTCTTGCAGGTTTATCGAACCATCCAGGTCCATCTGAGAGTTGTCCACTCGCACTCTTCAAGAATGACATCAACATTTCCTGATTGGTCAAAATGTTTCGATCTTGATCCTTGATCCCAGCTCCGACATGCGGGAAATTGAAAACGATCTTTGACCATTTTTCACCGTTCGTTCGACGTTTAGATTTCGTCGAGCCAGTCACGGAAGGGTAACGTTCGAGGTATCTCCCATCAACTTCGAATTGTACTTTCCCTCCTAGACCTCGGATACGTTGAACGATCTCCTCTGAGTCGGGATATTTGGTATAACACGTCTCCTCGGAGTCGTATGAGGTGGCCAATATGAGGTGAGCTTGATGGTTATGCGGTGCTTGTAGCAAAGCGAGCGCATAAGAGAAATTCGCCTCTCCGATCAAGAGAATCGTATCATCCTTTTCGAATGGATACGTTTGCAATTTCCCTTTCCCCTTGACTTTCTTAACCGTCCCTTCTTCTCCAGCTTCCACCAACTGTTCGTTATATTTCCTATCCAATTCCTCCTTCTCTCTTTCCATATCAGCTCTCATCCTATCCTCTTCCCTTTCACGACGTCGTTGTCGTTTATCTTTAACGTTCTGACCATTGATACTACCTTTCTTGAGGTCTTGAGCTTGAAGACGTTGTTTTTCAGCGGCTTTAAGAGAGACGATGGATTGATATCCAGTCAAAGCCTGTTTGAGGGAATGAGTTTTAGGCATGATGGTTGATATCGGGATGCTGTGGAGGATTGAAAGAGGTGGTGAAAGACGGTCAAATGCATCCTAGTCCGTTTGAACTTTTGTTAATTAAATTGTTTACTTTGATGTTTCACGTGCCACCTCCCATCTTCGCCCGGAACACTTTCACCTCCATGGACAAAGTAGGGTAGTTGAAATCGATAACAGGACGCTGGGGCAATGTTCGAGCCATACAAATAACCCGGTTTGCCCTGTGAGAGACCGATGGACGGAGCTCGAACGACAACGACTCGCCAAGACAAAATGAGTCATGCGACTTGGGTAGGCAAAAGGTGATGCGACACCAGCTGGTGGTGACAATGCGACAGACGGTGGACTACCACCTGATTGCATTGGATCGAAGGAACTTGGGAGACTTTCAAATCCTACGATCACTAAATTGCACACAGTTAGGAATACTTTGGACTAGATGTAGGGATGTTTGATATGTGCTGATTGATATGGACATGTACAATATGCGTACAGGGTTTGATAGTAACACATTAGACTTCTTCTATGACATCCTTCTACGTCGTTTGTCTGTGTTGTGAAGATGACCTAACCTTGTCGCTGGGATCAAGGACAGAGGGCGGGAATGGTAAGCATATATACCAGGATTGAGGAACGCGATTTTAAATGAATGAAAGGATTTCAACTCACCTGCTTGTGCTTTGGGTCTTTTGAGCAAACGACATAAAGATATCCCTTCCTGTCAAATTTCCAAACCCAATTCCATCAGCTATCCTAAATTTCACCAACTCATCCGCCTCCACTCATCCTCCAAGAAAGAACACTCACCTCTTCACGACTGAACAACCATCACACAATTTCTTAACACTACTCCTAACCTTCATCCCTCTCTGAGCACCCATCGTTACCGCCATCCCGATTGGACCTCCTCTAGCTGGTCCAGCTGATGTTGTTCGTGCGGCTGGACATGGGATGGAGGGACCACCGGAGAAGAGGGTGGAAGCGATGCCGGATCGGGAGCATGAGGAGCAGGCGCGGGAGATCGGAGTGGTAGAGAGACGAGTGGGGGTTGATAGGAGAGAACGGAAAGGTCGGAAGAATGACATTGTGGTGTGGTGTGGTATGAGGTGTGGTGTGAAAGAGTGTTCAAGTGGGATGGTGAGGTGATGGATAATGTTCATTCCATCGTCGCCCACCCCTTCCGGCAAATTTCTCACAATGGCCTGCTCGCCACCCGCCCCCGGTAGACACAGATGGTCACTAACCGATTACGGCTACTAACTACGAACCAACCACCCCGGAACGAGGAAACAGCGAAAACCATCGAAAGCATCCTCAATCAAACGCATCCTACCCTCATCACCACCATCATCGTCGTCAACAAAGCACTTCATCTCATCCATCTTTTCCATCATGTCCCGCTCCTCATCCTCACATCGCATCCTCACTGCGATCCATCGATCAAGGTCTATCCAGTCTTACATGACACGTTCATTCGCTTCCAGTGCTATCAGGTCTTGTATGTATCACCTTGTCCTGCCTTGTCTGGCTCTTGTGTTACCACTACTGAGCTATCTTGTGCGCTGACGGTTATAGCCGTCAACTTCGGTTTAAGTGAGGATCAGGTCGGTATTCAAGGTGAAATTCGATGGTTTTGTTCTACTTACACTCGATCGCGTCAATACTGATTTGCTCATCCTCGATCTCCGCAGAACTCGCTCGTAGATTCAGTAGAGAGGAAATAGCTCCTCAAGCTGCACACTATGATCGAACAATGGTCCGCGCTTTTCTTCGTTTTTGCCTTCCACCCCTCATCTTTGACCTCTCTCCACCACCCAGGAATATCCTCTCCCATTAATCAAACAAGCTCATTCTCTCGGTCTTTTGAATACTCACATCCCAACTGCTTATGGGGGTCCCGAACTCGGATTATTTGAGTGTGCGATCATCAGTGAAGAATTAGCATGGGGATGTTCGGGTGTTCAGACTGCTATGGAAGGTGAGGTCTTTCGTCCAACCGCGTGTGGGGAAAGAGAATTACCTCGGCTCATTCTTGAATTGGGAATTGTGTTTTAGCAAACGGACTAGCGGAAGCTCCATTGATCGTCGCTGCTTCAGAAGCCATCAAACAAAAATATCTAGGAAGAATGACGGAGGAACCACTTGTTGCTGCGTATTGTGTGGTGAGTGATCCCCGACCCAAAAATAAATGGTCTCTTTCGCGACGATGAGTGGTGGAGGAGAACTCTGACAGCTTTGGTGTGTAATTTCCACAGACCGAACCAGGAGCAGGCTCGGACGTAGCAGGAATCAAAACCAAAGCCGAAAAGAAAGGTGATAAATGGATATTGAACGGTTCCAAGATGTGGATCACGAATGGTGGATATGCCAATTGGTATGTGAGTAAATAATAACTTTGCTCCAAGACTCTGGTCGTCCGTAATCTCATTCCTGATGTGAACTTCCGGTGAAACGGGACTTACAGTTCGTCCTTGCTAAGACGGACTCAACAGTTTCTCCCTCAAAGGGAATGACTGGATTCGTTGTCGATGGTGATTCCCTCGGAATCACGTTAGGCAAGAAGGAAATCAACATGGGTGAGTGTCTTTCTACCTTCCTTCCGTCCACCCTCCTTTCCACCGAGGCTTGGAATCGATTGGCTAAGGAAGTGAGATGGCAAAATCCAGGTCAACGTTGTTCGGATACGAGGATGATCAGTTTTCAAGATGTTGTGGTCCCTCAAGAGAATGTCGTTGGCAATGTCGGAGAGGGATTCAAGAGTGAGTGTTTGGTGATTAGTCAATAGGTTCCCATGGTACAATTCTGATTGATCATCTCCGACCCTCTCGTAGTTGCTGTGAGTCAAACGTATCTCTTTGGGAATGGGGAAACCGAGGAATAACAAGAAAGCCTTGCTTTGAATCACTTTCTTCCCAGATGAAAGCATTCGATCAAACTAGACCTCTCATCGCAGCAGCAGCGACCGGTATCGCTCAAAGAGCTCTCGAAGAGGCCACTCGTTACGCCCAAGAGCGAAAGGTGATATCCTTCTCCCTCTCTGACTCTCGCTGAACTCACTGATCATCATCGCGTTTCATCTCCAGACCATGGGAAAGCCAATCATCGAACATCAAGCGGTGGCGTTCATGTTAGCTGATATGGCTATCGGAGTTGAAGCCTCAAGAGGATTGGTGTGGAAGTCCGCGTGGATGAAAGATAGTGGGGAGAGGAATAGTTAGCATCTCTATTACTTCAATTCAGGAGATGACTCGCTGATCCTTGAAGATGTGATAGCATTCCATGCGAGTATGGCCAAGGCTTTGGCGTCGGAGACAGCTGTCAAGAATGCGAACCTCGGTGTGCAAGGTGAGTTGTGTGTCCGATTCGAGGGGGTGACGCTGGGCTGATAGACGGATGCTCGCTGCAGTTTTCGGTGGAGCAGGTTTCAATACCGAATACCCAATGGAGAAACTATACCGGTGAGTTGGTTCCTTCTCATCCCGTCCATGCTTTCCTCAATGCTAAACCATTTGCATTTCCGTAGAGATGCTAAGATTTATGAGCTATATGAAGGGACAAGTCAGATTCAGAAGCTCATCATCTCGAGGCATCTCCCATCGGTGTACCCTGCGTGACTATTGCCTTGCATCTAGAGGACTGTTGGGCGTTGATTCTGTTGTAAATGAAATATTGGTGCCAGGATCGAGAACACTGCCAGCCACGTGGATTCCCTCCACGTGGGTTGTGAGAGAAGAGATATCGGTTGCTGTAGTTGATAGAGAGTCGAGAGTGACCAGCCAGGTCAAAATCAACCGCCCTCGACACCCGCTATGTCAAAGATCAAGTCACGCAATCTCAAGTCTTCGGAAGACCCACCATGTACCATCTTCACCATCACGCAATATGAGTGTAGTCCAGCCAACGGAAAGATTACTTGTTGGCCGCTGGAAAGGGTTTTCAGACAGTAAGCAGGAATCTCCAACAGAACGAGCAGCTGACTGTGTTACTGAAGGACATATCGCCCCATTAGGTGCGGCAAGAATGGTCCAGCCATTGAGGTGACTTCATATGTCACGCCATCGAAAGATGACCCTAGCAAGCCGATGATCTCGCCTGCCATTCTGTGAGCAAAGCTGGGCACGAAACTCCAAATTGGCATCGCTCATCTGGAATCGCACTGCTTCCAATCATGCAGAGCTAACCCGCCTCGAGGCCGACTATGGGCTGATTTACTGCCAGAGGATAGAAGACCTGAAATCAAGGGCGATGAAGCGTAGTTTACGATGTCTGACTAGCTGTGGAGCAGGATATCAAGCACGGTCCGCATTCTCTCGGACAATCGACGTCACAACCGACAGTCAATATCGAGAGATCGAAGCAGGCACAGGGCATACTTCCGATAGCCACCATCAACGACTCTTAATGGACCGTATGCCCGCTCAGGACACGGTTCGCTAACATCAGTACAGGACCCTATTTCTCAGGGCTGGGTCTGCTGGCGTTATGTCCGTAAGGGTCATGTAGTAATGATGGCATGATCTACCCACCAATGGAATTTAACAGTTGAATGTCAAGGGCATCAATATGAGTTACCCTTGACCGCTCTTGGACGGATGTACAAACTAGGGTGTTGCTTATCCAAGCGGCGATGAGCGGCACGCTTGCGGATTGCTCAGTCCGTTCCCAAATGCAGAACCTTGGCAGTGTACTCGCAGTCAATGCCATGGCAAGATATCATTGACATTCAGCTGACAGCCTAAACCCGTATGTCTACTGCGCCTTCTTCCCTCTCTGCTTGAGATCACCATTGGATGGCACCACCTGCGCCACCTTCTTCTCTCCGATTGCCTTCGGCTTGAGAGCTTCCTCCTTGGCTTGCTGAATTCTACGTGCTTCCCTTCTCTCACGTCCTCGCGTAATGATCTCCGCCGGTTCGAGTGACGCAAACAGATACTTGGACCCAGCGTGGACAATCCAGCAGCCGACAAAGTCGATGACCATGCAGAAAGTGAGACGTACTTTAAACTGTGGGGTGGTGCGTAAGTGATCAGCATGCGCATCGGGCGGGCAAGACCGGGACCCTGACTCACAGCGTTGGTCATCTTATACAGCTGAAGCCACTCATTGAGCTCAGGGAAGAATTCGGTAGCGCCAGCGTAAGCTACAGCGCTGGCACCCACAAGCCCGTAAAGTAGCGGCTTGTTTTCGCGGATACCCTCACGGAACGGTCTGCCTTGGAAATTGATGACAAAGGTGGAGACCTGTTGGCTTAGACCTAAGAGGTAGATGGCGGTGTTGAGGAGAGTTGGAGTGTATTTGGCATCAATATCGACGATTCCTCGACTAGAGGAGGACGCACATGGGTTAGTCAGCGAAGAAGCACGTCCATGACAGCAATTAAACTCACTCATGACCGGCCTTTGCCAAGTCAGTGATGTAGACAAGAGTTCCAATGTGGATGGCAAACTGCCCGAGAATTGACAGCAGCACATATAAGCAGAGAATCGATGCGAGTGGTCGTTCTCGAGAAAGCGCCTCGACCGGCTACAGGAGTGGCCACGACGTCAGTTTCCAACGGAATAAACGTACATCATATGGAGCTCACCTTGGCTCTAGAGATGCAGAAGAAGCAGACGCTCATCATCATACCGGTGATAGTGACCTGGTAGTCCCCAAACTTGATGCCGTCAAGGTACTGCACACTGAGGGAGTACGCAGTGATGAGGGCGTTTAAACCTAGAATGAGGAACATCTGCGTTGTAGCCACGAGCGTACACCGACCTTGACGAATGATATTCGTGACTAGAGAGGGTGCGGATGTGAGCTCGGTCGTAGAGTGAAACCAGCATCGACCTCACCTGCGGCAACATTGGACAGCTTTGACGTGAATGGAGCGGCGCACGAAGCATCACCGAGCTTGATCTTCGGCACTTCACTCTCCTCATCTAGATCGGCGAGCTTGCTGGTGATAGAAGCGAGGTCGAACTGGCAGGGGCGGCGAATCAGTGTCATAACAAACCAGGCACCTCTGCCATAACCCACCTTCTCCATCGGATTTTTTCTCCTGGCCTGCTGCATGTTTGCGACAGCAGCCTTTTGCGTCTCCACAAGCTCCGGGTAGATGTCTCGAAGAGCAACAGGGACAGGTGGTGGTGCCTGGTTGAACCTCGCAGAGATCTTGCATTGTTGCTCGTAAACCGCCTTCAGTCGCTGGTTCTTTTGATTCTCGGCGATGGCCTTAAGGTCTTCTGGTGACCCATCGAGCAAGGCAACACCAACATGTGCCTGCTTGAGAGCGCCAACATCGTTGGTACCGTCACCAGCCATGAGCGTAGTGTAGCCAAGCTCTCGGAGGGTTGTCAGAATGAACTCCTTGTGCGCTGGCGAGACACGCGAGTATACCCAAGTGTGCTGCACGAGCTGAATCCAGCTGGGGCGATGTTGATATTGCTTAAGGGCGGCGCCGGTGATACAGATGTCATATTCGTCAAAGATGCCCTGGTCGAAGGGTGCCTTGGGATCCACGGAAATGATCTTGGTCTCGTCCACACTTCGCCAAACGAGGTCTGAGAGGCGAGAGATGTAGTTCAGTGTGGAGAGACATCATCGACAAGCCAGCGGCGCTCACCCTCCTCGTCCGTGGCGCCTTCCTTGAGGTCCAAGATCATAACGTCTCGGTCGACGATCTCTACATCTCTGGCGACATGAACGGCCGTCAAAGGGTTGTCGCCGGTGATCATGACGCACTGTAAGGTGGTACGGTCAGCAAAAAAGCTGCGAGGGGATACGTGACCTTCAACCTACTCTATGGGATGAGTCGGCCAACATCTTCAAGGTCGCTACAGCATCGGGTTTGAGCGGACAGTGGAAGACGAGGAAGCCGGCAAATTCGAGACCACTTTCTACCTTGTCACGAGTCACATCATTGACCTGCAAGAAATTTGAATATATAAGCACAGCGATGAGATGTGAATTTACTCTCCGCACCTACCTTATCCGACGGGACATCCATTGTCTTGATGCCGAGAGCGAGCACTCGGGAACCTCTTCGAGTAAAGTACTTGTATGTCTCATCGTAGTGCTCCGGGACGTGAGAATACATGCCCTTGAGGGTTTCTGGCGCACCCTTGACAGAGGCGATGGTCTTTCGGCCGTGGCTGTCGGTGGCCGCAGACAGGGTTGACATGCGCTTGAGCGCGGAAGAGAACTGGAAACGACGGCGGATGTTGATTTGAGCGGCGTGTGGAGCGGACTTGTCAGCGGGAGTGATGTTATCGCCTGTCGGGAAGACCAGAGTCAGATAAGATGATCATCGATGGGCTGGTCGTCTGAATTCACCTTTGGTGAGCTTCCACTCAAGCGCCTCGAGTGTGGTCCTCTCCATTGGGTCTCCAACAATCAATCCATCGTCAAGGAGGACAAGAGCGTGAGCAGAGGCGAGAGTGAGAACGGTCTGCCTTGGGCAGTCCGTGACTTTGACGAGCTCTTTGGGGTTTGAAGGACTGGCAATGGAGCAAGCCGTTCAGTATTTCACGCGAATGAGGTCTTTCCAAACACGCCAGCTTCACCTGATACCAGCCACACCCTCAACGACGAGGTCCTCTCCGGTGATCGTACCGGTCTTATCAAAGCAGCAGATGTCAACACGACCAGCAAGTGGGATACGGAATGGTTCGGTGCAGAAGATGGCTGTGACGGCAGAACACAAAGTCAGGGCCAGATTTGTGCTGCAAATGAGACGACAATACGTACCATACTTGCTCAAAGCAACCAGCGAGGCGTTAACGGCAAGAGACAACTCCATTGGCAACTCGGGTGGAACGACGGATGTCAAGACAAGAATGACATCTAACAATAGTTTTCCCTTGGCCATGTCCTTCTTGCGACCTGTTCGAATTCGCAGAGATCTTTAGGACAAAATTTATCAATTTCGCAACTGGCTCCTAACTCACCCTCTACCCAAACGTAAGCGCTCGCAGCGACAGCAAAGATCAACAAGAACCCAATGAAGATGAAGCTCTCGAGGTTGTTGGCGGACACACGCTCGGTTGAGAAGATCATGGTTCGGACGAGTTGGCCTTGGGTGGTACCGAAGCCGGTCCTAAGGACAACGGCGAGACATCCATCATCGGGAGCTGGATGCGCCATTTCACATCAGCATTATGCGCCGACCATGAACGGAAGTTTAATCACTTACTCGAGACGTCCTTGGTATTCATCGCCGTTCCCTTCGACACCTGAATAGCCTTTGTTCCACTGAAAAGGACGCTATTCCTATCCGCGCCATTGATGTCAAGAATATCCTTACCATCCCTCAATTGAACAGATTCCTTGAGCAAGGGAGTGGATTCACCGGATAACATAGCTTCGTTGACGATGCATGTACCTCGTAGGAGGAGGAGGTCGCATGGGATGCCAGAGTCTGGTTTGGTACGGACTGTAGTGGGGTGCGAGAGTGGTTAACAACCCCCGCAAGCGAGTATCGTATCTTTGCCGGATCGACTCACCGATGCTAACGAGATCTCCTGGGACGAGTTCCTCGGTACTGATTTCAGACCATTTGCCATCACGATGTACATTGATCGGGTAAGGTTGAATGCTCATCGTTCTGAACTCGGTGAGAGTTTTGACGCGCTGATGAACAGAGAAAGAAAACCACATCCAGAGTCAGCTTTCCTCCGCCCCCCGCGCTAAATCCCCCGAACTCTTCAAACCCACCTGAAACACGACCGTGCACTCGAACACAACCAACATGAACCCAGTAAACAAAGAATAATACCAATACTCATCCAAACACCAAAGCGCTACGCAGAAGATTTGGAACACAAAGAATGGAGCGACAGCGTGCTCAGCGAAGAGTTCCGTAAAGTTCGGGATGGGGATTGAACAAAGATTAGGACCGAATTGAGATTTCAATGAATTCACGGATTTATGCTCGGGAGTGGATGTTGATAGACCACGGGAGGATTGGAAATATGAGATAGGAAGGGTTGCGTCGCATGGGTAAGGAAGAGGAGTGAACGTTTGGTTCTCGGCTGTTTTGTGGTAAGGGGAAGGATTTCAACCGGAACATGAATACGGAGGGAAACGATCAAGAAGGTAACTTTTAATCAGAACTCACTAGAGTAAATATAAGTATCACGTTGATAGACGAATGAATAAGTGATCTCATTTGATCCGGGGGTCTGTATGATCAATAAAATGGTTCAATTTCCCACCCCGCAAGTCCCACGGCAATATATTCGCATCAGCGAATGCTCTCACCTTTTTCTTATTCAAAGGTACAATCTCTCCTTTTCCTTTATTCTTCTTTGGAACTACTCTCACGAGAGTAGCGGTTTCGAGTGATTCCGCCTGTGATTTACCACGGAGGATCGACATTAGCAATTCCATTGCAAAAAATCCTTGACCACTCTCTTCAATACTTCGTTCCTCTCTCCGAAACCCTAGCATTCTCTCTCTATCCGATCATTCTATTCACAAAACAAAACCGAAAACTCACAGTAGTACAATTGACCCGAACACCCCATCCATCGCTCCACTTGGTTAACAAGAAACTCAATGCATGACTCATCCCCAATCCCACCGAGTAAACGAATGTCCATTCTTCGCTCTTGATGTATTGGTCATAAGCATGGTAGTAGGCGTAGTAGAGGAGGGGGTAGAGTGCTGGAAGATGATAGAGGAGGAGATGTTAGATATTCGGTATTCGGTTGAGATTTAAGGATGTAGGGAAGGCTCACATAGGAATGGAGCAACGTATAACCTAGCCCAGAAATTAATTGGGTTATGAAGACTGACTCTCTCAATCTCTCCTGATTTGACGAGGAGTCTGCGGATAGGAATTATTACCAGCGACGTCAGGATCTGGAAAGATCGATATCGTGGTATGGTAGGATTATGATACTCACTTGGATGGCGTCATCTTGAACGTGTATAGATCGTTTGTATCCCACACGCCGTACCAGACACCTTGTAAAAGTCCTTGAACTTGGCCAAAAAAACAACGGCTTCAGACTTGACCACCTGGTCGAGATTCGCAATTATCTTGTAGAGCAGGGGTCTCAGATATGCTTTGCTGTTGAGATGAAAAGGGAGGTGAGGATGATGATACACCTTGAGGACAGTGACACACTCGCACTCTTCTTCCCTGTCTCCAACGACACGTCGCCTTTGGGAGCGATCTCTTGACCTAACTTATGTGTTGCACGTGATAAAGTCGGGAGGGGGATCTTGATTGGGTAAGCATGAGTCCCGCACCTCTCCCCCCATGGCAGGCCACTATGCAGGTCATGCGGTACTCACTCAAACCCCAAGTATGACGTGTTAAGACACCCCCGCCCCGCGCACGCCCTGGGCCGGGTCGTGGTGAATGGGGATAAGTATCACTCCTCAGTTCAAGTAGCGATTAATATCCATCCTTGAGATCTCATACAACACCTCCAGTTAGGATCATCATGAATATCTTCCGGTTTCTAGGTGAGAATTCTTTGACCTTCAAGGGACAACAGGAGGAGAGGCTAGGAGTCATGTGGGCGAAGCGTTTTCCTTTGGAGGGAGTCCCGAGGCGTTGGTCCGAGAGTCGCCGTGGACGTTGGTTTGAATCGTCGTCTTCGCGTGCAAAACCGTGCATACGTGGGGTTATCCAGCATGGGATATCCTCGGCTCAGCTGGAACTCTAACCAGAGCCGTTGATGTTTCTAAATTGACTGCGACCACGGTCTAGTTCAAAGCTGGATATGAGCTGGGAGCATATGGTCCGCAGTCGATTGAGGGGTGGATATCATGCAGGTCACAGAAAGCGTGATGGATCAGATCAAATCCAGAGTCAGATCATCGCTCAAGCTGCAACGTCATTGAATATACCCGGGATGTTCCTCTTGAACCTGTCCGAAGCAAACTCGGAAATCGTGTCGACGTCGAGAATCAAGTACATTAACTGACACTCGCTCCTATTCATCATCCAAAAACAGGTGATCTATCTCACCTCGCTTCAATCTTCATCCTCTTGCACAAGATCCAAACGAGTCGATCATGCCGAGGTATGTCGTCCTCCCTCGTATCCCCTTCAACTCATCCACTCCCACTCACTGACCAACCATCATTCCAATTCATACAGGAATCTCACTTAAAACTCAGATCCTCTACCTAACGGTATTTATCACACGTTACATAGATCTCCTGACAGGACCCTATGTCTCGTTCTATAACACCGTGATGAAGATCTTCTTCATTGGCAGTACTGGGTATACTGTGTATTTGATGAAGGTCAGGTTCAAGTGAGTCTAAGCAGTGCAAGGATTCGGCAAACGTCGGTCCGGCACTAGATAGCGGAGAGCAGAATCATTCATTTGTTAACTGCACCAACCGTCTCTCCCCCTTGTAGGCCAACCCAAGACGCTCTCCTCGACACTTTCAAACTCGAATACCTCCTTCCAGTAATAGGCATCGTATCTCTCATCGTCAATTACGCCTTCACGCCTTTCGAGATACTCTGGTCATTCTCCATCTGGCTTGAAAGCGTCGCTATCCTTCCTCAATTGTTCATGCTTCAACGGACGGGTGAAGCTGAGACGATAACCACCCATTATTTGGCGGCTTTGGGGTTGTATAGGGGTTTGTATATCCCGAATTGGATATATAGGTGGGTTTTGCGATGGATCTGATCTTGCGAAATAGGCGAGTCTGAGAAACACGGGAGTTGTTGACGTTTGACCTCTTGCGGTGTTTTGAAACATAAAAGGTATTTTACCGAGGGTGCTTTCGATCCGATCGCTGTCGTAGCTGGATTGATTCAGACTGGTATCTACGCCGACTTTGGATACATCTACGTGACTAAGTGAGTTTATAGATGGTTGATCAGATTTTTTCGAGGTTCGGCGTGATTACTCACCAAACCTCTTTCGCTGTTCGTTAGGGTTCTACGAGGTCAAAAGTTCGAACTTCCAGCCTGATCTCACATCAAACCATCATATTTCATCCTATCCAATACTACCAGCGCTGATTGTAGAAAGAAAAGGCAATAGCCTGAAGAGTTTCGAGAGGAAGAGAAGCATGAACGTTGGCCAGAAGATTGTGTTTTTATTTATGAAAGACATGAAACGTGAATGATTCAATAGTACTTGTCCGTTCGGGACGATTTGAGATCGTGAAAAAGCGGCTTAACAGTACAAGCTTGGGATGATACACAAGAGATTGAGTTTGAGTCGATCGACGAAGAGGCAGACGAGGCGGGAAGTAGGAGGAAGGCTGTGGCTTCGTTTAATTCATGTCAAGTACCTCCAGTCGAGCACAGTTCGACGGGTGCAGACTCTCCTGTAAGGATGACTACCTGTCAGCGAGCCCGTCTGGTTCTCTCTCATGGATCTAACCGCACTCACATTAATCGTAACAATTCTCGCGTCATCGATCATCAGACCGTGGCAGTGACGACCCCTTGGATCGATGACGCTGATATATGGCATCTGAAGAGGGTACAATCCATCAGACCATGCCTGCAACAAATCAAAGAACTTTTCTACTCACCTTACTCCCTGACCTCACGCTCTCCTTGATATGCTGATCCTCATTTGCATCGACAAACTCCTCCTCAATGTGGAGGTAGATGCCATCAATATCAAGTCCATCCAGCTGAAGGAGATCGTAGCCATTCTCATCGACGTAAAGCCCTGCAGCCGAGGTCCGAGGCTCAGGGCTTACAGAAGCCCCTTCATCGACTGGCCAAGCACCAGGAAGCCGATCATCTGTCGCGGATTCCGAGCCATCTGCCCGGGCTTGTGAGATTGCTTCTTTGTCTCCTGTCGTCTCACCCGCGTTCTCATTTCCCCTGTTGTTCTCCTCGTTCACCCTCTTTCTCCGCAAGATCTCTCTCCTTGCATTCCTGGGATCGAAATCATGCACCGAGATATGTCTTTGGCCGTCGTCGTCCTCCTCATCATGTAGCTGTCCTGTAATGTATCGGTAGTGATAAACAAAGCACACCCACCCCTGTTGCTCGTCGAACGAGCGGAATCGACAAAGCGGTGAGATTGTGCTGAACGGTAGGAGAGGAGGAAGGTACCCCGCAATACGAGATGCCACTAGCATCTCCGGCGTGATCAACGAGAGCAGCGTTTCTCGCAAGATCAACAGGGTATAAAAGGTCGATTGCCCGGCATTGACTGGGTGACCGTCCGCGCAATCGAACGTGATGACGATGGTGCCAGTGTCGGGTTGTGGGTACAGTTGAAGAGGGTTTGCATGAGGGAAGAACGCTCGAGGTGGTGGATCGGCCCGAAGACCAATGTCACAAATCAGTTGGAACGCAGGCAACGTCAACCTCAACAACAGCCGACAGACATGCGAAGGTCGTCTCAACATTGCTTGTGTAGGCTCCGCATGCTTCTCAGCGGCCGTGCTTTTCTCAATCGGCTCGAACGAGTAGTAATTGAGAGTGCTCAGGAGCTCTCCACCCGCGATATCTGGCGCTGACGTGTATGTTGCTGCGCAAAACATGTCACTGGAGAGGAGGAGAAAGTCCTCGAGAGTTTGCAGTCCAGTTTCTCGAGTGGCGCTGGAGGTTCTAGATGTTTCGGTCTGACCAGACCAGAGCAAAGACTGTTCAGAACGTCATGCAAGCCGAGCGAAGAACTGCATCACTCACGAAGAGTAACTGTCCGGTCTTCCAATTCCACCCCCTCGCAATAGCTTCTGGAATCCTGAAATCGCTTATCCTTGAGGCAAAGACGAATAAATGATCATCGCAGACCTGGAGGATTAACGATATGATCCTTGTTGGCATCTCGAGGCAAGATTCTATGCGGCCGTCTGGTACTGCAAGTGGGTGTGGCCCAAACGTCGATAGAGTTAAAAAGTGGAGATGGAGCTTCCATGATGCCCCGCTATCCTGGGGAACGTTACTGTCATAAGACCGGGTCTCAGTGATTGCTCTAGATCCGATACCGACCAGTACTCACACCATCTCCGCCGCCACAAACAGGTCTTGTCCTGGATCCATGGTGATATCTTTCACCTCGAACGGGGATGCCCACTTCCTTTTCAGGTACTCCTCCCTCGCGTCGTCCTCTGTCGACTCGATGACCTCGGGATCGGTTTCCGTCTCCACACTTGCTAGACCTCCGCTCGAATACGGCACATCCGTTTCATCCAAGGTCTCCCACTCGCCACTCTGCGTGAAATCATACAACGTCGTTCCGGATGGCAATGGTCTTGGAGTTCTAGTCGCCCTGAGTCCATTACCTCGTAAAAGCACACCTTCCAGATACTCATACAACCTCCCTTCATCCGGTTCGAGATCCACGTTATACGATCTTGAAGGTGCAAGGTTTCGGAAGCGAGTCTGACGTTCTCGCAGGGTGCCCAGGAGTGCTTTCGCGGAGGTGGACTTTCGAACCTTCAGTGGTGCCGAAAGATTTGCTCCCTGGAGCTCGAAATGAAGCAAGAGTACCGGACTCGCTGTCAGTATGCTATTGAAATATTTGCAGACCTGGTGGAGAAGCGGTGTGAGAGTAGCCCCGAACTGGATACAAAAGAATGCAAGAACGTACCCGCTTGGAAATGGCCAGATCATGGAGATCCAATTGGAGGAAGACATCCTCTAGAATATTGTCTGGAAGATGGAGGATATTCTTGGCCAGGTGCATGTTGTGAGATGGTAAGTGTGAAAGGTAGATGGAGAGAACTTTGTGCGAGGTGAGGTTGCAACTCATCGAACTATCGGACTGGACGAGTACAGCGCACCGTGGAACCCTGCGATGAATGAAATGGGAATGGCACCGCGGAACAGGACCGTATGATCAAAGAATATGTGTAAGACTATTTCAATGGCACTGGAAGAGCTAGTCAGATAGCGGAGGGATACGGTTTGGCAGGATGACAGCGAGCATTGAACGAAGTATAGACCGGAGGGACATTGCAGCCTAAAAGTCAGGGAAGAGGTGGTCGTGTGGACTTCGACCGGTTTTACCGTATTCACTGACGTCCGCTTCTTGGTATCGGTCGAACCTGAGGGTACGGGAAATTTGATCTCAGTATCGAGTCATGGCTCAATCCTCACTGCCCGTACTCCCACTCACTGGCTAGCATCTCCATCACCCTCGATCTTTGGCACATATGGGGCCGGGATCTCCCTTCGATACAATTTATCCCAATCCACCTCGGAGAACCATCCATGGCTGAAGATGTCGGCAGATCCACCGCGCAAGTTTCCGTACCGCTTGGTGAGATCGCCAGTGAGCAGGTTCTTAAGAAGCTCCTTGGCGAGGCTGTCAAAGTAGGCGGGATATCGGACTTTGCCCTGAGGGGTTGGGAATAGGGATTGTCAGCGCGATGTTATGTCAGACGTAGAGTTGGCAGAGACTATGCCTCACAGCAATGATCTACAACGCCATGGTGGATGGAGCCATCGATTAGTACTCATCGAGTCGTACGCTCGCCAAGCAACCTCTCACCTTCTCATACAATTTCATCGGATTACCGTCTTCTGTGAAGAACGGTGGGTACCCAGCCTATATAGCAAAGCGTCCCGTAAGCGCCCGTTTGACAGGTTCTACCTCAGACCAGACACTCACCAGCATTTCGAAGATCAGTACACCGAGGGCATACCAATCGACACTCTTGTTATAACCCTTCGACTGCACCACCTCAGGGGCGACTGTCGGGACCTAGACATCAGCCACCGCCTTACTTGGAGATGCAGGACATCAAACACTGACGATAATCAGGAGTACCACCTACCATCGCGAAGCAGCGATTCAGCAACCTATTTAATTGCTTGGCAGCCACTTCCACACTCACACAATGTCCAAGTGATATCCGGCACATACTTTGCAAACCCAAAGTCAGTTACCTTGACATGGCCGTCTGCTCCTAATAACAGGTTTTCTGGTTTGAGATCTCGATAGATGATATCGAGTGAGTGAAGGTAGTCGAGTGCTAACGCCACTTCTGCGGCGTAAAACTTGGCCACCGAGTTTGGGAAACGCTAAGACGAGGTAGATCAGCAACGATTCCGACACGACGAATATCTTGTTTCCCGCCTACTCACCTGACTCTTCCTCAACAGACTGAACAATTCCCCACCAGCTACGAAATCCATCACCATATACAAATTATTCACATCTTGAAATGTTCCCCAAAGGTTGACCAGGAATGGATGCCGTACTCGGACCAACATCTCTCGCTCGGAATTCGTGTGCTCGACCTGCTTCATGCGGACTACTTTCTCTTTATTGAGCACTTTAACAGCGTAGAATCGACCGTTGTGTTTCGATCGAACAAGGTGGACACGTCCAAATGATCCGGTTCCGAGACTACGAGGGATCCATCAGATCGGAGATCTTCACAGCCGAACCACCTCCATGTCACCCACGTCCTCTCAATCGCAAAATCGCTCAACGCATATCTCCCAGCCGTCTTCCTGGCGGCAGCTGCATGACCAGCACCGGCCTTGGCGGAGCTGCCACCAGCTACGTTCTCCAGCGCAGCTTGAGTGGCCACAGCGTTGATAGTCGCCACTCTAGCTTGTTGAGATGCATATTGGAGTGCTGCATGCGCCTGTGCGGCCTGGAATGAGGACAAACAGGGTCAGAATGGGATATTGCACACCCTAGTAGCATGTTCTCACCTGCTCCTGTGCCTCTCTTAACTTCTCCCTCGCTCTCTCCTCGTCGGCACTCCCCACCCTTTGCGGCTCCGCCGGTCTTGCATATCCAGTCCCGGTGTGCATCGGCTGGGGCGAATTCAGCGACAATCCTGAGACATCCATCATGTCCACGCTTTGTCCGCGGTGATTGTCTGAATAATTCGATTGTTGCTGATATTGCGGCTGCAGTCCATGGGGCTGGCTGACAATTCCGCTCATATGGTCGGCACCTGGTTCAGTCACTGCTGCTTTCCCTCCACTCTCCATCGATCCCTGTTGACCGTAAGCCTGCTGCGGAGTGCCTTGATACTGTGTTCCATGCGACATATGCATCTTCCCTGACAAGCCGGAAGCACCACCTCCACTTAAAACAGTACTCAGTGTCCTGGCTTGGAGTGGTATAGCTGCGAGGCTCGACGACACGGAGCTACCTTCCGATGCCGATCCTGGGACGGAGTGTTGTTTCTGTTGAGGGTAAGGACCTGCTGGTGCGGAGGAAGTAGAGTCTTGGGATGAGGATTTGGACGTGATGCTGGGGAGGAGGATAAGATTAGCGGAGGTCCGGAAGAGGATGGCTGCAACATGCCGACGAGCCGACGGAGATGGCGGTCAGGCTTTCCTCAGAGGGAAGGGCGGAAATGTGTTGCTTCCCGCCGATCGCCTCCGAGTTGTCACCGCTGATCACTCCTCTCCTAACATCGAGATCTCACAGATTACTCACCCTTTGTCTTCGCTCGGACCAGTGCCAACCGGCTGTTGCTGTTGCTGTTGCTGTTGCTGTTGCTGTTGCTGTTGCTGTTGCTGTGACTGTGGCTGTGGCGGTTGCTGTGGTTCGACGTACTGCGGCTTCACCGTCCTGTTGGTGAATGTCGAGCTGGAGACCGATTGCTGAGAGTTTGGTCCGGAATTCTGCGCCGCTTGCTGTTGCAGCCTCTGCTGTTCGAGTTGAGCTTGTTGCTGAGCGGCCAACTGCTGTGCTTGTTGAGCGGCGGCTTGCTGTTGTTGCTGCTGCTTGTTCCTATGCGATTTGAAGAAATTTGGTATGTGACTTGACATCCCTTGGTGGTATTGGATCTGTCGGTGTCTTTGGCAGGGGGGAAACGTGGCCCACGGTCCTCTATCAGCTGGGTAATCGGATCCGTTGGGAGAACTCGCAGTTCCCAGCGTCTATGCACACTTTACCACCGAGGAGTTGAGATGGGAGTTGTCAGGCGGTCAACCTTTCCTCGCCTCTGGTGTGCGTTCTGTTCAGAGCCTTTAGCGTTGCGTGCGCTAAATAAGGGTCCCCTGACGAAAGCGTTGCGGCGAAGGAGGGGCGATTGGGTATTCAATTTCACCTCACTGGAGCGTGAAAGGGAAGAGAATGGGTGCTAAGTCGTAGATATGGAGATGGGAATAGGAGCGAGTTGTGAAAGGAGGACGACTACTAGACCTATGGCCTTGGAATATGTCTGTATACCGAAGCCATCTGGAGAGGGCTGGAATCAAGTAGGCATGAATTTAGGTGCCGCGTCTCAGCGCCCCACCCGACCTGGGTGCTATTTCGGCGGAAGTCTGTACAACGGTTTGAAGCCCCAGCGTAGACAACACTATTTCTATCAATCTCTCATCATTGCTTGACTATGAAGGCATGCTTCAGCAATTCATCCGCGTATGGTCGTTTGGTGTGATCGATCTCGAAAGTCTTCGTCAAAAAATCCACGGCCTCAGATGATATATCCCCTGGGATGCCAGGTTTGGCCGAGGATCCGATCTGCATGCGCCAGTCATGTTTAGCGTTCAGGTCGGCACACCAAATCCCTCAACAGGCTCACCCTGAACAGCGCCTGCATTTGTGTTAGATCAGGCCAAGGTCGTTGACCTGTTAACATTTCCACTACCAAACACCCAACACTCCAAATGTCCGCCTTCTTCGTGTAAGAAGTCTGCTTGACGACCTCCGGCGCCATCCAAAAGACCGACCCTTGTAGACTTTGCCTCGAGGGGTTTCTCCCTGCAGTGCTCTTGATCCTCGTAGACAACAAATTGTTCTCAATCTTCTTGGAGATGCCGAAATCGGCGATCTTGATTCCTCCCTTGTTGTCAACGAGGATGTTAGCGCCCTTGATATCACGATGGATGATATCACGTTGGTGGAGGTAGTCGAGACCAGTCAGGGTTTGCTTGATCCACCTCTGAACGAGTGCTTCTTCAAAGGGGCCGTATTTGTTCAAGAGGGAGGAAACGGTTCCTCCTGGAACGTATTCCAGGAAAATATTGAGGTGGTGGGCGTCGGTGGAGGAGTCTGCGAAAGGTTTGATCAGTGGCGAGAATAGGGCGCATAACCACAACAGCTCTATACGCACCCAAGTACTGGACGATATGTTCATGCTGCAGGTCCTTCAGCAGTTCGATCTCACGCTCCAGAGCCACAATCATGCCCTTCCTCCTCTCTGCCCCGTGACCAGCCCCGGTTTCACCAAGTTCCACCTGCTTGACGGCCATAAGCACACCGCTTTGGGCATCAAGACCGAGGAAAACTTGACCAAACGAGCCGGCGCCGAGCAGAGCACCTTTCATCCACTTGATGGAGCGCTTGGCTGAGAGGTGGTGGTATCGCTGTCAGCCGTGATGTCGATGGGAGACGGGGAGAACTCACATCCTGTCGAGGTGTACTTTCTACCCTCCTCGTCTTCCGGGACCTCTTCCTCTTCTTCCTCTTCCTCGCTTGATTCTTCTTCATCCGACTCGTCATCTTCAAATACGTCTTCCCCATCCTCATCTTCGCCTTCGCCTTGCGGTACCAAACCCGGACTTAAACTTCCACTGACACGACGAGAGTATCTCGGAGCGAGGAATTGGTCGTTCACCGCTTCCACATCATCCACATCACCCTCCCCATCCTCGGACTCGGCGAAGGTAATAACGCTAGCTCGTCGCCGTTCGACCTCGGCTGTAATCTCGTCCACGGTTAGCATGCTCGCTGCGTCTGACTTGCGGCGGTTACGACGGAAAGCCGAAAGGGTGCTAAGATGGCTGCGGGAAGAAGCCCCTGAACCACGACGTGAGATGGCAACCGAAGGTGGACGTCCAAACTTTGGAGAAAACACCTTGAGCGAGTCGGAGAGTGATTCTGATTCGGGAACGAGAGCTGGAAGGAGAGGCGGTCGCTGTGAGATTGCCGACCCACGCGTCATCTCGTCGCCATCCAAACCGTGCCTCCGTCCATGCGATTGCTCGTCCGTGGGGACCGACAATCGAGGCACGCCTTGCGCCACTCGATCCTCCGGTAGACCTCTGAGGTCTGCACCTGGCGGTGGCACGTTCTTCAGGGAAGACCCTCGACTTGTTCGAGATGAACTGCCGATCGAGCTTGCGACGCTGAATCTAGATTGAAGGCGGTTCTCTTCTCCGCCCGACCCATAACTCGCTCGGTTGGCGACAGGATCCCCGAGTATACTAAGTCGTATCATGCTGTTGCGCGCCGTTCTCTCGAGCTCCTTGCGCTTTGCAGCTGGGAAATAGTCTGCTAAGTGGCTGGCGATGAGCTCGCTGGGAGGACGATGACCAAAGAAGTTGTACATCTTCTTGCCGCGAGTCGCGAGGAAGGAGCCGGTAGTGGAAGGCGAGCTACGTGGGGCCGACGGTGGCGAGGATGCTACTGCCTCCGGCGGCTTGGCAACGTTGCTCATCGGCACACCTAGGCCAGACATGATGCTGACGGTGCTGGCTCGGTTCATCTGCTTGGTGGCACCGTTCTTAGCAGGAGATCGGATGGTACGCTCAGGTACACTACCCAACCGAGGCCCCTGAAAGTAGGTAGGGGACTTGGGGGACATTGGAATGGGCGGTGCTTCGCCGAAAAAACCTTCGATGTTCTTCCGGTGGCCTAATTTGCGGTTGCGGCGGAGAATGAGACCATTGCCGCGAGAGGGATCATCGAATCGCTGATGACAGAGGGCCAGAAGGTTGCCCTCGGATAGCGGTATGGCTACTCGGGTGTAAATTTGATCAGCTGCTAAGTGAGACGTGGCCTTCGCGGACACCCGGTACTTGCACTCACACTCTCCTTCCAAATAAACTCCCCACCCATCCACCTCCAACCCCGCCATGTCATCGCTGTCACCCTCACTCTCGCTACTCTGCACCGGTTCCCCGATTTTCCTCCACTTCCCAAATTTTCTCATGGCCTTCTCCAAAACCTCGACGCCAGCCTCACAATCCTCAAAGTTGATGACGCGGGTGGTTCCGTCTTCGCCGTTGATAAATTTGACGGTCCTTCGACGAACATCATCGAGTGACATGGAGGATGGAGATCCAATGTCAGCAGACCCACTTCGGAGTCGAGCGGTCATTGGAACGTCGAAACCACTGTGAGAGTAAGCGGAAGGACCTGAGTGGTGGCCTGATAAGTCCCCCATCGTTGGAGTGGTCGAACCGCCTTGGAATACCTCTCGGGATGGTGAGATGTCGCTCTCGTCGTGCACCATTGACATCGGAGCCTGTGAGCCATCAGTAGGCATACCGAAGGCATCCTTAGTCGGTGATCCCGAGCCATGCCCACCAGATTGAGCTGCAAGATAGCTTCTTGTTGGCGGCAAGCTGCTCGACCAAGCCGTTTGACTGGCATACGGGTGGAATGTACTGCCTCCCGTCGAACCCGACCGCGAGAAGAACCGGGTTTTCGTTGGACTGATGCCGATCTTGCCTGCAACGCTCTCAGCCTTCTTGTGAGCAGGGTTCACCATTGCCCTCGAATCCGAACTCGGGATTCCTCCATGATCCCGATTCGCGATGCCGAGGACTTGAGTTCCTGCTTTTCCATCCGTGCTCTGACCAGCAGGAGCAGGTGGGAGTGGTCTATCGAGGTATGAAGATGAGTCAACGCCGCCAGCCCCAACGAGGGCCGGTGAAGGTGATCTCCTTCCGAAAGGTTGAGCGGGTGGCACCATCGACTCTGGTGACGCCACTGAAGGTGATCTTGCGCTTGCGATAACCCTGGACCCTAAGCCGGAAGGCGGTGGCACACTTCCAATCACCGACGTCATGCCGAATCCACCCATATTCAGAGCTCCCGATGCAGAGGAACCACCCTTGACGGTATCATTCGAGTAATTCGATGAACTGCTCGATGTTGAATTCGATTGATTCGATTCGGACGGTCGTGGCGATGCGTTGGAATTGACTTCAATACTCCCATCCCCACTTCCACTTCCACTTCCTGAAGATCTTGCAGATCTCGCGGAAGCCATCCCCATCGGTCCAACTATGTTGAGCGGGATGATCACGCTCGAGGCGATCTTCCCACTTGACGTTATCCCTTGTCTGACGCTGTCCGTCCCGCTCGAAGTGGAATTCGAACTCGTCCCTGTTCCAGGGGTAGCCGTCGTTCCAGATAACGAAGTCTTCTCTAGATGTAATGGTGGTGGTCTCACAGCGTTCAACCGTCTCATAGGTCCTCCCTGTCTGGATCTATCCAAACTCGCATTCGAATCTTCTATGAAGCCGTCGGGGTTTGCCGGACTCGTCGTAAACGGATGAGGTGACGTTCCACCATCTTGAGGTATTACACCAGCGGGAGAAACCGCCGTTGATCCACCGTTGAGGCGGAATTCGATGCCTCCCGCTGAAGGTCCAAAATCAGACTCGATGGAACTTGCCGTTCCAGGTCGTTGTGTTCTCCCTCCCACTAAGGGATTAACAGGACCTCCCACCCAGCCGCCTCTACTCCATCCAACGCCCAATCTATCTCCCATATTCGAACATCTCCTCTTCAACTCCCTTATCGCACCCAACAATCTAACCCTATCCCCGACCCTCGTTATTCCAATCTCCTTCAACTCATCCGCTCCAATCTCCAATATCACACCTCCAGCGCCAGTTATATGATTCGCTTCGAAGATCTCTGCGTAATCTGAACACCTGTGCAACGCTAAGAATTGCCCGACTTGCAAAGGTCCCCATGAGAGAAGATAGGAATGAAAGGTCGGGAACGTAGTTGGATATTGATATAGTGGTGGAGTCGTCGCTCTCCTCCCAGCTCCTCCTCCTCCTCCTCCTCCTCCTCCTCCTCCTCCAGTCGTGGTACCCGACGAAACAGAGCTTAGACTTGTCGTCGCAGTCCCATGAGTACCCGAGCTAATCGTTGAATCGAAGCTGGAATTCGATACCGAATGTGAATACGAGGATCTTCCACGATCGATCAGAGATGGAGCAGTTGCAGACCTGCTTGGTCTCGAAGTGGTTTCGCTGTCGCATCCTCTGCCAATGGCGTCACCGCTAGATGGACGAGAGCTCGATGGACCAGTGGCCTGCCGCAGAAGCTCGCGCGAAGGATGTTCGCGCAGTCGCGGGGAAGTAGGAGTTCGAGAGCGGTTGGTGGAAGCGGGAGAGTTGGTGGTGGTGGTGGGATTAGAAGTCGTGGTAGTAGGGGATTCGGATTGGAGTTGATGTGGGAGAATGACTGTGGACATAATGGAAGTGTGGTGATAACAGATATCTGTCCAAAGGTGAGGCGGGTTTCAGGAGCTGGTAATCACGAAGCAGAGGGAAAGGGAGGTTGCGTCACACCTTATCTCTGGGTTGCGACTGGACGTAGTGGAGAGCGATTGATGAGCGATTCGAGAGTGGTCATGGTCCGAACCATCATCGAAAACTGAATCGCGACACAGGTCTCACGTCCTGACTTTTGGTGATACTTATTGCCTGCCCTCTGAAACAATAGAGTACGCCTGCAACCCCGTCGGGCTACCATCCCCGGCACGGACGTTGGCCAGCGAGTCCGCTACTGCGTCTTCACGGGGCTCCACGCCATTCATCCAACTAACTGCCTGGCCGAGGTCATTCACAACTAGCTTGAACAACCACCTTGAATCCATTGATAATGAGCAAGCACCTAGCACCAGATGGCATTCAGGAAAGATGATCGAAGCTGAATTCCAGAAGAGTCAGAGATTCAAGAGAAACCTGTTGAGCAATCTGATTAGAAAGATTGGGTGTCTATGGCATGCGGAATAGCTTCTTCTGGCAATTAGGGTATCGTTTCAACGCTTGGATGTCCATGAGTATCCCTCACCATTGTACTTCCTGCCATTAATCCTCCTTTCTCATCTCGAATCCTTTGTCATCTCAAATCCTTTGCAATCCGTCCAGTTTAATCATCGGCATTCATGAATAGGGATATAGCTTCACAAATTCATTACATTCCCGACACCCATTCAACAAAGTCATATCACACACACAAGCACTGATCCATCAGTGAGTATCTTGGCAATCGAGTAATAGCGCAAGACCTGATTCTTCCATAATATCCAATTAGATATCCGCCAAATGTCCAATCCACAAATCCCAATGCTACAAATCCAGATTCCTTTCGCAGCAGCTGAGGTTCAGCAAATGTCATTCACTCCCTCTATCCCCTCCGCATCCACCTCTGCCAGTCTAGCTGCTCTCACAACACCCGCCAATACCCCTACCACCGCAAGCCCCCAGCCATGGAGCAACAAGCCCAAGAGCTCTGCTTGCGCTGAAGCTGAAGGCATAGTAAATTTTCCCAAGGTGTATGAGATGCCAGAGGTTCCAGCTGACTATGTGCCAGGGTTGGCGGCGGTCTTAGGGGGAGCAACAGGAGAGTTTGGAAATGAAGGTGAGGGGAGGGATAGTAGTAAGGATAAGTACCTTTATGAGGTGAGGCCCCGTAACTCTGTCTTGGTGAAGTCGTTGAGTTGATCTGATAAGGGAGCGTGGGGTCAACGGCAATGTGAAATAGGTAGTAAAGGGCTTCTTTAAGCAGAATGATAAGGAGCATCCGCCTCTGAAAAGACAGGAGATGGTGAGTCTCGTGCGATGCCTGCCTTTCATTGGGGCATGCATAGGTCGATGGGCATAGAGACGACGCTGGAAGGTTTGCGTCAGCTCTCGATGCTTCCTTGACTGCGCTCTGAGCAAGAGCGGGTGATTGCGCTCCTTGATGAGTAAACGGCTGAGGTTATTTCCCTTCGTCCCTCCATCGAACCAGCTAGATGCTTCCTTTGGGATGATTGATACCTCTCCAGAACGGTGGGAGAACTTCAAATCTTCCATTCAGAGTGAGTTGATCCCCGTCACCACCTATTGATGACTCGGACCTCATTGTAGATTTATGGGGATAGAGTTCAAGGATTTAGCGCCTGACAACGTTCAGTACAAGGTTTTATTCTGCAGTAGGTTGGCTGAGTGAGGGTTGTA
This sequence comes from Cryptococcus sp. T15_22C, assembly GCA_017654825.1. Taxonomy (NCBI): domain Eukaryota; kingdom Fungi; phylum Basidiomycota; class Tremellomycetes; order Tremellales; family Cryptococcaceae; genus Cryptococcus; species Cryptococcus sp. T15_22C. The sequence goes on along the minus strand of JADPYA010000203.1, from coordinate 170,691 downwards.
GACGCATGCTGAGCCTTGCAGGAGTAGGTCGCCATGGTCAAGGTCAGCATAACCTCAAGTCTGTTCAACACAGTGCCATTGTACGTCGTCTCCCCAAAGTCTGCAGCGGAAGAAAGGGGCTGATTGTCAACCCATGTAGGAATGGGAATTCATCTGGGCAAGGATGTACGGAGACTCAACGGGCACTTGGGGCCCTGATCCAGAGTTGACATCCAAAGGGATGGATCAAGCTTTAGTGAGTCGTTCCACGGAATTTTTGATTTGGCTGCTAACTGGGCTTTGTTGTAGGCCGTTTATCAAGCCTGGAAGACCAACGTCGCCTGTGGAGCGCCTATACCAGAGACATTTTGGGTCTCGCCACTCACTCGAACTGCCGATACTATGAGATTGAGCTATGGTGATTTGCTTCATGGAAAAACACCAATGTTCGTTGAAGGTTTGAGGGAGATTTATGGAGTCAATACATGTGATTTGCGGAGATCGCGGGTGAGTGACAGGCATAGCGATACAGAAGGCATAGCGATACAGAAGGCATAGCGATACAGAAGGCATTCGCTAACGAGGGCCTTCGCCCTTGTTAGTCATATCTTGCTACACGATTCCCAGCGTACTCTTTCGAGAAAGGATTTGCGGAAGAGGACCCATGGTGGCATCCAGGTGAGTACCGCTTGCGCATATGATATCCATGGCGCTGAGGGGGACACCGTCTGGCAGAGGAACGTGAACAGGAGGTAGAACGTCGAGGACGACTCAGAGAAGTCGCAGACAAGTTGTTTGAGGAGGATACCAATACATGTAGGTGTGGTGCTATAAAGACAACTTTGACCGCACTGATGACTGTCCTTGCAGACATCTCCTTGAACTCGCACTCTAAAGCTCTCCGGTCCTTCCAAGCTGTGCTCAATCATGACTTGTACGTCCTTGAGCCTGGCGATATGCTGCCGATTGTGGTTAAGGCTACGAGACAGAGGTAATGAGTTGCGGATGAAGCGGATGTCAATGTAGCTTTGATACAATCACCTTGGGCTCTTAAATGCCTTCACGCTGGTGTCAGTCCTACGAATTGGGATCTGATGAGTGGTACAATCGCAACCCTCTCATGGAAGTGATGTGGATTCCTCGAATGCCTTGTTCCTCGATTCTTGATCAAGGGTTCACAAGCCCACTGATGATCACCTATGCAGACCTTACGCTGTTAGCAAAGTGTCATTTTTCTGCCAATTGGACCTGCTTGCAACAGTGTTCTTTTCCAAATGCAACCAAATTATGTGGCGTTCCCACTCCAATCCGTCCTTCGTACATGAGAGTCACCACAATATCCCTGGAGACACTCTCCACCTTTTCTTCTTCATCCTATACTGGTCAGGGAATCTGACAATCTCTGTTATCTCACTAATCATGTCGCGACAGAGATGAGCTGCCTCTATCCTCCCATGCAACAACTGTCAGACTTGGCGACTTGTTCATGCTTGAATCAAAAACAACTTAAAAAGTCGCGCAAAACTCCACATAAATCACTGCCTTCTCTCCCCAGTCCCTTGCCCCACCAGATCGACACAGGCTTACCTTTTCTCCCATCAGGTGGAGCATTGTCTCCGACTCGGAAGACCGAAAAACACCACCAGATCCACTTTAACCGAGAAGCATGTTACATTATATGGTATCCATGACACCCAGGCTGCGGCTAGACAGTCGGGGCATTTGGCGTGGTCAAAGATGATGTGAAAGAAATTCACGTCACATTGCTCTCGGTTGACGATCCCTCAACGTCTCATAATCACAATACCGCTAAAATTGTCGACCCAGTTTTCAGAGGAAGCCTTCGGGCAAGGGAAAGGCAACGAAGATTAGTTGTTGCTTTTCCTCATCCAAGAATATCTCGGAAATTGCGTGAAGACACCATCGCCCAATGCTATGATACTATTGCTTGCGTCGTTCCCTGAAATTGAGTGATGACATCAGCTCATACAAAGTTTGAAGAATGCCCACCAGCACAAGCCTTACAATCTTGGTCGGTATCTGAGCTGATCATGGGAGTATGGTGGACTTCAAATCAACCGTGCTAATAATTAATCTGGAAAGTGAAAGCGACTCACATTATTCCCCAAGGGTTCCGCAGGGTTACCAGTTTTCTGAATGTCAAAGTGTAAACATCAACGACGCGAATTTTACTATGCTCTTACCCTTCAGGGTCATAATTCAATAGAGTAAAGGCGTGTTGCGTGGGGAGTCCACTAAGAGGCAGGGGAATGTAAGGCAACAAGGCGTATGCATTTAGCCTTAATATCAGACTTCAACGCAGACTCACTCTTGTGTAACTGCTTGACCAGACTCAGGAGTATAGGTTGCTGTTGGGCACTCCTCTGGGTTATATTGTAGCAACAGGTCCTCAGCATAGGACTTCCTATCATTCACAGTGAGCCACTGCGTTTCGAGTGCGATTGACCCATATATGCCTTTGTAGACATCACGTGGATCACCCCCGTTCAAGGTTGGACTCATGCCCGGTCTTTTGCAAGGGCTGAAAAAATGGAACAGAGGGCTTTAGTTTGAGGCTTTGCCAAAAATGCAGATAGATGTACCCATGAATCCTGCCTCCAGTATAACGGGCCAGGCGTTGGGACTATTGGAAGGTATAGATCATTGAACATTTGAGCAATCTGCCACCGATAAACACTAACCCTTTACTATCCATGGATGCGGTGGATCCTGGCTTCTTGACCTTGTACACCTTGGTACCGCCAGGAGTGTGCAATGTCACACCAGCCTGCCCTGTTTTGTCCTGTGAGGCTAGAATCGGGTTGGTTCTCGTTGCATGGCAAGACTTCTAAGTTAAAGAATCATATTTACCTTGAAATCTGTTATGATTCAAGTGATCGAATTTGGATCCACATGTGCCACACTAGCTGCAGCTGCTTCAAGAAAACAGTCACCCAGATTACCCCTATCAATTGAACATGTTGATGGTAAGCATCCGGGCTATGACGCAAGACAAATGGAATCGCGTGCTGAACAACATCTTGATATTTAGGGCCAGCAACATCCCAGAATGGTGCGTAATATTTCTGATGGACGCTCTCTGATAGCCAAGGTCAATGATAAGTAGCCTGAATACCCAAAAGGAGGACTTGCCCATCCTAGCAGTGCATGCAAGTATGGTAGATCAGAAAATATCAGACCAAGACAACCTCTGCTACTCACGCGTTGCCTTGGTCCCCTCGTTTCAAGCGAAGAGGACCCAGAGAATCATTATGTTGTGTTGCTGCAAAAAAGGGTGCAACCAACATCGTAGCAATCAGGAAGGAAACCATCGCAAGCATGTTATTATTAAAAAATGGTGGTTGTTAATTATGTGGTCAATGTAAAGAATCCGATAAACAGTCCTGCAGGCAGTACAAAATATGACTGCTGGTTATATGCTGCCACTTGGATCGGCGTTTGCTGTCCATAAATATCGGTCACACGCAAGGGGCGTAAGAGTATCCCTTAGCCCCTGTCCTTTCATTGCACCTCCGTGCCCTAAAATACGTAAAGCCCCAGAGAAGGGTCAAAAGGTTGGCAATGAAGGGATAATACAAAATGAGAATCGGTGAAGGGCCATCAAGTTCAAGTGAACAAGTCTATGTTGCATTTACACAATGACAAGCTAGTCACTCATGACTGGCGGATACCCGGTAGATGTCAAAGAAGGGAATGAAAACCCTGGAGGTGTGCACTGGCATTGATGTCTTGCCGAAGGAGGTATGTTATCCCGTGTCCCCCGGTCTAATGTTTCATTTGCATATAACATGTCCACGAGTGTCTGGACAGACAACAGCAGCAACAGCATTGGGCTCGAACACTGGACTCCACGTTGGATTTTGTTTTCCACCTCATGTCGTTTTTGTTTATACCCCACCTGTAACCTTTTTAGTCTCGAATCGGACATTGTGCCTGATGTCCGTGTTGTAGAAAAATCCATTTGTTTGCTTTTCGTCAAACTGTCGATATTTAGATCATTTCAACTCGTTCGACATCCTCACAGCACGTCGAGGTGCATGTCTTTCCTCTTCACATCGTTTCCCAACCAAAGACGTCACATTCCATTCATCAAGTTCAGGTCGTCGATTCTCATGTCTACCTCCGCGCCCTCACAAGCCCAAGCAGGTCCATCCCGATCTTCATCACCTCCACTTACTGGTGGGCTCTCAGTCACCACCAATCCCACACCAACTCCGACACTCAAACCCAAACTACACGGCTATGATTTCTATAAATCGATGGGGAGCCCTACCTTCGTTGTCGCTCCCATGGTAGATCAATCGGAACTGGTACGTTTCTCCTCTTCGTGCCTTTGGAATGTTCCAAGGATTGAGCTGATTGTCATTGCATTTCGATGACAGGCTTGGAGACTTCTATCCCGATCCCCGCTACCTCCCTCCCTCCTCTCTTCGAGCACCAATAATCCATCACCTTCTGCATCATTCAAGCTTCCCCTAGGTGGCGCCCACCTGACCTATACACCCATGATCAACGCCAAACATTTCGCCGATGACTCCTCCTCAGGTCGAGCGGAAACCAAGTATACTGAAGCGAATTTTAATCGGGAGTTCCGTGAGGAAGGATCAGACGAGACCTTGGCTGGATTAGACGTCTCTGATAGACCTCTAATTGTTCAAGTACGTTGGTTCTCTTCATTCGATCGGCATTTCACTTGGGAAGCTGAACCCAAGTGGGGCTTGGCGTAACGCTAGTTCTGCGCAAATGACCCAGAGCAACTTCTCAGAGCAGCGAAGAAAGTGGAAGGTAGATGTGATGCCGTCGATATCAATCTGTGAGTTCATGAATTCCCAACTAGGATGCACACCCATGGCTGGATCGCTGTAGGACTGAAGGGATATCCAACACAGCGGTTGTCCGCAACATATAGCGAAGCGTGGTAAATACGGTTCATTCCTCCAGGAAGAGTGGGACTTGATTGAGATCATGAGTGGGTGTTTCCTCTTGTGCTCCATGATACATTATAGGCTAATTGGCCCTTCCATCGATCGCCCAGTATCGACGCTCCACAAAAACCTGTCCATCCCTGTGACTGCCAAATTCCGCATCTTCCCAGATGTTAACAAGACGATAGCCTATGCTCAGATGATGGAGAAAGCTGGGGCAAGCATATTGACGTGTCACGGACGAACGAGAGAGATGAAAGGACACAAGACGGTGAGTGCAAGGGTGTTTCCGGCGTTGCTGAAGGAGTGGAAGGGCTGAGGATGTGGTTGGATCGTCGCAGGGACTAGCGGATTGGGATCAGATCAGATTGGTCAAACAGGCAGTAAAAGTGCCTGTGTTTGCGAATGGAAATATCTGTTATAGAGAGGATGTGGATAGGTGTTTGGAGATTACGGGAGCGGATGGTGTGATGACGGCCGAGGTGAGCATGGCAAATGTTCTTGTTGTTGGATGGCACGTCTGACTAGTTCCTCGTACAGGGAAATCTATCAAATCCAGCGATGTTCCTCCCCGCCGATCACCCATACGCCTACCCACCATCCCACGTCCTTGCCTCTCGATACATCGACATTGTAGCCTCCCTTCGCACACCCACCAACAGCTCAGCGATCAAAGCTCATCTGTTCAGGTTGATGCATCATATGCTAGAGAGAGAGACGGATCTGAGGGATAGGTTGGGACGGTCGCAGGGTATGGAATTGCACGAGGCGAGAGCGATCGTAGAGGAAGTGAAAAGGAGGGCGGAAGTGAGTGCTGTGAGATAGGCAGCCGAAAGTCATGTTAACTGATTTATGGTCTGGTCTTCGCCACCTTAGAAAGCGGCTGTGGAGGAACCGATCACAGAATTCCCACCCCCTTCCGATCCGACCACTCACCTCAAACGAATCCCTCATTGGGCAGCTCAACCGTTCGTCCGCCCACTACCCATGGACCTCGCAATCAATGGCAATGGACAACACAACGCCATGACTGACCTAGCAGAGCACGGAACGGGAGAGGAACGGGTTGCAGCGGACGTCCAATCGCCTGCTGTGGAACGCCCTTTCCAACCAAAAGCATCGCAGTGCGTGATGTGCAGTAACATTGCCTCTCAACAATGTTCTCGTCAGGCGTGCCTTATCCATTGCCGTGCGCTTGGAAAGACGGAGGCCACGGCGGGTTACGCGCTAGACGATGCGTTGAAGGAGGCTGCGTCAGGAGGTCTAGCTGGTCTGGGTTGCGAAGCACACGAGGACAAGTGCAACAAACGCAAAGAGAGGAAGGTGGAGAAGAAGCAGAATAGGATGAGAGGGAAGCGGAAAAATGATGGCGAGGCCTCGCCAATATCGAAGAAGCAGAAGACGTGCGCGAACCCGGTGGCGACCGATCTAGAGTGATCTGTTCATAGATTTGGAACGGTCTACATTTCATTCGGCGGCTACGCCGTCAAAGTCGTCATCAGAAGCGTGAAATGTCTCGTCCAAGTGCCCATGATAACGTCCAATATATAGGAATAAGGATGCGATTTCGCCAGCTCATCGCCATGCTCATGCTGTGCGGGGACAGGATGGCGTGGGCGGGGCAGTGTGAGCTACTCTGAAGATGTCGCGGTCTACGGTCACACGACACTCACTATGCACTCCTCCACAATATCCAGGCGAGAATGCTGCGATGGCCGTCAGTGCAATGAACGCGCACGGGCTTGTTGCGCACACGACTCACCCAGCCTCTTTCCCCTTGGGCCCCGTCACGTCATCCTTGGATCGGTCGATCATGGCCTTGTGCACGCCAGGTCAATGGATTGTCGTGACAAGCCTCTCACCGATCCTGACTCACTCTCTCACTCCCGATGAAGACCATGCTACCCTTGTTGGTGAAGACGAAGGACTGTCTGCCTGTGGCCTTGGAGATTCCACCCGTAGCATTGAGCTCCTTTGCTATCCATTTGGCTTTCTGTGCCGCGACTGTGTAGAAGGGACAGGGCTATCAGTCGGGCGCCAATTGATAGAGGGCTAAAAGTCCCAAACACACCTTGAGCAGTAGCAGGTAACGATGGACCATCTTTAAGCACGGCGTTATCACCAATAGCGTAAACGCCAGGTATGGCATTGTTGTCTTCATCCAGCGCTCGAAGGTATTCATCTGTTAAGATACTGAGGTGCACATGTGTGTTATCTTCCCAGTTCTGCCCTCTCCACCGACGATGACTTTTCTTACCTTTTGGTCTTACCATCGTGAGCTACACCTTTCAGATTCGTTACGAATGGGTTTGGAGCCAAACCTGTAGACCAAACCAGTAGTCCATATGGCACTATTGGGAGATAGTATACTCGGTTTCATTAATCGCGTTCCTCTTGAAATCCTGCGGAGGTAAACCCACCCCTTCCTTGATCTTTGATCTCCATCCAACCATCTCCTACAGCAGTCACAAAGCTCTTCGGTTTAACCACCACGCCGTCCCTCTCGAATTTCTTAGTGGCGTAGTGACGAAGTGATCTGGTTGAAATGAGACAAGTGTCAGTGCAATATCTATCAACAAAGCATGCTTACCCGCGCTTTCATTTAGAAGTCAAAACTCAAAACTCACTCATCGAACGATTGTAGAATCCCAGGAGCGACGTCATACAACGTAATCTGACAGAGTGGATAAAGCATCGGGTATAGTCTTTTCACATCGTCTTTTTGAAAGGGGGTTTTTCCGACAAAATCGCCCCCATCGTCAGCTTCACAGTTCACCTTTCAAAAACAAAAAAGAGACGAGAGATGTCTTTGGAACCCTCCTCCTTATCCACTCCATCCGCCCACCTCACCACACTCACATTCAATCAAATCATGTAATTCAGCACTGAATTCCACTCCTGTAGGTCCACCACCGACTATTCTGAAACTTAAGATATCCCTCCGTTGTTGTTCGGTCATATATGGTTGAGCTGCCGTTTCTAAACATTCCCTGTTTGAAAATCACACCCATTCATCAGCTAGAGTTTGGTGAATTTTCTTCCCCTCTGTTTTTTTTTCTTTCCCACAGGGGAGGAGGGGGGGGGGGAAGAAGAAACAGAAGTAACGAGTTGAACGAACAATATCCTACTTCTTATCAAACTAGCATCTCTTATATCTTTTAAAAACCTAGCGTATTTCTTAACGCCTTGAATACCGAAATCAGCTGAATAAGAACCGACTGCGATGAGGAGGTTATCGTATGGGATAGAGTAAGGTTGTTGTTCAGGAATAGAAATTGGAGTTGATGTGTGAGAGGGAGAGGTGGAGGGAGAGGTGGGAGGAGGTAGTGAGGGGATGACTTGAATAGTTTTCTCTTTCCAATCTTTGATATTCCCCCCCCCCCCCCATACAACACCGGAAATCAAATATCAGCTTTTCCAATCCACGTCGATTTTGTTTTTGTTTCCTCCCTCTTCAAAGCAACACAACTCACCAACTGCATTCGCCCAGCCTTCTCTAAAACAAATATTCTTAATCCCACGAACAGCTTCTATCGCACATCTCGTTTCTAACGTTCCAACGCAGGCTAATTGGGGAGCCGAGGGGGGCGGGGCGGGGCGAGGGGGTGGGGACGATCAGTACTCGGGTGTGTAGGAAGTGAGGAAAGAGCACCGAGGGTGACGTACTGGATGCTAAAAGTGGTGTGAAAGAGAAATAACTGAAATAGTTATAAGGAGAAGTATCAGTTAGACACCCCTTTTGATTAGAATCGCAACTCTTCGAACCAAATGGACCTTACCTCCTCGGTGACACGACAGTGACTTATAATTCCCAAAACCCCGAAAAAAAAAAAGAAACACAAGAACAAAGGTAACACACACACACAGTCCCAAGTGTCATTCTCCTTATCTCACTGGATACGAAGGGGAAGATTTCACATTCCCCAACAACGAGAGTTTTGAAAAGAGTGACATACCATCCCATTTCCTTTTATCTATACCTTTCGCGACTATATAGCCACCCCATCCAGACCCGAGGATGACTAGTCGACGTTTAGAGGATGGAGTGGTGGTGGTGGGTGAGATGGATGTTGAGATGTGTCTTGAGAGGAAGAGCGAGAGGGGAAGGGAGAGGGGAGCAATTCGTTGATGGGTTAATTGTCGTCTAGCGAGTGATAAGGACATTGTGGAGGGAGGGTAGGGGAAACTAGTTCAATGTTGAGTGTGTTGAGATATTAAACGAGACCTCGACCCAACCATCCCAACCTTGCTGTTTCAGGAACGACGTCGACAATTGCCAGGGATTTGGCCAGCAGCGGTTACGTGACCGTTGTTTACACGCGATCTGCTGCCGATCTGCGGCGTGCCGTGCCGTGCCGTACCGTACCGTATCGCGTCGTGCCATTCCGGTCTTCCGCCACCGCCACCGCCACCCGCCACCCCCCAGCTCCCGCTCGGACGGTCCCCTCCGTGCGATCGCCGTGTTCGCCACGCGGCCGATATCGCGTCGGCACAAGTCGGGTTTCGGGTGAATAGATAGGAGCGGGTGTCCATCCGCGGTGCCACCTCTCCTACTCCTCCCCTCCCCTCCCCACGCTCACGCCGCCCGCGGGAAATGGAGCTCCATCGCTACTAAAGCCCCGGGGAGAAACGTTCTAGCCAGCCAGCAGCGAAACAACCAACAGCCAAGTTGTTATACCTCCCCACCCCACAGGTATATTCAACATCATCTCATTGTCATCAAACAACAGCTACGTCACATACATCATCCATCATGCCTCAACCTCCTATCGCATTGGACAAGTTCCTTTCCGTAAGTTTCATCGCGTCGAGGATCAGAATGTCCGTCATTTGAGCTTCGGGTTTGTGATTGACCTCCAAACTTATTCACGCATCTCATCTCTTTGCAATCATCCCATCATTCATCGACTACTCATCTCTCACTCTACTGTCCTTTCCCCTCCCATCTACTTCGTTCCCGGCGCCATGTACTACCGTACCGTACCATACCGTGACCCACATCCTCCCATATCCTCCCATTCCCATACACCAATAGACTCCACTCCCTCCTATTCGTGAAGCTTTCCCACCAGGAGGTGGAGCAACAGGTGTTAAGAAAGACTTTGAAGGTAATCTTAAGGGAATTAGTAAGATTGATGGTTTTGAGGATTTAGTAGAGGGTTGTGAGTATTTGGGAATGGGAGTGAAGGGAGGAGGGGAGTTTAGGGGTTTTAGTAGGTTGACATGAATTGATTCAATCTTCTTTCCTTTTCTTTCCCTTTCCTTTCCCTTTCCCTTTTTTTGTTTTTGTTTTTTTTTGGGTGGGTTCAATAACAGTCGTCAAATCTCTTCCTACGAAACCATTACCACCTCATCCAAGTCATCCTTTCCCGACTTTTGTATCTGTCACTAGGGAATTGAATGTGGTGGTTAAGAATGCTCAAGATGTTCAACAATGTGAGTTATTCGGAAGGTTTTTGGGGTGGTGGCCTCTCTTATTCTCCGCGGAGGAAGAGGAGGAGAAGAAGAAGAAGAAGAAGAAGAAGAACATCACTTAACAAATTCGTTTCCGTTCCCTTCCTCCCTTCCTCCCTCACCCCATTCAGACCTCCGCCGTCTTCCCCTAGCTGCAATCGCAGCCTCTCTCTCTGCTCTTAAAGGTTATGAACAAGGTATTGATTTTGAAAATCTCGATGGGAGTAGTAATAAGGAGAATGGGAAGAAGGGAGCTATGGCTTTGGATAGAGCTGGGTATGAATCGGTGAGTGGATGGGGGTTTTTTTTGGGGGAGGGAGGATGAGAGAGGGAGCGAGCGAGGGAGAGAGGTTGTTGACGGCGTTTTTTCGCCTGTGTTTTATTCAATAGGATGGTGGAGAGGAACCGGTTCAGAAATCTCCAACTAGTACGCAATTGAAAGGTGTTAAATCGTATGGATGGAAGTTTTCGAAGTCTCCTATGGGTGAGTTGTTTTATTATTTATCGGACGTTCAAGAGTGGAGGTTCGGAGGTTTACATGTTTTCCTAACGGTTCTTCTTCTTCTTCATTCAGGCTCTGGAGAATTCCTCTTAGTTGAAGAGGATAAACCGGAAGATATTCTTTTGGTCGTTAGGACTATCAACTCGTCTGCTTTCTCTCAGGAGGATTGGAATGAGTTCGTTGTCGACGTAAGCATTCCATGGGTTTTCGTCTCCCGATCTATGACGACGACGGCTGATAAGTGACACCTCTCCCCTCCTCAGGGCCCATACCACTACAACACCAAATCCAAAGCCTCATGGTACTGGTCTCGCAAATTTGGAGCTTCCAAACGATTAGGTTGTCGTTATTTCGTATTCACCGATTATCAACGATGGTCGTTCGGAGCGTTCACAGAGGATCGTGAGCATGCTAATATATCACCGATCATGTCGTTGGCTTCTGGTCAAGGAGGCAAAGGGGCGAGTGTTTTGGAAGCGCTGTTCTATTGGTGTAGATCGGCGGCGGGCGAGAAGGGAGGGTATGAGGTTGTGAGTGTGGCGAGAAGTAGCTTGGCTGTTCAGGGCGTGAAACGAAAAAGAGCTGATGGGCGAACATTTTTCGATAACGTGACAGGTGAAGAAAGACGTCTCATCCTTGCCAAAACCATTCCTGGACAACCCACCGAGACGTTCAAACTCTATCAAGGGTGGAGCTGGAAAATCGGGTGGAAGGATGAATCAAGTCAAGGTTGGGAATGAGAGCGATGTGAGTTTGTTTTTCGGAGTTGACATTTTTTTTGGGGAAAGGGTGTGTTTCTCATGGCTTTGGGAGGAGGATATAGATTGAAGAGAGCGACGCGGATGCTTGAACACCTCAATGCGTGACGTGACGACGACGAAGGCGGGTCTTGTCTTTTGGGACAACAAGTGTGGAATTTCTTTTACACCTTTTATTTTTGTTATCATTTATTTTGTGGGAGACGGGTTTTTGCAGCACGGTGTTGGGCTTGGGGAGGAAAAATAAAAACAATGAATGTGGAATAACAATGTACATTGTCAAGTGTGATCAGGTAGAGTCGTGTGTGTGTATGTTGCATTCCGGTAGTCCAGCCCGATAGCCAAATAAGAGGGATTAGGACATCCGGTTGATGTCCGTCAGTCCGCTCGATAGTCACGTGACAGTTGGCTAGTCTCTCCCAACCACTTCAGGACAAGTTCAACTTGCACGCTCGGCATATCAATGGCACTCAATCTACAACCATCAGCCATTACGACCATCTACGACATACATACAAATCAGTAGCAGGCAGGACAGAAGGACATTGAATCTGGTTATCTGGTGGGATTCGACTTGGAAGACTGACGCTGGGTATCGACTCTCGGTTGAAGAACGACCGACGTGTTAGAGAGGGACGTCATGCCTGTTCTGTTTTGTAAGCAATGGTGGGTTGTCGGTTGGGTTTGGATGGCATGCCATGGGAATACGATGCTAATGATCTGTGGAGGGAATTCCAGCTCGAATTTGCTTTACCCAAAGGTGAGTGGTAGCGCGGGTTGAGGAATCGCTGAGCTTTGGAAAATGAATTGTGCATTGACTGTCCTCCTTTCCTCATTCATCTCCCTCTTTTACATCCTATCCACCGCATCTAAACCAATACCACGACACCCCTCTATACAATCCCACACACTCCCAGGCCAAACCGGAACTCAAAAAACTCTACTACGCATGTCGGAATTGTGATTACGAAGAACCTGCCGATAAAGATGGTTTGGTTTATAGGAACGAGTTGATGGCCGTTGTGACGTGAGTGTGGCGTATTTCGAGGTCAGGTGGCGATGATCTTGGTTCAAGGCTGTGAGGGTGGAATACGAGTGGTCACGTTGACGAACACATGGCGGTACGGTGTGCGCCACTAAGGTTGGGTTTGTGAAACCCATGTCGTCAGTGTGCAAGTGGCGCGCTGTTGGGATGGGTATAACAAATGGGTTGGGTTTTGGAAGTTATTAGGCTGTGCAGTACTTCGTCCCTCTCACGCTGACCATCCATTCCTCCTCCCCCAACGTACACAGAGAAAAACCAGGAGTGACCGAAGACCTCCAACTAGATCCAACACTACCACGATCGAACATGGAATGTCCTAAATGTCTTGCGAGAAGCTGTGTCTACTTCCAAGATCAATCGAAACGCCAAATCACCAACATGTGAGTGTGTCACATGGTGTGCACTATGAATGTCATTCTCGATAATCTTAACTGATCCTTTCCTACTTCAAAAACCCCACCCACCCAGGCGACTATTCTACAAATGCATCGCATGCGGTGAAGTCTTCCAAGATCGAAAAGCCGATGAATCTGATTCCAAAAACGCGGAGCGAGCACGACGAGCCGAACGTATACGAGATAAAGCGGCGAATGATAAGAAGAAGGGGAGTGGTGGGGATGGACCGGCTGAACCTCACGGTGGGGAGAAGAAACCGGTGATTCAGACGGTGCAGGAAGATAGTGATTCAGATTATTAGGGAGATGGTCGGCTGTGAGGGCTTGATTGTTTGTACGCTACGATACTGCATGGCATCTCTTATTCATGATGGGTGGTATTACCTAGGATCCCATCGTAATATTTCACGTGGAAGTGAATTGTAAACAACGCTCAACACCGTCGTCAGCGAGTAGATGCACTTGATCTGTCGTTTGACATCATAATGACCATGACGGTCATCTGAGAAACAAGCCTAGAACACATGGGGCGCTGAAGGTTGGAGTCACACTTATGGGAAACGTCTCTTCCCTGGCTAGAGCGTGAGTAGATCAGAGAAACGTTCAAGACTTGTCGCTAATTCTCCACCATTCCTTCCATGCCCCCGTCCAGCTCAAGCGCTCTGGACTCGTATGTCGCAGAGTTGGGCAGTGACATATCATATGAGAAGAGGTGCGTAGGCTTATATCTTAATGGCGAATCGAGGAGAATCGCCCACTGACGCTACGTCGCGACACAGCTTATCCTCCTCGCGATTCTTGAAGACCATCTTGATCCGCCATAGCTATGGATTACTCGTTCTCAAGTTGTTCATCAAGCCCGATCCATCCATCTCACTGAGACCTATACAACGTCGACTGAAGAGTGAGTGTACAGAGGAGAATGGTGTCGATAAGATAGTTGAACGACCTCCATCCCTCAGCCCAACGAGACGCCCTCAATGGCATCCAGAATGTCTTGGCATATCAGACGTTCATCGAGACGGATAAGGCTGGATATCTCATTCGCCAATGGGCTGGATCGAGTCTTTATGATCGTATCAGGTGGGCCATGGCGAGGAATAGAGTTCGTATGACCGTCACTGACATGATGTTCCACAGCACACGACCATACCTCGCTCCTATTGAGAAGAAATGGATCGCCTTCCAGTTGTTGAGTGCGTTGAGGGATGCTCGAGCACGCGATGTGAGTGTTATTCGATATTCCTCCAACCCCCTCTAATCGACCGATCACTGTTCCCAACTCCAGGTCTCCCACGGCGATCTCAAATCGGAGAACATACTCATCACTCCCTCACTATCCGTCCTCGTCACCGATTTCGCTTCATCCTTCAAACCTACTTACCTACCACTCAACGATCCATCGGACTTCTCCTATTTCTACGACTCCTCGGGCCGTCGAACTTGCTACGTCGCTCCCGAACGATTTTACACGGAGGATTCCGATATTGCAGCCGAGAAGAGAGCGGCAGCTTCTCAGCCCATGAACGAGCTCGCTTCGATGGGATTGTCGAACGTAGGAATCGGGAAGAGAGAAAGCAAGGTCACCGAAGCGATGGATGTTTTTTCAGCTGGCTGTGTGTTGTTGGAGATGTGGACGGACGGGAGTGGAGTCTTCACGCTGAGTGAGCTGTATACCTATCGGGAGGGGAATACCGGGGGTTTGGCTATGGTTTTGGAAACTCTACAGGATCCGCTTGTCAAAGTGAGCCAGGTGAAGGTGTGAAATTGCTCGAGCTGACCATTCGATGTCACCTATAGGCCATGTTGACAGGGATGGTGGCATTAGACCCGTTGGAGCGACCATCATTCGAGCAAGTCCTCGAGGACTACCGGATGAAAGTCTTTCCCGAGCATTTCTATTCGTTCATGATGGATTACACGGCGCTCCCTCTGATCAAACTTGGAGCGACATTGTCCAAGGGCGAGCAACCGAATATTGCGGAGCAGGCGGTTGGCAGAGCAGACGCGGTAATAAACAACATCAGAGATGACTGGGAAGGGAGAATCAAAGCAACTTTGGAGGATGACCATGGGGTGATGATGGGCGAGAAGGTGGGGTTGCAGACGGAGTCGAGTAAAAAGTTGGACGCAGGTGAGCGTGAGCACCCTTCTGAACGCAACCCCAGCTCATCATGATCACCCCACCAGACGGACCTGCTCTCCTCCTTCTCGACATCATCACATCGGAGGTCCGGAACTGCGCTAGAGCGTCATCCCGCATTGGCGCACTGCAACCTCTTCTCGATCTTTGTCGTTACATCACCGACGAAGAAGTCTTGGACCGTATGGTGCCTTACATCGTCTATTTGACCAAGGATGATACCCCTCAGGTCCGAGCTGAAAGCTGTCGCGTGCTTGTAGCGATGGTGAGTGTGAGAATTGACAGGTATGCCGTACTCGGACTAAACTTCCTTGCCAATCACAGCTGGCTACCGTCTCCTCTGTATCTGCCGCAAACAAGGATATCGTCACGGAATACATCCTACAGAACATCAAGCATCTTTGTCAGGACGAGGACGTGTTTGTGCGGTGCACATATGCTCAGAATCTACCGGTACTCGCGGAGATCGGTATGAACTTGCTCGAGATGAGTCAGGCGGCGTCAGGGTTGGATGAAACGACCGCGTTCGAGGTTGACACGGCGAATATGCCCGAGGTGAGCATGATGTCGCGATCGCTGTAAAGTGGAACATCCTAAAGCATCGCCATCCAGCCCGATTATGATGCGTTGATCTCTGACTTGCACGCCGCCATCGAAGAGCAAGCCGGGTCCCTCCTTTTGGACCCATCTGGCGACGTTAAGCGAGCTGCCCTTTCCAACATTACCAGCCTGTGTCTGTTCTTTGGAAGATCCAAGACCAACGACGTGCTGCTGAGTCGAATGATCACGTATCTGAATGGCAAGGAATGGCGGTTGCGCTTCGCATTCCTCGAAAGCATCGTCAGCGTGGCCGCGCTGGTTGGATCGACCAGTTTGGAGGAGTTCGTGCTGCCATTGATGGAGCAGGCGCTTGCAGGTAAGTCCACGTTTAGTACTGCGGTATAACCAGGCGCTCAAAGATGACTGAGCGATAACAACCTCTTAGACACCGAGGACCTTGTAGTGGCACGCGTTCTGGCCTCCCTTTGCAGCTTGACGGAATTAGGCCTCTTCACGAAGTCTAGACTGTGGGATTTTGTCTCGACAACGTATGGCTTCCTCTGCCACCCGAGTCCATGGATCCGCCAAGGTGAGCGCAGGGCGCACGAGATTCGGCGCAGCTTGGGGTTGACGAGAGCTGCGCATCATTCAGCATCGGCGGCTTTCTTGTCGGTTGCCGCAAAGCACCTACCGGCCAGCGACGTGTGGTGTATCATCTATCCATACATCCGGCCTTTGCTTCAAGCGGACGTGAAAGAGATGACCGATCTAGCGCTGTTGGATGTTGTCAAAGATCCCGTGAGTGGGGACCGCGTCCTTGAGAGTGGAAGTGTCATTGATTGATCGTCACGTCGTCAATTAGCTCAAAAGGTCGGTTCTTGATGCCGCCCGGACATGGGCGTCACAGAGCCTTCACGGGCCATACTGGTCCACGTCTCGTAACCCTCGAACATTGGCAAGAGGCCGAGGAGTTTTCAAGATGAATCCGTCCCCTTTGACGAAGCTACCGCCGATGTCTTCGAAAGTGTAGGTAGGAGACCCTGCGCGCGCGGGCACGATCCTGATATTTGTCTCGAACACAGCGACACGGAGAACCTCGCACTTCTGAGGCAGAGAGGACTGGACGAGGAAGATGAGATTAAATTGGAGGCTCTGAAGGATCACATTGCCACGCAGGCAGCCATATCTGTGGAGTAGGTAGTGCCTGCGGACAAGGCCGCAACAAAAAGTGGGCTAACTACCCCTGCACCTCAGGCGTGGAGATGGCATTCGTCCTGTCGTTCCGATCAACACCAGTTTCACTGGCAAGATGGTCTCACTGACGGATCTGCATGTGACACCACTAACCGTCTTCATTCCACAAAATCGGCCGGGCAACGAGAAGATTGCCAGGCAGTCGATCAGCTCCCCTTTGAGTGCGGATAGTCGTCGAGGGTCCACTGTGGGCAAGGCCAATCGCATGATGTCGGAGGACTCATCTGCAAGCGACAACAACCCTCTCAGCGAGATGAGGAAACAACGTCTGGGGGGAGGTTGGAGCGGCGACACTTCGACGGAAGGAATAACGCAAGCGCTCACCGCGATGTCGAGTCCGTCCAGACCGGACCGCGAGGTCGAGCCGGCGTCCAGCAGTCAGGCGGGTTCAGTTGTCGCATCGCTGACGGAGCACGCCCATCGCGCGCCATACGCTCGGTCCTCGAAGAGCCGAGTCTCGCTAGGCAAGACCGATCATAACAAGGCGGTCCCAGAGGTCAGCGCTGTTCGCGCTCTGGCTATTGGCCACATGGAGAGCACGCTGGATATGCACACGCTTGAGGATACAGCAGCTCCCCGTTCTGGCTCCGAGACGCCAGTGTCCGGAAGCGTTGCCAACCTGCCGCGACCTCCGCCGCCTTCGGCCACCGTCCCTTTCATCAGCTCTTACGAGGGGCGAGATCCGGGGATTTTGAACTTTTTACAGGAGGTCCACGCCGCCACAATCCGCAGCAATGCTCCCCTTGCGGAACTGGGCCCACACGTCACCCCGTCAGGTCCACGAAAGCGATCCCGCAAGCCATCCGCTTTGAGGAACGCTCATTCCGGCCACGAGCCGACGCTACTTGGCAGCTACAATGCTCACGCCAAAGCCATCATCGGCATCGTCGTATCGCCAGACAACCTGTTCTACGCGACAGCCTCGATGGATGGCGTGGTCAACGTCTGGGACATTAACAGGCTGGAGAGGAACGTTTCCAGTAAGCCTCGTCTTAGTTACACGAGTTTAGGAAAGCGGCTATACGCGATATGTGGGATCGAAAACACTCACTGCGTCGCCATCTCAACTGAAGATGGCTTTGAAATAATTCGAGTTTTCTCCAGCGTCTCGAATGGTCACAGGCGATATGGCCGCGTTGAACGGATGAAGCGGTATCAAGCGGAAGCCGAAGAGGGATCCATTGTTAGTTTGCAGCATCTCAAGATGCCGGATGGGGTATCCAGCATGATCTACGCCACGAGTACGGGCAAGGTGGTTGTGCTGGATCTGCGAACGATGGCTCCTACATCGACGATGCTGTTGCAGCCAGGCATCGGAATACCGACCACCATCTGCTCCAACAACAAGCGGACGTGGGCAGCGGTGACAACGTCCCTAGGCCGCGTGTGCATTCTCGATTTGCGATTCGGCCTCCTTTTGCGAACCATCAGGGCAGAGGGTTGCATCACGACGACGACAATCCATCCCTCGGAGGGTCACGACAGATGGCTGATGCTGTCGGTCGATCAATCAGCGGCGGCCCCCGACGGCCCGTTCGAGCGGGTTCCAGAGCGCCTCCTGATTCAGACTTTTGACATTGCCACCGGAGAGCTCGTGCAAGTGTTTGGCTCAGGGGATTTAGGTCTTCATCGAGTAGACCACGCCACCAACCCGTCGTCTTCGGTCATTATGACACCGGCAGCCGCGATTGCTAAAATAGTTCGAGAGGACTCACCCAGTGCCTCGACGGAACCGACGACACCCTTCGGGGAAGACCCGGCAGAGCGGCATCAGGCAATCACGGCCGCCATCTTGACTAGCCTGTATCCCACATCCTCGTCAGACTCTATCGAACACTCAGCCGGCAGACAGCAGAACGTCGAAGGGGCGCCAACGCAGGCAGAGTGGCTTATCACGGGTGGCGAGGACCGGCTGGTTCGTGCCTGGAACCTCAAAGACGTGAAGGAAAGCTTTGTGCTTACTGGGGCAAGCAGGGGTTCGGAGGTGGCCTATAGGTGAGTGCCGAGATGGGGATGGATTTTGGAGATAATTAGGGTGACCTTCCAACTAACGATCTCATCGATAGATGCATGCAAGATGGCTTGCCCTATGCGTTCGTGCAAGAATACTCGCGATCGTCGACCAAGGGGTCGAGTTCCAAGTCACGAGTGTTTCAGAGCACCGGCGAGGACCTCATGGCAGGAAACCACACACGTCAAATCCTCCGACCACATTTTGACGCAATCACAGCGCTGGCTTCTCTCGAAACACCGCATTCTCCTGCCACGGTGATCGTGTCAGGCGATAGGTCGGGCTGCCTCAAGGTTTGGAGGATGGAGTGAGAAGGATCACATTTCATCGTTCAGATTTCACCCTTTGTGGGGGGGCTCTCCTTTGTTGTATTAAATTCGTATACAATGATTTTTCGGGTTATTCCGTTTTTATCCATCATTGCAATTGCCCATGGTCACGCACTCTCACGCTTACAAACCCAGGACTAAGACGGTACGAGATGGGAGGTAAACTTGCAGGTAGTTGGACCGATCATTCCAGCGGAATGGTGTCGTAAAGTACTCGCTATTCATGGCAATCCTGTCGTGGCCGCCAAACTTCTTCTCGTCGCTATTCAGCACGATGTGATACTTTCCCGGGGTCTCGACACCGACGCGGTAGTCTACGTAGGAGTTGGTAGCATGGACTGTGGGGGGCGGCGCGTGATGTCAATGGGCGTTGTTGAAATGATATACCGAACACGCAGCTCACAGTTGAAGATGAAGAGCAACCCAGCTCGCTCGAAGACCAAAACCTTGTCTGACTCGTTCTTGAGGGATACGTAGGCCTGGGAGGGGAGGTATTCAGCATACGGGCCCCTTTTTGGATTTTATGACCCCCACTCACCTGCGGTGCGCTGAGCCAGTGATACTGCCCCTCGAGGTTGTTCATCACCTTATCAAACTCGTATAGGTACCTGTACCGGAGGAGCTCGTCGTCGATGAGGTTGAATTGACGTCTGGCATGGAGGAACGAGTTTCCGTTCCCTTCACGAGGGAAGTCCATCCATCTGAGGAGGACGAATCAGCAATGCGGCGGGAAAAGCAAGCAGCGGCACTCACTCTGGATGACCAAACTCATTGCCTTCAAAGTTGAGATAACCTTCACCCCCCAAGGCGTGTACAACGAATCTAAAAGGGTGAACGCATCAGCGATCGTTTCGACCTGCAAAGGCCTCTCGGCACCCACCGAATCATCTTGTGAAAAGCGAGACCGCGGTCGATGACCGGAGTGTATGGCGACAAGTCGGACATGTTGGTGTCTACGAGGGTGGGGGCAGGGAGTTAGTGCTGCCGAGTTTGCCCTTTGCCTCGTCCCTTGACTTACACATCTCTGCATCCATCAACCAGAACGCCAACGTCTTGTCACCGACCAGCGCCTGATCGTGACTCTCCGCGTAAGCGATGCTCTTCTCATTGTGTCTTCGGTTGACGAGCGTGTGTACGATGTTTCCAATATCCCAATCCTCATCCTTAGTATCCTTAAGCAGTTTGATCCACATGTCAGGAATCGCCATTGACAGACGATAGTCGAATCCAACACCGCCTTCACGGACTGGTCGGCATAGGGCTGGCATACCGGATACGTCTTCCGCGATGGTGATGACGGATGGGTAGACATCGTGGAGCATTTCATTGGCCTGTGAGTGTGGAAAAGAATGATCAACGATCGTGAATAGCAACACGCGCACATTCTTCTTTCCTCACCAGCATAAGGTAGGTCATGGCTTCCAAATCGACGTCCGGTCCAAAGTACTCGTGGTATCCACCCGAGAATCCCACTCCCATACCGTGATGTTTGTACATCATACTGGTGACTCCATCGAAACGGAAGCCATCGAACATGTACTCGTCCATGTAAAAGCGCAGGTTGGAGAGAAGGAAGCGGAGTACCTCGTGGCTGCCGTAGTTAAAGAGTCGGCTGTGGAGTGGAGAGAGAGGCGGAGACATTCAGACCAGGAAAGAGACAAGGTAGGAACAAGGGAAAACTCACGAATCCCACAACTCGTGCCTTCCTTTGGCACCCTCGTGGAAGTAGCAGTTGTCGGTACCATCAAAGTAGTTGAGACTGTTGCGCCTATCAGCGTCCAGTTCCCTGAAGCTATCGAACTCGACCAAGTGTCACTCACCCATCTTCGGAATTCTTGCAGGCATGTGAATGTACGACATCCAATAAGACTGTCAATCCCATACCGTGCGCTGTATCGATCAAAGACTTGAGGTCCTCAGGGGTTCCTGAATGCGGGAGTTGCTGTTAGTATTAGGAGATTTCCAGTGACGTCAGATTGTTCAACACACCGTATCGGGACGAAGCAGCGAAGAAACTCGTCACTTGGTAGCCAAATGCTATGCGGAGGAAAATAAGGCGAAGCATCAGCTTTGGATATCTTCCTATTATAGAACCCGGGGTCAAAACTGACAAGCATAATAGGCATGCTCCATGATGGCCATCCTATACCAACATAATCGTCAGTCCTCCCATGGCATATACGAACAATCTAATGACGAGGGGACTCACATTTGAATACAGTTATACCCCAACTCTTTGATCCTAGGTAAAACGTTCTTCTCGAACTCTTTGTACGTTCCCACTTTTGCTTCGGGTGTTGAGATACCGACTGTCCGAGTGCATTATCATCAGCCCTCTCTTTCTCCCCCTCCCTCCCCCTCCCTCTCCCTCCCTCTCCCTCCCTCATCCCGATAAGAATGAAACCCCACCCACCATGAGCCTCATAAATCTTCAACCCTCCGTTCTCAGTCTCTTTACTTGCCCCCCTCCTACCGTTCTTGAAAATGTATTGTTCCTCTTTAGGTGGATTCCAGAACCTCGCGTCGTAGATCGGAGAAATGGAAAGATCTTGAGTCACACGTTTGATCCATGGTGGAAGTCGATCTATGGTCGTTCCGTCAGGACGTGTGAATGAGACCTGTAGCATGCCGGACGAGGACAGGTTAGTTGGAGTGAATATAGAAGGCTGCCAAGGACAGAGGAGACACACTCACTTTGATCATTGAATCGTGTGGAATTGCACATTTTCCATCTTTAGGTGGAACATAACAACTCCAAACCCCATATTGATCCTTGGTCATTGGATTCGCTTCATGATTCCAACCATCTGTATTAATCGATAATACCTATCAGCCTTCTTTATCACCTGCTTCTTATAAAGGGACAAAATCCATCGACCCGATGTAAAACAAACTCACTGAAATCGCCAATCAACCTAGCAGCAACGACTCCAGGTGCCCATTCCGTATACTTGACCCCATTCTTCTCATCAACGTGTAATCCCCTCTCTTTGTAACCTTCAGAGAACTTGGCGAGTCCACCTTCGTGTTGATCGATATCGGTTTTGACTTTTAGGTAGGCTGAGTAACGAGCGCGGATGGAGTCGGTGAATGGCTCGAGCCTAGATGAAGGGGGGGAGAGGTATGGAAGCAAGCGTGAGTGAAGAGTTTAGGGATGCTGGTTTGAAGAGGAAGAAAGAGGACATACCATGGATCCAACTTTACAATGCCAGTTCCTGTATTCCAGCGGAAACGCCACGCCCAAATCGAATGAAAGGGGGAAAACGGTATAAAGAAGTTCGAGAAGGAGAGGAGAGAGCGCAGAAAGATAGGCAAAGGGAATGGTGAGTCGTAAGATAGATGTGTAAGTGCAAATCCCGAGAGATGGTTTGGAACCAAGAATGGAGATAGAGGTGATTGATTTGTTTTAACCGAATGGAAGGGAAGGTGAGAGGGAATGAGAATCCAAAATAGAGAAAAAGGAAGGAAGAAATAAAAAAAGAGAGTATCAGCTTTTTCCATTTCCTTCTTTCATAATCCAACCCCATCCCCAATCGGTCAAACTTCGGTATCCCTCCCATTCCATTCTATCATCCACTGGGTAACCAAGTATATCCTCTGGACCACCTCGTGCTGTGAATGGATGAAATGATTGGTAAAGAATGTCGTAAGGATGACGTGGTGAGGAGGATGTACCATTGATTGATGGTTACACCGTTTTTGGGAAGGAAGATTGAATTTTCTTTTAGTCGTTGTTGGGTAGAAGAGGATTGAAATGGAGATGATTTTGCAGTATTCCTATGAGAAGAATACCTTGCTTCCTCTCTCTCTCTCTCTCTCTGTCTCTCTCTCTCTCTCTCTGTCTCTCTCTCTCTCTCTCCCCTATTACATTTCCATCAACCCAATTGAATGGAATGTCCCTAATTCCCACCACGTCGTTCTCCTTCAAATTCCAGAACCGAGATGCCCCAAACTCTCTCCATCTCGACGACATCACACCGGATATGCGGTCATCCAATTCCATGAGAAAAGTATCCAAAGATTCATCTTCTTCGACAGTAGATGGATGGATGGTTTGGGAATAGGGATTAGACGATGAGAAGAGGCAGATTCGGACTTACCATCCGTTGGCATGACGATCCCATTTGGACCCTGAAACGTCTCTGGCATTTCAAGATGGAGATAGGTTGAGTGGAGGTGTAGTTACTGTTCTGATGAAAATGGCGAGTGGGTGTTGAGAAGGTGATGTGATATACTCTTGAGGATTATATAGATATATCTCTGGATATGAGAATATGAAATGTCCATCAAAGGGGAAAGATGGGAACCCTCCGAGTTGTGGCCCCACGAGGAACTGACACGTGGGTCTTCGTCATCGTGACTCGTCGAGCCGGGAATGGGGGAGCGGACATTGCTGTTCCATGTCCACCAAGACGCGGACATCACGGACATCACGGACATCACGGACATCCACGGACATTCTCCCCGGCTGCGCGAACTTGCGAGAACGAGTTCCCTTGCCGGTTCTCGAATTGACACGTCATTCACCCTTTTTTTGCCACCCACCCAATCTTCCCCACGGCCCTACCAACTTTTTCGTGAACATCGGAACTGACGTCGCCATCGATTTAGTAGTTGAAAAAAAGAAACATTCCCCCATCATCAACAACATCACCAGCTCGTTCGCAAAATATAATCTACAAGCGAGATCTCCCGCCCACACACACCATTTGGAATTTTTCACAAGGAGAATCTTTCCTTTTTTGTTTTTTTCCCCCTTTTTAACGAATCGTCATTATCATGTTCGCTGTCACGAAAGCTATGCGAGTTGGATCGGGAAGGAGTATGATGAGGAGCGTTGCTGTGAGTTGATATCCTATCTCTTCGCAATTTCGAGCCATGGGAAAGGGAAGATGGGGGACAGGAATGGGAGGTCTGGTGTTCTCTTACGAGAAAGAAGGAAGATAAATGGTGGCAAAGGGAAAGGAAGAAAAATAGGGCGTTATGCAAGACCGATAAATCAATCACTGACCACTTTTCTCTCTCCATTCCCTTTTCTTCTCCTCATGATGTGATACAACACCTCTTCTCTATCCGTCTCCTACCTGATCACCCTCTCATACTCCCGCTTTACCCTACACTCAAAATACCTACCCTTCTTACCTACCTATTCGACTAACAGCGAACCTCCTCCCCCATCCTATCCCGATCGATGAACTCTAAAGTCAATGGTCCAGTCATCGGTATCGACTTGGGAACCACCAAGTAAGCTCTCCACACCTAACCTCCCCATCCCCTCTCATGGGAAATAACTAAACCCTTATACCCTCCCACCCTTTTTTTTTCTTTTTTTTCTTTTTTTCTTCCAGCTCCTGCGTATCAATAATGGAAGGTCAAACTCCACGAGTCATTGAGAACGCTGAAGGTGGTAGAACTACTCCTTCAGTTGTCGCTTTCACGAAAGATGGAGAGAGGTTGGTTGGTCAACCGGCTAAGAGGCAGGCGGTTGTTAACCCGGAGAACACTTTGTTCGCTACCAAGAGGTGAGTTGTCGTGGGCGTACGGACCATTGGGGGGAACGCGATCATCGGATCGGTTGGATTCGCCTTCGTTCCGTTCATCTCCTTGGTAGACTTCGGAAGGAAACGCTTCGCCGTCATCACGTACTGACGACGCCCTCCAATTACTCATTTCCTCCCCAGGTTGATCGGTCGTAAATTCAAGGACGCCGAGGTTCAAAAGGATATTCACAACGTTCCATTCAAGATCGTAGCTCACTCCAACGGTGACGCTTGGGTTCAAGCTCAGGGTAAGGATTACTCCCCTGCCCAGATCGGTGCTTTCATCGTTGGTAAGATGAAGGACACCGCTTCTGCGTACCTCGGTAAACCCGTCAAGCACGCCGTCATCACCGTTCCTGCCTACTTCAACGACTCTCAACGTCAAGCCACCAAGGACGCTGGTTCCATCGCTGGGCTCGATGTCCTCCGTGTGATCAACGAGCCTACCGCTGCTGCTCTCGCTTACGGTCTTGACAAGAACGAGTCATCCATCATCGCCGTCTACGATCTAGGTGGTGGTACTTTCGATGTCTCCATCCTTGAGATGCAGAAGGGCGTGTTCGAGGTCAAGTCGACGAACGGTGACACCCATTTGGGTGGTGAGGATTTCGACATCGTCCTCGTCAACCACTTTGTCGCTGAATTCAAGAAAGCCGAAGGTATCGATCTTTCAAAGGATCGAATGGCCATTCAACGTATTCGTGAAGCCGCAGAGCGAGCTAAGATCGAGCTCTCTTCCACTTCTCAAACCGACATCTCCCTCCCATACATCACTGCCACCGCCGATGGACCAAAGCACATCAACACTCAACTCACTCGTGCCAAATTCGAGGCACTCGTAAAGCCTCTCGTTGACCGAACCATCGAGCCTTGCAAGAAGGCACTTTCCGACGCAGCCGTCAAGGCGTCTGACATCAACGAGGTCATCCTCGTCGGTGGTATGAGCCGAATGCCACGAGTCATCGATACCGTCAAGTCCATGTTCGGTCGTGAGCCATCAAAGGGTGTTAACCCGGATGAGGCCGTCGCCATCGGTGCCTCTATCCAGGCTGGTGTTCTCGCCGGTAACGTCACCGACATTCTACTCCTCGATGTCACTCCCTTGTCCCTCGGTATTGAGACACTCGGTGGTGTATTCACTCGTCTCATCAACCGAAACACCACCATTCCCACCAAGAAGAGTCAAACCTTCTCCACCGCCGCCGACGGTCAAACCGCTATCGAGGTCAAGATCTACCAAGGAGAGCGAGAGTTGGTTCGGGACAACAAGTTGTTGGGCAACTTCCAGTTGAACGGTTTGCCACCGTGAGTCTTTTTTCCTTGGGTCGAGCGGAAGACCGGGCTTGGCGTAGGGCTAACGATGTCATATTCCAATCAGCCTTCCCCGTGGTACCCCTCAGATCTCGATCACTTTCGACATTGATGCCGATGGTATTGTCAACGTCTCCGCCATCGACAAGGCCACCAACAAGGAACAGGCCATGACCATCGCCTCATCATCCGGTCTCTCCGACAAGGAGATCGAGCGAATGGTTGCCGAGTCCGAGGCGTTCGCCGAGTCCGACAAGTTGAGGCGTTTAGTGATCGAGGAGTCGAACAAGGGAGAGTCATTCTGCGCTGATACCGAGAAGGGTGAGAAAGATCAGCGAATTCTGCGCTCATTTTACGATGTCAGCTAACGTGGTTCTTCCTCTCTCTCCTTGCAGCCATGGGCGAGTTCCAGGACCAACTCGAGGCTTCCGACCGAGACAACGTCAACAAGCTCATCGGCGAGCTCAGGGAGATCTGCGCCAAGGGTGCTGCTGGTGACGCCGATGTCACCCCTGAACAGATCAAGACCTGTTACGACGCTGCTCAACAAGCTTCCCTCGTCCTCTTCCAGAAGGCGTACGAGAAGCGATCTGCGGCTAACGCCAGCGCTTCTGAGTCATCCGAGGCTTCATCTGAGAAGACCGACTCTACTCCAGAGGGTGAGAAGAAGAACTAGAGCCTGTGAATGGTGATAGCAGGGAAGGAAAGGGTTTCGGACTCGTCAATATGAAGAAAAAAACAAGAAGAAAAAAGAAAGACGCATTTCAAAACCGTCCGGATCTCGAGCAGTCTCGTAGATCGGATGGGTTGTTTACGAGGTACGGAAATCAAAGTACTACCCTCAAAGACCATCATCCCCTTCCCACCCCGCCCCTCCCCCCAATTACATGTAGTAGACGGAACTGGAAAGGTCGCAACTTCTTTCACCCCTGCACGCTGTCTTTTATTGTGTCTCTCTTTCTCAACATCCCACTCCCCATCCGCTTGTAACAAACAGTATATGCAACCGCTCAAACATCATGATCATGAAACCCTGAAGTTGCTGCTGACGTAAGACGATTCGCGTGTCGAGTGGTTCATTACAATACTGAAAGTACAAACAGGCATACCATAAACTCGCACTCACCTCGATTCAGGCATTGAGTCGGTGGGCCGACACGTCGCCAGCATGCAGTCATATCCACAGGAGGTGAGAAAGTACTCTGGATTATCCTGCCACTGCTCGCTGACGGCCGTGCCAACACTCAATTCGCCGCCCAGCTTCTGGTTCAACAGCAGCCATTGATGTTCATCGCTGGGCTAGACGCAACAAAACCAGATCCAAACACAAGCAAGAGCACTTCCCCAGCCATTCCTGTAGTTGCACTGGAGAACGAAAGACGCTCATCCGAAACGATATCTCCTCGGCCGCCTCCATCAGACGATAGAAAGCCGTCCCTCCCCGCTGTTGTGGTCTCAGCGGAGAATGGGCCTATCGGGTTGGCGGTAGATCAAGACCACTCGAGCGATCCATATGAGGACCTGAAAGGATCGCTAAGGAAACTCATTGGCCAGAGAAGTGGGAAGGGCAAGATATGGCAAACTCCAGGTAGAGGTGATACTTTCAAGATGGTCATGGTTGATAAGGTGAGTCGACTTCATGCTATAATGGCGTCCTCATATTGACCAGCGTTGGCGTCTTCAGAATATCCGCCTACCGACTCGTAAAGTCTTGCCGCCGACCTCGACACCCACTTCCCAAACGCCAACCCCGCATTCTCCTCTCTCCCCTCTAACCACAACGTCCCCACTCTATCCTGACGGCGTTATCTCCCCCATCTGGATGCGTAAACATTCCGATATGATCCCCTCCGTCTTCGTCCTCTTCTTGCGACTCATAGAGTTCCCTTCTAATGACTCAACATTCTCATCTCTGGCTGGATCGCCAAACACCAGTCTCGCTGGAACAGCTCCGAATTCACCACCCGTGACTTCGACATCCACGGATGAACATCAGCAATTTCCGTTCCAGGGAGAGACGAGGAGACCGGCGGACATACCACTACCGGACTTGGAGAAGAGGAGGAAAGACGCTGAGAGATTGGCAGACGAGGAATTGGTCAAAATAATAGCTGAGAGGAGGAGGAAGTTGGTGGAGCGAGGGATCAAATTTACCACTGTGTTGATGACCGGGAGGGATATGCTGGGTGAGTGATGGAAGGTGGTTGTGGGGGAAGTTCGGAACCTGATGATGGACCCGCAATCGATATCAGACAACCCATCACTGGACGGCCGATTGAGCACGATCAGACGACAAAGTGGATTGGATTCGAGAGCCAGTCTCTTCGTCCTTACTCCTGTTCCTGACGAGGACTTGTTAGAGTTCGTGATGAGGTGAGGGTGTTTCTGAATGATCTCCGTCTGATCAACCGACACTGAACTTTGCCATCTCTTCCTCCACAGCCTTCAGGATGCCCTTCGAGATTCCGCATTGGATTACTACGGCGCGCACTATAAACGAAATCGAAGAAAGAGGCAACGACTTCCAGCTAATCCCCTGACCATACCGTATCCGTTAACGACCGACCCCTCATTACATACGAGACCACTGGCAGCGCAGGGTTGGGCAGTAAGATATGATTACAAAGCTGCTGTGTTTGCGGAGATTAGGGGGGAGGTGGATGTGGCAAGAAGGTGAGCACGAGTGTGGATATATTGAAGGTGTGGTCGTGGGTTGACAGCATTCCAAAACCCAGGCACCTACAAGACTCCTGGACTGAGCTAGCGAAGATGTTTTCTTCCACTTCGATATTGCCACCAAGAACAAAGCGGTGGGCAGAAGCAAAGGTGGTGGCGGATTGCATAGCTGTCAAGGTGAATTCGCCTGGATCATCTCTTTGGCCTCCCATTGACCCGACACCTTTCCGTTAGATTTGCAAGTTATGTTTATACAAGAACGAGACCGCAGCATCATTGGCATTCTTTCACCAGCATCTTGGACGGTTTGGAGAACTCTCCAGAGGATGGGGTATAGGAGAAGAGACGTTCGAGTTTTGGAGCTGGGTGGCACGACAGTGAGCAATGCGCTTTAGCGGCGCAGTCAGGACACCGACGCGCTGACTCTCCTCAGATACCGCATATTCGCGGAGCTGGTGGAGATGGGCGTAGCATCCGGTCTACGAATACCCGCCACCATCCCGTCATATGTCCCACTCGTACCACCGACAGCTCTGCCACACACACAGCTAGCGCCACAAGAATTAGGTTCACGTAATAATCCATTGCTGACGTTGCAACATCCGGGCTACTATTATTACACGGCCGCCAACTGCACTGTGCAACGACGAAGTCGGTTCATCGCTGCTGTAGAAGAGGTCGGTATCGTTGTCCTGCGCGTCGCCAGATTTTTTAGCTGACACGCCATTCCTGTCGCCAGGCCGAAGGGCTACTGGAGGATGCCGCTGGCGGCAGTCATGTTAGTCCGTCTCCCGGCTTTCCAAATGAGAAAAAGGTCGATCACGCTGCGATTATCATAGAGGTGAGTGAAAGTTTCCGCCGCCCTTTCGCGCCCCTTCCAGCTCATCGCACACTCCACACAGCTCTTCACAAAAGCCTATGGGCTGTTCAAAGATCAACGTCGGCAGCAGCTGCGTATGTCGCTGTATATTGCATACCGGATCGCCGTGATGTATAGTGAGGCAGGTCAGCATGAGATGGCAATGAAGTGGGTCGGTGATAGGTTTTCAGTCGATGCGATGCAGTTGCCTGAAACTCGTCACTACAGATTCTTCGAGCGGATTTCTAAAAATTACAAACGGGAGCATTGGGACCCTATCACATGGTCCATCAGAGACACTTGGTACAAGTGCGCTCAGCGCACGGGATCGGTAGAGACTGCTGTGAGGCTACTGTTACAAATGATGAGTCCAGGTGAGGGGTCTATCATCGGCACGGTGGACTCTGTGGCTGATGATTAGAACAAGGTGGATCTCACAAGCAGGATGATCCTTCTCAGCTTCAGGAGGATCTGATGTCCATCCTGACGGTGAGCCAGAGGGAGGGGTTGGGCTTTCTGGGACCCGCACTGACGATGGCACTGTTTCCAGACCACGGCACCTTCTAGCAATGTTCCGCTGGAGATTGACATGGATGCTGAAGCGCCATTGGGTGAGTGGCGGCCTGCAGACCGATGGCTTGGTGTGATTGACAAAATCATCCCTCCGTCAGTCTCCGTCGCTATCTCATACCCTCGCGAACCCGTTCCTGTCGGACATAGAGCACCCTTCCGCATGAAGCTTTCCGCGTCTCCTTCTGGCCAATTCAATGCACTATCCTTTGATTCGATCGAGTTGCACTTCTCGACGGATCGACCGGCTGTCGTTATCGACGGCGTTGCCAACGAAGAGCCTATGAGCGTAGGTGACATTCTGCTGGACGACGATGCGACCTCTGGTCACTCGGGTTCCTTGTCGTTCAAACCTGGGCAATCAAAGGTCATCACCGGATCTTTGTCTTCTTCCTCACCAACTGTCGGAGGTGTGAGTGTGTCGCTGCCCCTAAATCCCCACCCACCCTTGCCTTGCCGCTGCTGATTGTGGAAGACGCCCTCAGATCAACAAGATCGTCTTCACATTGTCGAGAGGTCAGTGGAGACTGCGTATGAACGCAACTCCAAGCTTTCAAAAGGCGTCCGCGTCCGCCTCCAGTAGCAAGTTTCTGCCTACTGTCAGGTGCGCCATTCTGCAGAATACTTCAGCATTTTCTGTCACTGACTCAACATTCGCAGGTTCGCCAAAGCTCCACCTCGAATCAGGATGGAGGTGACTGGTCCACCGAGCGCTTACACGTCCGAGCGGGTCCCTTTTACGGTGGTGGTGGCGAACGAGGACGATATTGAGGTGAACTCAGTTCTGCATCTCGATCTGCAGGGTTTGGATCGAGGGGATGGTGAGCGCGTTCCCATGCGTACTGTGTACGGTAACTGACCTGGCCTCCATCCAGATTTCATGCTGCTAGACGGAAGCGGCGACGCCGATCCTACTGGTCAGCCCGATCGTCCCTTGTCGATAAGTCCCGGACAATCGAAGAGCATACAATGCCGCTTTCAGGCGTTACAGCCGGGAATCAAGACCCTCAGGCTGCTGCTGTCCGTGAAACACGATGACGACACACCGCCGTTGTCGCGCTCCATCCAGGTTGACATCTCGGAACCTTTCCGTGCTGAGAGTGCGGTTACGTACACACCCCTACAACACGGCCGCCTCCTGCTGTTGGCATTAGGAAGTGAGCTGGAAGAGCTCTACAAAGCTGAGGTGGTTACAACTGTGGAGTTGGGTCGTGGAGCGGACATAGTCATTAGGAAGGCGCGATACGTGCCGTCGGTGAGTGATGTGATTCGGGCGTGGAGATCATCAATTGACAGTCTGTTACTCCAGCCTGCTCCTCACGTCCGGCTCATCCACGATACACTCTCCGAACTCTCCTTGGATGACGCCCAACGTAGGATGTTTTGATTGCTCCGATGGATCTCCTGACTGATTAGTCCTCTTCCACAGCTTGGCAATCGGGAGACGCCATTTGCTCATCTGCGTCATTCCGTTTGGCCCTACCGGAAACCATGGAAGGGTACGCGCCGGCCCAGCTTGATATCGAGTGGAATAGGTACGTACAGCTGCTGTCATTCTGCTGACCTGATGATTTACGACGTGCCCACCTCTTACACCCAGCTCCTCCGACTCGGGCACATCCAACGTATTCCACGTGGTACTGCCACCACTCATCATTCCACAATCAGCCGACCACGTTGATGCGGTGCTACACTTCCCACAGCGAGTGCAAATGCTGCACCCATTCGAGGTGTTACTGGTGGTCACCAACACGCACAACACGGCGGCCACGTCATCCCTCGTCGTACATCTCGCTTCGGACGATAACTTTGTCTGGGAAGGAGGGCGACAAACGAAGCTGCCGTTGCTTCTACCCGGTGGCCAATGGACACTGCCTTTATCGATGACTGCCTTGCAGACAGGTTGGCAATCCTTACCGAGCATGCGTCTTGCAGATGGTCACCCGGACAATCAACGGGAGATCCCCGTGAAGAGTGTAGACGGTGGACAGGAAATCCATGTATATGTACAGCCGGCATGAGAATACAAAGGGGTATCTATTCTTCGTGGACCGTCTCCGCATCCTGCAAAGCCATCTCGTCGAAATGATCCAACAATTCGTCGAGCTGCACGTCTGGAAAGTCTTCCTCTTCCTGCTCGTTATCCGTGTCCGCAAAGTCGTCTGCGTCGATAGCCATCGGTTCCTCTTCGATGTCCATCGCGTCGGTGGCGGTGGCGGTGGCGGGCTTTTTTGCCGACCGCTTGTTCTTGCGACCGGATGTCGTCGTCGTCTCCATCGGGGTATCACCATCCGCCTTGTAAAGGTTGATAGCAGAACGCAACTCTGGATCTTCCTCCAGATCCCGAAGGAACAACTCGTAATCCTTTTCGACCTTTTGAGCGTCCACACCACCTCGTCTCCCGAGTGCACCACGACCGATGTTACCCGTGTCAGCTGGATCGTCCGCCTCTTTCGCGATAGATCGTAGCTTCCAGTTCCTTGTACGTGCCTTCTTTCTTCGGTTCGGGTATGTCTTCTTCACCAAGACGACGTCTGGCAAGCGGGTGTGATCGAGTGATTCAAAGGAATCGCTGTTGTAGTTTGCGTTGGTAAGATGGTATCCAAGGACGATGTCTCCTGGTTGTAGGATGGCTCCTAGATGAGTCCGAGTGTGATAAATACCATCATCTCCTCCCATCCCATCGTCGTCAGCTTTTCTACCACCAGAAGTAGTCGTGGTACGAGTGACCTGAGCGTCGGCGAGGACGAATTTCCCTCGTGTAGGACCGGAGGGCTCGACGTCCAGTACGACGAATTCAACGAGGTCGGAGACGGTGGCGAGTGAGTCGAATGGATTACGCCAGTACACTGAAGATGATACGTCGGTGGATTGAAGAGTCATAGGGTCGAGGAGATGCATGGAGTTACCGATTCTTGAGCAGATGGTGAGTGGGCTGTCGGAAGTTGCCGCGTCAGTGCGCACAACGTCAGTGTTGATAATCGGCTGGTATGATATGGCACTCTTCTCTCACTTGATGTTTCCAGAGGACTTTGCGAGGTCCTTTGGGATGACCACTAGATCATCCTTACAGATCGGAACGATTTCGACGGAGTAAGTGAACTTGTAATTCGCCGTATTGGAATGCGTGTCAGACGAGAGCAATTGTTCGGATGATTTTGATCTGCGTGAGGTAGGTAGCTTGGTGTAAGGATCTGCGCGATATCGAGGTGGTCTTCAACCCAACGTCACTCACCGGATAGGCACAACTCCAGCTAAGAATTCAACCATCTTGATCGCTGCGTTCCTTTCGGTGTAGAAGAAATCCAATCCATCCCTCTTTTCGTCGATATTGATAGTATCTCTGATTAATTTCCCACCGTTCATTAGCCATCTCGCACACTCACTCACACACATCGGGACTATCAACTCACTTGTGTGCGTTATGCTTCAGGATGAGTTGTTCGAGGAACAAGAAAGTCCTCTTATGCTGAACCTTCTGCCTAACCTGAACCGCCGCCTTCCAAGTATTCTTCGCTGCCAACTTGGTACAAGCCGGACATTGACCACCATGAACGATGAGAGTGAGGACAAAGGTTTGTTGAAGGACGGTGTTGGTGAGGATCTCTTTCTGAATGGTGATTGTCACTTTAATACGTCGGGAATGTGGCTCAGTCCAAAGGAAATGAGCATCGATCAGGCGGACTTTTTGGAGAGGTTTGCCGATTTTCTTCAAGCAGATGGCTGGGTAAAGACGGTCAGTGAGGTTTCAGGTGATGATGTTGAGGAAGAAGAGGGGGAGGGGAGGGTTTGCCACTGACCGAGCAATTCTCGAGATTCCGGTTGAGCAGCTATCCATGCGGCAGGAGGAGCTGCCCATTTCTCACAACCTCTACAGAACTGTAATGAAGCTTCCTTTGGTATACCGTCTGTGATATCGACGCTACGAAGACAGGGAAGAAATGGCCAATTGTTCAGTACTCGATGTCCAAGGGGGAGAGAAGGTGGGTTGCGAAATAATCCTGAGACTCACGAATTCCTGAGACAACCGATGCAGAGATTGGCGCCGTTGGGAGTGATGACTGTGCCGCATTCTGCACAGAGTACTGCCTGCTGTGAAGCGAACGAGTTGGGTACGTATTCCATCGTGGACATGATGGGCGATGTAGAAGATGATGATGATGTTGATGATGTTCTAACTAATCTACTACCTACTTTCAACTACTCGGACGAACACTCACTCCCACTCTCTCTCCACTCTCCACTCTCTCAGTCTTTGTAATTTTGAGTTGATAAAGGGTTGAAATAAAATTAGTTGACCTCCACACACGTGAATGACACGTCACCATCACCGTCACCGCCACCGCCACCGCCACCGTCGCCACCCGGGCCAATCTGAATCGTAAACAAGGGGAAGTCACCTTCCAGACCATCAGGAACGGAGTGATAAATGACCTGACCCTCGAGTTCAAGAAGGTACATTCGCATCATCACAACATCGATGTTCTCACCTCATAGTCCCTCCACGGGCACACCATCCTACATCTCACCTAGTCAATTCATTTCATCCGCCAACCTCTCGAGCGGGATGAGGGCAAGCTATGAGGTGGGCATGCCGTTCGTCGTTCTTTCGGATCTTCAAAGGAGCTACGGCGGTTCTTTTACTGATCGTCCCTAACTAAACTCGTACGGGTAGAAATTAGGATTGCAACCGCCAGTACAGATTTCATTGACCTCGGGTCATCCAGAGAATGGCATCAATGTGAGCTCGACACTACCCATTCTCATCATCTCCATACCACTAACATCGTCGATATCTAATCAACAGGACGACGACTACTTCTGGTCCTCCATTCTCTCACCAGCTCTCAAAGCCGATAGCTTCCTCCCAATCCTTACCTACCTCCAACCAATACTCGGCACCAATCCACCTCTCCTCCTCATGCTTCTTCTCTTCCACTCCATGTCACTCGAATACCAATACGTATCACATCACGCGGACAACGACTTGCTTCTATCTCTCAGACCCGTTCGGCTCATCGAATACGACTCACTTTCGGGGAATCAATTAAAGACGTTGACAGCGGCGTATAAGAAGGCGGAAATGGCTTGGTCTGGGGCTTTTAGAGTCATCGTGGGAGATGTCGAAGGCAAGCGGGTTTCCGTTCGTCCTTCATCATTCGAGAAGATGTATCGCGAATTTTGTTCTCTTGTGGAAGTCAAGGAAATGGGATTTACCATCTCTGACATCGACGCACCGGGTCTATCAAACCCCTCATCATCCGATCTATCAAGACCAGCCACAGCAAAACTCGTTCATTGGTTGGATGATCATCATCCAGGAATTGATATCGAAGGACTGATCGATGATCCCACGATCGCTACGATATCCCCACTCATCGTCAAATTTTTTTGGGATTGGATCAAGATGACAGACGAAATTCCCGTGATGAGATATCAAGAGGAGGAAGCGATGAGTAGGACAAAGCAGCGATTCAGGGAGGTGTTGGAGATGAAACCGATTTGTTTTGGGGATAGAGATGAGTGGAGAAGAGTAGAAGAACGAGGTATTACTAAAGAGGACATCGATGGGTTCTTTAGTAAGATTGGGCAGTGTTTAAAAATGGGTCATTTGGATGGGAGGATGGGAGGTGATTTGGCGGGTTTGATGTTTTGGTATCGAAGGTTTTGTGGGAATCGTAGTGAATCGAAAGCGGTGGATAAACAGGGACAACATATCGACATCGATGATGATCGTCCCGGCGAAATATTCAAGCACACTCTGACTGATGAACCTAAGAAGATGTTCGAACATATTGAGGATTGGTGTGGCGGGGAAGGTGTTGGCGAGAAGGCGATGAAGGCGTATGAGAATTTGTTGGAGGCTTTGAAAGGTCATGGAGGAGAGAAGGAATTGGGGGAGACGGTGTTGGAAGCGTCTAGGAAGGAGCATTTGTTGGGGAACGTAGCACCACCTTCTTCCCCTGGCGTTGTACGAACTCCTCTTCCCACAAATGGCTTCAAACAACGATCGACTAACCTCGACACCATCGCCAGTCACCACCCCAGGTCTTCCACCGTCCCTGCCTCGTTCCCCCAGGTCTCTCCCACCATCCCCGCCGACTTTTCTTCATCACCCATGTACTCTGATGGATCAAGCTTCGCTTCGTGCCAAAGCACACCCGGTACCACGCCTTTCGGATTGCCGGACACGGGAGTCGCGGAGGAACTCCTGTCTTCCAAGGATGCTGCGGGTCAAGGAGACCAAGGGAAGGGCATGGATAGATTCGACGACGCTCTCAAAATCTCCCCTCCCCCTTCTCTCGAGCAAATCCACCTGGAAGAGTTGCTGAAGTCGCCAGCAATCAAAGATATCCTACCTGAGCTCCTTCTTCTCATGGAATCTCGAAGCAACGAGGCGAAGAGATCGTGTCAATGGTTGGCTCGTCGAATTCTCGCCTCTCATCTCTTTGATCGCGGCACATTCGATTGTGTACATTCGTGGATGGGTTCGTTGACCTCGGACTCACTTGCTTCCGCCATCGATGAATCTTTACCTCTCCTGCTCTGTATCACTGCAGCCACCTCTGATCATACGGACGAACAACCATGGCTCGACGACGAACGAATCGCGAAACTATCTCGAGACGGGGTACGACGGCGGAACTCGGCCGGGATCGATATGGAAAACCCTAGAGAACCGGTTCTCCCTCTCATCTTCCCAATCAACCCCAAGGACCCCGCCGAATTCAGTCTCTCGGACAGATGGCCAAGAGCGGGTGACGAATTGAGCGCTTCAAGGCATAGAGGACTCCGTCAAGCCCCCCGATCCGTAAGTGAACTCACCGATATCTTTCGAATCCTCATCCCTTCGCCGCTGAACATTCCGAGCCATGGTCGATATAACGGTATCGCGAGTCAAGAGAGTTTGGTGATTCGTTTCGATGGTACGCCGCTTGGGGCGATCGGTCCCAGTAGGAAGTTGTTGTCGTTGTCCCCGGGTGCAGCTCGTGGAATGACAGACGTTCGTTACGAAGTGATCAGCATGTCGATGCCTGCGTGTTTTCGAGTTCGAAGGTCGGTGGATATGGGGATAGTACAGGGGGGTGAAGGGGAGAGGGATGACAAGACGTCGAAATTGACATGGTCGGAAGAGTGCGCGTCTAATCTCAAGCAATTGTTGATAGGCCCGTACGGAGAGAGATCGGCGGCAGATCGAGTAGCAGTTGCGTCGTTGAAGAAGTTCTTGAAGGGTATGCAGGGGCTGATGCCGGAGATAGTGATGGAGATGGAGGGGGAGAGGGTGAAGGGGGTAGAGGGGAGATCCGAAAGCTCGAAGCAGAGGACCGGAGAACAGATGATGTTCAAGGTCAAGTCGTCGACAACGGGAATCGACAAACCGAGCGCCATCGCCACCTCGACCTCCCAAGAACTCGCCATCACCTCCAGTTCTCCTCCCACTCCCACCCCTTCTGCAAAGAGGAACGAGAAGAGCCCCATTTCACTCCCTCCTTCTGAATATCCCACCCCCAACCCTACCACCGAACCTCCCAAGATCAAGTCGAGAGATGAAGCTCGTCAGGCTTTGGCTGAGAAGATGTCCAAATTGCAGAACAAGAGGACGTGTAAGGCGAACAGGAAGAAGTGACGGAGAGTAGAGGAGAGTGAGGAATAGCTAAATGATTGCCAGCGAAGTAGTCCGAAGACATCGAATGGGGGAACGGGGCGATCTGGTGGATGAATGATACTGCGATGAACCATTTGTATGGATCCTGTGACAGGAACCTACCCCGCCACTCCCAACCTTTTCACGTGTCCCCGTCCAACTCCACGCGTCACTCGCCCGCCCAGCGACTATCTATCTTGACCTCAGTCTTAGTCTACAAAGTCAACAACCTTGCTACATTTGGAGCAGAAAGGGTCATCCGTAATCTCATCTACCTCATCTCGCATGTCATCGTCCTGATCCCACCGTCGTATACTATGCAAGCCATCATTAACAATGGGTCCGGGTACTACAACCTCAAGGGTGCGTGCTATTCCATCACTCCTCTCCAATCACCGTCTCGTACCTCCGCATACTGATCTCACCTATCCTCCTCCCTCCACAGCCCTCATCAAGGCCATTCGATCATGTAAGACCGTCGCCGAAGAAAGGGTGCTCATCTCCAAGGAATCCTCCGCACTTCGTACATCGCTGAAAACCGAAGACACGTTCACGCGGTACAACTCCATCGCCAAGGTGTTGTACCTGAACATGTTGGGTGTGCAATGCTCTTGGGCATCCATACCTTGTTTGACCATGGTAGCCAGTCCGAGGTACTCGGATAAACGATTGGGTTATTTGGGGATTATGATGGTTCTAGATGAGAGTCAGGAGGTGTTGATGTTGTTGACGAATTCGTTGAAGAAGTGAGCTCGTGTGGCTAGGATGTGGTCGTAAGACCATTGCAGCTGATGAATGGGTGGGTGGTGACTCAACAGCGACATGAATCACTCCAACATGTATGCGGTCGGTTTGGCTCTCTGTACGTTCGCCAACATCGCTGGAGAAGAGATGTCTCGAGATTTGGTAAACGAGATCGAGAAGTTGCTGGGTAGCAGTAACACGTATATCCGGAAAAAGGTGCGTGGTCCCTGCCCGGACCTCCGTCACACTACGCTCACAATTTAAAACGCCTCTTTTTCTCCCTTCCTCCCGCGGGCGGCCTTCAGGCAGCACTATGTGCACTCCGAATCGTCCGTAGAGTCCCCGAACTCATCGACCATTTCATCACCAAAGCGAAGAGTTTGCTGCAGGATAGGAATCATGGAGTGTTATTGGCTGGAGTGACGCTGGTGCAAGAGATGTGTACGATCGATGAGGCGTGTTGCGAAGAGTTCCGGAAGGTTCGTATTCCTCCTGTCCCGCGAAAGACCGACCCTGCAACGCTTATACGAAACACATATAGGCCGTTCCACTCCTAATCAAACATCTCAAATCATTGGTCACGACGGGATACTCTCCTGAACATGATGTTGGAGGGATAACGGACCCATTCCTGCAAGTCAAGATACTCCACCTTCTGAGGTTGCTTGGGAAAGGGAACGCGGAAGCTAGCGAGACGATGAATGATATCCTGGCTCAGGTGAGGAGTTGGAAGTGGGTGCGTGTTTTCATAGACGCGCAAGGCTGATGGATGGGCATACGGACACAGGTCGCGACAAACACGGACGCATCCAAGAACGTCGGTAATTCGATTCTTTATGAGACGGTCTTGACGATCTTGGAGATTGAAGCGGATAGTGGGTTGAGGGTTATGGCGATCAACATCTTGGGAAAGTTTTTGGGAAACAGGGATAATAACATTCGGTGAGGATTCTGGCGTTTCCCGTGCCTTCCCGTGAGGAAGATCGCGCTGATACCTCGACATTCACAGATACGTCGCTCTCAACACTCTCAATAAAGTAGCTCTCTCCGAATCTGCCGTTCAACGTCACCGGGATGTCGTCCTCTCATGTCTCGCAGACGGAGACGTCTCGATTCGCAGACGAGCACTCGAACTTTCTTACGCGTTGATTAACGAAAGCAACGTCCGAATCTTAATGAGGGAACTCCTCGCTTTCCTCGAGGTTGCGGATAACGAATTCAAGTTGGGTTTGACGACTCAAATTTGTTTGGCCGCGGAGAGGTATGCACCGAATAAGAGATGGCATATTGATACCGTGTTGAGGGTGTTGAAGTTGGTGAGTGATAGGAGCCGAGTACGGCGGGGAAAGCTCGACTGATGAAGAGCATGACAGGCCGGCAACTATGTCCGCGAAGAGGTCCTATCCTCGTTCATCCGTCTTGTTGCGCACACCGCAGAGCTCCAAGGGTACACCGCTCAACGATTGTACATGGCACTCCAGGAAGATATCTCTCAAGAAGCTCTTACGTTGGCAGGTACTTGGATCATTGGAGAGTTTGGTGATGTCTTGTTGGAGACTGGTACCATTGATGATGGAGAGCAGGTCAAGCAGGTGAGGGCGGTCGGATCGTGGCGTGGCGTGGATATGACAACTGATTGACACGTCTTCACCCAGGTAACCGACGCGGAGATCGTTGACCTCCTTCAGCTCATCCTCGACTCACCATTCGCCAATTCCCTCACTCGTCAATTCACTCTGACCGCACTCGCCAAACTGTATGTTAGATTCGCAGAAGCCAACTCTACCAACGCATCCTTCCAACAGGAGCGGATCACCGAGATACTCGCTTCGTACGGGACGTCACCGGATCTCGAACTACAACAAAGGGCGATGGAGTACACGAGTCTGTTTGGGAGGAGTGATTTGGTGGGGGGCGTCTTGGAGCACATGCCAGCGCCGGAGATTAAGGCGACGATTATGGGAACCGGTAGGTGGAAAACGTTGGAAGACGACGAAGGAACGTGCTGATAACATGCATATACAGTCTCCGAGAAGAGGACAGTGGGATCGACTCGCACGGACAAGGACTCGCTCGTCGATCTCATGGGAGACGAATCATCGACGACATCAACACCGATCGTCACAGCCGCATCCGCCCAGAACACGCAAGACCTCCTCGCCGACATCTTTGGAAGTACTTCGGCGCCCGCTACGTCGGCACCGACACCAGCATCTAAATCCAACGTCGACGATATCATGAGTCTGTTCGGGGGGTCATCGGGGCAGACTCCTGCTGCCGCGATTCCGGCCACTGCATCGTCACCTCTCGACGTCCTGGGTGAAATGACACCTTCGACTCCTCCAGCCCCACCGATGGCCGCACCTGCAGCACGCCCTCAACTGCAATCCTACACCGCATACGAGAAGAACGGGCTCAAGATCACGCTGACACCGAAGACTGCCCCGAATCAGCCGGGAATGGTGCAGATCTTGGCGAAATTTGTCGTGACGGATGGGAAGGCGGTGGAAGGAGTGAACTTTCAAGCTGCCGTGCCGAAGGTAAGTCCCATGTGCCCCTCACAACTTCCTACACAGCGCTGATGACCCTCCGCATAGACGCAACAACTGCAAATGCTCGCCATGTCGAACGGCGACGTATCACCTGGGGCTACCGAGACCCAACAGATGCGAATCATCGCTCCTCCAGGCGCTCAAATCCGACTTCGCCTGCGGATATCGTTCACCAAGGCCGGTGGAGGTGCGGTGACGGATACTCAAGACTTCGCTGGTTTCCCGCAGGGGTTGACGGGTGGTCCTTGATGTGGAGAGGAAGAGAAATCGTTGTACGATCAGGGGCATTAATCTACATGCGGTCATTGGAATCACATCGGTCTTTAAGAGATCAAAGCCGCGCAGCACAGTGTGCCATAGTTTAGCGGACTACGAGGCCACAGCCTGGGGCTTGGGTTCGCCAAGATCCACGCCAGAGACGGCAGTCTTCTCAAAAGCTGCAGTATACTAAGCCACCTCTTCAGCCACAGTCGTAGGCTCAGGTACCTCAACCACGACAGTGTCTCTAGCCGCCACAGTGTCCTTGGCGATATCTCCCTTTTTGTCTTCCACTTGCTCTTCATCGTTTTTGTTTCTCTTATTTTCGGCGTTCTGTTTATCCTCTTCATCCTCATCGCACTCTTCCTACTCTTCTTCTCCATCGTCCAGCTCGTCACCCGTCATCACGGCATCGGACTCCTCATAGGGTCCATCCGAGATGTCCTCGGTGAGGTCTTTGACAAAATTCTGAAGACCGACATCGGAAGGAGGGTGGGTGTCAGAAAGTTCACGTCCGCTTTCACACTGACCTCACTCACGTCGGAGGAACAAACGTGAATTTATCTGCCACTTGAGCCCAGTCGACATAAAAGATCTTGTAGCGCTAGTGCATGTGTGGCCGTCTGGTCCTTTGCAGCTCGCACAAGCTCTAACGAAGCAGGAGAAATGGAATCGACTGAGTCTCTCGATCTCATACTGAGGTAGGTTATCTGGGAGAGGTTCTCTGCCGTAACCAAACTTGAGCTTCTCCTCAGCAAACCGAGTGAGTGATTGTTTGGCTAAATCTTCCATGGACGAGTTGCACGCAATGACAAAAAAGTCCCACGCCCCGACTCCTAGCTCTAGTAATTCAAGGAAACGATGTTTGAGGACCTTGATGTGATGGAGCGAGTCAAAGGCTCTGCAACAGTCCATGAGGCTGGTGAGGGTTTGAAAGCGGCGATCGACTAGGAGAATGAGAATGTCGAGGGACTGAGTGTGCAAGATCATCTTTTATTGTTTACGAAGTACAACTCACCCTCTTGCTTGATATCCATGGATGTCATGCTGTCCTTGTCCTTGTCAACGACCACGTCAGTCCTAGTGTCCATCTCGAGCTCGTGGATGAGATAAGTCAATGGTGTAGGTCGCTGGCGGATAAATTGACGTCGATTGAGCTATAGAGACCATATTCTTGGATGAAAGAGTCGAAGAATGAGCTGTGGATGTATGGATGGTAGCATCAGCGTGGGAGTTCAGACCTGGTGTGGCGCAGGGATACCTACGATGCGGCTCTTAGCATGATATCCGCACCAAGAATCCACAGCCGTCATTTACGATGAGGATGACATTTCCACCTTCTCGATAAACGGCATGGGCGAGAACGTAGTATGCCTTGTCAGGGAGCGAGTATTCATCCATGTAGGCGAGGGATAGTCTGGGTGTTGGGCAAAGGCTTCGATTGAAAGAAAGAGTGGATGCTGGGGGTGGACATGTCAGTGGGTAGGTCGTGCATGTTATGTGAATGAGTACACCTCGACCTGAGACTGATGGAGATACTCGGTGTTGGTGGTTTTTGTTGTTTGGTGAACCCTCTCAGCACGCGTTGTTTGGGCTTTGGTCCGGCGTTTCTGTGGAATCCGGAGGTTTGCCGCTTACATTCAACCCTGAAGTGGGAATCGGCCTTCTGAGGAATCCCCTGAAAACTGCACCTGCCGAGCACCCACAGACGGATAGTTCACCTGTTGACTAGGTCAGGTTCGAGGAGAAAGGTTTCGCGCGTCACACCAAAGGCATGACGTCCTGTCCGAGTGCAAAGACCATAAACTGGCTCAGGATTTTTACTTGAGGCGGAAGGCAAGTCCATCTTGTAAGGTGGTGTAAAGATAAAGAGAAATCGTTGCGAATTATTTACAAGCGGAATTGGTGTCACTTAGAGCATAGGACTGTCTTTCAGCAATGCCTTACTGATACGGATCGCACCCTCGGGGCTTATCAAGATCCCTTCATCTTCACCATCTCGGCGTCCGACTCCTCATATTCTAAATATCAGATATGTCGTCGGACTGGGAGAGATGGTCCACCGTGTCCACGACAGGTTCGCGACTGTGACAGAGGAGACAAGGCAAGGAGGATAAGAATAGCGTCACCTGTAATACCTCGATGAATCCACTTACGTTTGTGACCTAGCAAACGTGAACATCCCCGCAATGTCGTCCCAGTCGGTTTGCGCGCTTTGTCCCATTTTTGATAGCACTGACAAAGCAAGAGAAGTGGAAGAGGCCGAGTCTCTCGAGCTCACTGTCCGAGTTCGGGTTGTTCTTAGGGTTCCGGGCTGCAGACGCATCCGGACCGTATTGAAAGCGTCCAATCGCCTTCTTGGCAATGCCCTCCCATGATAGATTGCATGCGATGACGAACACCTTCCAGGAGTCGATGGTCTGCAGCTGGAGCAGATCGTGGAAGCGAGGTTTGAGGCGCTTGAGGAAACGGAGGGATTGGAATTTCTTGCAGGTTTCGATGAGCTTGATTGCGGTCTGAAATCGGTGGCTGACTAGGATGAGAAGGGTTATCGAGGGATCAGTATGGAGGATTGGGGTGTGTGGTTTCGCATGGTGAGAATGTTAACATCCGTTTGGATGTCCATCTCGAGCTCGTGGATGAGGTAGAGCCATTGAAACAGGTCGCTGACGGACGACTCAACTTTGATACAGGAGAAAGGAAAGAGGTCGCGGAAGGCCTTGAATGAAGGACTGTGCGTGGGGAATTTAAAGCGGTCACTAGATGGAAAATTTCTGGACACCTACGATGCGCAGGTCAGAGTGTCGAGTTGTACG
Organism: Cryptococcus sp. T15_22C; assembly: GCA_017654825.1. Taxonomy (NCBI): domain Eukaryota; kingdom Fungi; phylum Basidiomycota; class Tremellomycetes; order Tremellales; family Cryptococcaceae; genus Cryptococcus; species Cryptococcus sp. T15_22C. The sequence continues at coordinate 126,364 of JADPYA010000203.1, read as the reverse complement.
TCGAAACTGTAGCCATCGTTGGTGATGAGGAGAAGAGGATAAGGTGATTCATTCCACCTTACAATGTGATCGTTGTTCGTCCGCCAAAGACCTCGGTGTTTCATGTTATCTCACGTGGGAGCTCGCATCGCACCGCGGATTCGCATGCGGGTCATTGTTGACGATTCGCGCGCATGGAAGACTGACAGACGGACATCCTAATGGACATACATCAACTCCAGCTCCTCGTACGACATGTTCCAGACCGTAAGAGATCGGGTGGTCGTCTCGACTGCCCGGATATGGCGTCGGCGTCCGCTCAGCGTTTCAGTGATGTCGGAGGCTCGGTCCTCGAATCCCAGAGCGATGGACAAAGTGCAAGCGAAGCCTGCCATTATGGCGGATAGCAGAGAAACGCGTATACGACCGCAGCAGCCGTCTGAGGATGCGATGCAACCACCTTCCGCTGGGCCATCAACTCCTAACGTCTACCAACTTCGTCCGTACCAGATTGAAGTGATCGACGCGTGTATGTCGGCATTGGATCGTGGGGTTCGAAGGATGGGTGTTAGTAGTCCAACAGGCAGTGGGAAGACGGTGATGTTGTGAGTGTCGGGTGCTGGTGGCGATGTTGTTCTTTGCTCAGATAGACCTCCGGATCAGTACCCATCTCATACCTCGACTCATCGGAGAAGAGCATGACAAGCAGGGTCAGATATTGATATTGCTCGGAGCGATAGGTGGGTCGCTTAGGCCCAAGGTAGATGTCTTCTCCCGCTAACGCGCGGCGTCCTCTCAGAACTCGCTCATCAAACGATGAGAACGATTCAAGCCGCTCATCCATGGTTGACCTGCCAACTCGAACAAGGATCGAATCTAGCATCTGGTAGAGCGGATGTGTGGGTGTCATGCTCCCTTCCGGTCTGCCTGTCCATCAAACTGATTGTTCTCACTCGGCTCCCATCCAGAACCATCGCGATGTATCAGAGTCTTCGCGATGAATCTCGATTACGGAAATTCGATCCGAAGAGATTCAAAGCGGTCTTTGTGGATGAAGCGCACCATGCAGCGGCTCCGACGTATGTGTGGAGATGAAGCTAAAGATGTTCTCACACAGACTGACGATGGCGTGTCGTTTTCATTCGCAGATACATCAAACTACTCTCGTACTTTAACGTCGACGTCGTTACAGGTCGTCCTTCATCATCCGACATCCCAAACACGGTGGACAAATCCGTAGATCCCTCAGTTCCCCGTATCCCTCTCATTGGATTCAGCGCCACGTTCTCCCGCAACGACAAGTTGTCTCTGGGAAGTGTATTCGAGGAGATCGTTTATCATCGAGAGGTAGGAGAATCGTTGGAGGAGGGGTGGTGGGTCGTTTATGGAATGTGATTCAGGTGGGTGATACCAAGCTAACGCGAGTCATCGCAGGCTAGCTCCGATCAAAGTCAAACGCGTGATACCTCATTTCGATGAGACGGCTTTCGACGTCAGCTCCGTGACTGGGGACTTCACGACTGCTTCATTGGATAGCGTGATTGATGTGAAACCTATCACGGAGATGGTGGTGCAGACGTATTTGGAGTTGGCTAGTAAGTCGGTGGGACAGAGACCCGGTCGTCTTCCTCTTGGAACTGAGGAAACAATATCCCTATAGGTGAACGTAGATCAACACTCGTATTCGCTGTCGACATTCAACACGCCGAACATATCACCGCCGAGTTTCGAGCTCGAGGCATCGACGCAAGAACGGTATCTTCACGGACGAAACGAACGGCGAGGTTGGACTTGATGGGTGGGTTTCGACGTGGGGATTTTCCCGTCTTGGTGAATTGTGCGTGGCAAGGAGCGATGTGGTGGAGGGTTTTCTAGCTGATGGGAGGGGGGTTTCAGGCGAAATCCTGCTGGAAGGGACGGATATACCAAATGTAGGTCGATCTGATACGCGCGTTACCCTCTTCACATGGCGTATCAAGGTCGTTCCTCTTCGGCGCAGATCGACTGTATGCTTCTCGTTCGCCCGACGGGGTCCTCAAATCTTCTCATGCAAATGGTGAGTTAATAGGCAGGCGTACACGACGCACACTGCGACTACAGCCTTTCATTTTAGATCGGTCGAGGCCTCCGTCTATGGCCTGGCAAGGATGACTGCCTCGTGGTCGACTACGTCAATAACTTTGATCGGCTGGGTGGTTTGACAGCGGTAGCATCGTTGATGGGACTGGATATCGAGTCGAGTGGGTAGGAGGATTCGTGATCGGTCGAGGCGTCGGCTGATTTTGGCTCCGATAGTCGACCTACCTGAGGTCCATTCTGGTGAATCCCATGTGGCCGCCGCCGGTAGCAACCTTCGCACCGTTCGCGGACTTACTTTCGAGGATATTGAGGACCCGTTTGGAATATCAACGTCGGAAAATCCTAGATCATTGTCGTACAACGCCTGGGTGAGTATGGGAGAACGCACGGGGCACATTGGATGCTGACCGCAACGCCCCAACAGGTCACGACCAGTCCTCGCACATTCTACTTGGATACCACGAGCTCCGGCATCTTCTCCATTGTCCACCAAGATGGCGTCTTTCTGATCCGTCACGGCGCGCCAATCCCCAAGGAGCTTGGTCTGAAGATGCCTACCACTCAAGCTCGCGTGCATGGCCAGGAGGCGACGCTCGATCAGGCTTTCAAGGCGGGGGATGCGTTGGTGAGGAGGATACTACCGAGGTCGAAGCTGGGAATGTGAGTGAATGTGGCTGCGATGTGAGGATAATCGCTGACGACTCGTCAGCGTCCGACGACATGCGCCGTGGCGCAAGGAACCAATCTCAGAGAAGCAAAGGGCGTGGTTGAGCAAGTACAAAGATGGGAGGTATGCGAAGGAGGGGATGACGAAGGGGGCGGTGAGTCCCGGCGATGCTACGAGGTTGGTGATGGTGCTGACGAGGGTTTTGGTCTCTCAGGCGGCGGCGCTTATGTGGGTGTGGAAGTGATGTAGTGTCCCTAGGGGCTGATCCAGAGAGCGTGCTTACTTACAGGACGGCATTGAAACACGGTGGGGGAGTTAGTATAGTGCGTCAATTGATGGCGTGATAACGATACTTACGGACCCCTCACAGACCTACCGCGACAAGTTGGACAAGATGGAGGCTCGGGAGGCCAAACGGCAGCAGGCCAAGGTGAAGAAAACGAATAAGGCTGTGACGGTCGGGAAGTTGAAATGACGACGTTCGTGCATAGGTGAATACCCTGGCAAAGGCATGCACGAGTATAGTGACAAGGAGTAGGGTGACATCTGACAGGTGACAGGTGCCCTTTAATGTTCTTTTTCCATGCTTCTTTGACTCCAGCTCCTCCTTCAGCCGAGTGGGATGGGAATAGGGCTACCGCAACATCATAGTCGCCATTCTCACTCAGTATCCCAGCAGTGGGTACCTTGGGAATTGCACAGAATGTTTGTCCAGCAGGCAATAATTCTTCTCAAATGTCACTTGGAGAATTGCACATCTCGTCCGAGACGTCCAGGTAAGGATAACATCATTCCAGGTTGTTGTTTATATGTGGTATCGGCAGGTGATTGTATTTTATAACATGTTTCGCGGCGCAACGACTAATCCCGCTCGATGCCCTGCCTCGTGTAGACAATTAGGCAACATAGAACAACGAAGTGATCCAAGTTACCAATAGCAATCCTTGTTTCTGTGTGTCACTGATTCTTTTTGTTTAGCAGCCCCTTTGCAACGGGTTCTTACATGAAGGAGCGGACATCGAGTAGACAGGACCCTTCCTCTGAACAGCATTCAACTCGGCACTACATCGTCCTATTCGACACGGTGTCTCTTCATCTTCTTGCAAGTCAGAGTCATCACGAACGTTGATCCAGATAATCATGGCTGGCAGTAGTAGGGTGAGTAACATGCCATCCATTGATCCAACCCCGGAGACTCGCATCATCCTCCACACTTGACTCAGCGCCGTCTTCTTTTAAATGATCATCTTGCCATTTCGTTCCATGGCAATGACATACTATCCTCCATAATCATCCTACTTGGGCCGTCCAACTCTCTACCATCCTTTCATTGAAATTGTCAGAGCGAAGAGCTACGTAGCACGATTACCAACCCCGGAGATTCATCGACAGATTAAAACGTTTTTTAAACGTGGATGTTGACAGACTGAAGGAGATGAGTCCGGATCAGCTGGGAGGTGAGCAATCGTAATGCGGCAACGAAGCCATTCGAGCTGACCTTCCTTCGAGAGCACCCATCCCTCCGCAGAATTGGACAATGGCTGGCGAGGCTGGCAGGGAAGGGGAGATGCGATTGATGGACGCAACGACGTGGTTCGCTCGAAAAGGTGTACAGAGGCGAAATTGATGGTGAGAGCGAGGTCAACTTGTTGCAGTAGAGTTTGTTGGTAACGGGAGACCCATCATCCCATAGCTATCATGGAAGCCGGGAGGCGCAACGCCGGGACGGATGATTAGAATGATGAGGATTGTGAGGACGATGATGACTTTGAAGATCTTGATTCGGATGAGATGGAAGCAGCTGGTGATTCAGGAAACATAGTAAGATCCTGTCGCCGGAGTGAAATCATTTGCTGATCCAAGGAAGCCTGCATTGAATTGACAATGGAACCTCCCTTTTCGAGTGTCTGGATACACGAGGACCCAGCACAGCATCAGCAGGACATTGAGGCTGAAAGGAATATGCTTGCGGGAGATCTGATGAATGTTGACGGAACAAGCGGTAAGTAGTTGTATGTTGGACTATGACCTTACGCTGATGGGTCTTCACAGTGCTATTTACAGCGCCTTTACCTTCTGGATCTCGACACGGCATATCTTCTCCCTTCAGCTCTTTATCGTTCAATCCATCTACCCTTCCCTCTGGAATCGGTAAAACTTCCATCACGAAGGGATCCACAGATTTGCAGGGAGGAAAAGGGATGCATAGCGAAAAGAACGTAGACGGGGTTGGGACTCATGATCATGCTGTTGAGGCTGCGGATGCAGGTGGTGTAACGACGGTGGCGAGAGAGTGGATACCGTCTGCTGAAGACAGCAAGTATGGAGTTTCATGTAAATCATGTTTATGGCCTTTGGACCTTGATCAGGCTAATTCTTTCCATTGTTTCTTACTCAGTAGTGAAAGATTATGCAGCCGCGATTGCACCCTCGAACAATTCGAGGTTGTGGACATGTCGACCCTGCGAGGACACGGACAAATTCTGCTACGGTGAGATTCCGTTCATCTTCAACCAAGGCAGTCATATCTCATCGTGGTCGCGTACCAGGCCCACCCGAGTCCTGCTGCCATTGCCTTAGGGAAAACATCCACTGTCACTACCCTTTAGAAACTCTCAAGCGGTTGGCGGCTGGTGCCAGAGAATCAATATCATAATACAACGCAGCATGTATATATGTGGAGTTTACCAATTATGTCATCCCGTTCTCCCGAATCTTTCAGGTTCACCAAGTAAGCTCGGTTGCCAAGTTTCGCTTCTTCTCTCGCCATCTGCTGCTGACTCCACCGCTGCGCTTCCTGTCCGGCTGGTTCCAGTTAGAGAGCTTCTCGAGCTGACGATTTCTGACAATTCACCCTCCTTCGACAGAGGCGCCAGATCGTCCAATATTTGCTCGTACAGGACTTCCCGACAGTTCGTCTCAGTGCCTGGATTGGAATCGAGACTGACAATACCATCATCGACACTGACGTACCTTGTAAGGCTAACATGTAATTGATGTCGCAGAAAAGATTTGCCGACCTGGTGATTCCCTGTTGTCAGGCACACGCTCAGCCCAAAAGGCGATCCATCGTAATCTCCACCGTGTAGGACCAGGTATTTGCGATCGTTGTCCTGATCAAATGAGGATCAGACCATATCTCGGTTATGTGATGTTCACATAGTAAATAATCTCCATCTGATCCGCCGGCCGCAGAACCTTGCGTCGGATTACCCATTGGTCTCAGTCCACGATGCAATAGTGTGCAATCACCAGCGCACTGGCAACGTTGAAAGGGACGACATATCTATTACCAGCCTCGCTATAGGCTCGTTAGTCAGAGTTTCTAAACCCAAAGCCGGAAAGCGATGACACGCTAATTCGGAAGTCTTCAAGGTAATATTCGATCCTCGCTCATTGAAAGCACGGACCGCAGATCGGCTGCACCCACTGGTACAGATGTGCGCTATGCTTCAGCTTGTTGGACAAGCTGGAGGAATGTGGAGCCCTGGAAGGAAAGGGAAGTCTACTTTGGCAACAAAAATGAAACTTCGGCACGCAACATCGGGCAGTCACCTTAGAATAAGCAGCGTGCTCGACCACTGTCCAAACCCGTTCGATCAAGGACCATCTCGAGGAACCGCCGTCCCAGACTAAGGAAAGAATGTCGGAATACGGATTGGCAAATATTTGGGATTAGCACTATGTGTTTCACGAATAGTGAGCGAGTGAGTGAGTGAGTGACATCCCTCATCTGTTATCTCAGCGATAAGAGACTATCTACCTCCTGCTCTCGCCAGTTCGGTGATAAAGCAGCGGTAATATGGCCTGAGTGCTCGAATGTTCCAGTCTGATCTCTATGGCTGCCAGTAGATATCTCTGGTCCTGTTCTTGAAAGCAGTACATGTCTAGTATGTTGATAAGGTAACGATAAGAGAAGGAATGATATGAGACTTGCGAGAACAAGGCAGGTCAGGTGCAGACCTCGCCTTGATGTAGAGCCAGAGTATCATGCCCCGTATCATCTCGCCCCCTCGGACTCCAGATGCGGAAATGCCTGCCCTCGACCTCATCTAAACGTTTGCATCTATCACAAACCGGTAATAGGTCACTACGTTGAGCAATTTCTTACCACTAGGGTCAAGAGATAGACAGGCCATATTCGGATGAGGTAATATCTACCTCGACCAGAATAATTATATATACTTTGCTTGTACTCGATCCTCTTTGAGGGTCAAGATGCTAAGATCATACGTCAAGCCGTTGACACTAGCTGCAACCGCACTCAACCTCGCTCTCCTTCGACCCCTCAGGCTTCAAGTGGTACCTCATTCCTCCTTGATATCCCTTCTGTGACACAGAATGACAGCTGCGGAGGATTGAAAAGAAGGGGTAGGACGTTCCTTGTTCAGTGAAGCGAGTTTGTTCGACTTGTGTCAGTACAAGGGTTTGGAGGCTGCTTGAGAAAAAGGAAGCTATGATAGGGTAATTGATTGGGAAAAAGAGGTGTTGAAACAGAGTGTCCTGTATGATTGCTCTCTTGCAATGCCTCTCCGTCATCCGTTGACAGGGTCTGGTAGCTCTTCCATGAGATGTATGCGATGTGCAGGGTATATATCTCTTCAATCAATGGCCATTCTCCTCCCCGTTGTCTCTACCTTCCATCTCGCCGCTCTTGAAAACGGGGATGACTTCATCGCGGCAAAGAGGGGACAGACGCTAGGATGGACTTGGGGTCAGTTGGATCCCAACAAACATCAAAGCGTTTCTGTTGTATCGGTTAGCATTGCTCTCTTCCATTCATTGAATTCATTCAATCATCAGGGAAGAGTAGGGAAGGGTTCGACTCCCTTGTGACGCATCATTTTTGTTTTCTTTTTATTCCCCCTCTTTGTTTCCACTTCCGCGGCATTTCTCCGCTGAGCTGAACTTTCAGGGCTGCAAGAAGAAATGGATATTTGACATGCCTACCTTGTTGCGATCGTAGCCTCTCAGACCGTCCTCATGCTGATGGTATTTCCGAAGGTCCTCCTGTCAGCATATCACCCACCTCTCGCAAGTCCACCCCCGCCCAGAGAATAACACGTCACACATTTCATGACTGATAACGGGTGGGATGGTTGATGCACCAACGCGAGGGAACGAGCAACGCTTCACCATCCTACAAACAAGTTATTCGGCATCGTCAAGTCGACATGGTTAGTAGCATGTCATACTCTTGGTCGCGTTGCACACACACCTTGTCTAACGCTACTCCCACTTCTCATTCACAGCTCCCACTCTCCCTGCTGAATGCAGCCGTAGCAAAGCCGATGGTGCGTATTCACGTTTTCTTGACTCGCTATCCTAGGATACTGACGTTTCCCATCCAATCCCCCGCTCTTCTACTCCTCCACCAGCTGGTTGAACTAAAAAATGGCGAAACGTACAACGGTCACCTGGTGGATTGTGATAATTTTATGAACATAACGCTTAGAGATGTTTATCTAACGAGCGCGGAGGGGGATAGGTTTTGGAAGTTGAAGGAGGTTTACTTGAGAGGGAATGTAGTGAGTGAGGGCGGGCGGGCGAACAGGATACCACGCTCCCTGTGGGAATTGCTAGACCTGTCTAAAATCTTACGACTCCACTTCTCTTACAGATTAAATACCTCCGGGTAGCAGATACCCTCCTCGATAAAGTACAAGAAGATCAACAGCGGTTCAGAGAGCAAAGAGATCGAGGCGGTGGACGAGGAGGAAGAGGTGGTGGTGGTGGTGGTGGTGGTGGTGGTGGAGGTGCGTGGAGGTACTTTGCATCGTGTGGTACGAGACTAATTGGTTCCTCTATCTCAGCACGAGGTGCGCCAGGGAACAGAGGACGCGGTGGTGGTGGTGGTGGCGGCGGCGCCGGTGGTATGCAACAGGGCGGAAGAGGAGGTGGACCCAACCGCGGTGGTGGGGGCGGACAGGGAGGTGGAATGAGAGGACGAGGCCGTGGGCAATAACCGCATGCTGTACGATATATATACCATTCTTCAATACAGGGAAGAAAGGGCGGACGGCTAATCCCTAGAATCGTTTTTCTCATTACAACGTGTCGGATTATCCTAGAGGGTTGGTCAATGTCCTATTCACCAGAACTAGGCGAAAGAAAGGGAGGTCATTACAATACTGTTCGTGAGGGCGCACGCGCTCCTCTCATTGCCTCAACGTCTCCACCGTGTCCTCCCGATCCAGCTCGTCGTGAGTCAAAGCTATCGTGGTATTCGTGCTGTCCATAATGAGAGGAGATGGCGGTGCGCTTTGCTGTACTTCCTCGGAGAAGAGCCAATGGAATTCGGTGATCAGGAGCTGTTGAATGCGGATCATCAGTAAAGAACACGCCCCCCCCCCCCCAACTCCGCCTCCTTACCTTGATCAAATTTGTGGCCTTGCCGATGTTGATCATCGCGACATCCAACCCACCACGATCCGTCGGTGGGCGTAGCAAGTTTGGGGCAAAGCACATGGCCAACGACTGGGGAGGCATCTGATTGCTCTCCTCGAAATCCGTTACCTGCTCGAGGTGGTCCATGAGTCGTCTGAGGAGGGCAAAGTGGGCTGGTGGAAGTGTCCAGATTAGATCTTTTACGGCAGAGAGTCGGCGATCCAGGGCGGGGAGTTCTTGCGTTGGTCGGCACGTTAGAACGAAGTCGAATGCTAGATCGGCGCTCTTGCAACTCACGTATCGCGTTGATGAGATCGTCGTACAACACCGTGGGCAGCAAGGGCTCAGGCAACAGTCGGAAAAACGACTTGATGACGCCGCAGACGATGTGGATGTCGGCGTAATCCCCGTCGTTGCTCAGATCGACGTCGAGGCCTGGACCCGAAGGAGGGAGGGCATTCTACTCAGCCGGCAGCTTCCCATGCTAGACCAACGCACCACTCACCTCGATCGAAAGCGCTTTGCAAAGCATCCACCGACTTTTTTGAGCCCGGCACGCGGTAGACACTGAGAGGATTGGACTTCAGCGCCGACGTTATGCCCCCCCTCCAAACCTACGACCTACCCTTGCTCTAACAAACCCCTCTGCTCCACCGCTTCAAAGCAGCGTTGGATCTCGGCAGGAACATTTGACAGGCCGATCAGGCCCTCCTCGGTTTCCCTCTTCATCAATTCCGTGAGGTCGACGCGGAAGACTGTGCATCTAGATTCAGTATCGGCATCCCGCATGACCCGCACCCCTCATACACCCACCTGCTCGCTTCGATGCCGTTGCTTCGACCGGCATCACCGACTCCACATTCTCCAAGATCGGCTCTGCGCTCAAAAACGTCCTCCTTTGTTCAAGAGCATGAACGGTCGCCTTGTTGACTGCAGTGACCCACATCAACCTATCTTCCAACGTGGTCGCTTGCATGACATGCACCAGGCCGTCTTCGGTGGCCAGAGTGAACACGAATGATCGCTGCGTGTTCTCCAGGTCATTTGCCTGCGGCAAGGGGATCACCATGAATGGTTTCCCAGACACATCGAAATCGAGCTCCGAAGCGGTACGTGTGTCGATATGGTCGAGGGCCATGGCAGACGACAGAGGGCGAGAGTAAAAGTGTTTAATTGCCGCGGTGACCGCTCGTTTGTGAAGCTTGGTAGGTGGCTTTGCGATCGGCCGCGGTCTCCCACTTAGCAACTTGTCGAGATCGAGTTCGCGACGATCCAACCGCTGCTTGTTCGCCTCTCGACGCGAGAGTAGTCGATGCAGGCCAAGCTCGTCCGCCTGCAATTTTTCCCTCTCCGCGGTGAGCAGGGCCTGGAAAGGTGGCCTGGCGGTCAACTGAGCACGAGGCGTATGACTAGGCCGGCGAGCTACGGCGCTCTGGCTCATCAGAATGCGGAGGAGGTCGTCGAGCGGGGTGGACTGCCGCGTCACGTCCTTGGACATTGTCTCGACGCCATTGATAAAGTCGAGAAGGAGTCTGCGGACGAGAAAGGGTAGCACGTCAGTAGGCCCAACGACGTTGCATCCTCGTCACCCACCTTTGCTGCGCAAAATCGATCAAAGTGGTCGCCGGCTGATCTTCCGCCCTCTCGCTGATCTCTACAAGCCTCTCCACTACCCATCCAATGTCTACGGCACCGATCGCCGTCGACATCACCCCGGCGTGGCATCCCCCAACCAGCGCCGTCAGCGATGCATCCGGCGCACAACCATTCTCGCACGTAATCGTCGACCACGCGTCTCGGCATTGTCTCGAGACTGGCGAGACGATCGCCGCCACCAGGACTCGCATGGCAAACGTGGGGACGACCGGTTGACCCCGGCTCAGTCTTCCACTACGTTGTCGAGCGTATCGACCATCCGTTCCACACACGGTCAACGCCTCCACGAGCTGGGTCAATGCCGTCACCTTGTCCTTTGACGAATCGATACGTAGTTCCAGCCACTGTCGACAGATCATGAACGCCTTGAACGCATTCTGAATCGAGATTGGCAATTTGGAGAGGAAAATGGATGGGTTGGAGGGAACATCCGATACGAGCGGTCGAGTGAGGTGGGTATAGCAGTCGTCGATCCGGACGGTGGAATCGTCATCCGCCTTGCGTTGCGTCGTCGACGTCTTGAACCAGCCATTCATGGATTGCTTGGAGACGATGCAGGCGGCCTGGAAGAGGTCCTCGCGAGAGATTCCTTCCAGAACCGCACGGCCTACAACTTCCAGCGTTTGCACGAGGTTTTGAGGCGAAGCGATTCGACCGAATTCTGGCTCCTCGCCCTCGACGACGGTGCCGATTGGTTGGTTGTCGGGAATGGGAATTTGCGGGCGATTTACGAGATCGAGGTATTTTGTTAGCAAATCATGGCGACGTTCGACATTATCAGATGATGGTCCCAAAAGGAATGCGACCATCGCATCATGCAATTCGGTGCAATCGAGGAAATCCGCGCGAGCGGCACGTTCCAGAAGCCAAGCATCAAAGACATCCAGGATACGTGAATGAATGTGTTTCGTGACGTCCGGACTGGTGGAATCCTCGGTCGTGGGAGTACCATCCATCAACCACTGCAACGCGGCTGAGTTGACATCGTCGAGATTCGGTGGGGCGACGGCTTGGTCGGCTCGGTCGTATCGCTTTTTCATATACTGTTCGGAGGATGTACTTCAGCTGTATGATCGCGCACCCGCATCCCCGAATCGCATCCCCCGCCACTCACTTCAAACAACACCAAAGGCCCACAGAACATCCTGTACGTGGCCAAAAAAGTTCCCCTATACTCTCCGAGCGGCAGGCAGAATCTTCGCCCCGTTCCCGCCAGCGGTGACAGCCCGTTGTCATCGGCAGCGCCACCGGTGACCTCGAATCCGCAGATGAGGATGTCCACTAGTCTATCGAGAGATCCGGCCGTGACGGTGATGCCAAGCGGGGGCAGGTCGCTGCTGCTGCCCACGCTGTCTCGTTTCGAGATCGCAGACATACGCTTTGTAGCGTCGTCGACGTTTATCGATATAATCGACTGGTCGAGATGCCAACTTTCTCGCCGCGAAGTGGCTGGCTCGAGAATGCTGTTGGGTCGTGATGAGAACGCCGTACGGGGAGCCGACGTTTCCATGCGCAAGACAAGCTCGTTACCAGCGATCTCCATCGCGGGCGATAGGCCTCGCGTCTCGAAACCTTGCAAGCAGTCCACCAATGCCGTGCTGTACCTTGCGGCCGAGGTGCGCCCAGAGAGTACAGTGACATTGCCCTGTCCATCATTGGCGCTAGGCCGTCTACTGAGAGGGAGAGAGTTTCTTCGACTCATCGATGAGAAACCACGTTGCATGGGAGGTACCTTCTCCTTGGACGAATCTCTGAGGTGAACGAATGGAACGGGTTCGATGAAGGCGAGCGGGTTGGAGAGGCCGAGACCGTGGACGGACGACGTCGACGTTGGGGCAGTAGTTGCACCAGATCGTGCCGGCTCGAGTTTGACGGAGAGAGCGTATTGGACGGCGATGCTAACGATAGGGGCAAACGAGCGTGCGGTTTTAGATACGGTGGACTACTGAGAAAAGCGGAAAACTCACGACGTCTGCGTAGAAAGCCGACATTCGCTCCACATGATGGCAAGTAGCGCCGGGTCGTGATCTATCCTCTCGGACGTCGTCACTCTCATTTCCGCGGCCGGCTGTATAATGGCCTTGACCGACCACCATGGATCAAGGATCGCTGTGATGGTCTTGGCAGCAGTTCCCGATGGCATTGCTGGAATCAGCGCAGACGATTTGATCGTCTCGATTAGGTTGCCAAAGTAGGGGACGCCGTCCGCGGTGAGAAGAAATGGCGACAATCTCATCTGGCCATCCTTGACTATGCGTAGGGACGTCAGGATGTCCGCCAAGGAACTGTACACCTCCTTGTCCTGCAGTGAAACCGACGACCAAGCGTTGGAGAGACGCATGACTGCCGCGCATCCCAGTGCGAGGGTGATAGCGACCACCGCCGGAGTGTTGCCAAGCGATTTGCTCGTCTGGGCCACGCCTATCCAAAAGCGAATTCGTGCTCCCACTTCCTTGTGAATTGTGTGCGATGGTGACCTGCCAGGGCTGGTCTGCTCTTCCCGCTGCAGGATGTCGCTGATAACCGTGCGCGCGAGAAAATCCACCTCCTGGTAGCCAAAGGCCAGAGCACGCAGCAGAGCAGCGTTGGTATCTGACGAAACACCAAGGATATTGTCGCAAACCACACGCCGGAAGCCGCCACTGAGTCGCCAGGCTGCTTGGGTGTGAAAGCATCCGAGGGTGCGCGCCAGCAGGTCAGGTTGGGTTCCGGCGATGACCTTGCCGAGCGTTGTGGCCGATCGCGACGATGACGACGAGATGTCACGCTGCCGCCGAATGGCTTGACGGAGGGATTCGAGAGAGTTCGTGTCAACATACTGCGATACGCTAGCAAGGAATGCTTCGCAATTACTGCTTATTTGCCTGTCAGAGGACTCGGGTCTGCAATCCGTGATATAGCCGTCGGTGACCGCTTGCAGGATGAACTCAAGTCGACGCCGCAACCGATCGAGATCTCCATCGAGAGCAGCCGCGGCCAGCTCAGTGTAGACGCGCAACTGATCGAAGAAACGGCCGGGCGTGCCCACAGAAGGATATGCCATCAGGACGACTTGAATGAACGCTCGGTAAGCGTCGTCGTCATCGGTGGCGTCCACGGTAGGCGAGTCTGGGGCGACAGAGGTCGCAACGAGAGGATACCGTTGCGTGGTGAAGATCATCTCATGCACCAATGCCTCCAGAGTCCCGCCCTTGATAATATCCCGCAACGAGGACGACACAGGTTGGTCGTGCAGAAGCAGCTCGTGGTGCTTGCCCGTGTTGAGATAGGCTCTACGAGCACGTCCTTGGCTGGGAGGTGGAGCGACGGCGGTCTGATTGGAGATTTGCCCGGCTCGTACTTCCGCCTGTGAAATCAGACATTAGTACGTAGGTGAAAACGCGCGTTATCATTGTACTCACCGCAACAACGTCCATCGGGAATAGATTCTCAATCGCATGCTTTCTCTCTGTCGGCGGCTTGTAAAGATACACCTTGTTGCCTTTCAACACCGCCTTGTATGGCTTCCAGCCGCGATGCAGGTCGATATTCTTCAACAGACTGAAGTGGTCGGGCTGACCACGTCCACCTGGGGATGGCGCGTATCTGCTTGGACGTCCGAGGGTGGTCGTATGTCGAAGAACAAGTCCCGAACGATGGATGATCTGTGAAGTACGCTTGCCTTTCGTAGGGGTGGTCGTAGGCGACGCGGAAGGTCCGATGGAATCGCGAGAACGAGGTGATGACGGTGCGGGCAGTCGATTTGCGAGCTTGGAGAGAGACGCGACCGAAGCCGAGGTTTCGAGAGTCGAGCCGCCTCCCGCCGTCCGCATCATGTTGGGTCCCTCGCTTGCATTCCTTTCCCGCACAGCCTGCGGTGGTGCCTTCGATCCTCCCATCGCCATGTTGAGCAGACTGTAAGAGTAGGTTCGCTGATGTCCTCCATGTCGACTCGTCGCCTCCGTGTTCTCTCCCTCCCGCTGCTTGTTCGCTGCCGGCTTCTCCTTGGGAAACGAATTCACCGATGCCGACGTTGACAGCCGAGTTCCCGGCTGTCCTTTCAGCTCCTGCAGTCGATGCGGACGAGATCGAGAATCGGGTGCGCTCTCCGATGGTCGCATGGAGGGAGATCGAGCGTCTACGGTGAGAAAGGAAGTATCGACCGTGGGTGGAGTCGATGCTTTGCCTGGTCCTCGGAGGAGGTTGAGACGAGATCCGTCCGATCGTTGTGGCAGAGTGTCGTCATACATCAGCACTCCACTCAACAGGCTGGAGCCGCTGAGCGAATTCGTTTTCCGTCGAATGCCCTTCCGCTTGTATGGCTCGTCGATGCTCGGCCTATTATCCACGGGGAATGGCACAGGTTGAAACGACGGTTCCATGACCATTCCCTGCGGTCGGACCTCTTGTAATTGACGACGAGGCGTTGGGGCGGCGTCTGAGTGTATTGGGGAGATCGGACTGGCGTAAAAGCTCGACGCTGTTGTTTGGGGCGAATCAACGTTGATGTAGCTTCCGTCGGTGGATGAGTCGATGCTGCCAGTGTCGATGGATGGCGGCGCAAAGTCGGTCATCAACCTCGTTTTCGTTTTGTTGATGCCAAGGATGCGGGAAAAATCGTCGACGCTCCGACTCCATGGCTTCTTGGACATGTTAGAGAGGCCCTGTCTTCCGTCCATGGAGGGTCGTGGAAGGTCAGATTCTGGCGTAACTGGCGCAGAGTAGACTGGGGTGTTGAACTCGTGGAGGGGGAGGGTGGGTAGCGGTGGTGCATTGTCTGCCACTAACTCATCCGCCTGCATGGAGGTCACCGTCGACCTCCTCCCAAACAACCTCGAGCCAGACTGCTTGATCGCTCCACCTCCATTGTACGTACTTAGCAGCTGGGCAGACCCCGACTTCCTCAATGGAGGAGGTGGGGCAGGCGGTGGGCCCGTATCTCCCAGCGGTCTCGTCGAATCTCTAGACTTGCGACCGAGGTGCCCAGACTCCTTGACTTGAGGGAGTGTATCAGATGGCGCCGTTGATGACTTGCTCCCACCTGGTCGAGGCCACCATCTTCGCCAGTTGGAAGTGGATGCGGATGGTATGAGAAGGTGAGAGGACGATGTGTGATCGGGAGCGACGGATGAACGGGTGGAGACGGATTGGAGTGGAGCAAAGGAATGTGGAGCGTTGTCAATGGTGATGGTAGGAGAGGTGGATAGGGTGGAAGGCTCAGAGAGTGGAGATTTGGAGGACTTGTTTTGACGGCCGCGAAGCATGATAGAGGGAAGGGAGCCGTGTGTGTTAGGACTGTCGATGCAGACCACACATCGTACGATCAGCTCGGTTTTCGTCGAGCACCCATCCAACTCTCCAAGACCCACCTTTGACAGCGAGCACGCTGTGAGTGTGTATGCCGGCGAGCGATCACCTCTTTAGTTCACAGATTTGGCGTCGCATTGGTACGCCTTGGCTTGCGAGGAGGAGACGGTGTCGAAGGTCCTTCCGCGTAACGGGAGAGGTCTCGACGAGGATTATTTTCAGGCCGTGTCCAACAGCGTGGATTGCCTTTTCGGTGGATATTCAAGAAGACTTGGGAGAGTGCATCCCCTGGAGTTGCTGATAATGCTGAAGCTCGTCGTTGATGATGTTGGAGCTGGTTAACTGATGAACCGCCTTGTAACCAAGTAACTCGGCGCGTGCGCGTTTGATCGCGTTTTGTTTTTGATTCGAACCTCGGGCAACAACCAATAACGACGTCGACAGATAGCGTAGTCAGTCTCGTTGTGAACGATGCTGTGAGCGGAGCGCAGATGACACTTTCCCAAGCTACGAGATTCGTATCCACAGCTGGTTCCTGGTAGTCATCGGTAGTCATCAAGCCTACAAAAAAAAAGGATAACAACAAACAGCGGAATTCACGCCCGAGCAAAAACACTGCGGGTTGGTAACCATGTCAAGAGCTTCAGATCTCATCGGATGTCAGCGAGCAGTCGACCACCAGTGCCATCTTTTCATCGGAAGGCATTGCACGGTGAATCAAGAGAGGTTGAATGTCATTAGCATCCCCAACAGTCCCATAGCCTGAGGTCAAATATTTCCTGCTTCACGCACTGGAAGAGGTGACACTTCTCCTAATTTGTTTGAAAATGTAACATGCCGCCGATGTGAGGGGCAAATGTTTAGGGAATGCAGAGAGAGAGACATTGCAGCCGTCGGAGTCGAATTTAGATTACCCATTCGACAGCACAGCAACAGCGGCACGATTATCATTCCGGCCGATGGCGTGCAACATGTTTACATCAAGATTTGGGGTGGAGCGCGCGTATGGATCATATCCCTGGACTCTTGTGCGATTCGCTCTTCTTGTAGCTGTGAGACAATCAGTTCAGCTGCTATTCACACCGAACCACGTATGATGAGGACGGTGCCCAACTGACTCTTTACCGGGGCGGTGGTTCGACTGGGAGTGTTTCGCGAGGACTCTCTCGATTGCGTCCAGACCTGCAAACGGGAGTGGTAAGCTTTGCCATCGTCGTAATGACGTGACACTGACCTTTGTCAAGTTGTTCCATAGGTGGCCCGAAAGAAAGTCTCACGAAATGGTCTGGGTCGAGGGGAACGTCGGGGTCGCATGTCAGGTTCGTTTCACTTGACGAGGGGATGGTCACGTACGACAAGGAGAATGGAAGAGATTACGCTGCATGAAGGGTTGTCAGCGAGAAATTCCGACGGCAGGTTCGCTTCAGACACTCACTCGCTTAGAGGGGTTAATATCACTGTGATGACGATGATATCAGTACTCACATCTCATAAGGACAAGGACCGCCACTAACAAGAACAATCCCGGCACACAAATCGTCTTCTCCTTCAACAGTTCTTCGAAGAAGACCTAAGTGAAATGCGCGTCAGGGCGACACCTCTCTCGTCCCTCTCTCTCCCACTCACCAATCCATTGTTAATCGGCTCGTCCAGCCCTTTCAAATCCAACCACACATAAAACGTCGCTTGCGGTGGGATCTTGACCTCTAATCCCATGTCCTTCAACCTCGCTAAAACATGGTCTCGCTTGATCCTGAACGCCTTCTGCAGACTTATCTTTTCCAACTCGACACGAGCGGGGTCGAGCAGGGGTATAGCTGCCATCTGCATAACATGGGACGCTCCACCGTCGAGAAAGGAGCCCGATTGAGCAATGGCCGAGGTCAAGTGTTTGGGACCAATCACCCAGCAGACTCGCCAGCCGGGTAGTCTGAAGAGTGGAGATCGGTTAGCGTGGTTACAAAGCAATCGACGCGCTCTCACCTCCAACCCTTGGTCAAACCGTTGATTAGGATGACAGGATCCTCATTTACATCGTCAATGTACCTTGCGGCACTCAAACTTGTGCCGAGGTCGGCTGGGTCATCCGGGTATTGGTACCAACTGGAAGTGCCCCGTCAGGTCTATACGGAAAACGACACGGCCCACCGACCTACCTGTAAAATTCATCGAGGACGATAGTGGCCTTGTCCTTTGCCAGATGGACAAGATCTCGCAGATCGTCGCCTTCTATGCTCTGACCAGTTGGGTTTCTTGCTGTATATGGTGGGATGGCTTCTATTAGTTCGATACCTACTGCCTACAATTCGCTCTGATAAACTTACGGTTCGAAGCAATGATCACTCCCAAAGACAAATCCTTGATCTCGCGTTTCATCTGAGCGATGTTCAATTTGTACTTGTCCTCGGCGTTGAGGGCGGTGGGGATTGGTATAAGGTTCTTGAAGCAGGAGAGGACTTCACTGTATGTGGTATATCTGGGGACGTGGTAGAACGATTAAAGGAACGTTTGCGGATATTGTTAGCGAGAACACTAACTCTGGAATTTGATATCCCTGTCGAGTCGAGGTCAGCTTGGAGATCCGACCCCATCAACATCTCACTCACACAGTACACTTCACCGATCACGGCAGCCAGCCTCGCCATCCCTGCTCGTCCACCCGGGGTCTATAAACACGTACTGTTCAATGCTCTCATCTTCACGGCGGTCAACCTAGCTCCTCACTCACTATACAAACATTCTCATAGGTATACTGACTTTTCATCCCTTGTCTATACTCCTTATTGTAAAGGTCTGCTACGGCTTGCCTGAGCTCCTTGACTCCCGTGGTAGGAGCATACTCGTTCACGCTGTTGCCATAGAGGGACAGGTCAATGTTGGTGATCCTTGGAGGGCCCCCTGGTAGATCACCGGTTTCAGGAGCTCCTTGGCCAAGGTTAGCCCATTCTGTTCAATGCAAGGATGGACATCAGTGGTCTAATGTAAAGCTGAAGATACTCACCCGGATCGTCGTATGTGAACCCATTGGCTGGAGAGGTCCAAGGATGTCAGAGTTCACATCTGAGGAAATTCCGAACAACCCACCTTGAGCTCTGTCAGTGCAGTAAATGACACCAGTAGCACCGGGATGAACCTATCTCAGCAAGCATTAGACCTGATACCAAACGCTAATCTAGCAATCAAGACCCTACAATTCCAGGTAGATTGTCCTCGTCCTGTTTCTTGGTCTGGAGGTGGTCTTGGTGGGTTTACGTTGGTGTGTCATATGAACCAGATTCAGACAGGGCCACTTACGTTGTTACCAACGTACGCTCGAAAGATCTGAGCATTTCAATCAACACTACCCATATACGCAGCGAGTCCTTGTCTCCTCTCACCTGATGTGCTTCTGAATCGATTTCACTGCTCATAGCATTTATGACTGCTTTTCCTGCCGCTGCTGTCGAGCCGAGGATGTGGTCGAGGGTGGTGGTCATGAGGTAGAGACGTGTCAAGCTCAGGGTAAATCTTGATGTATGACTGAGGAAACCTCACCCTTCAGAAGCGTTTTCCCTTCGATGTTGTCGTCATCACCACCGACGAGATCGGCCATAAGGTCTATATTTATCTAATGGCCCTCATTAGGTTACTACCCATCAAAATTACACGACGCGAGTTCAGTACAAAATCTTCTCGTATACGCCGCACTATCCCGGTCAACGTAATGGTTCTGCAGTAAGTAGGTCTAAGGGTCGTCTTCGTCAGCATACAATCGTCTCGAACCTTCACGACCCACTAACCATTCGCCAACTCCTTCTCCTTGCCTTCTATTCCCTTCTCATCCGTATCATTCGCCTTGAGGAACGCCTCCACTTCATCCATTACACCTTCGTCGTCCTCTGCTCCATCATCCTCGCCATCCGAATCCCCGATCGCATCGATGGCGAAGTTGGGTCGATGCATAACAGCCTCTTGGGCGGCACGTAAGATATCCTGATCCTCCCGAACCTGTCGCTCGGTCGTGGCCGTGGATTCCATGGAAGCGGTCGACATGGTCGTAGGGCTTCTCACGCGCTGCTGCTCTTTTTGCGCGGGAGATAGCAGTGACTCCCTCGCCTTGACCTCGGCCTGCTGTGCAGCCTCCGGCTTCCCGATTGATGGCATCCTCCATTCGGTGTGTCGGCCAAGAGCCGAGCCGATGCCGTCTGCAAACTTGTTGAACCGTGACTTGTTCTCGTTAGTGAGCACCAGGTTCATGAGACCGCCGACCAGGGAGTCGGGCTGCTTGTGAGTAGTGTGGTAATTGTCGGGTGTAGGTTCGAGGCGGAAGGAGCCGGCGAGGTCGGCGTTGAAGAAAGATTCGAGGAGTTCGTCGGCAAGGACGACCATGCGGAAGGTCGCAAGGTCTGCGAAAGGAGGAAAAGAGTCAGCGCCGGGGGTTCTGCCGCCCGCCCAATGAACACCCACTGAGATATGGTGCGTTGTGCGGTCCAGAGACTGACGACGCCCGTTCCCGGGTTTCTGAGGCTGGCAGATCGTCCCCGGTCGGAGGTTCAGCTGATGCCAAACTGGCTTCTGGTGCGGTAGCATCACCAAAGTCGTATGCGTTCAGTATGAATTTAGATACGGCTGCGAGGTAGGCATCTCCAGGTTCATTACGGAAGATAAACTGTGGAGGAGGGACGAAAGGTTTGCCTAGAATCCAGTAGACTTGTGGGGTTGTTCACAACAACTCACTAGAAGCGATTCGGACAACTGAATGACCTCATCTTTCGTCAGGTAGCCATCCTTGTTATTGTCATGCTGTGCACACGATTGAACGGTTAAACCTTGCGCGTACTCTGAGTCCAAGGCGCGTCATACCAAGTTGAAGAACCACTCAATCGACTCCATCAATCCGGCTTGTAGAACGCCATTCAGACCTATGACAATGTCCTGTAGGGACAAGCTTCCTTTCTCTGTGGTATCCCAAGCGAAGAATAACCTGTGGTTAGAAGTGACCAGTGATCAGCCTGCGGACCCCTTAAACCCAAGGGCGCGACTCCCTGACGACACCAACCTGTCTATCAATTCATGCTCTGCCACCTTGCGCTCCTTTCTCTGAATAAACCCGTTCGATGTGATGACATCCTCTCTTGCCCAAGTTGCCACCTCGCTGAGGAAAACCTTGAACGTCGTGAGGTCAACGCGCGTCTCCAACCGCCCGGCGGCATCCAGTGCACTCCCTGGCGCGGGTGCCGGCGTGATGAGACCGTTCGGCGGGGTGGCATTCGGCGATCCCTCCAAAGAGGGACTGGCGCATACGGCTGCAAAGAACTTGTCGTAGATCATCCCAACTTGTTCTCGAGTGAATTGACCCGTTGTTTTGAGGTTTCTGACCGCTGCTCGCTTGGAAAAGCTCTCGATCTCGTCGGCGATGATGGCGCGGAATCGCTTCCGCTCGACGTAGATGGTCTCGTCGGTGATGACGTTAAATTCGCGGAATGCCACGACGAGCAGTTCCTGGAAGTTGGTGATGGCACGGACTCGAGGGTCCGAGTGGTCGGGGTGTGCTGAATCACCGAGAGTGGAGAAGTAATCTCGCATCAGGTTGATGAACATGCCGTCGTCTGTGATCTCGAGGAGTTCCTCGCCGTTGATCTTGAGCACGGCTAGCATCGCAAAACAAAATTCAGCGGGATCGAAGGGTTGGTTTTGCGGAGCATCCACCTACCTAAGCCAATTTGGAAGAGCACCTTGACGCCCATCGCCAGAACGCAATCCACGATACGGAAGGCGAAAATGAGTGGCATTGAGTTGATGTACAAGCTCAGGAACCAGCTGAGGGGGGACGGGTTAGCCAGGTGCAGAGTGTTAGCAGAGCACCACCCGCTCACGGCAATGAAGCCACGGAGATCTGCACATCCACAGCCTGGAAGTGTTCGTAGATCATCGGAAGACATCGAGCCGCAAGGGATTCGAAGACGCGTTGATCGAGGAGGGTGCCTTCCATGGAAGGGCTGTAAGGGGAGGAGGAGTCAGGCGTAGGGAAGAGTATGGTGTGGGAGACCAGCTCACCTGTAGTATCCAGGCAATATCCGGTCGCATAGAACCTCGAGCAACCAGAATGCTTGTTCTTCGGACATGTAGCTGAGCGGGATGACGGAGTTTCAGCCAAACGTCGGAGTTGTCACAGCATCACCATGAGTTGCTAACATGAGAAGACTGTGAAAAGGGTTTTACATGATTAGACTGTGGGTTCAGAAGCTCGCCCCCCTTAGAACATCGGCCAACTCACCCTGCAACCACGATGTTCAAAGCTTGACAGTACCTGTGTCGTTCCCAAACCAACGAAATCAGCCATCGACCTCACATCCCAGTATCAATACCCCTCACCCCAACTCTGGATTTCTGAAACTGTACGCCACCAACACCCTCCGCAGCTTTTCCAACCCTTCATCCGTTTGATAGGCCTTGTACTCTGGAAGACTCCTATTGAGGTCCTTCTCGATTTCATCGGTGGATGTCGAAGTCTTGCCGAGGTTGGAGGAAAGGAGTTGTTGATAGGTTTCACGGTTCGCATATCGGAGGTCTGGGAGAGGGGTGGGTGAGCAGGTTAGAAAGTTGTGAGGGATTCAAGATGGAAGCTACCACGCACAAATCGATCCTGACATGGTCTCCCAAAGTTCTCCTCGGAGTCGAGAGGGAAGCCCTACTTGTAACAGTCTTTGGAAAGGTGGGTACCTTAGTACTGAGTGCGTAAATCAATCAGTTTTTTGTTGACGGCAGCCGCGGTGCTACACGTCAACACCCACGAGTCAAATTCCGTCCATGTACTGCTCACACACGCACATCAGCCAAAATCCCTCCAAGACCATCATCTTCAACTCACCAACGAAATATTCCGTCCACAGCTTTATCTTGCTCCTCTCCCTCAATTTCCTCGCATCACCTGGATATCCAAACTTTTCACCTAGTCCCCTCTCATATCTTCCCTTTCCTACACCCCCAGGGCCACGAGTGTCTCCTTCTCCTACCTGTTGAGCAGCAGCACCGGCAGATGCTGAAGATCCGGCGGCGGCGGCCGAATCGTGAGTTTGAGATATTCCAGAGGAGAGGTTGATCAGATCGGCAGCGGGTGTGTGCGTGTCGGGTGTAGGTTGAGCTCCTGCGGATGATGTTAACGGTGCAGTGAGAAGGTATTCAGAATATAAAGATGGAACGAATGGTTTGAGTCGCTTCATTTCAGGGAGTTGAGCCTTCAACGCATCTCTCAGAAGGAAAGAGAAATGTTCCGCTGTCGGCAACAAGCTTGTTAATTGGAGAATCTGCAAATGGTGACAGTGGTCAACGAAGCGAGAGCTTGGGTTCGGATGGATAAACTACCCACGATTCGAAGTCCGTGCCATGTCTGCAACGATAATGCAAACACTCCAGCTCTGGAGTTCAACCTGCCATTGATCAAGATCGATCAGGGTGAGGGGAACATCTCGAGGGCAACAATCTCCACACTCACCTTTCAACCCGTCTAATAGTGTAAAGAGGAAGACTGAATCTAGCTGATTTCTTATCGAGTGAGATGAATGCCAAGAAAGGCGGAAGAAGTGATAGACGACCGGACTTTGAGAAACCAAATCATCAACACCAACGTCAACGACAGCCGTCACATCTAGCACACTCACATAAACCTCATCCTTGCCTTCTACACTCAATACGGCGTTGACCTCCATAGAAGTGATAGCATGTAACACCTTTGCTTGTTCACTCGCATTCCCTCCACTCCTTCCCGTGGGTTGAGAATACAACTTGACCAACCCGGTTGATCCATCGCCATTCGAAGTGGAAGAAGGCGGGTAAAGAGCGTCGATGGGTGGTAGATTGAAAAACGTCCGCGAGAGGTCTTCTTTGGTAGGTTCTTGGTATGCCCGGAGGTGGAGTGGGAGGGACATGGTGTGCGTAGCGTCTGCGTTGGATGGTTGTTGGTGCGAAAAGGATACGTCGGTTGGGTCTTGGCGGTGGTGCGCGTCAAGGGAAAAAGTTGTACGTTGGCTAATCTGGGAGCATGACACTCGGACGTTCGACACTATGGAGTGATCTGTATGTTGTCGTGGTTGCCCTGATCTCCACGAGCTTCTTTGGAGCTTCGAGACGATCGCGGAAGACGTGTGCGCCATCACCGCATTCCTGGCGCGCCGAATGCGGAGACACAGGGAGACGGACATCGAGTGGGTTATGTCCGTGGAAGGGTTAGTCACCACTCCCCAGCATTCCACCGAGAGCTCTCGCATTTAGGATGTTAGGTACTGCAACTCATGATTGCACGGAAGGTGACCAGCTCTGGGGCCCAGGTGTATGGCTCGGTAGAAGAGCTCACCCAGCAGGGAGAGCGCATTCATGTGGTGGGTCGTCGAAGGTTGAGCGACTGCACGAGGGGAATTTTGGTCCGACGACGTTTCTCATCCCCTTGGAAAGCAAGGACGAGACTCGCTATCTATTTCCTCAGAGCATCTGGCGGTCGGAAGGGGCACATTTTGTGCCTGAAATGGAAATCTCACATGTATCACGGTTAGTTGATACGCTCGCCAGACTTTCGCCAGCCCTGCACTCCTAGCAGCCGCCATTTCCCTCCGCCACGTCATTCACGTGACATCGTACCTCAACTGTAAACAATCCCTATCAAACGCCAAACAACAACATCATCTCAACAATTCGACCATCCAACATACTCCAAATTAACACTTCCAGAATGGCTCTGGACCCACTCTCGGGTGCTTCCAAACCCCTCCCACCCGCTTACATACTCTCCTCCAAAAATCCCCTACCATTTGCAGCCACTTTCCATGACGGACCTTTACTCGCTCCCTTCGAGGATTCCACTCCTGCATCCTCATCCAGTCGGCCGACGTTTGGTAGAACCTCATCGGAGTCATTCGCTGGGAAGATCGCGTCGCCGTACACGAGAGATGAAGCGATGAGGCTCAGTTCGATGAGATTGTCCGATGAGGATAGGTATCGGGATAGGTCCTCGGCTATGGTAGCTGTTGGAAGCGATGAATGGATGGAGAGGAAGATTGCCGAGTGCGTTGACCGAGCTGATGGGAATATGAATCTCGGGTGAGTGACGCATCCGCTATGGCCATGAGCTTCCAAATAACTCCATTTACCCTTCGCAAGTCAATGCGGCCTCACCACATTATCAACCAAGATATCCGACCTCCAACACCTGGTAACGTTATCATCGCGCTCTCCATACGCCACGTCGACACGCACCATACAACATTCTTCTCCACATCCCGCGCAATTCTCTCCTGGACCCTCCATACCCATCCAAGAGGAGAATATGAGGATATCTCCATTTTCAGCATCTGCGAGGACGTTTTCCAGGATTGCTTCTGCTCCCGTCACCGTTTCGAGCTCCGGAAAAGACAGATCACTGAGTACAGCATTGGCACACCATCGAGTGCAGCTAGGATCTCCAATCTCATCCTCTTCGTCTTCAGCTAGACCGAGCTCAGCCGGACTCGGACCGCCTATCGATTTCGGTGGATTCGATCCACCAGGATCACCCGTTATATCCTCTACATTCACCCCTCGATCTCGCCTGCATTCCTCGGTCTCCCATGCAAAATCTCCTTCACTTGCACCAACATCGCCTCACGCCTCTCTTGGCCATGGATTGCCTTCACAATCCCCCTCTAACAAGCGGACATTCACCAGGACGGCTTCAGGTAACATGATGTCCGCACAGGATGGCAGATGGTACGGTAGAGGACAAGCACAAGTGGATCTCACTTTGGCCTCCAATTCATTGAAGGAGTGAGTGGGGTGATGAGGGGAGGGACGAGCTACGTCTGATGATTATTGGCTTCTCGCAGACTTCCGAGCGCGCTCTTCCAGGTCACCAACCTGGTCACCCTTAGCCTGAGTGAGTGCTTAGAGAGGGCCGCTCATTCGTATCTTGCTGAAACCTTGTCTCCGTTGTTCAAGGACAAAACCGACTCCGTTCCCTACCGGCCGCTGTCGGCGAGTTGAAAAACCTCACCGAGCTGAATGTCAGCGGAAATCAGATGGTGGGTCGCGAGTCATCGATTTGCGGACACCCCTTCTCAATTTCAACTTTGGCGCCGCAGACCTCCTTCCCACCTGCCATTCTCGACCTCAGCCTAGAGCAATTCCATTATACCAATAACGCGCTAGTCTCCTGTCCACCAAACGTCGACAACAAGTCATTTCCCTCCGGTCGCCTTCTCGGGGATCTGCAGGTCAAATCGGATGGCTGCCCATCGTTACGTTCACTTTGCATCTCCCAGCTACTCTCCACTCGTCAACCAGAACACCTACCCGCGCTGTTATCCCGTATGGATTGGGAACCTACCCCCGGCAGTAAAGACCCTCACGGTCTGCAGGATGCTGATTCGCTGCACACTCAACTTCCCTGCTTGCGAGAAGAAGAATGTCATCGCATCTTGGCCTGTCTACGGACGGCGTACCGGACTTCGAGCTTATCAAGGCACTCTGTGGATGGAATTCCGAATCCAGCGTTTTCCCCGTCGACTCGGAAGGCTCTCGGCAAGACGTCATCTTCGTCGTCGATAGCCACGCCAACAGACGATGCGTCGGTGAATCCATTCTACACAGCGTGCCCATCTCCTCACCATGTCGACGTCAACCGACCGGAAGGCTCAAACAACAACGTTACTAGGCGAATCTACCTACATGAGCCAGCCGAGGAGCGATTAGAGTGGGTAAAGATCAAGGGAGCGGATTCACTTGTCCCCATCAAGTGGCAGGGATGCCAGCGAGGGTGCCTGGATTTCCTCGAACAGGCAGAGGAGATCATGGAGGATGGTTTCGACATAGTCGCCGAGGGGTGGGAATGACTCTGTGTCCACAAAAATTCATAGCAGAGGTCATTATCGAAGAGTACAATGGGTGGAGGGTGCGTGTCAGACCATTCTGACATGCTGCGAGGGGTTAGGAGTTGATGTCAGCGCTGTTCCGACATGGCGCCCATACATATCGCGCTCCTTACCATCTCATCAATCGTCGTGTAGAGCTGTCCTTCAGTGATGAGGTATTCGATCGCGTCCCTGCAGAGTATATCCTTGTCAGACTCCTTTCCCTGCACTCCACCTCCATACCTACATGATCACATTGCCGTCACCACCAACTGCCCTCGCAATCGCAGCCACATGCGCACCATCTTCCTCTGAAGAACCCGCGACATGCTGCATAATCCTTCTGTGCGTCTCGGGGTATTCAGACCATTGATCTTGTCCACCACCGCCACCACCACCGCCGCCGGCTCCGCCCATGGCATAATCGGACTGGTTGGCACCGGCGTGATCAGCTTTGTTGACGCCGTTCGCCTGGAAAGATCAAGAATAGGTAGGTGCGTCGTTAAACCCGACTAATCAATTCACTCACCCCGGCCGTTGGATTGCGAAACGTCAACGTCACATACAAAGACTCGAGCAAGTGATAGAACACCTCGTTATGATCGGTGATCGGTCGGATGTTCTGCGCAGAGATGTGGCGTTTCCCATTGAACGATTTGATCTGGCCCATGACTGAGACGTAGACGTCTTGTCTATGGGAATTAGGAGAGGTCAACGGGTCGGCATTTGTGAAACACGCCCACGCCCAACGCACTCTATTCCATCCGTCTTTCCACTCCCATCGTCGGACGTATCGAGCCAGACCCGCGCATCGATCCCACCAGTCCCATCCTCCAAGCGATAGCTGACATTGGTGGCGGTAGTAGAGATGTTGCGAATGACAGCAACGATGGAGACCTGGTGGGTGCATCGGTGGGTGTGCGCGTACGTTCAGCAACGTCGGTTTTGACTCTCTAAAGCTAACACTCACGCTCCCCAAGTCGATTCCTTCAATCGCAAAGTCCGCATCTGGGTGAGGTTGAGTGGCTTCGAGAATTTGAACGATGGTCACCGGTCGGAGGGTCGAGTTGCCGCCTTTGGACTGTGTGGGTGGATGTAAGGTATTCGGCGTGTGTTCCCATCAAAATGATAGCTCGTGATCATACAAGGCCTTTCTCCACGCACCTTGGAACCACCTGGAGAACCCTGACTGCCGGCAGCGCCATAAGGACTGGCGTTGAAGCCACCTTGTTCGTAATACGGGTTGGCCATGATGTGGATGTGAATGGTGGATGGGACGTTCGGGTCTTGCTGAAGACGCGTCGCATGCAGGTGGGTGATTTGCTCATTTCAAAACGCATTTTACGCGTCCCGCCGTCATGTGAACAAAAATATACAATTCTACAACTACTGTCGACCTAATCGATCGTATGCTCCGGCATTTAGTCTGTTAGCCCGGCTCTCGTCCCCAGATGGTCCAGACGGTCTTGACGGTAGTCTGACCCCGGTCAATTCAGCTGGCGAGATTCGCTTCGGTGAGCCCTGCATGCCATCCCTTGACGAAGGCGTTGCTGAACTACCCCGGAATGGAGGGATAACCATGTCCTTGGTGACGGCTGAATAGGCGTGTGGGCGGTAGGATGGTTGAGGGAGTCCTGGCGAGTGTGGAGGTTGGCGTGGATATGTAGGAGAGCGCTGGAATTGACCTGGACTGTCGATCGCACGATGCGCCGCCGACGTTGGCGAAGCACGGGGAGGGAGGACGATGGGAGGAAGTCGACTGGGATGGATAGGAATCGGTGGCCGATTGGGATTGGGGGGTCTGCCTCGCGTGTTCGTCGGAGGTCCAGGAAGCTGTTGCGAGGTAAGTGGCGGTATATGACGGCGGTCGTTAGGAGCCGGTCGAGACATGCGGGATGGTCCTGGCAATGCATTCGAGCCGGCGGCATGGTATCGCTCGTGGATGCTGGCTTGCGCAGCATGGTCTTGCTGGTCATGTAGATCCCACTCAGGCATATAAGGAACGCTAGGTCGGGACGCTGGCGGCCTTCGCTCCTGCTCTGGTCGTCGTGGCATCGTAGGCTGTGGTGGAATGGAAGGTGGTTGACGTCGGATGGGTGGCGTGCTGGAACGAGTCGGCGTTGGCGCCGCCGATCCATTCTCCTTGAGCTCGATCGCACGAAGTGCTGCCTGTTTTGCCTTCCAAGCAGATAGTTTCACTTCCTCCTCGCTGACACCAGGAATGAAGCCCTTAGCCTCGAGTAGGATCTCGTCCAATCGGACGGGTGAAGCGGAGAGTACCGTCGCAGCCTTACTGCAGATCCTATACGTCTCGTTACGATCGATGAAGATGTCGGTGCCGACATGGTCTAGCACAAGATTTCGCCGTCAGTCGCCGTACGTCGCTATCGCTCGACCCAACGTCACACTCACTCGTGAATTGACACAAGACGCCCGCATACTTGTACTGCTCCCCCTCATCGAGCGCACAGCAGGGACACTGCCACGGCTGAGCATTCACACCCAAAGCTTCCGTCGGGGCAAACACACACGACGCATGATACGGCTGTTCGCAATTCGTGCACCTGACCTGGATGATGGAATCCGCTGGCGGCTTGACACAAACGCAGTTCAAGACGTCCTTGCCCCCTTCCTGAGCAGCCCAGATGAATTTCGGCGGACGAGGACCTTCTCTCAACGTCGCAAGGTGGCCTTCCGGTTGAATGTCGTACTTTATGACCGTGCGGAGACGCGTGAACAGTGCGTCGTAGAGGTTGAGAGGAGGATGACCTTCACGATGAACCATGACGTCGAGAGGCAGGCTCTTCAGCTTCTTGAGCCAGTGTCGCATGAATATACGATCCGTACATTGGTCCACCTTGCTGATGGGGTTGAGGTCTTGGAGGATGAGTGCGGCCGCTCGGTTGATCATCGCCAGCAGGTCCCTAGCGAAAGCGAGTTCGGGAAAGGAGAACTTGAACTTCCGGCGGGGGTCAACGAGCATACACAGGGCATCCGCAGACGGCTTGATGACTCGCGAACCCGACTTGTCCTTGCTACGGCAGAACAAACACTTCCAACGGCGCTTGCTGTTGCGGACCTCGTCGAGGGTGATCTCAAGGCACTTTGGGTGGTAGAGCTCGAAGCATTTGCGGCATTTGAGCATGGTTCCCGAGGGTAGCTTGCGGCACAGGCAAGAGAATTTGATGGTGAGAGCGTGGGAGTGAAGGTCTTTCCCTGCCAGCTCGACGTTTGTCTGGGTCGGATCCGTTGGCCTCTCGTCGCCAGGGGCGAGTAAACGGCTGACATCTTCGAGCATGTCGGCGAGGACACCCTGCACAGCAGCGTGAGTTTGCAGAGCATGAGCCGCGTCGATCAGCCAACGCTCGTACGCAACCAGCTCCTGTCGCAGTTCCTTGAACTCGGGGATAATGACCCCAAATGCCTTGATCTCGGCGGACTTTAAGACGCGACCGGCGTATTCCATGGTACCACGCTTCGCATCGCCGGAGAGACCGAGTTGAGATCTGCAAGACTGTTGCGCGGAAAGTGCTCGCATTCGAATCTGCTTGATACGCACTTGCAGCTCGCCGTCGACAGGGACCTCGGCATTCTCCTCGAGAAGGTCATCGAGTTCTCCAAGGGTAATCGGAGGGCCATAGGGAGAGTCCGGATTGCAAGCGGCGACAACGACGCTAGCACGGTAATGCCAATCTTCACCGCGCCTCCGCTTACCTTGAAGATTGACATAGAACTCGTGCGTGGGCGGCACCTCAAATTCGTCCGCTTGCTCAAGGTAACGAACAACATCGTGAAGTTCGAGGAAATGCTCATCGAGCTCGTTCATGTCGGCGAGCCACTTCAGTCTACCGAGGAGAAGCTGAAGACGAGGGAGTTCCGGGAGGTCGACGTTGAGAGACGTGCCCTGGATGTACACCGTCTCACAGTCTGCAAGTTTGGGGTCCGGGGTGGAGAGGATCCGCGTGGCGGCTTCTTGGAACTCTCGGCACGAGGACAACAACTGGCGGACTCGAGGTAGTTCCGGGGCGTCAAAGCCGAGTCGTTCGCCCGCTCGCAGGATATTCTCGATGTCTTCCACGTTGCGCGTGCTTCGATCCTCTGCGGCTTCGTCCTGCGCCTCCATTGTCTCGTCTCCGTCCGCATCTCGTCCGCGACGTCCTCGGCCACGAGCCTGCAATTTCTTGGTGAACAGGCTGGTAGCGAGATCCACCCAGGCGTTGGCTTGCGCGACGAACGGCCTGAGGGCCAGCAGCTCCGGGATGGGATAGTTGACCTTTTCTCCATCGGCGAGGATGGCCCTCAACGCCTTTAGAGGTGGTCGTGGCGACTCCTCAAGCAGCTTGTGGAAACGCTGCCTCCAAAACGTCGGCGCCAACGCTCGCTCCGAGACCTGTCGCAACATTTCTTCCAGCTGCTGATCAGAGAACCTGTTGCGGAGAATGCGCGATGTGGTTTCACACCTGCAGAGGTACGTGAGATGCTCGTGGCAGGTCACTGATTTGGTACACTGGCAGGTGATCTGAGAAAGGTAGCAAAACGTCTTGCAGTGCTTGCAAATGTACTGATCCTCCAACTTGTCCTCGTCGCTGATGACCTCGCTAAGTTGAGGATATCTCGATCTCGTGCCGATGCGAAGGAGCTGCTCGCGTTTGACCATGGCTTCAACGCTATCTCGCAGCCAAGCTGCCGTCTTGATCGATTGTGAATGGTGAGCGATCGTGACGATGAGTTCTTCGTGAGAGAATACCGGCGGTTTACAGTGTTTTTGGTAGCGCTTGATGCATTCGTAGCCGTAAGGGAGCCAATCCGGGAGAGCAAAGTTGACCGCTTCGTTGTAATTAAACCCGTGATTGAATCCACAGTGGTAGGCCTTGGGAAAGGTGATGACGAATTCCCCCGGTCGCTGATTGCAGACGGAGACTCCAACGCCCGCCTCCTTCAATCGGCCTGGATTCATCATTGTGACAAGCTGGAAGAGGAGGGACGGCTGCTGTTCGAACAGCTCTGGCGCCTCGCTTTTAATGGCAGCTTCAAATCTTTCAGCGTCAGAACCAGGGATGCCGTACCAAGTCTTGGTGTCACCCCAGTACACTATGAGCGCCGCGGGCCAGTGAGGTGTTTAGCGGGGGAGGAGGGGACAGGCGGAGAACGCGCTCGATCCACTCACTATAATTCACGCTATATGTATAGTGATCCTCGTTGTGCCAGCAAAAGGCTGCGAATAACATGCCGATGTACGTCCATGGAACCGTCATCCCGGAAATGTCTGATTTGATGTAGCGAAGGAGACTGGGAGGGAGGGGGAGGGATCAGCTCGAAGGGTTAAATCGGATCACAGAGCAACCTGGCAAACTCACGACTTGGGCAAGATCGGTATATTGTTCAGATTCCACCCATCCTTGGACTTTGGCTCTAGGGGATGCGTCTCCAACGTCGGCGCACCACTCCCATGCGTCGTCGAATGAACGTCCGCGCCATATTCCACTTCGACTGTCTCATCCTGTGCTTCCACGAGCCTCCAAAATTCCCTTTCCACCTCATGCTCGGACACGTCGAGATCACCGATGCGCTCCGTCACTCCGTTCGGTTCCATCGAGTTGACCAACGAGGCAACCTTGTCGATTTGAGGGGCGGCAGCATCTAGCGGTTTGTTACGGCGAGGCGGATGCTTGGCGAACCAATCGTTGCGGAAGCTGTTGGCACGTTGTTGGAATGAGAAGATAGAGTGTTCCTCGCCTTCGTCAAAGCCAAAGTCGTTGCCGGTCCCTAGCAGGCATTCGGCACAGAACCACTCGTCGTTCTCCGGGACGCTGGTGAGGGGTGGATCCAAGCAGTAAATGTGAAAACCTCGATCGCATTCATCGCACAGGAGGATCTTTCGAGCGTCCTTGCTGCTCAGACAGATCTCGCAGGCCTGTGAGGGGATGAGACGGGGGGGTTACTCGGAGGTTTGTAGGGCATGTTGTAGACGTGTTCACACTCACATCACCCTTCTCGAACGGCAATACCCTCTCAGATGCCTGAATAGCACGCTTGGCTGGCGGTGTGCTTGGGGGATCACCTCGTCCGGTCTCCGCGACTCGCTTCCTCTTCATCCCGAAGGGAATCGAGGCAGCAACCGCAGAGACGGGTATTTTTTGGTCTTGCTCTTGCATCAGGGTGTCAATGTCGTCTTCATGATGGGTAGCCAGGCCCATGTCGATATCTGCTTCACTGCGAGAACTGGAAAATCCGACGGATGGCTCGATGGCGAGGGTGTCCTGATTGGGTGACGGTAGAGGATTGACAGAAGATACCAAGGGCGCCGATTCCGTCGATCTTGCGCGTGATACTCCGCGTGTCAAGATATCGCTGGAAGTCGCCCGAGAGCCGCCCTGGACGGCGGTATCGACGTCTTCTCCGGCAGTGACGATGGTGGAACCGGAACCCCTGCGATTAAGTTTCGTGCTGTGTTCTGCATCGCCGCTCCCGACGATGCCTCCCACCTTTGTAGTCTTGCTACCTGGCAATTTAAGGGAGAGGGTTGGTAACTTGATGGCAGGATCTCCCGTAGGAGACACTCGCGCGTCATCCTCCCCATTCCTTTTGAACGCAGGTGAATGAGTCTTGACTCGATGTTGAAAGTCTTCGAACGGTTGAATGATCCGCGAGTACGCCGTCTTGCATTGATGAGCTTGTACGGCCGTGAAACCGATGGCTCGAGCGACCTCTCCCCATCTTTTCTCGCGAGTTATCTGTAGCAGCGCAGAGGTTGGTGAGTGGGCGCGTGTTTTCTCGTCCCGACACTCACCTTCTCCGCCGATCCAATCTTGGTCACCGCCTTCCTCAACGCCCATACATCCAACGGCTGTCGATCGATGATCGGGATGGTGATGTTTGGATTCCCTTGCTGCGAGTGAAACATCTGCAGCTGTTGTAGAAAGTTGATCTTGGCTCGGGACGAGGCTTCAAGGGAGTTGAGTCGTTGGAGGCGAGTTCGGAAGCGGAAAGTCTGAGGGAGGTGAAGAGGGGTCCGCCGGCGTCAGCGGCCGGCTTAAGAGTCTTCTTCCAAAGGGGCACCTACCTGGGAATCCAAAACGAACGGCATCTTCCACCCCTCCGGTGGGACGATCTTACAAATCCCCCAATTCTTCGCACCCCCTTGTTCACCTACTTTTTTCACGTATTCCATAGGGTCCGCGAACTCTTCCTCCGTCGGATAGAACGTAGGACACTCATCGAGACCGAACATACGAGGTTGGGTGCGTGATGGCGGGTGACGAGGGGCAGTCGTTCGTACGGTATTAAGATCGAGCGCCGGAGCCAACGGCAAAGCCTGCGCTTTGAGGATCGGATTGTTGCTTGGTCGACCTGGGAGGGGTGTGGATTGAGGTGCGGGTGAGGTGGAGGCGGAGGCGGAAGGTGGTACCGGGACGAGGCCCGAAGTACCGATCTTGCTGGGTCCAGAGGCGAGGGCCGGGGTGTCCATGACCGTCGGTGTCGAGGACGACGTGTCCAATCTCCCGATCGCTTCGACTTTACTTTTCCTCTGCGCTTTGGTGGCCACTCCTCCTATCACTGCAGGACCACCGATGAGTGACCCACCATACTCGTCCCTCGACTCCTTTGGTGGATAATCGAGACACGTAACGAATGACT
Source organism: Cryptococcus sp. T15_22C (assembly GCA_017654825.1). Taxonomy (NCBI): domain Eukaryota; kingdom Fungi; phylum Basidiomycota; class Tremellomycetes; order Tremellales; family Cryptococcaceae; genus Cryptococcus; species Cryptococcus sp. T15_22C. The sequence goes on along the minus strand of JADPYA010000203.1, from coordinate 91,816 downwards.
GTGTGGAGCGTGGCCGATCGCGGGTGGCGGCTACCAACCCACCTCCAGCCTTGTGACTTCGTTTCGCCATCCCGACAGGCTTGGAGGAGGAAGAGGATGTTGGTGTCGACAACCCGCTCATACGACCTCCCTGCATAAAAGTCTTGGTGACATTGATCGGCGAGAGTGCAGTCCGGTTCCGTCCGTCGATGGAGATGGGGAGGATGGTGGTGGGTGGTGGATCCGATTCGGAGACGTTGGTAGCCCTCCGAGTCACCCTTCCACGATGCTGATGTTGCGATATCGTCGCTGATGGTATGCTTGTGGACGTTGATGTTCTTAGTTTCATCGACGTCGGCGGTGTCCGCGTGCCATCCCCGGCCCTGGACGGCGTGGCGGATTCCACAGGTGCGTGCTCTCCGGATCGCGAGTCGTCATGTGAGTCGTGAACGCTCTTTCGATCCGTTTCGACGCCGCGAGGGGTGGAAGGCGGTGCAACCTGTCCACCAGTTACAGGCCCGAGGCTGGTAGGACGAACACCAAGTCGCAGCATGATCGGCGTACGTAGGGTAGGGGTGGCGGTGACGACATCGGTCGAGGGTGAAGGTGCGGAGGATGACGTGCCAGCGGCGTTCGGCGGAGAAGGTCGATCGAATGACATGGTAGGATGGTGGGGTGGTAGATGGGTGGCAATGAATGTCGTCGCAGGATCGAGGTGGTAGTCGATTGGCAGGTATTCCAAGGGACGGGATGACGCCTGCCTGTGCCCAAAAAAAAAAAAAAAAAAGGAGTCCAGCGGCGGCCCTTGGCGTGGGTTCAAGTAACAGAAGTCGACTGTCCTAGCCGTGCGTTGGAGGTTCACAGGCCCGCCTTTCGATCCGCACAGGCCTGCAGTGAGTGGTAAGACAGGGTTATCGAGGTTTCCGTCAAGATGAGCGAGTAGGCTTGGCCACTAGATTGGAGGTGATAACCAGGAGAGGTTGCCGTCCAGCGTACGGCGGGTAACGTACAGCTGATCCGGAGTTGACCTCTGCCAAAACAAGACTTGCAATCGAGCCGGGGTTTTCCTTGACAAGTTTGAGGCCAAGTGAACGGTATTCCCCTGCTTAAACCACTCCCAAAACGCAACGCTGCAGTGCGGCTGTCACCCGCGCGCGCTAGAGTGCAAGTGTTGCCGAGAGACGATCTCTGGTTGGCTGGCTGTGCTGGGCCGTCCGGCAGGGATTAATTGATGATCGATGATCGGCCAAAAGGGAGGGATGAGCGAGCGAGACTCTCGACGTTCAGATGCAGGATAGCAGATTCGAACATTCCTTCCTTCCTTCGTGCATAGCGAGTAACCAACCACCCTTGGAGGCAAGACATTCAAATAAGGAACGCGCTTCTTTATGGTCACAAGGACCGGCCGAGGTGTAGTCATGGGATGACGAAATCAGGAAGGTGGAATGGGTCACGGACTGCCGGGAGAGCGGTAATGTATTCGCTTCCGACTGGACTGCGTTATAGGTTGCTCTCGGTAGTGACTTCCGAATCGAATAGCAGACTTGAACTCACGTAGGCATCTGTTCGCGATAACCAGCGCGATGGTGATGACACAGTGCGGGTTTGCCTGGGCTTCGTTGCCGAATGATAACTATGCTCCTACGTAGCATAATATTTGCTTTGAGGTTCCACAGTAAAACAGAATCTATTCCACTTCCACGCTACTTGTGCTCCATATCGCTCGATCCTGAACACGTCTTGAGGAAAAGACCGCGCACGAACAGAAGAGGAGGCCATTGAGGCTGTCCAACTCTCTTCGTCTCCGCCGATAGCCCTGACGCAGGATGCGCGGCCCACTCAATGGAAAATGCCATTGGAATGGGGTATCAAGACTTTCAGCGCTGTCAAGGAGGACGAGAGAGAGAAAAGATGCGATGAAAGATGCAGAGACGGATGGAAGTTAGCTAGGGCAGGAAGAAGATGCGAAAGCTAATTGAACGATGCACGCCGCCAGCGCCGCAGCAAAGTTGACCTGTGGAGCACGGTGTCGGGAGCACGGTCTATATCTGCGCTAGGAGTTCAGTGTCGGAGAACCCGGACTGCAATCAAGGTAGTTACAGATGGCTATGACACTTGCAGGGTTCTACACAGTATATCTTTAGTCCTAACTTAATGGCTTTGTAATATTTAACCGGTGTAGGGGTGATCTCAAGGTAGCTAGCTAATCTTGTAGTTGGAAGTGTCAATTAGCATAGTTATGGGCAAGGGATGAATGCATACTACAGGGTGCAGAAGAAGGGAAAGCAACCATAAGGGCTGCTTGTTGGTCCCTTCTTATACGAGAAATCCTTCTCAGTCAAGGAGGACGTTGGAATCTCTGGGGAGAGAGCGGAGGGAGAGAAGAGCAGTTGGGGCTGTGGGCTGCAGTGCTGCAGCCACTTCCATTGATGCCAGGATGCTTAGCAATGCGGATTTGGTCCAATGTCTTGATAATTAGAGCACCAGAGCCATTGTTCATTTGTGCAGATGCTCTTGGCACGTCAAACAATAGACCTCTTGAACAATAGAACCAGTTGTTCGGTTCTATCCGGTGGCTGAGGCTTAGTAACCTTACACGCGGATACTTCTGCCTTGCCGCGATAAAGCAGCCAAGAAGAGATGGACGGAATCCAACAGAAAAGAGAACAAACGAGAAGACTAGGAACACGCGAGGAGACAAAGGCGCTCCGTTTTTTTTCGTTCGGGCTTCCATTTAGGCAGTCGGTTCTAGTCATTCCAGCGCCTCGTGCACGTGCCACGGCCCAAGCTTGTATCAAGGGCGAGAGAAGACCGGAGAAGTGAGATAGATGGGTTTTATCATGATTCCACCCAGGAAGGAGAGTGAAGCCCCCTAAACCCGATCTGGGAGAATGATGCCCTCTAACCCGAACCTAAAAGATATGGACATGGGACGGTTATTTAGTAAATAGGTCTCCATAAAGCAAAAGAGGCGTGGGTGGTCCGATGTCATGACAGCTGGCTGGGCCCAATCATGCATACAGAAGAATGAACAGAAGGACCAGGTTGAGGGGTGAGGGGGTGAGGGGGATGGGGATACCTGGCTGAAGCTGCAGCCAATGTGTTAGCGACAAAATGTCCTAGGCCAACCTCTCTGATGAAGGATAATCTCAAGAAAGGCTGCATGGAATCTGGTAGGAATTGCCACCAGGTATGAAAAGGGGATCTCACTTTATTGCAGTGCCTCTCAATAACTCACGCCTCTATCGTATAACGGTTAGTACATAGGTCTCATAAAAGAGCAACAATTGATGCGTAATCCTATAATCCCAGTTCGATTCTGGGTGGAGGCACAATTTTGTCACTTTTGCTCAATTTTTGCTCTTTCTGCTTTCCCCGCCCCTGGCGCCTTTTCTACGTACCTGATCGTTATCGGGAGCACGGTCTACATCTTCACTAGGAGTTACATTTTGGTGGAGAACTTGGACTATACTCAGCGTGGATGTAGAGGGGCTATGACTCCTGCGGGGTACTATGCAGGATATCTTCAGTTCTAATTTGAAAGCTCGCTTCAGCCCCAGAAAGGGATCGACTTTTCTGTGCTCATGAATTGAAGCCATAGTCGGAAGAGAAGTCTCTTGATTTCCCCCAATGAAGTCCCCCAATGTTTGGAACATCATCGGTTCCTTTGAGGACAACCTGAAGTAATTAAGCGTTACAAGTGCATTTCCACCACATTGTCTGAAACAACTCCTTTGACCTTTGACGTGGCCGGACAATCGAGTAGCTAACACGCTTCCTTTGCACAGCATTCAACTCGCCAACACATCAGTCTTATTCGACACGCCGCCGTTTACACATTCATCGGAGTGAGAGTGAGAGTGAGAGTGAGAGTGATGACCATGGCTGATAGTAACAGAGTGAGTAATATGCCATCCAACGCTCCAATGCCAAAGGCTCGCATCTTCCTCCAGTCTGATCGCAACCTATCTTCCTCCAATCCCATTGCAACCTTTCCTCCATGCCTTCCTCCAACTCTCATTCTTCCTTTCATCGTAATCCATCAGAGCGTGGAGCTTCATAGCGCGAGAATCAATCCTGGAGATTTATCAGTCGACGAAGTTTATGGACTGAACGAGATGAATGCGGATCAGCTTGCAGGTAAGTGTGATGTGGCATCGAAGCCATTTGCGCTGACCTTCCGGAGGACCCATTTCTCCGCAGTATTGGACAGAGGGTGGCAGGGAATGTCAGATGCGATTGATGATGGACGCAACGACTTGGCTCGCTCGAAAAGGTGTACAGAGGCCGAAATTGATGGTGAGAGCAATATCGACTTGTTGCAGTAGAATTTGGTGCTAACGGCCATTCATCCATAGCTATCATGGAAGCCGGGAGGCGCAACGCCGCGACGGATGAAGGAGATGATGAGGATGATGAGGACGATGAGGATGATGGGGATGATGGTGACTTCGAAAGATCTTGATTGGGATAATATGCAAGCGGATGGTGAGTCATGTATCGTGCTGAGATGCCGGCACCAGAGTGGAAACATTTGCTAAATGAAGGAAGCATCCTCTGCTTTGCCTATGGAAGCAGCCTATTCGAGACTGCAGGTACATCAGCAGGACCCTGAGGCCGAAAGCAATTTGCTGGCAGGAAATCTGATGGACGTTGGCGAAACAAGCGGTGAGTCGTTGGTGGATCGAGTATGACCTTTTGCTGATGATGTCAATCCATCAGCCCGCCCCTCTGGAATTGGTCAAAGTTCCACGGAGAGGGGTTCCACAGATATACAAGGAGGACGGGCTGACAACAAAAGGATGCCCAGCAAAGATAACGTCGACGGAGTTGGGGTGAATGATTGTGCTGTTGGGACCACGGATGCAGGTGGTGTCATGACGGTGGCAGTACCAAAGTGGACACCATCTGCAGAAGATAGCATGTATGGGGTTCCATGTGAGTCTTGTCAATGCCTCTGTTAAATGGGCTATTCATTCCATCGTGTCTTATTCAGTGAAAGCCTATGCAACCTCGATTGCACCCTTGAACGGGTCGAGGGTATGTCAAGCCTGCTATGACACGGACCAATTCTGCTACCGTGAGAGCCCCTGTATCTCCAACCAGTGCAGAACTAATCGTGGTTACGTGCAGGCCCACCATATACCTGCTGCAATTGCCTTAGCGATAACGTCGAATGCTACTACCCTCTGGTAGCCCTTCCGCAGTCGGCGGCTGCCTTGAAGCTTCACCGAACTACGTAGTGGAGCTGAGCCAGCAGCATGTTACATGTATATGAGTGAAATTACAAATTATGTGCTCCCGTCCTCCCAAACCTTCCACATTCACCAAGTATGCTCAACCGGGACGTGCCGCTTTCTCTGTCGCCATCGGCTGGTGACTCCACCACTGTCTTTCCTATCCGGCTGGTACCATTTGAGGCCTTCCCGAGCTAGCGAGTCATCTTCCGGAGCCGCCAAATCGTCCAATAGTTGCGTGTAGAGGAGCTCACGACCTTTGGTCTGACTGCCAGGATTGGAGTCGAGATTAACGATTCCGTCATCGACACTGATGACCCTTTTATTGGTGACTAGGTGTTGATGTCGCATAAATTTTTGGTCGAGCTTGTAGGCTTCCGGTTTTCCCGCACACGCCGTAAACGCGATTATCGTCATTGACATCGTGTAGGACCAAATATTGGCCATGATTGTCCTGACACAAACGAGGATCAGATCATATTTCGATTGTCTGATGTTTAATTCACTCACGATCAGAAACTTCTTGATCATCACGTAAAAAAATTCAATCTCCAGCAGATCCGCGGGCCACAGAACTTGCATCAAATTACCTGTTTGTCTACAACTACGTTGAAATGGTGTGTCATCACCAACACACTGCAATTGTTGGAGGAGGCAACATACCTGCCACCAGCCTCGCTATAGGCTTGTTAGTCTTGGGATCCAAAGGCAATTCAGGACAGCAATGACAAGCTTTGATGGTGTCGCTGATTCCGTATTGGTTGCAAATCGTGCATCTATACCAGAGTATGCAGTCGATCTTTGTTTGGTTCATCCGTTCTTTTGTGAACGTGAGTGGATCAAATATGCGCTTGAAGAGACCATTGACCGATGTTTTACTTTGCTTAGCCAGTTAATACACCCAGCCTTTAACACGTCCCAGAAGGATACTTGCGCCTCCCAACCCGCTTCATATGAGGTTGTCTTTGAGGCGCGGGCCAGATGATGTACAACAAGACACAACAATGATTCAGTAATAGGAAATCGGCAAGCAATCTGGCAAGCGTCTGCGTACCTTTGCAAGATGGGCCATCTTTGCGGGCAATGTCCCTTTGCCTGTCCCAGCCGACTTAACAGCCTCTGAAAAAAGGATTTCACGCTGTATGGGGGGATCAAGACCAGATTTCCTTGACATAGCCAGACAAACAAACCTTGCGGCGTCCCATGTGAAACTTCCACCACTGAACACTTCCATCCTCAACATTCTTCAGCTGTAGCTGCTCATGGAGCCGTTGCTCCTTCAATATCTTGGTGAGCTGGGCTCTGTGCTTGATTGAGTGTGGCTAGCACCTTTTGCTTTGAGATTGCAATCAAGCGCTGTCAATCAATGCTCATTAGCCATAGGATCCACCGGGCAGACATGATGTCAACAATACTCACTGTTTGCACAAGTGATTTGCCTAGCCGTGCTAGTAATAGCAAAAGCAGATCTGGTGTCCTGCTCTGTCATTCTAGGCAAGCTCTGGAGACCATTGATTGCAGATGTCTGGTCCACCAGGTCTGACCGCGCCGCTTCGATAGCCACACGCAAGCCAATAGCCAATACCAAGCCTTCAGCAGTAGTAACCACGTCTGCGCAGTGCGCTTTAGACCCCAACCAGTTGCACGCGGGCAAGGCTGGAAACGCTTGTACAAGCTCAGATAGTGCATCCAACAGCTGTAGCAAGCAAGCCATGCTTGGCTGCAGGCTGGGTACGTAGTGGTAGTAGCCAGTGTCCAGAGTCGTGAGACCAACACACCAGCCTCCCAACCCATACTCCCACGAATATATCTTGCCACAGTGACAAGCAACAAAGTCCCTCTGGGGATTGTCCACCCAAGGAGTGCAACGTACCGCATGGTCTTGGGCTTCTTCCTGCAGTTGTATTGACTCCTTGAGGTCTGGAGGTGGTCCACCCCAACCGTTCTTCTTGAAGAAAGAGCTAGTCGACACTCGGACTTTGAGGAATGATTGATTGTTAAAAGATGGCGGCAGGATCATATGGCCTCTCTGGAAAAGCCCAAAGACCTGATAGTAGACTGTGTCAACTTGAGTCAAACAAGCGCTGATATCACAACTCACTACAGCCAATCTTGCCTCAAGTACCCGGGGTTGTAGATGGTAAAGATACCATGCCAGGAAAATGTGGCTCAACCATTGGAAGTCTCCATCAAATTAGCGGTGTAGGAGTATCAGCTTCACAATGCACTCGGAGGTAGCAGGTGCAAGAGCTCACCCAATCGTGATGGATTTAGCGTCCACAAATGGTCTGTATCGCTGAGCAATCTCCAATGAATCACTCAACGCCATGCTCGCTTCCAAAGACTGGGTGATGCCGAGGTTCATATTCTTCACCCATCAATATAATTGTGGTGAAGGCGCTGCAGTATCTGACTGCCAATGAGTTGATCCACTGCAATCCCGTCCATAGCCCCCAGGTCAGCTTCTGTACGTCCAGAGAAGGTCGTGGAATCTCACTCTTGGCACGGTGCTGGTGCGGCACTGGCCACCACTACTGACAGACAGCCCGATGCCATGGTCTTGCCCATAGGGAAGATTGTGGTTGCATTTCGGATGGCATGATGGATCACACTATTGGAGAAGACGCATTGGTCTTTCCCACATTTAGCACCAAAGCGTGGGGTGGTAGAACAATCAGGAAGGTTTGACACTTGATGTGTCATAGACGCTCACCCTCTGAAAGCGTCAGCTTGGTCCAACCACTGCCTTTCAACGCATGCACAGAATTCAAGGTAGTCCGTCGGGAACGTCACCGTCCGCTTGCGCAGTGTGTTCAGTCTGTTGTGAACCTGTCTCGGATAAACAAAGCCAGGCAAAAGAAAGCTTTATGCGGTCGTAGGTGGGGCTCACATCATTCAACACGACGCTGTTGTCCACAAATTTGGTAATCCCTAACGCAACCCCGCCGCCAATTGCGGAGTTCCAACTCGATATCCCAAGAGCGTCGATAACGCCTCTTTCGGCTTGCCACAGCCATGGTTGAGAAAGCCAGAGCTGGCTTGGCATCAGCCGGCCCTCACGGAAATCCGAATGCTTGTCTGCTAAGGGAGTTTGGAGTTCTCTGAGCTTGAACGTCGACCATGCTGAGGATTCGATCTGAAGATGGTGAAGGAATTTATGTTTGTTTGGTCGGCTTGAGCTGCTCTCAGCGACGCCTTCCTCAAGGCGTTCCAAGGGAGTCAAGCAAATGGTCATGCCAGCGTATGATTCTATCAAGACCTCATCACCCTTGTCATCCTCCAGCGGGAAGCTCGCTTGCATGGCCTCGACTGCCAGAGTGATGTTTGGTCGGCAGTCACTCATCTTCTCCAGCAGGTTGCCAAGACAATCACGCTTGATTTTGCTTACACGGATGTAAACTTGGAAGTCACTTGGGCTGGTGAACTCTGTCATTTCGAAGTAGTGCTGGGTGACCGCTACTATCAACCAAAGTAGAAGATCGACTGTCCAATGACATGTTTCAAGCTTTTTCACGAACCACTCATCGCGTCCTGGGGCGATTAGATTATCAGCTGAGTTCGAGTCGTTGAGGAGATTCAGGAGCAAGTCCAGCTGATTTGATGGGCTATTGGACGGAAGAATTTCAGCTTTGACAATGGTGGAAAACAAGAACAATAGAACTACGTCGGAGCCCACTGGAGACCTCATTGCCGTAAGGACATTGGCTGATACCAGGCGATTTATCGCTGCTATACGGCGACCATGTTTTCCGGCAAGGCATGTGCCAATATCGGAGTTGCACAGATTGGTGAGGTGCTCGTCCACTTGAGCTGAATGTATAAGGCTGTCAACAAAAGTTAATCTCGATATCCAATTCTTCACCCACTACGCCTGTCAACCTTGCGTTGTCCGGACTGCAAGTCCTTGTCAAACTGTACACCGCGTGTAGCTCTTCTCTCTTCAGCTGTGCAGGAAAGTCAGTCCCTTCTGATGAATCAGACTAGACTTGAGGAGTTGATCGACATACCTGTCCATTTTTTAGGCTTAGGATTTTGTAGGAGTAGGAAGAACAATATAAGAAAGGTCAAAAGAGACGCTAGCTGACACAAAGACCTCTCACCTGCACCTCCTCTCCTCTGGTCTCAACACCGCCTTCATTTTCTCCATCCTGTTGGATGGTCTCGACAGCCTCAGGCGTCGGCGTTTGAACCGCCTTTCCTTTCCCTGTTGCTACCCTCCTTGTGTTCTTTACCTGCTCATCCTCTGACGGCGGTTGCAATGATGATGAAGCCATCTCGACTTGCCTCTTGGACTTGGTGCGCTTTACCGGTTTCAGTGAAAGTGATGGAGCTCTTGACCACGGTGGAAGTGCAGGAGATCTGGACGGGGTTGGCCATTCCGTATCGTCCGTATCGTTCTCATCGATCACGATTGGGGAATATATGGACTGACCAGGCTGGATCAGTCAAGCTTGCTTTGCCTTTGCCAAGAACAACACGGTTCGTTGTTGTTGGCCATTGGACATGCTCAGATAAGCCGATGTGCCCGCATCTTGCGCATATGCAGTCTCGGTCCAGAAGCATGAACAGTCTCTGCGAGTCCCGGCCACTCCGCTTCATCGCATTCTTCATCATCAACATGCAACTGGGGATCTACAGAGAGGTTGCATGAGGCCGCTGGAGGGGCTTGTGCCTTGGCAAAGGAGGACGATATCTTATGCTGGTTTGCGGGTAATTCCTTCTTTTGATTCTTCTTTGTTGGTGACATTTTTTTTTGCCGAGTTGGTGATGATGATGATGAAGAGTGAGCGCGTGAGTCGGTGAGCAGAGAGGACAGCGGGCGAGTGAGCGAGAGACGACGGGAAATGCACGAAAGATTTGTGAGTAAGTGAATGGGTCGTCGTTTGGATAAGACTTCCCAATGGAGATATTGTCTTGCCCCACATTTCACAGAGAGGAGAGTGTCAGAATCCATGGCGAGGCTGAAACATGTGCTGGGAGAAGCAGGATGTGGAACTTGTAGTGGGGTACGGAGATCCTTACGTTGACGACTTGACGACGGTGGCAAATGAACGGGACCGATGATCCATGGCACTTCAGGACAAAGCTTCTGAGAACAGATTATTTGAAACAAACAGGGGTGCTCAAACCGCTCCCCAATCTTTTGCATCTACACGTTGACATCTGGCCCACATCCTTGCACTTCGAATCCTACCCTCGCCATTCATGTATTAATGGGAATGATATATGATTTATGTTGTCAGTAAACGAAAAAAGAGGGGGCTCTTCACGGCAAGACATATTCCGGCAAATCCTTCCTCCCATCTTCCTGCTTGACTTTCAACTTGCCTACATCCACCCCATTGATCAACCTAACATTCAATCCGTACCTCTCGCGACCACCAGACCTCTCATACACGTTAACTCCACATGTTCGACAGAAGTAATGGATGTTATCGCCTGGTCCAAAAGTGTATTCCGTGAGGGCGTTGGCGGAAGAAAGGGAGAAGGTGGTTCGTGAGAAGTTGGGATAGATCCACAAGCAGCCGTTCTGCGTTTGTAAACCATTTGGTATTAGCACGCGCATTCCCCCAACCCACTTCTCTCTCCTCATACTCACTCCTTGACAAATCGAGCAATTACAATCCACCACTTCCATCTCCTCGAGGGGTTTACAAGCGACGACGAATTCGACGGCTTTGCAGTGGCAGCCTCCAGTGTGGAGGGTTTCACCTGATGATGGAATGAGAGAGTGCGGTGGGGTCGTAGGTGGGATGTAGGTGGGTGGGCGGTCGATTCCGTGGTACCTGAAAATAGCGGGATTGTGGATGAGTCGGCGTTGAAGCAAAACGCCCTGCCGCCCGGTCGGGAACTCACTGGGTTAATGGTAGCGCCCACACGTCGCCGATGTTACGAAGGGATCGAACCTGGGGCTTGGTGATTAGGGACAACGACGACGACGATGAGCGTGAATCAACACCTCGGGCTCGCTCACGTTGAATGCCGTCTGCTTCTCCGGATCATGCTTGGACACGGGGATGAGAGTACCGCATTTGGTGCAGAACTAGATCGGTCCTTTGCCTCACCATCAGCGGAATGCATCTTACACACATTTCCCATACCCCTAATCAACCATACTCACCGTATGATCGAAACTCTTCTCTCCAAACCTATACCTAGTCAGCATCTCTCCATCTCCACCTTTCTCCCAAATGACTTCTGTACCTGGTGGTGCGAATCCCCAAATGATGGCACGTTTGGCGCAGTGGGAGCAATCACATAGACCATTGTCCTTGAGCTCCGGGAGGGAGACGGTGAAGACGTGAGATTGGCAGTGGCACGAGCCGCGATAGGTGGTGGTTGGAGTGGATGACATGGTGTTGTTGTTGAAAGAGGTGGGGAGGAAGGGAGTAGGGAAGGTGCTGGAGGAGCTGGCTGGCTCTTTATCTATTCCGCAAGGTGGATCTCGGCGTTGGACGCGACTCGAATCAGCCAAAACGCGAGGAAGTGCCGTGGGGAAGTGAGGGGAAGGTCAGGCAGGGTAAGCGGAATAATGACGTGAAATGCAAATGAAGTCAAGTGGAGTGAGGGAAGACAGGGAGAGGGAGGTAGTGTCAAGTCGAAGGAACTGGAGCGAGTGAAGGTAGGTAATGAATGCACTTTTCGACGCTGGCAAGTCTCAATGGTGGGGTTTCTTGGTTGCATTCGTTGCCCGCCTCAGGACATGATGTTTGATCGATGACGGTGTTTTAGCAACAACTCGTTGACAGAAACAGGTGAACGACTACGTAGTGAATCACCTCGACACAAAAGAAATACGTACAGTCAAATTAATACGACATCGTCTCACCTCGTTTACAACGTGGACGTGATTAGAAAAAAACGGACTGAGGAAGCTGAAAGAGCATTGGAGGGGGAAAGAGAGGTTACTTTTGGCAAAACGAGCCTCTTCAAGCCGTTTTCCTATTCCTATCGATTCTCGGTGTTGTTGAGCTGGTGGCAACGAATAGACCAAAAATCCCATCAGAAACCTGGCCTCGCCTTGATACCACTCCACCACCCCCAACTCCCACTCACCACGCGAAGGATGTACAAGAACAAGTTGATGAAATCGAGATACAAGGAAAGAGCTCCCATGATGTACTCGTCCGGAGAGAGTCTTTTCATGATCGCATGGGTGTCGTAAACGGCTGCGGCGGTAAGGTGTTTCTCGATCAGTATCAAGCGCGCTTAATGCACGTTACGCTGTTCCCGCACACCACACGCAATGACGGACGATGCACTCACTGTACCCAGAAAACAAGAGGACGCCGAAGCCAGCGTACACCAAATCGGCGGTCTTGCCGAATGGGAAAAAGATTTGAACCATGCCTGTGAACAAGAGTCCCATGATGCCGGCGAAGAGAAGGGGTCCAAGGGATGAAAAGTCATACTGGTAGAGATAGTGACGAGGTTGAGCAGGGAATACCAACCAACCAACGTCCATCTCAATGAAAATCGCGGAAACCTCTCACCTTGCTCTGCATGGTGAACAGCGTCAACCCGATAAACACACCAACGGTGATCAATAACGCCTGACAAACGATCCTACTCTCATAATAACTCGTAACGGTCCCAATGAGAACGCTCTCACAAGCTGTGAACAAAGCGAGGAGGATGAAGTTGGCTGGATGTTCATGACGTTTCCACCATGTCCCGAAGAGGGTGACGAATGATGCGACCATAGGGACGTAGAGCGTCCAGTGGTTAGCACGGGTGTAAGCGATCGCGGAGGGGTGTTGAAGCGCGATTGAGAGGATAGTTGTCATGAGGAGCTGGACGAAGAGGATGCTGTATACCTGGAGTGGTCGAACGAACGGGAGTGAACAATCAGCCCTATGCGCGCGATCATCGCTTCCCCTCGCCACACACACACACACCCACCCACCTTCCTCACGAAACCCATCCTAATCTCCACATCGCAATCTACGACATTCACTCCGACCTTGAAATCGTCTGGAAGATCGTTGTCCTCTGGCTGATCCATCCATGCGTTCCGTGCGGACGTGGAAGCGGCCGCTGCTGCTGTCGTACCTCCAAGGAGAGGAGAGGATGAGGATACATCGGGAGTGGCGCCGTAGGATTTGGCGGTGGGAGAATTGCCACTGTGGTACTCTGGTGGAGCTGTAGATGGAGTGGACATGATGGATACGAGTTGATCGATGGTTGATAGACGTCGATGAAGGTGATATAGGGGTTAGGTGGACGATAGCACTCAGCTGCGTCCCGCCAGCCTCCGCTCTCACGATGGTCTGGAATGCCCAGGTCTCGGGTGGCAAATGCCTGTGGCGGTCCTATCAAACGCGAGGAGGGTGGACAGGACATCCTCCCCGTTTCAGTTCTTTCGAACGTCTTATTTCACACCACCCACTCCTTTGCATCCCGGGAGCCTGAAACGTCTGGCCTTGGGTGCATAGTCAATCGGTCATATATACCTATCCCCTCCTTCCCTACTCCCTTCCCCTGCTTCCTCTCTCAAGCTCTTCACCAAGCTTCCTGAGAAAATCCATCGTTGGCATCTGCTCACCCAGAATGAATCGTCAAGGCTCACTGGAGAAACTGACAGACTACCTCCGAGCAGAGGCAATTCGACTGCTCATCGAGTCGTCGGTAGGTCCCATGGAAACAGTCCACACCACCAACACGTGCATGCCTCTTCCTATCAGTCCTCCCCATCTGGAGGCTCTACCACATTTCTCCTCGTCGTGTCCAATAACGACTAGTAACTCCCTCTCCGGTCTAACGGATCGATTTTCAACCTCCGTTGATGCCGCTGCTCACAATCATCGTCGACCATCCGCGCCCATCTTCATCCCTCTGCACCCTTCACTACGACGAGGATCCTGTGCCTCATCGACCAACAGTCAATCTTCCTCGATCCAAGGGGAGTCAAACTCGATGGCGACGATCCTCGCTCAAGCGAAAGCCAACGTCACGCACGAGTTGAGGTTTCAGGCGACGATGGGTGATAAGAAGAAGGCAGCAATGTTGGACGATTTGACAACGGCGTATATTCAACTGGATGAAGGGTTTAGAAGGTGGACGGAGGAGGTGACGTTGAGATCATTGAACGCGAGGACTGGGATTAGGTGCCTTTGAAAGGGAAGGGAGTTGGTGTATCTGTTGTGCAACCTGCCCCATTCGCATGCCATGTGACAAAGATCGTAGCGCCAACATTCAAAATCATCGCCTTCTCTCACGATCATCACGACGTCTCTCCCCCCTCTCAGGTGATCGACTCCTACTCCTTCTCCGATCCCCATGATCCTCCCTCCTCCGATCATCACGCCCATCTCGTCTAGGCGGCGATGATCGATCCCTCCGTCTACCACTCCCACTGTAATCCAGTCCACGATCCCTGTCCGACGGGTAATCTCCATGATGTCGACCGTCGTTGACCCCCGCCGGTCCACCCCATGATCGGGATCCACTTCCGAGCGTGGAATTATTCGTACCTGTACCAGGTGGACCTGAACCTTGTTGAGGTGGGTTCGGACAGTCTCGCCGTAGATGTGGACCTCCACCTGATGTCGCCAGGTGCTTCAGTGGAAGAGAAACTCATCTCTGCGAGCTTCCCCCAACTCACAGTTGAAACAACCCTGTTCGGTCATGCTTGGTCCGCCATGTCCAGGACGAGCAGCAGTTCCCCATCCATCTTGCGTGGTATCTTGATCTTTCAGATGTGTATACTGTTTCGAGAGAGGAAGGGAGGGTCAGGGTTCCTTCGGTCGGACGAACCGACCGACATGCTCACCTTTGTTTGTGACATCTAGTAGATCGAGTATGACAAACGAGTGAGTGTTGGAGACCTACCTCCCTCACAGAACCTTCCAACGTACCTTCCCGAAATTCCGCACCTGCATCACCTTGGGAAGCAGAGACACATCCACCGTTGATTCCAACTTGACGTTGTAATTCCTCTTGAGAATCTCTTCGTCCTGTGCCACACCACCCCACTCGTTCAGCCAAGCCTTCCCCGGGAAAGAAAACCTACCACTCATCTTTCCCCTCACCTGATGGAAAGCACCCTTATGCCAAAACTTCTCCAAGAACGCCCTTTCCCCTCTCCCCTCTCTCGCATCCTCCCTCGTCTTCCTCGCGTACTCTTCATCCTCCGCGTCCCTCTGCGCCGCAGGAAGAGCTCTCCGACGCTCGATCTCGATCCGCTCTTCTTCGAGGGTGAAGGTTCGCTCTTTGTCACGAGCGAGACGGGAAAGTTCGCGAAGACGCCATGACTGGAATTCAGATTCAGGATCCAGGTCGTCCGAGTCGTCGACGTCGGGTATGAGATCGGGTGCTTCTCCTAAAACAAAGACGACCGCGAGTCGTTGTTGTTAGTTGGGAAACTTATCCTTCGAGGGAGATGGAGACATACGTTCAGCCATTTCCCTCCTTATCGTCTCTCCCACCAACTCCCTACTCTCCTTCTTCCTCATGTCCAGCTCTTCCAGTCGTTTCTGTTCGGCGATCTCGGCTTGTTGAGCTAGAGCCTGCTTCTCGAGGACTGTTTCTCTCGCTCGTCTGGGGAGTGGTTTGAATCGTTAGTCGGAGGGGAAAAACAAAGGTGCGCAGGGAAGGAGGAAACGTACTTGGGAACAAAAGTCGGTCGGTATGTAGGCTTCGGAGGTGGGTTTTCTTCTTCTTCCGACTCTGATTCTTCCGAGTCCGTCTCGTATTCACCGGACGATGAAGCTTCCGCTTTGACGATAGTTGGTTTGGAAAAGGCGGAGTTTGGAATGGAATGAGAAGGTACATCATCGTCTTCTGATTCTTCGCCACTCGATTCGGCTAGAGGGGACCAAGGAATGCAAAGCATGAAATCGTCAGCGAAAACAAGAAACTAAGCCAATGCGTTGTTTCGCGCGGAGTCGCGAGAAAGACCATTCTTCGCTGACCAAGGGAGCGATAGACATTTTCGAAGACGACTGATGTTCACACGGCACGCTCACAAGAGACATCCCTTCGTTGCTTGGTCGCGCTGGCATAGGTTGAGTTTGCTCACCGCACTCGTGGGGAAGAATAATCTTCGAGCCCCCTCGTGAGAGACAGGACAGGAGGAATGCTAGCCTCGATAAACGAGGGAAACGATTGCTCGCTGCCCTCGCAGGGTGAGACTGCAGCTCGATATGAACGTGGAGAAGAGTGCTACGTGCTCTCGATCAAGGGAGAAACGTTGACTCCCTAGATCCCACGGAAAAAGATCATCGCTCACACTGCGCTCTCGAAAGACAACATTTTGGCTTGCCCCTTTCGCGAAAGACAATCTTATTCTCTCCTGTTCGCAAGAGACAAACAATGCTCACTGCACTCGCTAGACACGTCTTTCGTTCCTCGCTAAGCTCGCGCAGAGATGAGGATAGACGATGCTATTCGCTCCGCTCAGGGGAGACGATTGTTCGCTCCGCTCGCGAGAGAGAGGGAGAAAGCAATTCCACCACCCACATCCTTCCACCCACACTATCCTTCTTGCTCGCTCCCCTCGCACAAGACAAGACTTCTCGCTTCGCTCGCGGAGGACATGACTGTTCGCTTCGCTCGCGGAAGACACGCATTGTTCGCTTCGCTCGTGGAAGACATGGATGCTCGCTGCGCTCGCGGAAGAAAAGACTTCTCGCTTCGATCGTGGAAGACAAGGACTGTTCGCTTCGCTCACTGGAAGCACCATAGCTCGCTGCGCTCGTGGAAGACATGACTGCTCGCTTCGCTCGCCCGCTCGTTGACTCACCTTCTCTCTCTGTCCTCCCAACCTCCCTCTTCCCTCCTACCCAAACCTCTCCACTCTCCTCCACCTTGACATCTCTCAATGCCACCTGAATCTCTTTCCCTTTCCCTTTCCCTTTCCCCTTGGGTTTCCCTACTTGATCGCTCTGTATGACACGTCCAGCACCACCCGCTACCAATTCCACTTTCACACCGTCTCCATCCCCTCGTCCTCTTCGTTCATCGCCTGAATATGATGCGTCGGTGTCGGTATCGGAATCTGGAGGTGGAGCTGCGCCAGGTGGGAGTTTACCACGACGATATCTGAGAGCTTGAGGTTTTGATACGAGGGGTTGTGCGGCGGGAGGCATTTGGGAGAAGAGTACGTACGGATTACGAGGGAGGGAGGGAGGGAGGGAGGGAGGGAGGGAAGAAGTTGAGGGATAGGTGAGGTGGGATTGAGGTAAGGATGGTTGAGCGACCCAAGGTGACACGTCATTTGCAGAGAACATGACGTGTTGGAAGAGGAAGGATTAGCTTATCACTTCACTCTCCCATCCCATACCGCTCGGCTCCATCTCATTGCCTCTACTCATCATCATCCTCATCATCATCCCTCCCATGTCATTGTCATTGTCACAAGGTCAATGATCCATTCGCCCACCACCACCACCCATCAGCGATATGTCCACTCCCCATTACTCCCATTCTATAGTCATACATCATCTCATCACCCTTCTCCTACATCCATAATTTTACCGTCTCATGTATCTGTACACTCCGCTCCATTCTTCCAGTCCCAGTCTCAGTCTCAAAGGTCCAGTTCCAGCTCTCTCTCTCTCTCCCTCTCTCTTAACATTGCCATCTTCTGTCCTACCTCTCACCCACCTCCCTCTCTCCCATCTCCCACCCCAACCCGGCCCAGTGAGATTCGTCATTCTAACATGGTTCGGACGGGATAGCGCGCCGGTAGGAAACCACTCATCGCCACTCCCCCACTCCAGAACTTTTGAACTTGAATCATCTCCACCCAAATCAAGTCCTACATTTCCTGTCCTGCCTTACTACTAATCTTTGCGCTGTCCTTTCCACTCCATCCATCACCTCTCCCGCTGTTCTCTCTGTCTCTTCTTCTTCGTTGGAATTCCACATCACCACTCGGTACTCGACCGAGTTGATAATCAAAACCTCTAGAACGACGGACCCGGCTCGTGTCTCAAAGGGTAAGAAGGGGCCAAGTTAGGTATTTTGTCAACTCCCGTAACCACTCGACGTCACTATCATACACTTCGATTGCAAGCGGAAAGCCAAAAAACCCTCCTTGCACGGCATACATTATCTTCCAACTCCCACCTCGCTTTCCTCCGCATCGACGTCTTGTCTCACCATCTCTATCTCCAAGGCGGAACTATCGGTCGACCTAAGGAGAGGGATTTTTTATCTTATTGTTTGGCGTCGTCATCGACGACGACATCGACCAAACGACCAAGGGGAGGAAACACTTTGCGGCTACAATCTACGTTAATACTACTCCCCAACTTACCCTAACACTTTCTCCATCTCTCTCAATCCGGTCGGGGTAAGATTCCACATACCCGCTCCGATTCTCCCGATTCTTTCCAATCAAGAATCTACGACGTACTCTCCTTCCATCTACACCTCCACTGATACCTCCCATCAGTGGAATACAAACCCCTCCCAACCTGGCTTCTCCTTCAACATCGCTCACTACATTTCCAACCCCCACTCCTCCCGCTCCCGCTCACGCCACCACTACCTCATCCCACGTAAACCCCGCGACACTTCCCACCTCTGCGTCATCGACACACGGGAGGAGGAGGACGAGGGATAACGTGGATTTTGATACTTTGGAGGAAGAGAGAGTCAGGAAGGTGAGGAAGTTGGAGATGTCGAATGTAGGGAATGTTGGGAGTGGCGGTGGTGGTGGTGGTGCTGTCAACTCGGCTTCGAGTTCAAACAAGCGATTCTTCAATGGGAATTCGACTGGATCACCTGGTTACATCACCACGGATTCGAATGGATTTCTCTCGTCGCCTTTGACCACGACAACGTCAACACTCACAACAAACGATCGACATCTCGGAACGTCCTTCACTTCTCCATCAATCAAACGAGTGGCAGTTGATGGAGAATACATGTATCCTTTCGAGTTATCTACCGCTGGTAGTGGTGGTGGTGGTGGTTCAACGACGAATGGTGTATCCGGAGGAACAGATAGGTGGTTCTCGAATGGTGGGCTGAGGAACGGTGTGGGCAAGTTGAGCGTCAGAGAGGGCAAGAAGAAGGAGATGGATGATGGGCAAGAAGATGAGGAGATGGATGTGGATGAGGATGCTGATGAGGATGAGGAGGCGGTTGGAGAGGGGAATAAGATGATCCCGGTTAGAAGGGAAGAGTTTGTGAGGGTTGTGTTGCAGGCTTTGAGGGATGTTGGGTATGGGTAAGTGGATGTGAACAACGAAAAAAAAATAAAAAAAAAAGACGACACCCGCCGCTCGCTAATCCCCTACATTCCCCTTCGCACACCCAGACAATCCGCTCAAGTCCTCGAAGCTGAATCGGGATACGTGCAAGAACCACCCGTCATTCAATCCTTTTCTCAATCGATACTCGGTGGAAGATGGTCAGAAGCCATCGCTCTCCTTCGTGAACTCGAGGTGATCACCGACTTCGATCGGTATAAACCTAATGGGGAGCTTAGAACGGGGAGAAGATCCTTACCTGACATTGCCGAGGTTTCCACGAATGGCGGAACCATCACTCCGGATGTTATCACCTTTTCTCAATCCGTACCCGTACCGGAGTTCCACGTCGGTTCCGCGTTGTCCATTTCCCCTGCAGATGAATTGACGACAACCAACGGAACGAGGTCGTTGATCAAAGTGGAAGAAGATGAAACGCGCGCTCAAGACGACAACGACGACGAATCCACTTCTCACGGTCTACAAGCAATCTTTATGATACTCCAACAAAAGTATTTGGAACTACTCGAACTTGGACAAACTAAACGGGCTTTGACGGTGTTGAGAGGAGAGTTGGCACCGCTGGTTCGAGAGTCTACGAGGAAGGCTCGTGGGGTTGGCGTCTCTGTGGATAGTGATAGATTGCATGCTTTGTCTGGGTACGTGATGATCCACAGGCGGCTTCCCTTGCGTCGTTCTCAGATAACTCACGCGCGTATCTCACAGCTTCATGATGTGCCTAGAT
Source organism: Cryptococcus sp. T15_22C (assembly GCA_017654825.1). Classification (NCBI taxonomy): domain Eukaryota; kingdom Fungi; phylum Basidiomycota; class Tremellomycetes; order Tremellales; family Cryptococcaceae; genus Cryptococcus; species Cryptococcus sp. T15_22C. The sequence continues at coordinate 71,654 of JADPYA010000203.1, read as the reverse complement.
CGTAACGACCTTTACAGACGAGCAAAGTGGGATGGTGCTGCTGGAGACTCACGACATACCTTGTTGAACTCGTTACAACGTTTCATCGCACCCGGCGTGATGATCCCACCTCGACGTCTTCAAACCCTCTTCGATCAAGCATCACGACATCAGCGCACAAAATGCATGTATCACACCGACACGGCTTCGACTTCCCTCCTATGGGATCATAACTGCGCACGAAGACAGTTCCCGACGGTCACCACTCATATCTTGGCTGAACATACCAACGAGGTGTGGGTGCTGGAATGGAGTAATAGTGGAAAGTACCTCGCAAGTGGGTCGGCAGATCATACTGTCATCGTATGGAAGGTCGGAGTGAGTTTGTTCGAACAGTCGGTGATCATATCGCGTCGCATCGGCTGACGCGGGCCAATACCCCACCAGTCTCTTCCCGAGCGACGCACCGAACGTCAATGCGTGCTCCACGGCCATCAACAGCCAGTCATGGCGATGGCCTGGTCAAAAGATGACAAGCGGTTGTTGACGGCCGCTGACAACACGTTGTTCATCTGGGATCCGGAAGTGAGCTCGACGGTCCCTCGTAGAAGGGACGCTCTTTGACCATTTGTGAAAACCACACAGCACGGTGCCCTCATCCACACCGTATCATCGGTACATACCGACCAGATCAGTTCCATCAGATGGTTACCGGACGGGAGTGGCTTCGTGACCTCTGCCATGGACATGCGACTTATCTTCTGGGTGAGCTTCGCGTTACCCTCAGGGCCGCACCTCCCTCGATCACTGACAACCCCGAGTACAGACCCGCGCCGGCACCTTGAAAACCTCATGGAACACTTACCCCCTCCGAATCACCGATTTCGTCATCACTCCCGACGGCAAACGTTTAATCGCCATCGCCATGATGACCGACTCTCAGAAGGACGCTCAAGGGGCGGTGAAACCTGCGGCATCGAGGGCTACGGATGGTGCTACAGCGGGAGGAACCGCTGCCGGCTCGGATGCAGCTACGAATTATCCGATGGCGAAGATGGATAGGCATATTGTCATTTATAATGTGGAGACGGGGAAGATACAGTGGTGAGTAGGGAGGATGCGGGTGGTGGCAAGTGGGGGTTAGAAGGTACTGATGAGCAGGTTTCGTCGCGGTAGCCGTCGTCCTCTGCCACAGGAATTGACCAGCATTACTTTGACGGATGACAATGACCACGTTTTAATCAACACCGTGCCAGACGTGAGTTCCCACCCGCAGCCTTACGCCGCCGCCATCTGACCTCCTTTTCATCCAGGAACTCCAACTATGGAGCATTCACAGAGACACTCTCCACCTCGTGCGTAGATTCTCGGGTCACGTCCAGCGAGAGTACCAAATCAAGAGCTGTCTAGGTGGGATAGATAAGAACTTTGTATTGTCCGGAAGTGAAGGTGGGTTGTTGTGTCTTTCTGGTTTCTCCATCACAAGTATGCTAACCCCCGAACTGGCCTTCGCAGACTCCCACGTCTACGTCTGGCATAAAGACACTGGCGCGCTACTGGAAGTCCTAGAAGGGCACGATCAATCAGTTAATTCGGTAGCTTGGAATCCGGTTGAAACCGGACTATTCGCGTCGTCAAGTGATGATTGCACAATGTAAGTCGTCGGGGTTTCCCCCGCTGCATTTATGGCCTTCGCCAGCTTACCCCCCTCCTCTTCGTGGCGCTACAGCCGACTATGGCAATCTCCCTCCGTCGCTGAAGCGATGCGGAATCACGTCGAACCCTCGGCCTCTTCCGGTGGAATCGACTGGGCAACGGTCGGAGACACAGTGGAGAGGGAGGCCGCCACGACGTTGGAGGATGGACATATGGACATGCTCTTCTGATGTTTCCGGCACCCTCATCCGCTTCATTCACTCATTCAAGCATTGCTCCCTTCCACTTCCACTTCCGTTGAATACGTAGCGCTCCTTACCCCTTCTTGTACCCACCCTAGCATCGTTGTCGTACCCCTTGTATCCCAACTCACCCTTGTAGCTAGAAAACCTCCTTGTAGTCGCCCCCCAAGAATTAATGGAATCACGTGACATGCATTATCCAACTTTTGTTTAACAACGATCGTCTTCTGAACCATTCGAACGATTTCAACACTGTTTCCTTCCAAAATCATTCTCACCATGCCCGACTCATTTTTCACAAAGCAGACGAAGCGCAAACGACCTTCCGACGGTGCTTCCACCTCGAAAAAGCCGTACGAGAAGCCGTTCCGCCCAGCTCTATACGGCAAGGGCGTCGATGGCTCGAAATCTGGGCGACGGCGCAAGGATGAAGAGTTGTCGGATGATGGTGATGCTGGCGGTGGCGTCGACATCGACGACATGGATCTGAGGAGGGATGATCTCGGAGGCAACAGTAGAGCGGTTTATGATTCTGATGGGGAAGAGGCGGATCGATACGAGAGCGCTACAGCGAAGAGGGTTAGGCTGGCGAAGGGGTATCTGGAAAAGGTCAAAGGTGATTTGGCAGGTAAGTTTGCGACGGACTGGGTGGGGAGAAAACCAATGAAGCTGACGGCGGAACTATACTCACAGTGGAAGACGGCACGTACGATGCTGCTGATATCGACAGAGAGCTAATCGCCTCTAGGCTTCAACAGGATGTGGTGCGTGATCAACTGTTGCCATCACCTTCAGTCCCACTGACACCCCTTCCTCCCCTCCCATTCCACAGGACGAAGTGACCGGGAAGATCCATCAATTCATCGGCCCGTCCCTCTCCACCACCCCACAGAAACGGTTCATTCCTTCCTTCCACGGTCAAGCTTTGACGTGCTGTTGCATTACGTCGACAGATCTGTATACCTCCAACAAGAAGGGTACGATCGTCCGATACTCTCTCCGGGATCTCAAAGTTGTCGGTAAACCATTCGGCCAAGACGCAAGTCGTTCCCCAGTGAACCCTAATAAAGGAAAAGGCAAAGCGGCGACGGCGGTTCAGGTTGGTGGCCATAAAGGCGAGGTACTTTGTGTGACTGCTTCAGAGGATGGAAGGTATTTGCTTAGTGGAGGTAGGGATAAGATGATTGGAGTTTGGGAAATCGGAGGGAAGGGCGTCGAGGAAGGTAGCGTGAGATGGTTGAAGGCGTTGGGTGGGCACAAGGATGCTGTGACTGTGAGTTGACTCTGTTCGTCACCTCTTTATTGTCATGCTGATCGCTTCGCCCTTCCCCCTCCCTCCTTCCAGTCGATCGCTATCCCACCACTCTCCAACCCATCACATCATTTTCTCTCGGCCTCTCTATCCCGTCACTTGACCCTCCACTCCCTCTCCACTCTCTCCCTCATCGACACCTTCTTCGGACATCAAGATGCTATCAACTCGGTTTCGTCCTTGAAACCCACGCTAGCAGTGACGTCTGGCGCTAGAGATCGTACTTGCAGGTGGTGGAAAGTCGAAGAAGAGGTACAACTTGTTTTCAGAGGGGGTGGCAAGACCACAGAGAAGAAAGTCGTAGAGGAAGAGGAGGAGGAAGATGTGGATATGCTGCTTGGCGAGAAGAAGAGGAAGACGGTAGAGAAGGGCAAAGGAAGGGAATTCGTGGAAGGAAGCTTAGATGTCGTGTGTATGCTGGATGATCAGCACTTCCTCTCCGGTGGTGATAGCGGGTGAGTGTAATTGTCAAGGTCTCTCGTGGTCCACCCACTGATCTCTTTACCCTACATTTGCAGATCGATTTGCCTTTGGAATACAGGAAAGAAGAAGCCAATCTTCACGCAGAGCCTGGCACATGGAATCTTGGAGACCGTCTCCGAGAGCGAAGGCGTCATTGGAGGTGCAAGGTGGATCACGGCGCTGGCTTCTTTGCGTGGAACAAATATCTTCGCTTCTGGTGAGTGCGCAGTCGATAAACCCTCCAGAGACTGTAGCTGACCTTGATCCGATCCCACTTCCAGGTTCTTACGACGGCTCGATCCGACTATGGAATATCAACACCGGCCTTAAATCATTTTCCCCTCTATTCGACATCCCAGCTCACGGATTCGTCAACGCACTTCAGATCCTCGCCATCCCATCTGGGGTGTATGAGACCGGTTTGACAACGACTTCAGCGGATGTTGTCGACGTCCCGTCGGCCGAGAAACGAGCGAGAGCCAAGGCACAGCCGGATTTGTTGTTAGTTGCCGCGTTGGCAAAGGAACCAAGATTAGGTCGATGGAGTAGAGTCACAGGAGATGGGACCAAGAATGGGACGTTGATCGTGCAATTGAAGAGAGGGGACACCACCGCTGTATTGGAGTAGAAATGTAAAAAGGCACTGTCAGCCGAACCTTTGGTCAAAACGTGGAACGGGTTCAGCGAGTTGTTGTTGGTGAGACCGGCTCTTCCTCTCTCGGCTGCCTCGACCATTGGATATCGCCCTCATGCTTCTACCCGAACCTGTTCTCAATGTACTGAATGGAAATAACAGATCCTAGTGATGATTGAATACAACAAGTAAATGTGAGGGATCAGTCTACTAGGGTCAGTTCACGAGTTCGGTTACGAGCGTAGATGTCCTTGTAAGTATCCCAGATACTGAGCCGTGAATGTCAACCATTAGCTCGTGGGATGGGGGACAGGATTGACAAACTCACCGCATCAACTCATCAATGTATTCTCGTTGGGTCTTTTCCAACTGTTCAGGAGTAGGGTTGTCGGCTTGTACGACTTGGATGGGGCGACCGACTGGGCGGAGGGGAAAGACCAGGAAAATTTAGCTCGAGAAGATGACAAGAGGTCCGTCTGCGCATTCCTTACCGACTGAGACAATCGGATGTCGGTATGGCTATTCAAAGTCAAATCATCAGTGCGTGATGTTCAGAAGTGCTGGGTGCGAGGAACGTACCATAAGCCCGTAGTTGTCTATTTCCAACAAATGCAAATGATATCAGTGACAGGTCTTCATCCCATTACGTTCTCCACTCCACCCACAATTGAACAAACTGCAGGCGATACATCCACAATCAGCATTCCTCTTTCAGAAACAAGAAGTGACATCATACTCACCCTCTGCCATGGAAGAGAGGCAATGTAAACCCAACCATCTTTTGAAATCGCTTTTGGACTTTGTACACGAATGTGCCTTTGGAGTTTGCGCTATGTAAAGGAGGTGAAAAATAAGAAACGGAAGCGGGTGAGGTGGGAGAAATTGCGGCATACAGTTGTTCATATATCTGGCGAGTAGACTCATCAGTTAGGGCCATGAGAATAACCTAGGCGACGACTTACATCGTTCTCGCCGAACGAGAAGACCGGCACAAGCGATGCACTGCCGCATCGCCGCATCAGCATTATTTTTCACACCCGCCAACCCCTCCACGAGCCCGCTCACCCTTCCCTAACAGCGATCTTAATGAACCCAAACCTCTTCCTCAAAATCAAATCGTTTGTTCCAGGATGGGCAGTAAGACTCTCCGCCGCTCCACCCACGACGATCGTGATTGCGCTACCTGGACCTTGTTTGAGGATATTGGTGCAGGATCGTTTTGAGACTGAAGCGATTCCCAAAAGGAGAATGAGGTCACGATATAGGGGGATCTTGAAATTGGATTCGAGAGTGAGGAGGTGGGGTTTGATGCCAGGGAAGAGCGTGGAGAAGTCGGTGCCTGTTGACGGAGTGAGTGGATGGAAGGGGTCATATGAGGAGGACGAGAAGAGAGGAGAGGCTTACCTTCGGTAGCGAACGTGGCAAATGCTCCCCTATTGTTGAAAGAAAACCATCGTCAGATATCCTGTCGTTAAATAATCCCACTCATGAACCACACTCACATCCCGATGATTCCATGCGGGTGATATCCGAAGACATAGGGTTTATCTGCTGGGAGGTCTGCTTCCTGTTTGAGCGTGCATGTTTACATGTCAATGTGGGAAGTAAAACGGTCAAACCATGAGATCGGAGGACATACTTTTACAATGCTGTCAGAGGTCATGATCTAGAGCGTCAGCTGTCCACCAATGAGCGACCCGCTTAATGCAGCAGGAACTCACCTAGCCGGATAGTATTCTGCCGCCCACCTCCCGCTCAAATCAGCATGCTTCTTCCTTGAGTCGCGTTTAAGACGCAACACGCACCTGCAAAGAACCTCCATATCCTCCATTTCCTAGCCCAAGCACTAGGTCTCCCACCATGGATCGGCGCTTGATCGATTGAAATCCAAAATAGATAGGGACCGATTAGAGGCCAAAAGAATGGGATGGAGCTGTTGGTCGAAGGGTGGGAGATGGGTCTGCATGTCAGTGACGGGAACGCGTGAGTGAATGTTATGAGATTCGCACCATAGCCAGAAGAAGACGATGACGCAGAGTGGGAGGAGGAGGGCCCAGATGGCCACTGCCCCGGTTTGGAGTCGACGATGTCGTGGGATGTTGAGAGGAGCAAAGCTGGTTGAGCGAGGGTAGGGGAGAGAGGAGGATGGCACATTAGATCCGACAATCAGACACTTTCATTGGATCTTGACTACCCACTGAACCTCGATGTTGCTCCCAGGTAGCTGAATATTCGGCATCTGAGGCATCTGTGGACGTGGTATCCCACGTTGAACCGCTTCAGTCAGATTGCGGAGTATAGGAGATTTCGAAGTGATGCCATTTGGTTGAGAGGGAGGAGGGGAAGTCACGTCGCCGTTGACCTTGAGAGAGTCGGACATGGGAGGTAGAGTGGTGGTTGTTTCGTTTGCCATATTTGAGGTCGAAGACGAAAATCCCCAAGATCTGCTGTTTGCACGGAGGGTGCCGTATAACCGTGCGCGAGCGAAGCCGATATGGGTGAAGTTGTGATTCTTGTGAGTATGACTTTCTTGCTCTGCGTCTGCGATCTGCTTGTACGACCCGACGCAGAACGGGGGGGAAGGTAAGCGAGTGAGTGAGTTGGAGACGAGTTGAAGGTGAGTGAGTGAGTGAGATAGAACTGTTTGAGATATCGCGCGGGTTAGATGGGGGCGCGTGCGTGCCGAGAGATGGAAACTAGGGAGAGCCATCTCCGCATCCTCATCGACGATGGCGATCACACTCACTCGATCGATACCCACTCAAACCCATCCAGATTTCGTAGAGACACCTGCGGGCATCATCTCCACATCTTCGTGTTCTTTCTAAATCTCACTCTCGCATATTACCACCAGATATCCCACAGAATGGCCCCTCCATTCCGAACGTATGAGAGTTGGGAGATATGTTTGAAATATGCCATTATCCTGCAAGAAGGTGTGGGGAAAGGTAGCATGGACCTCTGGCGAATTTTGTGCGCTCAATGTAAGGATATGGATCTACAGCGTATAATTCGTCCCGAATGTCCTAACCGCCAACTACACATTCGGTATATCGAAAATGAAGCCGATGGCCTGCAGCCCACATGATGACTGGAGATACATCTCCTGGGTGATGATCATGACACTACTACTCCACAAGGATGCGTGAGGATATGGACCTTTGATGAGCACGCTTTGTTGGTATAGATTTTGTATAGATTGTCAAGCGTGCGTGTACCATAAAACTCCATGTCTCGAGGGGCAGGCCATTCGCAGAGAGGACGATGTTGTGGTGTCACTTGTTTGTCATCTCAACCCTTTCGCAGGACAGTGGAGATGACGATCTCTCTACATATCAGACTTGCACGTTGACGTATCGGAATAGACCCGCATGTGGAATGACAACTCTTGAGTCTAGCTGGAATGTAGGAAAGAACGTGGCAACGGGGGAGAGAGTCTCTTCGAAAAGCATGGCCACCATGCTCACACCTTGAACAACTGCAGTAAATAAATCAGCTATCACTGACACATGATATGTTGTCCAATCTCAGAGTATACCCCTTCAGGTTTGCTTTGCTACATGAAATGTGAACATGTGCCTGCCTTACCAGTTGTCAACAAGCATTACGTAAGCTCATAAACGCGACGCGACCGTACATTGTCTAGCAGCTACCCAAGGTCCATCCTTCCCTCCCCTACCTCACGAAGGTGGGCTTGCTTCAGCATCCTCATTCCACTACCACCATCATGCCTGCTCCCTCGCGTAGAGCATCGCAAGGTAGGAAAATCTACGTCATCCCGGACTCTACGGATGACGAGGACGAAGCTCCGGTGGTGATTACCACCACCAAGAAACGCAAGACCGCTCAGACGGATCTTCGTACTTTCTTCGGGAAAAGGGATACCGCGCAGGTAGTAAAAGGAGCTGTTGATGATGATCATGATAACGACAGTGATGACGGAGGATCATCATCCAAAAAACCAAGATTCTGGATCGAAATGCCGCCGGCTCGCCGTCATATTCCCAATCTCTCCAGGACACAATCTTCCATCGCTGCTAGTTCCATCACTCGTTCTCCTCCTCAAAAGTTGTCGTTGTCCACCACCATCACCAAGCGTGTGCCGAAAAAAAAGCGATTCAAGGATAGCGACTCTGACAGCGACTTCAGAATCGATGAGGAAGAGGAAGCGGCTATGGTGGCGGCTGCGGATGAGTTGGAGGGTTTGTCCGATGCGGTCGACGAGGTGTCGGAGGACGTGGAAAGCGTCAAGCCAGACGAAGATGACGAAGAAGACATCTTGATGCTTGAAGAAGAGGACAAGGAGAAACCGAAGAAGAAGTGGACGACACAGAAGAAATCGACATCGAAAGTTGGTGAGTTGATTCAAACCCGCGATCTTCATTTTGGGACTAAGGCGATCATACAGTTGGTGGTATTTCTGCCGCTGCACGGAAGAAGAACCTCGCCGCCTCCGCCGACGCCGGCAATCTCCCACCAATGAGTAACCTCTCCGAGATGTTCCGCGACATGATCACCCGAAAACCAGGGTCAGCTACCGATGCCAATGAAGCTAGTGACGAAGACGACGATGTCAAGAGTAAAAAGAAGACCATGAAACAGAGTACTCTATTCGCAAAATCCGGGAAAGAAGATGATGATATAGCGACGACGTATCCTGAGCCGAAGGGTGTCTATCTGACAGCGGTGGCGGAGAAGCTGGGTGGAAGGAAGTTGAGAGTGGCTACGATGTGCAGGTGCGTTTTGGTATGAACTCGTCTCTTCTATGGGATCTGCATGAGGTGACTAAACGTCCTCTCCCAGTGGAACCGAATCACCACTCCTCGCTCTTGGTCTTATCTCTAGAGAAATGAAATCCGTTTACAACATAGCCTTCGAGATTGAACATGTCTTTTCGTGCGAGCTAGAGCCGTTCAAGCAGGCTTACATTGAGAGAAATTTTGCACCTCGTGAGCAGCGAGTCGACTAGCCAATTGAGATGTATGGTCTGACGCTTTACCCTCACCAGCCATCCTCTTCCGGGACGTCACTGAGCTCGGCAACGACTACGCTACCACCGCATATGGTGCTCTCGTGCAAGTTCCTGGCAATGTTGATCTGCTCATCGCCGGAACCAGCTGTGTCGATTACTCGAATCTGAACAACCAGAAAAAGGACATCGAAGCGAAGGGGGAATCGGGGAATACCTTCCGAGGCGTGAGTGTTGGGCGTGATTTCTTTTCGCCATGCCGCTAGGCTGGCCTGTCGTTGAATTCGATCTACGCAGATGTTATCCTGGGTCATGAAACATCGTCCCATGATCGTTGTCCTTGAAAACGTGTGCTCGGCACCGTGGGGTAAGGTCGCAGAACACTTCGAAGCCATCAATTACTCGGCAGCATCAACCAAGTGAGTTTCATGTGGAGATATGGTCACGCCGCTGTCTCGTCCCTCATCACAACGCTCCTTCGCTTCGTTGTGCAGATTCGACACCAAGGACTTTTACATCCCGCACACCCGTACTCGTGGCTATCTGGTGGCTTTCCGGAACCCACCCAAACCCGAAGGCTCAAAGGCACCCAAGCCCATGGCAGACGCACCTGCCAAGTGGGTCGACATGGTTAAAAGCATGCAACGACCAGCGTCGTCTCCCTTCGAGGCATTTCTTCTGCCGCAGAATGATCCGAGACTGCATCAGGGAAGGCTGGAGCTTGCTGCTTTGAAGGGTTTGGGCAAGACGCGTATGCCGAGTGAGTGGTATCCCAAATCCACGAGTTCAAAGACACGCTCTTATCCCCCCCCCCCTCTCCATCCTCTTCAGCGGACTGGGGACGATGTGCGTCTCGTCACGAAAAGTGCCGATTCGAGGAAGGACTCGGAACCAAGCGACCGTGGACTGACTGGCGTGATGGTGCCATCTGCAACATGCCGGAGGGGTACTGGAACGACTGGGCAAACGCGCAGACAGAGCGAGTTCAAGATCTTATAGATGTTAGTCACCTGCGAGCAGCTCGGAATGGCTTCGATGCGGCGTACCGTACCCTGGTCTGGAATCTGTCACAGAATGTGTGAGTGATTGAAAAATGCCCATGTGTCCAGCCCTATGTCCTGACCGTCTCCTGTCTCGTAGCGATCGTGAAATCGGATCAGCCAAAAGACCTGGAATCGTTCCATGCATGACGCCCACTATGATTCCATACGTTACCAACCGCGGCGGACCTCTCATTGGTATCGAGGCGCTCGCTCTGCAAGGCATTCCCGCTGACGAGTTAATTCTCACCCGTGAAACGGAGGACCAGCTATGTGATCTCGCTGGAAACGCCATGTCATCCACCGTCGTCGGCGTCTGCATGGTTACAGCTCTCATTCTAGCTGCGGAACATCTTGAATCGATCGACGTCAAGGATCGGAAGAAGGCGGTGGCCGACGTGGCGGATGCCAGCTTGGCCGAGGTCGGTCAACAAGTCGATCAGCATATCGTCGGACAGGAACAGCTTCTGGAACGACCACTAGATTTAGCAACGTATACAGATTGTCATCTCGAAGAGCTCATGCGCGATGCTGAACGAAGCGCTCGACACTGCATCTGCGAAGGACCTACCTCGATCGCCGCCAGTCCTACATTACTTTGCGAGGTCTGCGACCACTCGCGATGCGAGACGTGTAGCAATCGCCCAATACACTCCTACCAGCCACATCCGCTTGCTACGAATCGATTAGATCCCTCCGCCTTTGCTCGCAAGATCAAAAGTATCGTGCCGATGCGACTCCGTGTTTTGGGACTCGACGCGTCCGCTTTGGATGCCATCGACACTGATGGCATCGACATCGAGGACTGGCGTGTGTGGTCGAAAGCTGTTGTCGGCGCCGTGGATCAGGGAGAATTCCACTTCCGTAAAGCCGACCGCAAACATTTGTGGACGATCACCTACGACGCCCCAAAAGCGTACCTTCGTCTCACCATACAGCCTCAACAGCTCGTTTGGCTGCTTTACGCCAAGGCACCAGCCTCGGACAACGTCAACGCTCGACGTCGCAAGATGCTTGAGCAACCTGTTGCCCGAATGATCGTTAAAAGCGACAGTGGTCTTTTGAGCGGCGAGTGGTCTGTCTTGGTTCCTGCCGAGACGTCGATAACGATCGGTATAGAGGGCAAAGACAAGATCGTAGCGGCGTGGGAGGCACGAACTGGTCTCACGCAGCAACCTCTTCAGGATGCGGATGGGCGACGGCTAGACAAAGTCCTCTGGCAGGAAATGAAGCAATGGAACGAACTGGAGGTCTCGATCGAGAGCGAGGCCGATGTCGATGCCCTCGACGTCGATATCAGTGGATCATACAAGCTCTACTCGGCCTGTGGTACTGCGATGGAGAGCTTGCATCTTCGAAAGGCGCAGGGGCCGCAGGTCTCGCTTTTCCTCGATCCCGCCCGATGCGGGTTCACGAACAACGATCCCTTCGTCTTTGCATTCGATCATGAGAGGCTGGATTACGACGTTGAGCGGTTGACGGTTGACGATCGCAAAGGTGGATGCCAAGTGGCGACCAAGCGACACGGCGGGAGTCGAGAAGGTCAAGGGACATGTTTACGGGCGCTGGACACCTGTCAAGGCGTTGTCTCTTGGTCGAGTCGAAGCGACGATCGAACTAGATACCGAAAACACCGAGGTCCCCGCCACCTACAGTGTGCCACCACAAGCGCTCTCGGTGTCCCTGCGAAGCGATTCCTGCGTGGCAGCGAATGCGATACTCACTTGCAGGGTGCCGCTTCCGCACGCCGATGCTGAGAAGCTATGGAGCAGTGTCGACGGCTTCTGGGGGGAGATTGAATTGCAGCACAAGGGCAAGCAGGCTTTTGAGTCTCTCGCATGGATCACCGAGCGGCTGCCAGCCTTGGACACGCTTCAGCAATGGTCCGCTGTGAACCTCGATCACGAGATCAAAGATGATGGGTCGACGTGTTGTGCTCGCTGTGCACCATCACCTCCAGAGCTAAGCTGGCTCCTACGTAAAAACCGCTTGGTGCCGGTGGAAGACGTCGTCCAAGCGGGCGAGTACGAGCGAGCTATGAAGAGTCGACCTGCGCCCATCGTAGCACAACTGCGACTGGACGATGGCGTCGGTACCCTGCGAATAGGTCTCAATGTGGCCACTCTCCTTCATCGTGCGATATCGAAGCTGCCGACGGTGCGACGCAATCAGCCACTTCAGCTGTCGTGGCGACTCACGACCAACCACCAAGCGGTCGAAACCGCTTTCTTCCGACCCATGAAACTGTCCCTCACATCGAACAAGAAGGATCTGGGGTCTACCCAACCACCCAACTTCCGCAAGGTACTTTTGCGACCTGAACAGCTTCGATCGCTTACCTGGATGCTGGCACAGGAACGTCCCGAAGCAGACTACTCGTTCGTCGAAGAGGAAATCGCAGAAGCCACGCTTGGCGCTCTCAGCTGGCGAGCGGAAGCGCGTGCAGCCAGGCCCGTCATGGTTCGAGGAGGGGTACTTGCGGACGAGGTCGGTTATGGAAAGACGGCCATCACCCTCGCTCTCATCGATGCGGCTCGAGCTCTTCCATCTATCGATCTCCCGGTCAAGAAGGGAAAATTCACGCTCAAGGCAACGCTCGTCGTCGTTCCTGCCCATCTCACCAAGCAGTGGGAAGGCGAGATCAAAAAGTTCCTTGGAAGCAGGTACAACGTCCTGAAGATCCTCGATATCGCCTCTCTTAACTCTGTCACCGTCTCCGACCTCATCGATGCTGACATCGTCATCGTAGCGCTCAGCGTCTTCAAGAGCCCACTCTACTGGTCGAACTTGGCTGGACTCTCGGCCGCTGGAACACTTCCAAACGGAGATCAAGCGACTCGCCACTTTGTATCGCGCTTGGACGAGGTCTTACAGGGGCTCGAATCGCAGACGGCACTTGTCCAGGAGGAAGGGGGTGTTCAAGCAACCGCCAAGGCCATTCGAGACGCCCTGGCGAAGACAGCGGAGGAGCGCAAGAAGGCCAAGGCGACCAAAGATGCATTCATCCTTTCTTTCGGTAAGAAGCGTCTGACCGGTGCGGCATACCTCGCGATGCAAGATGAGGATGTGAAGGACGGCAAGAGTAAAAAAGGAAAGTCGTCCGCGTCCAAGACGGAACGAGAACATTTCGATCCGTGGAAGCTCGAGTCGAAAAAGGTTCAGAAAGATTGGACACAGATGCAATCACCGTCATTGCACATGTTCAGGTACGTCTAACGGGTGGCGATGAGACGCACTGGTATCGACACTGACCCAAGATGACATTTCAATTCCCTCCAGCTTCGAGCGTGTGGTCATCGACGAATTTACCTACATCGACCATCGATGTCACTCTGCTGTCACGACATTGTCCGCTCACTCCACTTGGGTGCTATCTGGTACACCTCCCATCTCCGATTTCGCTCAAGTCAGAGGCATAGCCGAATTCCTTCACGTCCACCTCGGCATCGAAGACAACACTGAAGGATCTAGTGAAGACGTCAAAAGGAGGCGCAAAGGGCAGACGGCTGCGGAAGCCTTCCACTCATTCAGAGAGACTAGGACTGCGTCATGGCACGCAGCAAGGTATCAAGTTGCTCAACGATTCCTCGACACTTTCGTCCGTCAAAACATCGCAGAGATCGACGAGATCCAATCGTGCGATCATGTCTTGGGAATCACATTGCCTGCCGCCGAACACGCTATCTACTTGGAACTCGATCACCACATCAATTCGCTTCAGGGGATGGCGTGAGTGTGGAGAACGCGCTGAGCCCATACATGTCGGTGGAAGCTAACATTCGAAAGCACTCGCTCCCTCACAGTAAGAAAATCATGAAGTCTGCTAAAGGCGCTCGAGCGGATCGTCAACTACGTCTCTCCGATGCTCTTGGCAACAGCGCGGACCCTCGCGAGGCTTTGATCAAGCGTTGCGCTCATTTTGATATGGAGCTCGAGACTACGGACGTGAACAATGCTAGCGAGGCATGCGAGAGGATTGTCAACACCCGTGCCGCTCAACGCGATGGTTGCGTGGAAGACCTGCGATACACTCTCGCCGAAGCTTTGGAGCTCTATCTCTTCATCAAGAACGTTCGGAAGGGGTATAGCGATCCGAAGACCGGCGTCATCGAGCACAAGACGTCTCATTTCGCCGAATACCTGAAGATGACGTTCGGGGAGGCAGGGAATGGCGACGAGGAAGCGACTTCCATCCATCGCAGCATCATTGAATCAGAGGGGTGTATCTGGAAGGATGGGAATTACTCGGTTAGCAAAGAAGTCCACAAAAAATCGGTTGCTTCTCGACCCGCACGAGATGACGGCGAAGGCAGTACCATCCGCATGGATCTAAAGGTCCCAGTCGACGAGCTCAAATGGGCGTTGCGAGAAAAGTCGCATGTTCTGAGGAAGCTTTCCACGGAGTTGGTCGGACGTACGAGGTCACTCCGCTACTTTACCGCTGTTCGAGATGTTCAACAAAGTGGAGAATCGTCACTGCCGGCTTGCAACAAGTGTGGGAAGGACTCAACGGGTGAGGGCACGGAGATGGCGATCCTCTCGGCATGTGGTCATGTCGGCTGCATGCTATGCTTGGAGCCACTGGCATCCCTTGGATACGAATGCCCTCAAGAAGGCTGCCGGATTAACCTCGAATCGCATCAAGTCATCCCGGCGTCAACCCTCGGACGAGAGGAGAAGAGTGGACGATTCGGCGCCAAACTGCTCCAGATGGTCGCGCTCATTCGATCGATCCCACAGAGCGAGCGCATCCTCATTTTCGTCCAATTCGATGATTTGCTCGCGAAGATCAAGGCTGCGCTCAAAGCTGCTCGAATCGGGACGATCGTGATTGCCGGAACGGCTAAGAAGCAGGCGGACGAGTTGGATCGATTCCAGAATCTGGGGAAAGATGACCCAGAACGAGTTCTAATTCTCAACGTCGCCGCCGCGAGTGCATCAGGAGCCAACCTTACTCTCGCGAATCACGTCATCTTCGTTCATCCCGTTCACTATCCAGAGGCCAGCAATGATCGCTTCATAGCAACGGAAACGCAAGCCATCGGTCGCATTCGTCGATATGGGCAGAAAAAGGAATGTCACATATACAGGCTCCTCACAAGGAATAGCGTCGATGAGTCCATCATGATCGAACGTACCGGATCCAAGCCTGTGGGGGACTACGAGATCGAAGCGGCCAACGTCGACGTTGATGCGGAGATAGAACTCGACGACGCCGACGAAGATGAAGCAAAGAAACGAACGACTCCCACAAAACGCGCTACCACTGGTGGACAGAAGAGGAAAGCTACCCCGAGTGATGACGAGAGTGAAGTGGAAGCGTGGTCTGAGACGCCAGAACCGGTGTGGGTGAAGCCGAAGAAGAAGAAGGTGGCGAGGTTGGACTCTGAGGAGAATGAATGATGACGAGGCATCGGCGTTTCTCTCTAGAGGCGTTCTGTCTGACCTGTTCCTTCTTTTGGTTCTGTACGATGATCTTGACGAATTTCCCGCATGATCTGGGACCCGCCCCTTGTCTGGATGTTTCCAATTCATGGGTGGTAACCTGCCGTTGCTTCTGGTAGACAGCGCAATCGGACCCCGACCCCTCCAGATTGACATCTCTCTCATGCATATCTAAAATATTGCCATCCTACCCAGTTGGCGATAACGAAATACGCGGTGACTGGTATGAGCAATGGAACAAAGTAGATGAGACGATGTGAAATATGGTTGGATAGGGTGGAGAACAGAGGTAGTGACGATAGATACTGATCGCGTGGGATGCAAGGATGAGGTTGATGGCATCCATACATTGTACCACACCTCGCAGACCCACCTCATCATGCTTCTGATCCTCGCCAATCATCGGCAACTTGACCACCCCGACGTACACCCCCACCAACCCGATCAACGCCGCCGAGACCGCAAAGGCGATGACCGCTCGAAGTTGAAGCGCTCCAGCAGAGTGTGGGGAGGTTCGGGACGGAGCTGGAGCTGGCCATGAGGAGCGATGGTATGGTGAAGATGGTCGATGTCGTAGACGAGGGGACGTAGATGACATGATTATTGGAATGATGGGTGATGTTTCAACGTCGTCCGTCCGTTGAAATGCCTGGAACGCGAGCGGGAACAAAACGAAGAGTCGCGTGTAGTTAAACGACATCGTTCACCTTCAAGTCAACCTCAATCCAGTCTCTCATTCAATACTCTGTCAATACCAGATCATCCACAACTTCAGATAGTGGGTCAACCGACGTCCTCTTTCCCCAGAAATGAGACATTCGACCGGCGAGCAACGCCTACAATCCCCTCTCTACCGATAAAGGCCCACCCTGCTCGATTCGTCATGGACTCGTTGTTCAAGAAAAAGTCGACTTCGCGGTCCTCGCAAGGGATCGACGTCGGTTTCTCCTCCCAGCCATATGATCGCACATCAGCCATGTCTACGCCTCCGACGACGGGATCCAGCTCACGCTTCGTTAGCGTCGCCGGTCAGACGATATCCGCACCCAACACCAACGACAGGCTGACGAACGAAGGCAAGTCGTCGATGAGCATGGACGTCCATAGAGCTCGGACAGCATCAAACGACCCAACCATGGCAAATGGTGCGATGAGATCTGCGCGGGTATCCACCACGTCACTAGAAGCAGAATCGGATCGGTTAACTAGAACAGCGAGTGTTACGTCCAACCAGTCGGCTGCTCCGTCGATAAGAAGGATAGGTGGGCAAAGAATGGACGTCCTTTCCGAATTTGGCGGACGACAGCAACATCTCGGATCTCCTTCCATACCAGCATCCAGCATCTCCTCTGGCCCCCATCGAACGAGTGGACAAAGAGACTCTGAGCAAGGATCAATACGTTCGGTCGCGTCAGGGTCTACTAGGCGGCTTCCCTTTACGGGATTGGGTGACTCTGCTCCTTACCCACCACATCCTCGTGCACCTTCGCAATCTCACACCGTTGATACGCGACCATATCGTGCATCATCGAACATTGGTGCTGGTCCAGCTTCTGGACAATCGTTGTCCCGCGTGGATAGTCAATACGCACCCTCCACGTATTCTACCGACTCCATAACTGCTTCAGTCAATGGGACAGATGGAGGAGCCAACTTCACCCCACCTGTCGATGAGCTAGACTTGAATCGACGACTCAAAGAAGCGTACCGCAAGTTGAACGGGGTTGAGAGCGGGAAGCTGAGAGTGGGAAACGATAAAGAAGCAGAAATGCTTGCGAGACCTTTTGAAGTGAAATTGAAAATCTTGCAGCAGGTCGAGCAATTGGGCTCAAGGTTGGAAACCGAGTCAGGGGTAGGTAAACATCCTCCAGAATGGTACATTCAAACGATCGCGGTTGGTACCGCTACAGTCAAGGATATCTTGGATCTCAAGGTGCAGTTGAGGACTGGTCAGATTCCGTGAGTGGCCACCCTGTCATATCAACGAGACGAGATGTTCCGTCCTTACATTTTCGCCCACCACCAGCTGGTTTCGATCATTCTGCGACGAACACCACGGCGTCGTCGTCATATCCAAGACTCTAGCTGGGTTTCAGGACGGAAGGGCGACCTCGAAGACTGGTGATCGAAATCAAGATCTGCAGAAAGAGAATGAGCTGATCAAGACCATTAGAGTTATCGCGAACAACTCTGTGAGTAAACACGCTGCCAGCTCACGCATTCACCCTGTTGACTCTCTATGTTCCCCTACCAGGTCGGGTTGCGAGCCATCAATGACCCGAGAAACGTCCTCCCTGCCATCATCGCGCTCCTCACCTCGCCAATTGTTCAAAACCGCCAGGTCGCCAACGAAATTCTCATGGCTCTGATCGATTATTCTCGCACCACTGGTCTCAAGTCCGTTCAGGAAGCGTTCGCCATACGAAATGCTAGGTTGAGAGAGAACGACAGCCAGATCAGAAGGTACACTCCATGGTTGACAGCGTTGGAAAAGACGTTGGACGGTCGTGGTAGGATGGGAAGTCTCGTTGGAGCTAGTCCGGATATGAAAAGAGCGGTGATCGGACAGGATTTGACAGAGAACACTTTCAACGACTACTGCGTATGTGAAAATGTCAACCTTCATGCTACGTAGCGGCTGATCACTCCCTCACCTTTCAGTTCTTCAGCATGTGTCTGATCAATCACCTCGTTCGAGGTGCGCCTCCAAAGTCCGACTCTGAAGGATTCGATCATGGCTTTGAAGTTCGCGTTGGTGTGCGCCTGGAGCTTGAAGCGTCCGGTGTGGAGACCGTCATCCAAAAGCTCAGCTTGTTGAACAATCCACTCATCAATGGAGAGGTGCAGACGTATCGCGAGATCCAGGAAGAGGACAATCGTCTAGCGACGAGGGAATATGATCGCACCATCCTTCGAAGTTTGAAGAACCCGCAGGACGTCTTTAATGGCATCATGAAGAATGTCTCTGGAACGAAAACACAGGAGACGTTCCTGGGGATCATGCGGTATCTGATGCTGATCAAGGACGATGGAGATCGACGAGAGCGACATTTTGAACTGGTACAAATGCTTGTGAGAGCGGCTGTCATGGACGGCAAAGATGGAATCGATCGAGATTTCAACTCTGTCGTCAGTCGGACAGTACAACAATGTCTCTCGAAGCTTGACGAGAGTCATCTCCTCGAGCAGGCTCGGGAGGATAATAAAGATATCAAGTCACGCATCATCAAGCTGCAACGGGACAAGGAAACGATGGCGGCTCAATTGGCTGAACGCGATGGTGGTCTCGTCGGAGAACTCCAGGCACAACTCGCTCAAACCGAAGAGAAACTCAAAATTTCTCGGGGTCTAGCAGAGAAGACCAAGACTGACATGGACGAGATTCGTCTGCGATATCAAGAGGATGTCGAAATCCTGGACAACGATTCACACGAGCTGTACACCATGCTTCTCGAGACGGGAAAGCTCGATGATGTGGTTGGCGAGGATGACTACCGAAGAGAACTCGTCGCCCGGCTTGAGGCTCAATTTGAACGTCGCAAAACCATCAAGATCCTCGAGGGAAGACATAAGAAAGTCGCGGGAGGCAAAAAGGCTGAGAACGGAGAAAGCCACTTTAGCGAGGACGACACGGACGAGGCAGGAGAGGAGGATGTAGAGAATGGCAAAGTGCTGGTCGCCGACAAGATTGCGCTCTCCGCACACCAAGGTAGAGAGAAGGCAGTGGGCGATAAACGTCAAGAGAAGGTAATTTCCGGGTCGCAGTTCATGGACGCCGAAGACGAGCGAGTCAGGGCTCATATAGAGTCCCGTTTGGCGTTAGAAGAAGACATCGTGAGTGGCTCCTTTTCTGCTTGTTTTAAAACTCCCGCCTGACCAGCGTCTTTCACAGTCTCCCTCGCGGTCGAAAAGTGGCCTACCACGGAGTGCTCGGACTCGAGATATCGCAGGTGGTTCGAAATCGCCACGACTGACGACCTCGCGGCCGCCTACCATAGGTCAAAAGTCTCCTGGAAGATATGCCAACGTCGCAAGAGCACCTGGCTTGTCCCGAGTCGTTGCAGAGCTCAAGGGTCGCCACAGCACCTTAATGCGAAGCTCCTCAGCTCCCGCCGATATGATCGCGGAGCGGGATTCGAGTAGCACTATGTCCGAGTTCAGGGAGAGTGCGTTTTCCACTCTGACTGATCACACCGCGGCGACGTCCATAGGGTCTGTTGACAACCGTGACATTCCAGATTTCCGGCAAAACGATGGGTTTGCCACGTCCCTCAGGGACCAGATCGCACGTCGCGCGCAGACTTCGGAAAGAAGCGATATTGTCAAAGTTTCAGCTCAACCGCCACCCACTGCGGCCGACGATGAAGAGGATTATCCCCCACCCCCTCCGCCACCTCCAATGCCTCCTTGGCTGACAGGTGGCACCGACTCGGGCAGCTCAGGTGATGTACCACCGCCTCCTCCACCACCGCCGCCACCTCCGCCCATGCCTGGATCAGGTAAACCGTCCCCGTTCGGACCCGGAGGAGCTGGCTTTTTGGCAGGCATCGCCGCCGGTGTCAAACTTCGAAAGGCGGGCGACGGAACCTCCGCCGTGCCCAGCATTTCCCGCCCCGCTCGTCGTGTTAGCAAGCGGTACGATGCGACCCCCCTTTCTCACTCGTCCGAAAGTCGCAAAGCTGTAGAAGTTACAGCTTCGAAGAAAATGAAGCAGTTGCAATGGGAGAAGCTGAACAAGATGCGAACGGATAACACCATTTGGGACAAGAGCGAGACACCAGAGGTTGAGATGGTGGCCGAGCTTCAGAAGAAGAATATCTTCTCCGATATGGAGGATGAGTTCAAGGCGAGGGAGATTGCATACGATGCCATGGGTAGGTCTAAATCCCTTGTACCGGTGGTTGTCGAGCTGACCTAGCGTTCTACCCTTGAACAGCCAAGAAGAGGAAGGAGGAGCTGAAGAGTGTACTTGAGCCTTCAGTGCGAAAGCGAGTTGGTAAGGCCGTGTGTTCACCATTCTGTTGGCGACAAAGGAGGCTGAACACCACACACAACTTCCAGAAATTCTCATGGCACGAACCAAGAGGCTCGAGCTTGAACCAGAGCAAATGGTCGAGCGAATCGTCGCCTTTGACCCCGAGCTGTGTGACAGTACATTCTTGTTCGAACTGCAGCCAGTTCTGCCGACACCGGAGCAGGTGAGAAGTCCTCCCGGATCGAACGTTCCGGTCTCCTTTGGTGCTGAGTCTATCGTCCTCCAGATCTCGTTGCTGAAGCAGCAGAACGCTGAGACACCGGATGAACTACTCCTGATCCACCCTGCGGATCGCCTCATGATCCGACTCATCAAAATTCCTCATCTCGTGGATCGTCTGAAGGGTATGCAGTACAAGGTCAATTTTGAGGAGACCATCTCTTTGCTGGAAAAGGTAATGAATCGTTCTGAACCGATCTTTATCGCGGGACCCAACTGATACGTTGCCTCCCCTTCAGGCCGTCAATCTTCTCCAGGAGGCATGCGATGACCTTCAGAGCGCCAAGCAGTTCAAGGCCCTGCTCAACGTCATTTTGATGATGGGGAATTATATCAACGGTAGCAACTACGCCGGAGGAGCCTGGGGTTTCAAGATGAGCAGCATCAATAGGGTATGTCAAAGACATGTTCTTTTTGGGTTGTGTCTCGCTCATCGCTTTTCTGAACAGCTCGTGGACACCAAATCAAGTAACGGGCAGAATTTGCTGCACTTTCTGGAGAAGACTATATCTCAGCATTTCCCTCACATTGAGGGGTTCCTCGATGAGTTGGGGCGTCCCGCCGAGGCGTACAGAGGTGGGATTACGCTCAAGATCCCGAACGTACATCAGTGGCTGATCTGTACAATATTCCTTGCAGTGAGCTACGAAGAGCTGTCTAGCGGTACACGAGAGCTCAACACCGGCTTGAGCCGTATTCGCAATGAACTTGAAACGAATTTCGTCAACCTCAACGACGGCTACGCTCGTCGAATGTTCCCATTCGTGGCGGATGCAGAGGAGAGAGTCTTGACTCTGCGCGACCGTGTCCTGGCTGCCGGTAAAGCATTCAACGAGGTCAAGGCGTACTACGGAGAAGGAGACGACCGCTTCGATCCGACTTCAGGCGCCGAATTTTTCGGTCGGCCGACGTCTTTGGAGTTCTTTGGAAACTTCAAGACGTTTATAACCTCGTACAATGTCCGTATGGATGTCACGTCGATGGCCCCGATGACTGTTCGCGTGCTGACGACTTTGCCCTCACTTCCAGCTCTGCCGAACTCAGAACAAGGCGAGAGATGACGCGAAAGCCTCGTTGGAGAAGCGTAGACTTGTGAGCGGGTTGCGGCATTATTTACAGGGGTCCATCAGTCCTGACAGAGAGTTGCCTCCCGGTCCCCCCAATCAAGATCGAGGAAAGCCGCAAGAAACCGAGCGGATTTTTATCACCTCAAACGACGGGTGCCAGCGACAAGGTCGGAATCATGGACGACCTCACAGCTCGGCTTCGGAAGCAAGGTACCCCTCGAGCCAATCGCACCGATCGTCGTCGCTACGACGCAGCTTCGTCGCCGATCGACGAATCGTTCGACTGGAGCGCCTTTGGTGTTGATGGTGATACTACTGGGACAAGCATCGCTGAAGCAGCACGACGCATGCTCAGCGGTCTAGACGACTCAATGCCAGTGGAGATACCAGAGCCTCCTGAATCACCAAGCAAAGGAGCCCAGAACGCTGCACCCGAGCTAAGAAATGGACGCTTGACCTTGATGCTGCCAGAAGGGGACCCCTTCCTATCAAGTTTCGACTTGGTCAGCGGTGGCGTCGGCAACGGCGAAGATTCATCGCCGAAATCGGAAGTATCAGCCTTCATGAGCCAGGAAACGACGAAAGTTTCAAGTCCCAGCAAGTCACGCTTCGCCGCAGCAGCCACGCCGGAGCTTCCAGCACTGGCCGAGGAGGAATAGGTGTCTCTCCGTTTGTTTGACTTCTTGGGCTCCTGCATTCCCTTGTCACGCAGCTTACGATTCTAATGTGTAGACTACCGTTGTATATTCTCGGTTTTAAAGTAATGACTAACGAAATGGAATAATGACATGGAGGGTGACAAGTGCTTTAAGTCTAGATCGTCTCCGTGCTGGTTCTGTCCCCGGGGTCGTGAGAGCCTGTCCTTCCTGGTTCGAATGCAATTTGTCTATTTGAAAGTCGTCTTTAGGTGGCCATTACCATTATGAATCGAGGTTTTTTTCGTCTTGTTGGAGCGGAGCTTGCCGAGGATCTTGGAGAACCAAATGCTGGAAGAGGATGATGACCGTTAGCCCACTTTTATCAAAGGTGTTATGCTCATATGTTGGACCAACGCATTCAATCCATTCAGGGTCAGATTCCCCACTCCATACTGCATCGTTATCGGATTACTGGCGATCAACCGAGGCCCCTCCTACTGGACGCGACTACTCACGATCAAAAGCAGATAGATTGGAATCCTCTCCCGCTCATCATACATCGCTTGAAAGAAAAGATACGACTGACGACCGCTTGTCAGCCTCCAATACAGTAGGTAGAAATTAGGAAACGCCTTACGTGATACCATCCAAAGACTATCCTCGCCAAGAAGAACGCCAAAGCGAATACGATGTCATTCAATTTGTTGAGCGTGGGGTAACGCTTTTCGAGGTTCAGCTTTTCCTATTTCATGGACGGATATCGTGATCAGAATGCGCTTGTCAGTCGGAACGTTCATGTGATGTGGTACTGACAAGGAACCAGTGAAGATTCAGGAAAGGAGTGCTTAGCTCCCATAGGAGAAAACGTGGTCCAAACGAGGCTAGGAAAGGCCTCTGGCCAGGGCAGAGAAATTATTTGAGTCACAATCCATGACCTCGAGGGGGAGACGCCTGTCGTGACTTACAAACGAGAAGAGGTATACAGCTAGACATGCGAGTCCATGGATTACGAAGCCGGGGGTGGAATTGAAGTAGGAATCCACCGTGTCCCAGACGAAATAGCTTTGCACGTCGTTGTCCCATTAGCATGCATCGCACGCATTTGAACCGACACTCCAGCTCACCCGCAAGTCAAAGCGAGCACGTTGCTGACCTGTTTATCGTACCCAAACACGGGGTCCGCTTCTAAGCTCGGCTTGTTCATCACCGCTATAGCCAGAGGGAGGATTATACACGCATGTATCGAAGCTGAGAGGATACGCCATAAGTCGGTGTGCTCGTCGTGACCAGGAGTGACCAAGATAGGAGCTCACAATTAATCTTCGTCCTCCAATTTCGCTTGATTCGATTGTCAAAGTTTGCCCATTTTCGAGGAATGATCTTGGATGTGATCCATGGTGATACTTGCTCGGCTGCAAAAAAGAACGCTGCAGAGCCTATGAGGAGGGGTAGATGCGGTGGCAGGAGTGGTAGGAGGCTCGACATCAGTTGCGAGGTCGAGAGGGATGGTTTGAGGTGCTGACCGACAACGTCGATTGACATAATTTGAGCTCAAACACGCCGTCTCGAGGGTTAGTGACCTCGCGTGGCTGCTTAGATCGGGTTGAAGCGAAAACCTAAAGTCGGTGACCCATGTTGGTGAAGTATCCATCGCTTGTGATTCTTGGACCACTACCCGATGCCAGCGTGGACGGCTCCTCTCATCCGTACAGCAGCATCAGCTCTTCGTTACAACACCCATCATCGATCGTGTGCATTTCACTCAACAATGACCACTGCCACTGCCACTGCCACTGCCACTGCCACTGCCACTGCCTCTGCCATCATGTCTTCCAAACAGAAGCTGTCGATGTTGAGGGAAATCATGACTGCAAAGAGAATCGATGCTTAGTAAGTGCGAGGAGCGAGTGCCTTTTGCCAAATGGTGCTCTGACGTGCTTCAACGTCCCTCAGCGTCGTACCTTCCGAAGATGATCGTGAGTCGCTCTCGTGAACGCTAACCATCATCCCACCAAGAATGTTCACCCGACCTTGCAAACACCTGCAGACTCCTCTGAATACCTTGCGGGATGCGATCAACGACGAGCCTACATATCTGGCTTCGATGGTTCCGCAGGATGTGCCGTTATCACCCAGAACGAAGCCAAGTTGTGGACAGATGGGAGATATTGGTTGCAAGCTGAGAAGCAGTTGGACGAGTGAGTGATCTCTTGGAAATGGGCGCCAACACGATAAGATTGAAAGGGACTACCCTCCTTTCCAGGCAATGGACCCTCATGAAGTCTGGGCTGACTGAAGTACCATCGTGGAATGACTGGGTTGTCAAGGTTACCCTCCTCCATCTCTGATACATTGCCCATAAACTCACTCCCCTAAATATATCCCCTCGCAGGACCTACCAAAACCGTCTCGAATCGGCATCGACCCCCGTCTCCTCAGTTTTAGTGAATACAAGACCCTTGCCGAGAAGCTCACCACCCCGCCCTCGCAATCAACGCCTTCGGTACTCGTTGCCGTGAATGAGAATTTGATCGATATCGTTTGGGAGGCTGAGAAGGGCTCTGCTGGAGCACGACCTGAAAGAGTTGCTAGTGAGGTGTTCGTACTTGAAGAAAGGTACTCAGGTGCGTAAACTTTGGTCGATGCTCAGACCGTCTAGGTTCCTTACCTTCCTGCACATCACAGGTCAATCTTCCAAGGACAAGCTCAAGGCTCTCAGAGAGCAATTAGCTAAAACAGGCGCCGAGGGTCTCGTCGTCTCCATGCTGGATGAAGTGGCTTGGTTGTTCAACCTCCGTGGTGCTGATATACCTTATAACCCGGTACGGTCACCTACAAACGTCTTCACTACGGACATTTCCTAACGCTGTCTTCTCCCAGGTCTTCTTCTCGTACGCGATCTTGACTCCCACCGATTGCACTCTCTTCCTCCGACCCGAATCCACAACATCCGCTGTTCACGACTATCTCGTCGCCTCCGATGTCCGAGTTGAGGCGTACGATAAGGTATGGGATGCTCTCAAGGCACTTGGCTCCGGGGTGTCATCATCTACAAGTGGAGAGAAGACTGCAGACAAGGAGGATCAAGGAAAGGTCTTGATAGGAAATAGGACCAGTTGGGCGGTCGTCGAGGCCATTGGAAAGGATTCAGTCAAAGCTGTCAAGTCGCCCGTGATGGATGCCAAATCGATCAAGAACGAAGTGAGCGTCTGGACGAGTCCTCAAGTGGATGGAGATGCTGATTGGGGGGTTTTTTCCCGGCTTGATCAGACTGAAATCGAAGGCTTCCGTCACTGCCATATCAGGGATGGTGCGGCTCTGGTGAGTGGTCTTCTGGCAGGTTGAAGTCAGATGGCGACTGCTGACGACACCTTTTCCACTCCCGCAGGTCCGCTACTTTGCGTGGCTCGAGGAGAAGCTGCAATCCGGTGCTAAGTTGACCGAGTATCAAGCCGCCGACCAACTTGAGGCTTTCAGGAAGTGGGTGTGACCACCGCCTTCTATACAGTGGCGACGTAAATGTTGACTCGCTGCTGTTCAGGGAAAACGAGCTGTTCATGGGATTGTCATTCGACACCATCTCTTCGACTGGGCCAAACGGAGGTGGGTCTGCTTGTTGATCAAGGGTGATAATCTGCTGAGACCGTTCTGGCTCTCCACCCAGCTATCATTCACTACTCGCCAAGCCCGACCGACAGCGATGTGATTGACGTCGATGCGATGTACCTCTGTGACTCTGGAGGTGCGTGATGAAGAAGTATCTGGCTGCGAACGCTCCCTCACCTCGCATCGACATCACAGCCCAGTACATGGACGGGACCACCGACACCACTCGTACATTGGTGAGTCTCTTCACATGCGGTCGTTCTCCCTTGCTTATTCAACCTAACCCTATATCTGATGGTAACAGCACTTCGGCACGCCTACCAAGGAGGAGATTAGAGCGTTCACTCGCGTGTTACAAGGGCATATCTGTGAGTGGCATAAAGGTACGTAAATGAAAATCATGTCGTTGACCATACCAATGGACACTCGAACAGCCATCGATACCAGCATCTACCCGGTGGGAACTACGGGTGAGTGATTGGTTTACATTAGGGATGATTGCACAGCTGACCGTCGTTCCCTGATCATACCAGGATTCCAGCTGTGAGCTTGACCACCATCGGAGGTCAAACGAAGGACTGACCCTCTTTCCTAAGTGATGTCTTCGCTCGACGAGCGCTCTGGCAGGATGGTCTTGATTATCGGTATTCTTACCTCCAAAAATTGGTCTCTCTGGCTCACTCCGCTGATGCATCTGTACTCCCTCACAGACATGGTACTGGTCACGGCGTCGGCTCGTTCTTGAACGTCCACGAGGGGCCTCAAGGTATCGGAATGAGAATCGCTTATCACGACACTCCACTCAAGGAGGGGATGGTGATCTCGAACGGTGGGTTCACCGTAAAGATGACGACACATATCACGACAGCTGATCACGACAGGGCCACGCCAACCAGAACCTGGATATTATGCGGACGGCAAATTCGGCATCCGAATTGAGAACATAATTGTCGTTCGCAAGGCGGACACGCCGCATAATTTTGGTGATAAAGGTTACTTGGGCATGGAGGTGAGTGTGCAAGGATAGTTGTCGATGAGAGGTGACTGACGTGGCTGTCCTTCTTCGCAACACCAGTATGTGACCATGGTAAGTTTCTATTTTTCAGTCCCGCTTTCTATCTCTTGCTGATCCCCTAACCTGGCACGTACAGGTGCCCATCCAAACGTCCCTAGTAGACGTATCTCTCCTCAGCCGTGAAGAATTGGCCTGGATGAACACCTACCACGCCGATGTCAAGGCAAAGGTCGGACCTGTGCTGGAGAAGTTCGGTGACGATCTCGCAATGAAGTGGTTGGAGAAGGAATGTCGTCGAATATGAACTGTATCAGGATAACGATGAAATCCTGTCCTTCTACAATTGTTTTCATCCTGCCTGCTCATCAGCCGAAGAGCATCTTCAGGTCCTCCAATCTCCTCTCATGCAAATCCTTCTTGCTGATTGTCTGGCTGAGCGACAGCTTGGCAAGCTCCGCCTTGCGCTTTTGTACCTCCAACATGCGCCCTTCGATGGTTTCTTTGATGATGAACTTTGTAGACACGACGGGTCGTTTTTGGCCAAGACGATGCTGCGCAAGACGTACGTCGATCAGCAAGAGGAGATGCACACTGAAATGGAAAGGACTCTCACTATACGGTCCACAGCTTGATTCTCGACGGAAGGATTCCTATAACAGCCACAACGTCAGAACGGAAATCCGTACGAGGCATATCGTCTCTATTCACCAGTAAGGATCAATCAAGTAACACCTCGTCGCAGCTGTCAAGTTCAATCCCACACCACCAGCTCTCAAAGAAACAAGCAGTACCTCGCAAGCAGGGTCGTTCCGAAGTTTATCCATCGCTTCCGCTCGCTCCTCACGTCGCATCGTGCCATCCAACCGCGCATGGCAGATGTTTGCTTCTGCAAGCATGTTTTCGATGCTGAGTTGGTAAAAGGTCCTTAGTAGCCGCCCACAGAGCGAGATGTCAAGCATACTCACTGGTCCAACATCGTCGTCCATTGAGAGCTGCGTTGAATAGGTGACACAGCGTCAGTAGCCTGGCAACACGAGACCACAGCAATGGGCCTCCTCACAAGACCACCGTCTTCGTAGCCAGCACCTTCCCATTCTCATCCGTATCCACTACGTCTTCCGCCCACTGATCATAATTGCTCGAAGCCGGGTTCCCCCTCGAGAACTGCATCAAATCACCCAACAGCGACTTCATCTTTGCAGACATCTCCACCTTCTCCGCCGACACTTTCGATTTGACTCGCCGTTTGCCGGTCTTGCCGGGAGGGTTCTCTTGGCCGGTGGGAGAGGTGTCCACGACGTCTTTTATGAGTAATAACGGGGTATTGCAGATCGGACAATGTCGTACTACCGTGTTGCTGACCTTTGGCCAAGAGGTATTGATGGAGCTCTTCAGGCATGGAAGGCCTGGATGAGAGACGGTCGTTTTAGTGCTATATCCCCAGACGACAAACGACACACTCACAAAAGATGTGCAAACACTTGGTGACAACTGGGTTAGCTACCAACTTGGCCTTCTTCTTCCCCTTGCCCTTCCTAGCGGGCTCTTCCTCCAGCTCTTCTTCCACTTTCGCTATCTCTGGAAGCTCCAGCTCGCCCTCACAGTTGCAGCATTTGAGCTCGCCTTGTGTCTTCAGACTAGTGGCAGCAGCCAACGCTCTCCTGAAAGTGATCCTTTGATCGGCCTCGATGGCCTTTCGAACCTCATCAAAATCCATCGACTCCTCAGCTTCGGCAATAGCATCGTCGTCGGCCAGCTCATCTTCAGCTGCAGCATCACTCGGTAGTCTCCAGTGATCACAAATCTGACGAAGTTGAAGTAGCTGATGCAAGACGTTCACGTAGCTCGTCTTGCCCGATTCCTTTTGCATCGCGATGAACTCCTCCTTGGATCGCTGAAAGTACTTGTCGTAGATCTCACGCTCCTCGGGACTGAACTCGATCTCGCGAATCTCCTCTCGTCGCGCTGGGAGGTTCAGGATCCTCTCACCGCTGGCATTGGTGCTCTCTTTCGTGCGACGGAGAGTGCAGTGCTTGAGGATCGTCTGCAAACGCGCTACACCCAGCGAATTACCGGCCTTGGCAAGTCCGAGGATGAAAGTGGTCCACACGGTCTTGTCATCGAAAGGATGAAAACGCAAGAACTTGATGAGAGCCCACACGTCATCGAGCTTGTTCTGGATGGGTGTTCCGGTGAGGGCGATTCGGCGTTCCGCTTCGAGGTAACAAGCGGCTCGCGATACCATCGTACTCGCGTCCTTGATGAAGTGAGCCTCGTCGAGAACGACGCGAAACCATTCGACGGCCTGAAGAGGACTGACAGATTCTTTGGATGATTTGGGTGCAGCGAGATCATACTCGTCCGCACCACGCTTCCGCTTGCCCTTCGAAGCCGCCTTCTCCGCTTTCTCCATTTGCATTCGTTCGGTTTCGACCTCGAGCTTTTGACCTTCTTTGATGGCAGGTGCACCATCCTCGTCTACCTCCATGACATCGTCGTCGTCGTCCTGCTCGGCAGCCGGAGAAGCTGCCGCCGAGCCCACCTGGGAGCCTACCTGACTGACTCCCTGACTCTCGCTCACTGACTTGAGTTGCTTGGAGAACTCGGTCTGGAGCGTTGAGAACGTCGTGATGACGATATCGAATTGAGCGAGGAAGTTGGGGTCGCCTTTCCGAGCTGCACCGTGGTAAACATAAACCTTGAGAACATCCGAACCAGCGGACTTGAATTCCTCCGCGGTGGGAGCCGGTGAAGAACCTCCCATGACCATGACTTCTCCGTTCCAATGTTCTTTGATCTGATCTTCCCAATTGCTGACCGTCGACAAGGGGCAAACCAACAGCGTCGCTCTCGTTCGCTTGGCAAGCCTCGAAGCACGATGCTTCGCTTCAAGACGCTGAACAGCGTGCTTTTCCTTCTTTGACAAGCGTTTTCTCCTCGTACCGTTGCCGGAACCACCACCATCTTCCGTCGTTTCTGGCATATCAAACGTCGCACCGGCGAAATGAGACGGGGACAGTTCTGGCTCATCGTCTGAATCGGAGTCATCCGAGTCATGTCTACTGATCTCGCTTTGACCGAACTTGCGAGCTGTTTTTAGTGTCGATGCGATGAGAGAGACAATTGATAGCGTTTTACCGAGACCCATCTGTTGGTAAGACGAGGACGAGGAAGAGAAGAAATTTCGTCAGATGACCAATCAAAAATCAACCGCCACCACCAACCCCTCCACCTGGCACTCACGTCATCTGCCAAGATCGCACCTCTCATATCAGCCGGTTTATCCTTCCCTGAATGAGTCTGCTCCGTCACCAGATTCCGCCAACCTCTAATCTTGCCTCCACTTTCTACCGGTTCCCAGAGGGAGTTCAATCCTCGTTTCTTGATCAACTTCTTCTCTTTCCTTAATTTCTTCTTACTCTCCTCTGACATGTCCTCTTCATCTATATCGACCACTTCAGCTGCTTTAGCTGCTGCAGCCGCCGCCGCCGCCTTGATGACGCTCGGTTCCTGTTCTCTTTGCAACAAGAACGTGATGGCCTTCTTCTGATGGCCGAACAACTTGGTTTTGATGAATTGACCAGGATCCGTTTCTTCCAGTTCATCACCACCTTTCAGGCTTTTAAACACTTGATCCACTTGTTCTCTCTGAACTTCGATGGTCTTTCCCATCGCCATCCCTCCTCGATTAGCTGCGAGGAGTGCGTCCGTCCGAGCCTTTTTGGAGACGCGATATCCTTCAGGGGGAGGTGTGTGAGGATTGAGGTAAGGCGGGGAATCGGTGTGATTTGAGGGGATATAAGAAGGAAGAGGATGATCCAACCATTGGGATTTGTCTATCATTCGATCGGAGATGTATTTCACGTTGGAAGGGAGGGTGAAGATTAGTATGTTCATTGGTGCAGTAAACATCTGGTGGCGGCGGCAGCGGCGGGATAATTAAGACAAAAGCATATCAGGCCACTGTAGACAAGGACGATCACACCGATATCCTGACACTCACATTGCTGATATCACCCCTCTTCACATATCCCTCCAATCTAGCCAGTCCCTTCTCCAAGACATCCCTAAATAAATCCAACATCGTCTCGTTGACCACGCCGATTGGTTGAGATTGACCTGTTTGTTGATTTTGGCCGACTACGCCGGCAAAAAACCCTGGTCAGGCCGTCACATCCCCTCCAATGCCGAAAGCCTCGTCTGTCAAGACTCACCGGTGATGATATTGATACATTCATCTCCCCTCCCTTTAGGCCTTCTATACTTCAATCTAACCTTCAACCACTCATCACCTTTCAGATCCCTCCTAACGTCACCGGTCGATATTAAAGCGTCAGTCATCGATCCCTTTTGCATCCATTCGGAAGGGTAAAGGATGAGAGCCATGGAGTCGATAGAACCGATACATAGAGGTTGACGATTCGCCGGTGGTAAGATTTTGTCGTTGGCATTGACAGGAATGGAGGCGGCGGTGGTGGTGGTGGCGGCGAAGGAGGGCGGTGGCGTGGGTTCATCGGTTGTTAGATCGATTGGAGCAGCGGAATTGTTGATTCCCGTGGCGTTTGCGGTGGATGTTGCTTCAGCCTTGACAGCGTAACCTGAAGGTCCAGCCAGAGCATTGTCGTTCATCCCTGTCCCTGAACCACTTCCATCGAGTCCATTCTGACCGTGACCATTCGGTATGAACCTCCTCTGTCCGAATCCATAGACTTCAATCGTCTTGTCTGGTCGTGGAGTGGTAGTTGACAATGAAGAAGGAGCGAGTTGGTTTTGATGTAGTAGGAATTGGGATTGAGCGGCGGCAAGTTGTTCTTTTTGTTGCTGTTGTTGTTGTTGTTGTTGCTGTTGAAGCTGTCGCTGCATTTGTGGAACCAGTAGCTGTGAAGGGATGACCGGGTCTCCGGCTCGATGTTGACCTTGCAACGGTCGTTGTGTTTGACCAGGGTAAGGAAGTACACCATTCGGGTGGGCTTGGAGTGCTGGATCTCCTCCATTCATAGCGGACATTGGATGCTCACCCATCATCCCACCGAAAACATTCATGGCACTCGAAATGTCTACTCCATTGGATCTACGGACTCCAACGGGAGAAGTCCCAATGAATTCCACCTCGTTGTCTTCCTCCTTTTGAGCTACTTGTTGTGAGAATCGAGATGGTTGATCCGTTGTGTGCACACCATTTGGATCGCTCATCTTAAATTTTCGAGTGAGGTGATCGACGGAGACGAGGTGTGAATTTGGAGTGGGCGGATAGTGTTAACGCATAGTCTTGAATGCCCGGTGGAGTCGAAGCAATGGATAAGGCCTGGAGTGAATGTGGATGAAAGCTTTCGTGGATGATAATAATGTGAAAGATGAGAAGAACGAAGCTGTTGTTGTCTAACTTTCAATTTACGTGTGTCGTTGTGATATCAGGTTGGATAGGAACCTGTCTGATGCCACGTGACGTGTCGCTGCATCATCATTCAACATCCCTATCGAATTGTACTTCTCTAGTCACCTCTCCTCATCACCTCCTCCCTGACATGTCCACATCACTCTCATCCGCACGCATGGCAGAGGAAGCTGCATTCGCTAAGCGATACCTCGATGCTCTCGCTTCTCATTCCATCACCTACCATGAAGACTTTGTGACACCACCGGAGAAGCGACCGCGACGAATGCCAGTGGTCGGTGTAAGTTTGACTTGCATCTAGTACGAGCATGATGTCACTTTCGCTGATATCTATTTCATGAACGCAGCTCGACCTGGGAGAAGTTCCAGGCGCTGCGACAACTGCCGACGAAGAGCCAACTCCATCTTCCGGTGAGCGGTTCGCCCTCCCTTTCTCAATACCAACCCTCCTAATGCCCCACCTCCACTCTTGCCTCAGACATCATCAACCTTACCGTCAAATCCCTGAAACCAGCTCTCACATTCTCCATCTCCGCGTCACCTTCCGACTCGGTTGCTCAACTCAAGACTCTCGTCTCAGCATCAACGACGTCCGCACCTCCGGTATCCGCTCAACGTCTCCTGGTCAAAGGCAAGGCTTTAGCCGATAACAAGCTCTTACAAGAATATGGATTGGTGGATGGTGCTACCGTTCATCTTATCTTAAAGACTGGTTGGGAAAAAGAAGTTCAACCGATTGCTACGATTTCGTCGACATCCGTACCGTCGTTAACCATTTCCGTTCCTGTCGAAACCTCATCAGAGCCTTCCCTATCATCAGCTACACTCCCATCTCGACCACTCACTGCCATTGACATATCCGTCCCTCCTCTTGGTCCACAACCGCAAAACATATCGGCAGCATATCATGCCTCTCTGTCCGATCCTGCATTCTGGATCAAGGTGCACGAATTATGTCGAGCAAGCTTTAGGACGGAGAATGATGCTGATGGATGTTGGCAAACGTTCTTGGAGGGTCAGATGGCACATCTCAGTGCGGGTGAAATCGCTAGGATACAGGATGTGGTAGGAGTGACCGGTGAGTCTGAGGAAGGGGATGGAGGGCAGGGGGTCATGGCTAGCGGGATTTGGAGATTACTGACGATTGGACACCCGATAGGTATGGGAGGGAAGTGCGTTTGACAATCATGACGACCAACCCTCTCCTTTTGTACTAAGATCAAATGCCATTGAAGAACGAAAAGTCCTACATCCCACCACCACCACCCCCTCACTTCCTATTCTTCAAAGCCGCAGCGATTTGAGTCATCAATCCTGGTCTATCCCTCAGGTAATTGACCCTCGCCCTTCCTAGATCCTTCAATCCACCCTTCTCTCCATCGGCACGCTTGACGATATGGATGTTCTTGATCATCGGAGAACAAACTTTGAAAGAGACCTCCACACCTGTCTTGTTAACCACGTTTCGCATCGTGAATGCCGTATCGACTCCTCTTCTTCGGATCCCAAGGAGGACGCCAGAGAATCCCGATGATGCGGTTCGTGTAGAGTCCGTGTATGAGGTGACGGATAAAACTGAACCTGGACGAACTCGTTTAGGATGTCTACGAGAGAACATTGTTTTAAGTAGATGTTTAGTGTCGTATACCTCGTTGAGTGTGGAATTGACGTGATCGACTACGGATTTTCCTTTTGTGGGTGAGCGAAGACGAGAGAGGAGGGTTGGATCGAGAGGAGTGACAGGAGTGAATGAGGTGGAAGATGAGTAAGGGTAGGTAGGTGACCTTGAGGATGGTGATGGAATGGCTGGGGAAGGGAAGGGAAGGTGATGGATGGGGAGGAGGAGGAGGAGGATGAGGTCAGTGATGATCATGGAGAGAAGGTGGAGGAGGTGGGAGAGAGGGAAGTGACTTGTGCTCACCTTGATTAGCAGTCTCGGTCGCCATCGTCCTGATTGCAATCAAGTTCCTACCATCCTTGGCGACCCTACAAGCTCTACACGTGGGAGCTAACCATCGTGCCATTGCTGCTGGAGTAGAATATGACATGATGGAGGGTGGTGAATGTGGTGATGGTGTGACTGGTGATGCCAATGGACCCCTACTGACCTGACTTTCCACCTAATCGTCCGAAAGGATTAAACCTGGGATTGATAAATATGACGTGTTATTCGGTGCCCTAGGGGAGGGCGGGGAGGCAAGTCAGCTGATATAATCTTCCCCCCCCCGCCCCGCCCCCGGGGCGCGACCTGCTGACATAATCTCCTTCGCTCGCCCCCAAATCTTGTTTCGTCATCTTTCTCATCCTCCCACACTCACATTTCAAAAGTTGAGAGAGCCGTCCTTATCTACCTTGGCACGACGACGACGACGACGACGACGACGACGACGACGACAACAACCAACGAAGAACGGACAATCAACAACAAACCAACAACGTCAGCGTCAGCTACATCGTACACTTTCCATCACATCTGTTCATCTCTTTCCTTTCTCCTACCACTCTTGGTTCCATAACCACCAATTTCCCCATCGTTTTAAAAAAAAAATGTCCATCTCACCATCTACCGTCACACACACACTCGAAGACGTCGCTTCCCATCCACGAGCGATAATCGAACAATTGTCTGAAGCGTTGACACCTCGAAGCTCACGTCCTCAAACACCTTCCATACCGATGAATGACAATACCGAAACCACCTCTGAGGGGATTCAAGGTCATATGCCGATTACATCCACCACAAGAGATGAAGAAGGTATCCCTACACCGAACAAGGGTGTCAATTCGTCTTTGAATAACAACAAATTCAACATCACACCTAATACTGAGATCAAGATGAAAGCGGGAGAGAGACCGAAGAAGATCGCGGTGTTGACGTCGGGAGGTGATAGTGCTGGTATGAACGCTGCTGGTGAGTCGTACAGAGGAGAGAAGAAGGGACTATCCTACTTTTGCAGATGGAAGCTGATTATTTCTCATGGTCGGATGATATAGTCAGAGCGGTGGTCAGAATGGGTATCGCTCGGTGAGTGCTTCGCTGACCTTTTGTGCAAGCCACTTTGCGGCTAAATCTCATCTCATCCGTGTTCCTGTTTGTTTTTTCTTTCCCTTTTTTTTTTTTTTTTTTTGGGATCCCTCCTCTATCACCGCACGATCTCATCTCCCGTCCACATCACTTTGAAATCAATTTGTCAACACCACCTTCCCTGGATGGTCTAACTCCACCAACACAGCGGCTGTCAAGCTTACATCATTCGAGAAGGTTGGGAAGGTCTCGTACGAGGTAACGCAGCTTCCCAAACCCCTCAATCCGTTCCTCCATCAAACGTGACAACACCCGCTATCACACCTTCCATCACTCGTAACGCCTCCTTCGCTGCTTTACCACCTTCGCAGAAGTTCTCAGCTTTGAACTTGATCCCAAACGATGATGAAGAAAAGGATAAAGATCATGAAAGACATGTAAACCTCTCTGATACGCCGTTATCTTTCGGATTTGGGGAATTACTCAAATATGGGGCGGGTGAAGGTGATGAGGATAATATGGATCCATATTCTGATCCATCTCATCCCCACGGAAGTGCTCACCACCATAACCATCAACACCAACATCATCACCCACATGATCACGAGCACAAGGACCAGCATCACCATGCTCATTCTCATCAGAAGATTGAAGGCGTCGATGAGAGAGATCCGTTGGAAAAGGAGAAGAAGACGCTCAAGGGGACTTATATCGTTAGAGTCGGTTGGGATGATGTTAGAGGTTGGTTGGGAGAGGGTGGTACGCTCATTGGATCATCTCGATCCGAGCGATGTGAGTACCCTCTTGATTTCGTCCTTTTCCAGGTGAACGACCAGGACATCCTCATCATTCTGTGATTTTGTTCCTGCCCCCCCCCCCACCCCCAACCAGTCCGAACACACGAAGGTCGTCTCGACGCGGCATTCAACTTGATTTCCTGCGGTATCGATTGTCTTGCCGTCTGCGGTGGTGATGGAAGTTTGACAGGTGCTGATATGTTACGAAAGGAATGGCCGACTCTCGTTGAGGAATTGTTGGTTGGAGGCAGGATCAACGAGGAACAGGCTGAAACTTATAAATATTTGAATATCGTTGGATTGGTTGGATCGATCGAGTGAGTGACAAGGATAGGAAAATCCTTGTGCAGTGCAAACCATTTTTTTTTCTGGTATCTAACACTCTCTCTGACTGTATAGCAATGATATGGCGATGACCGATCTCACTATCGGTGGTCTAACAGCCCTTCATCGAATTTGCGAAGCCGTCGATTCAATCTCCTCCACCGCATCATCTCACTCCCGAGCTTTCGTTGTCGAGGTCATGGGAAGGCATTGTGGTTGGTTGGCATTGTTGGCGGGTATCGCGTAAGTTTGACGCGAGTTACGCGTTGATCTATCACTTTGGGCTTCTTCGCTGAGACAATAATGGTTTTGCGTTTTGCTCACCGCTGGGATAGTACGGGAGCCGATTACATTTTTATCCCGGAACAACCTCCTCTCACTGACAGTTGGGAGGATGAGATGTGTGAGGTGCTCAAGTCGGTGAGTTTGGTTGGCAAACCTGGCCACCCTATCCGTAAATTCCCCTTCGCTTAGACTCTCCCTCTCTTCCCAACCTCGCTATCCAGCACCGAATGATCGGCAAGCGCAAGTCAATCGTCATCGTCGCTGAGGGTGCTCTCGATCGAAATCTCAACCCGATCAAGGGTGAATATATCAAGGACGTTTTGGTGAAGCGACTTGGGTTGGATACTAGGGTCACAACGTTGGGTCACACTCAGCGAGGTGGTAAACCATGCGCTTATGATAGGATTCTGGTGGGTTTGATTAGGCTTCCTAAAAATGTGAAGAGGACCCCAGCTGATGATATGACCGTTTTAGCCCACCCTTCAAGGTGTCGAGGCAGTGGAGGCGCTTTTATCTGCTACTCCCGAGACCCCATCCTACATGATCGGTGTAAGCGAGAACAAGATCACACGCGTTCCTCTACTCGAGGCCGTAGCTCAGGTGAGATGGCCCGGGTGTTGTTGTAAGCCAACGGGTGGCCTAACACGCCGCTCTGCACTCAGACCCAAGCCGTTGCCAAAGCTATTGAAGCAAAGAACTTTGATGAGGCGATGTCGTATCGTGACCCGGAATTCGCTGAGGGTCTGCAATCATTCATCGCGAGCTCGTCCCTCAGTCACAAGCACAGGGTTACGCCGGACAAGGTATGGTGCGGTCCACTTGGTAGAGCCCTGCCCTCGGTTGACTCTCAGTACTGTTTTCATTGCAGCACCTTCGAATCGGCATCATACAGTGAGTACCCTTTTATCACGCCGCCTTGTTGAACAATGCAGTCTCACCTCCCCTTCCCTCCCCCTGCGCGGCGCTTTCACAGCGTTGGAGCACCCGCTGGTGGTATGAACGCCGCGACCAGGCAAGCGGTGCGATGGTGCCATTCTCGTGGCCACACCCCGCTCGCCATCCATAACGGCTTCAACGGCCTGCTAGAGGACAACGTCTCGGAGCTCTCTTGGTTGCGTGTCGATACGTGGACTACTCGTGGTGGCTCGGAACTAGGGACGAATCGAACCTTGCCGGATATCGACTTGGGTGGTGTCGCTGCTGCTTTCCAGACCCATCGATTTGACGCTCTTCTTCTGATTGGAGGTTTCGAGGCCTTCCATTCGTTGCAGATGCTGGAGGCTGCTAGGAAATCCTACCCGATGTTCCACATCCCGATGGTTCATTTGCCAGCGACGATCTCGAACAATGTTCCGCTGACGGACTTTTCGTTGGGTTCGGATACGAGTCTTAACGCGTTGGTGGATGCGTGCGATGCTATCAAGCAGAGTGCGTCTGCGAGTAGGAATCGAGTGTTCGTAGTTGAGACTCAAGGTGGGATGTGTGGATATATCGCGACGCTGGGAGCTTTGGCGGTGAGTCGTGTCTCTTGAGATGTTTTTCGGGAGGCTGAATGTGAGCCGCTACGTGCCAGGTCGGTGCTGTTCTCTGCTACACCCCTGAAGCGGGCATTTCCCTCGACCTCCTCCGCCAAGACGTCAACTTCCTTCGAAAGCGATATCAGCTGGACGACGTCGGTAAAGCGGAAGGTCGTCTCGTTATCCGGTGAGTCTGGCTATGGCGTTGCGGAGGATAGGACCGCCACGGGCGCGCCTCAACTGATTACTTCTCCCCCCCCCCTTCCCCCCATCCCCCGCGCTACCCCGCCGCAGATCCGAAAAGTCATCCTCTGTGTACTCTACGGATCTGATTACCAAGATTCTCAAGGAAGAAGGCAGCGATCTCTTTGATGCGCGTTCCGCCTCACTCGGTCACACTCTTCAAGGCGGTGTCCCCTCACCACTCGACCGAGCTCGCGCTACTCGACTTTCTCAAAAGTGTATGCAATTCCTCGAATCCCACGCTACCCCTCACTCGCATTCCTACACTCGTCGAGCGACTGAGGCTGATCCAGCTTCAGCTGCGATTATTACTATTCAAGGTAGTCAGATTGTTTTCGCTACCGTTGATGAGGTGATGAAAGCTACAGATATGAAGAATAGGAGAGGGAAGAGGACTTGGTGGAGGGATCTGAAGGCTTTGGCGGAGATGATGGGTGGGAGAGCGGGGTTGGTGGATGGGGAGTAGGAAGTGAGGCTGGGGGCGGGCGGGCGGCGGCGAAGGCTGGAACGCGGTTTCGAAATACATAGATGCAAAACAGACAAGAGAGGGAAATCGAAATGAACCCAGGAGCGAGCGTGTGTGTGTGTGTGTGTGTGTGTGTGTGTGTGTGTGTCGTCCAACGTTGACTGATTGGAAACAAAACAATTTGTGCTGCGTAAACCAAAAACCATTAATTGTCTTTTAATAAATAAAACGTGCGGCGGCGGGACCCGGCCGACTTTCCGCTTTCGGCTCCCCTAATCGAATTGTCTCTGCGGTTGCTTCTGACCGAGACAACCATGACTGACTAGACGATCAGGGCAGAGCAGGCAGAGGAGGGGATTAAGATTTGATTTTTTGGTGTGTTTTCTTGGGATTTTTCAAAAAAGGATTAACTCGATTAGACACGGTCAACTCCCGGCTTCCCCAGTCCCGCCCTCAGCGGCAGTAGATGAGATGAGACGAGACAATTTGGGTGGGTCCGAAGAAAAACGGAATGTCTGAGACACTGGTTTTTTTTGGGAGCGAAAAGGTGTTGGGTTATATCGGGTACGGGGATGGGGGGTGGGTTCCATTGAATTGAAATTGACTTGTTCGTTTGTTGTTCATCGTCACTCACTCTCCATCGAACATCTGTCTTTCTTTACGTTCGTTCGTTCGTTCGTCGTCGTCGTCGTCGTCGTCGTTTGGTCATTCTTCCGGCCGCCATATTTGGTCTCAAAACATCAAGCGGCGCGAATCCGTCAAACCCCCTTGAAACTGCCTCGCACCCCCGTTGAACCGCTCAACCTCGTCAAACCCCTTTGTCCTCAAACACCCCAAACCCCACACCTCACAGCGTTGTGTTCCCTACACAGCATCCAAAGCCTCCACTTGAGACCTCAACGGCATCATCACCAACCCCACCACGCCCCCCCCTCCCCTCCCCTAACCAACATTCCGACAAACGGTTCCTCCTCCGTCATTCCTGACCGGCGCGTGCGCATTTGCAAAAAGTGACTCGTCAAACCCTGGCGCTTTCGTATCGTATCTCATACGACATCTCGAAATACACAAAAAAAAAAAGGAAGGAAAGAGAGACCGGTCATCCAGTCATCTCAGTCATCTCACACACTTGCACCCTTTGGAAGTGACCCTCCTCTCTCGATTTCACAGTCACTTCCCCCCTCCGCCCTCTGCCCGACAAGAAAGAACCCGGAAGGAAAAAAGGAACACGCGCGCGTCCAAAACGCTTTACATACCGCCACTCGACGTAGGCGACGGGGAATTTAGGGGCACACACGGGAAAACGCCTCATAACAAAACGATATTACCCTCTCTCTCTCTCCTCTCTCTCCCTCCTCTCCCCTCCTCGCTGTCTTCTCTCCCTGCCACTGGTTCAGATCCCTGGTGGTGAACCTGGAACCCTGAGTAGTTTTGTCTGAGATCTCCAAACAGAGAGAGAACACGGCGTAACGACCGCCTGCCCCCCCCCCCACATTCCCCCTCAATCGAGTTCGGTCTTCGCAAAAACAAAAAAACAACAACAACAAAAATCAAATAAACAAAGCAAACCCCCTCGAAACGCTTTGCAATAATCCGGGGGAACAAAAAGCGGTGTTGGGAATCTGGCGGTTTATATTTCTCATAGACTGCGGGTCGGGTATCTTCTTTTGAAAGAAAATCCAAAGACCAACGTCAGTTTCATTAATCCTATCTCAAGACGGATTAAATATCTCTCTTCCGTCCTTTCCTTTTCCCTCCTCCTGAACCTTCCCTCCTATCTTCCTTCAACACTACCTAAAAAAAAAAAAAAAAATGCCGTCAATAACAACGATCCGACCGGAACTCCACCGTCTCATCATCTCCATCTCCATACTTGGTTTAACATCATTAGCTTTGATTATTTACGCTTGGGCATTTTTCAGTCATATTGCGAAAGGATTGAGACCTACTTTGTTGGATGAATTGAGTGAGTTTTGTTATGTTTACTCGTTTCAAATAGGGATTTTCAATTGGGGAATTGATCACGGTTCGCTCCCTCCCTCTCTCATAGTCCTCATTGCAACGTGTATAACAGTATCACTCTACGCAACCAACACTTTCTCTCAATATATAATATACCGACGACTTTCTCTCCCCTCCTCCTCCTCCTCCTCCTCCTCCTCCTCCTCCTCCTCCTCCTCCTCATCCCTTCCCACCACTCTAATCAACAACCCTTTCCCTTCATTCACCGGATCAACAGGTCCACTTGCTCTTCTTCAAACTCCCTCTTCTACACCTACTTCATCACCGTCTAGATTCGAAAACGGCGGTGGCAGCGGCGGTGGCGGGAGAATAGGAGCAGGGAAAGGAAGGAGGTTATCGGATGTTGGAGTTGGTGGAAGAGAAGGGAGAGGAAGGGGTAGGGAAGTGGGATTGGGATTGGGATTGGGAATGGAAAGGGATGGAGGAGGAGAGAAGAGTGGGGTTTGATTGATGGGTTGAGGGAGAGGAAGAGAAGAATGAGAGGAGAGGGAGAGGGAGAGGAGGGAAGGGGGGAAGGAGAGAAGAGAGGGAATGGACAGCAATGCTCGCTACGCTCACCGGAGACAGATCATCTTCGCTGCGCTCAGGGAGTTATTGCTCGCTACGCTCACGGAAGACAGCAATGCTCGCTGCGCTCACCGGAGACAATCATCTTCGCTCCCCCCAGGAAGCTACTGCTCGCTACGCTCACGGAAGACAGCAATGCTCGCTATGCTCGCCGGGAGACAGATCATCTTCGCTCCCCTCAGGGAGTCACTGCTCGCTACGCTCGCCGCTCAGTGCTCACTTCCCTCGCCGACCATCATCATTCATGAATTGTATTGTTCTCTCTTGTGTGTGTGATTTAATATGATAAATATGACCTCGCCACCCGCTGCCGCCGACTCCGCCCCCTCCTCTCCCCCGCCCCTCTCCTCCCCTGGGCGGGCTAATACCCCCGTGATGTTGTTTAAATGAATCAAGCTTCGGTGGAATGACGATCCGGGGCGATAGAGGCAGCAACAGCTTCCGGGGAGGGGGTGGCAGAGCAGCGGCGGCGGCGGCGGTGCGGGCGTGGGAGTGGTCATCATTTAGGAGGGGGGCATAGCATCATCAGCATCAGCAGCGACATTCAGCAGCAAGCAGCAATCCACCCATCAAAACCCATCCTTCCTTCCTTCCATTGTCTTCCATCCTTCCATTGTCTCCTCATCTCCTCCCTCAATCTCCTCATCCAATCCCCCTTCTTTCCAACAAGTCATCGCTTGAAACCTCTCAGGGACATACCATAATAATCTTACTTTAAACGGCGCACACAGACAAGCAGCATCTACCTCGACCGACAGAACCGATCATCCACTCACCCATCCATCCCGGACCACATCCGACTTTTTCAAGGAAACACGTTTTCTTCTTCTTCTTCTTCTTCTTCTTCTTCTTCTTTCAACAACCACCCAAAGAACCCAAAAAAAAAAACACGCTTTCGGTTTCTAGTGTGAACACGGACCTTTGGGGGTTTTAGATAGATAGATAGATAAAAGGGAGGGAGGACAATTCCCTTTTCCATAGTGTTCTCCTTTTCTCTTTCTTTTTTTTTTCTCTTCATTCCCCTCATTCGCTCTATTCCTCTGATTCTTCTTGGGAAATCCAATCATCCCTCGCTATCTTTCCTCTTTTCCTCTTCCTGCTTCCTCCTCCTGCCGTTCAACGTTTTTTCTTCTTATAAATCGAGGAAAGGAGCTTTGTTGGATCCTATAGGAATCGAAAAAAAGGGAAAAAAGGGAATCGATTAAGAAAGTTCGAAGGAAGACTAAGAGGAACGGACTTTTTTTTTTTTTTTTGGGTTGTTTTCTTTTTCTGGGTGGGTTAGGATTTTTTTTGCGATAGGACTTTTTTTCAAACGGAGGTGATAATTACGTCTCTTGGTCCGTTCTTTGTTTGCTTTTTCTCTATTTTGGGTGGAGAAGTCTACGCTACTACCCACCCACCACCGCCAACCAAGAAGGAATTAGGGAGGTCTTGTCTTCCATATTTCGACGATTATTAGGGATTATCATCCCCATTTCACCACCTTTCCAATCCATTCCAATAATCAGGAGAGGGAGAAAATGAATAATCATCTTGGTTGAAAGAGAAGGGAAAAAGGATATTAAAAAAAACAACACAACAACAACCACCCATCCTTCTCTAGGAAACTAAAAGGATTTCCCAACAAGAATACGTGGTGTTAGGTTTAAGGAGTTTTCTTTTTCGGAGAGGAGGAGAAAAAAAAGAAACAAAGTGGGTTGGGTATTTTTCTTCTTAAGGAGGAGGTGCGTCTGGAGAAAAGGGAATATCAACGGAGATTGAGACGATCCGGAAAGGCAAAATAAAAGGAGAAAGAACTCGTTACACACAACACACGACTACGCACATACTCTCTCTCTGAACGGATTTTCTCTTGTACTGGGGCGGAAAAGAGGGAGTTGACAGAGGGAGAGAGACAGAGAGAGACTTGAAGCAATCCCAAACAAAGAGGGGAAAAGGTACGCAAGGGAGGACAATTCTCGCTTTCATCTTGTTGTCTTTGTTCTGGCGTCAGGAGGGGAGTGCAACCACCCTGACGACCGGCGATCGAGGACCGAAGGTTTTCGAATTAAACAATCTAAACCCAATCAACCAAATGTCTGATTTGGATGATACTGAGTTCTTGTTGATGTTGGAAGGATCACCTGAGAAGGTACGGTGGAGGGATGGTGGGCAGGGACGGATGGAGAAGGAGCGGGAGGATAAAGATAATGAGGATGGTGGAATCGCTTCAAGTTCAATTTGGTGAGTGGTCATGGTATTGAATGACGCTATGGAAGGGGAAAGAGGGGGGGAAACGGGAAGCTCAGGCTGAATCGAGTTTTGGGTTGATTCGGGGTTCTGGGAATATGCAGTTCAACACCGGAATATATGGTACCTGTATTACCCTCGTTATCTTCTAGCGCACATACTCTGTGAGTTTCCCCTTTTTTTTTTTTTTTTTCTCCCTCCGTTTGTGTTTGGTCGGTCAGCCTTTGGAATGGCAGAAAAGGATTAAAAACACTGAACCTCCT
The DNA here is from genome assembly GCA_017654825.1 of Cryptococcus sp. T15_22C. Taxonomy (NCBI): domain Eukaryota; kingdom Fungi; phylum Basidiomycota; class Tremellomycetes; order Tremellales; family Cryptococcaceae; genus Cryptococcus; species Cryptococcus sp. T15_22C. The sequence goes on along the minus strand of JADPYA010000203.1, from coordinate 27,202 downwards.
CATCCCCCCCAGCCGCTCCTGTATATCCGCCTACTCGACTCACGTCGGTACGCCTTCCTCCTCCATCTCCTCACACAACCCCTTCCTCCCAAACCCATCTCGCAAATCCGTCACATTCTCTCCATCCCCAGAGACGTTCCAAACCCTCTCCAACGAGGAATACGATCGATCACCTCACCCTGTGGTGGTTAGATTGAGTTATAGAGATGTGTTGGAGTTGAGAGAGATGAAAGTTGAGTTGGGGATAGTGATGAGAAGACAACAGATGGAAGGGGTGGATGGTGGAGTGAAGAAGGAGGGGGAGGCGGAGGGGGAGGCTCCAGGAGAAGGCAAGGTTGATAATGAGAATCGAAAACGTACAGCGTTAGTGAATAATACTCTTCGTTTGGATCTTCAACACGGTGATCGACCTACAACAACAATCATGAACCCTGCTCAACATCACGTCTACTCCTACAAACCCCCTTCACCTTCCGTCTTCCCTTCTTCACCGTTCCTCGTATCTCAACTTCAACGATTACCTCTCCCATACCCACCTGCACGAGCGACCGGAGTGGGGATGGCCGTTCAACCGACGTTCGATATGGATGGGTTGAATAGTCCTACTACCTCCGGTCACCCCTTTGCTAGAGGAAGATTACAACCATCTCGGAATTTCTCTGGACACTCGACGACAACAACAACGACGACGTCGACTTCCTCATCAAGATCTCGTCTCGTACGAAAGACGTCCTCGGATTCCATAAATTCCTCTTCGCACTGCTCGAATTTCGGTCAGATCGATGATGATGAAGAGAGCGAGTTTCAACGTGAGCTTCGACAGGCGAGGGAGGAATTGGATATGTTGGCTGTCAAGGAGATGAGGGATAAGGAGATGGTAGGACGCGGTAGGACGATGGAGACGAGGGAACCTCCCATGAGAGTAGGTGATAGACCTGGTCGGTTATCATCATCATCATCATCATCATCCTCGGTGGAGGTATCCACGAAGGCAGATAGATCAATGTCCAGGTCGGCTGCGTTTTTCGAGACGACAATTCAGCCACTACGACCACCTGGGAGGGCGGGCGTGGACGTGGACATCGGCGACGGCAGCCGCTTCCGCTTCGGCTCCGGCAACTCGCTCTCGCCCTCGCCCTCCATGTCAAAGTCACATCAGCCGGAGCTACCAACAACCGCTCAATCACACGACATCACGGCGTTGACGATCACATCTCCCACACCCATTCAATCTCCCTCACCCGTAGCCATCGGCTCAATCGTTGAACGCCGGACACCTCCCTTGTCGTTCCACCTGTCGACTCCCTCCACATCTGTCGGCCTTCCGCTGCATAGCCCGCTCCCCGAGCGCGATCCATCACCGGTCATCACGCTGGACGAGCAATCCATCGAGACTCCGGCCCCGCCGCCTGCTGGAGGTAATCTCAACACCTCGGATGCAACACCATTAAAGCACACCTCAAACAAGTCTAGGTTACATCCAACGATTTCGTCTCCTCGTCATGATGACTCCGCATCCACACCTCCAGCCGTCACACCTCGAGCAATTCGACCCCCGCAAATCATCCCTACCAGGAGCTCATTCTTCGATGCTCACTCGCCTATCAAGGCGCCGTTCGCAAGAAGCACTCCGGGAATTGAGGTATCCCGATGATGCCATCGCTGGTATACTCTGCTTCCCATCCTTCACGTTCACACCGTTTCCCTTCACCTTCCCCCACCCCATACCACATTCACCATACCACGCAACCTGACGTCCCATTTCCATTCTTACGCCCCTTCCATGTTCTCGCGTCGATGGACTTTTTCCGACATGGACAGTCTCTGGCGCTTTTTCTCCGTACCATTCAATGCATCGTCCTCTCTTTTGTCATATAGCATTGTGCCCTTGAATATCATGCCCGATGTGGAATCTTCTCATCCTCTTCTCCCTGGCCCTGAAGTCTTAGCATGGAACAATTGGAATCACGGTATTTCTATTTTATTGTACAATCCTTGTGTCTAACTAATTAGGGGTTTATTTCATGGTGGTACTGACTGATGACGGAAGAGGAAAGCGTGCAGAGCAATCGACCCAATTAGTCCATCTCAAACACCACAACCTCTGCGTTTGATCCTCCAACGCTCTCCAAGACGAGTCCATCGCCGGCCTTGCCGCCTTCGACGAATGCGCCATCACCTTCACCCAAGACATTCTCGCCATTGATTTTGACCTTGGCCGCATCCGCGTGTGTCAACGCCGTTTTAGGGTTATATTTACTCGTTTGGATAACGTGGACGTAGACCTTCTTGTTCTCGGTGGTGGGGTTCGCCGTGTAAGGCGCGGATACGGTATGGGTAACGGATTTGCCAGGTTCGAGAATGCTCGCGAACATGGATAGGTAGGAGTGGACGGGGGCGGGACCAGTGGTTTCTCGTTCGTCAATGACGGAGGGCGAGCCGATGGGACCGACAACTTGGATGAGTTTGTTAAGTTTTTCAGCGTCGGTGAAGTGGCTGTTACGAGAAGCAAAAGCAGACGTCAATTCGAGTTCATTGGATAGGAAATCAAAGAGTGCTCACCGAGTGTAGTAGGAGGGTTTCAGGCCTCTGGTGTGGGGCAAAGCCCAGATCTGAAGGAAATGAACGCCTTCCTTCTTGTCGTCGTTGTATTCGCTGACCAAAATAAAATCATCACGAGATCAGTCAATTTTCCAAGAGCATGAAGAGAGACAGAACGGCAACTCACGAATGCCTGATACCAGTTCCAGTACTGGTCATTTGGACATCACCTCGCCTGAGGGTCTCTACGTTTGACAAAGAGTCTCGGTGGGTGAGGTTACCAGCGACAACTGGAAAAGTACGAAGAAGAACTTGTCAAATACAATTCCCAAGCATGGAGACAAGCCCTGAAGTACTCACTATAACTGAAAATTTCAAACTCGCGATGGGCATGGGTGCCGAAGCCCTCTCCAGGAGTCACCCGATCTTCATTTATGACTCTCAAAGCGCCGAACTGGTCAAACTTGTCGTGTTGATACGAGGCGAATGAGAATGTGTGGAAGGTCTTGAGCCATCCATGATCCGCATTTCCTCGATCTTCGGATTTACGAAGAGTAATGTTGAAAGCAGGGTTGGAAGCAGCGGCGGTGGTAGACATTTTACGGATGATTTGCGGGGTAGTAGAGCGGAAGGAGTTAAGGAGTGTGCTTGAAGCCAGTAGGGATGCCACGATGATGGGCAGTAGTATGAGGATGAGCTTGAAGGTCTTGTTGATGTAAGTGGGTTGAGTAATTGATCTGACCTCTGTAGAGGATGAAGACGATGGAGAAGCCACGATGTAAGAAGATGTAGTTGAGTTTTTAGAACAAGTGTGGTGATCGAGGTGGTGTCGACCCCAGTATATATAGTTGATACAAGGCGTGGCAAACGATGTTGATCATCACCTCCTCCTGACCAATCCTTCTCTCGCTTTTTCACTTGTGGTTGTCATCATTCTCGTGCTCGTCGCCATCCATGTGTTCAATTCGACCAAAAGGGTAATAACTGATAACTGGGGCTCCATTTCAGCACAAATTGGGGAAACCCTCCTATCGGATGTGTGGTACGAGTAAGCAAAGGGAATCTTGCTAACAATCATCACTGACTGCTGGTATGTGCTAGTAAGTACTGATCGGCCGCATCTATACCAGACTAAAGAACGACAACTTTTACGAATACAACCCTCATTGTGCGCATAAACCTTCCACAAATTTCCTCGTGAACGACGGTGTGTCATGTTTTCAACCACGTCCTTTCCCATGTCATCGCTCGCCCTTGAATCCATCTCCCTAAGCCAGATCGTCGCCCTCATCCAAATCATCTCCCGTGACAACTTCTACCTCCTGATCTTCTCCCAGGTGCAGGGGTGCTCCCTCACTGTATCATGATACCCGCGGTGAGCTTTGCGGCAATATTCCCACAAGCCAACATCGACATTACGCACCCCGCTAATATTTGCTCATCCACGATGATCCCCGACTCTGTCCTCTTCCACGTTTGTATAGTCTCTCCATAATCAGATATCTCGTATATCCGATATCTTCGTTCGAAGCTGGGAGCCAAGCCGGTCAACGTTTCATCAGGATACGTCAACAGGCCGTACAGAAAACAAATTCCACTCACTCGATATCTCCATACCCCGAATAACTACCTCCGCCACCAAAACACATCCAAATCCCTGAAACTCTCCTACACTTGTCCGTATCTACGTCTCCCAGTTTACGTCAGGTCGCGGTCTTTCTTCCATCCCTTCTTCACATCACTCACTGTGATCGTGTCCATGACCCACAACCTTGACCTCCGTCCTCTGAACAGCCTGCTCTAATCCTCCATCAGCGATCACATGTTGCGGAACCTCCATCGCCTTCTTCAATCCCTCTTTGAAGAACCCGCCGTTGATCTTGGACGATCCAAACGAGCCTTCCGACCCCGTCCCGACATCGAGAGGATCACCTGTCATTTCATCGATGTCGACTCGTGGTCCATACGATTCGGGAACAGGGATATGGAAGAACATCATTGCGTTTGGTTTGGATAGTGTTTTATCCAGTCGACGTGATGATAGACGGGTTTTCGAGACGCCTCGACGCCAGATCTTGTGGAGGTCGGAGGCGCCATCGGGTGTGAAGGGGCGTTCAATAGGTTTGATAGAGCTGGACGTATTTAGGAACCATTCGATCTGGGATCTATCAGGATGGGGTCGGATTGGTTAGAGATGATACAGTGTAAGACGAATATGCAAGATTCTCACGGTTTCAGATAATCATAGTCCGAATCAGACCAAGGGTACTTCTTTGGCAACTTGGCGTGAGAATCTAGGAAGTAAAGGGTGAATATATGCATTCGTGAGCTGTGATGAAAGCATAAACAATTTTAGTCGACGAATCTGCAACATCGTTTCTCGCACGGATATTCACGGGTCTCCGGAGTGAAGCTTGAGCATATCTGCAGTGGATCAGCGATATCAACTCGAGGTCTGCAAGCAGTGTTATGGCCTAGTCACTCACAATTCCCCACACCATCAACATTCTTCGGCCCCGGTTCCGCCAACGAGTATGGTAAAGACTGTAACAGCTTCATTTGATACGCTCGATCTTCGAGTATCTCCGAGTCATGATTGCCTAGCGTCGGCTAGAAGGATCAGTATGGATTCACTGTAGACGTATGACGCCTTACTCACCAAAGATAGCAGTCCAAGGGATCTTCCTGTCGATCACTGGAGCAGCAAACTTGGCTAAGACGGATTTAGAGTCATAGGATTCATCGTTTGAACCTCTGCCATTCAGTTGGTCCCCGGTGAAGATCTGGAAAGTACATCGCATCAACATCAGCAACAGAGGCCATCGCTGTTCATAGACAGGAGGACACATACGACAAGATCAGGCTTCTCCCTGTCCAACGCATGCCCCATCAATTCCAAGGTGTCGGGATCACCAATGCATGGGTTCTTGGGGGTATCACGGCACGATCCGTTGTTGACAGCAAAGTGGAGATCCGCGACTGATCGAAGGCAATTAACGGTGAGCCAAGTGGCTTTCTTAAAAGAGAGACCACACTCACCCTGCATGATCCTCAAACCGCCTTTTGTCGAGAAACGAGGTGGTTCAACATACGCCGGAACTGTTAAGAGCGCCTCAACAATCAGGCACCCTCTGCTCGACTATCCATTCCTGTTTACTCACCAGGATTCCCTCGTCTCACTACAACGTCAACACTTTCCCATCTCTTCCCATTCGTACTAACTACCGGTCCATTCAATACTCTCTCGAACCCAAACCACGGTTGACCTTCTCCATATAGGACATCCAACTCTGTTATGACTTCTTCTTCCTTCGCGACAGCACCACTCGATCCAAGTTCCTCTGCTTCCTCCCAATCATCCCAATCTTCACTCCTCTTTATACGTCTCCGAGGCTTCTTCCACCCTATCATCTCCGGTTTTTTAGTCTTGTACCACATTCTCAACGCTCGTTGTTTGGGCCACACTCCAGATCTGAAATCGCCCGTGGCTCGTGTATATTGCGAAAGATCGACCGAGGAAGGTGGCGGCGATCCTTCTTCGAGGAGGAGGAGAGAGTTGATGAGGGGTGTGTCGTATCGTCGAGATCGACGATAGAATATGTTGCTGTGATGAAGTGATGACATAGGTCAGATTTGATCTGACAGACGGACGAGAGCGCAGAATCACGTACAGATACCAAATCCCAGTCTTCCAGTTGAGGTCACGATCGACTCTGACCCATTTTCCTTTCCGCTTATCTTCCTCGGGAGTGGTTGGGGGACTGCATGAGAGTAAAGCGATGTCAGACGGAGGAGGGACTGCTGCAGGGATAAGGTCCGTACTCACGAACATAATGATGGGTAAAGCCATGGTGGGAAGTAACATGCTGCGTTTCGAGCCGTTCAGCTTGTTAAAGATACGAGAGATGAGAGACAGCTTCGCCTTACCTAGAGCAGTGACTTCCGTGATCCCAGTCGTATGCGGTAGTAAAGGATCCTGGATCGCCACAAGTCAGCTTAAACTCTCACACCGCACCACCTTCCACGAGCAACTCACCCAATTATCCAACGGTAAGCTAGGTAAATGATCACCGTCATCCGATGTATCATCGCCCTCTGTCGTATTTGCACTCCCAGCTCCCATGGTTCCATTACTCAAAGTTACACCTTCACTGCCTACGGCCTGTCGATACTGGACCACATCCCAGCTCTGCCATCCTATCCGTTGTTTCCTACTTGGTGATACGAAGTCTCCTAGCAAGGAATAGGAGACGAGGAGGAAGGCAAATCCTAGGAGAAGGACAGCGGGGATGACGGTCGATCGGGAGATGCGGGAGATGAACTTGGACATGACTGGGGCGGGCGGTTGGGGGTGGAGGTTGAGGGGTGAATGACGACCAATTGCAAGTTGGACGCCTATCGATCCGGACTGGGATGGAGGGATCCCTCGTCTTTCGCTCAACCGTGGACGATGATTGCCGAAGTCGTCCTGGTGCTTATGAAGTACTATGTTGTGATACCCAATGTCGCCAATGTCGTTATTTGAAAGGGGATCTCGAAGTGAGTGCTGTACCGGAGTTCCACGTGGCGAACAAAAACACTGTGAATAATGTGTCGTTAACAATTCAAGTACATGGCTACAACCTAAGTACAAGCACAAATGTCTTCATCTCCGCTTCTTCTGCAAAGGCTTGCAATGATCACACCACCACTGGCCCGTCGGCTCAGCTGTTAGGCCAACACAAGCGAGATGGAACCATTCCATCGGACAGTCGTCGTTCTGAAAGTTCAGATGAGCCGAAAGTGTTAGACTTCCTCTATGAATTCAGGACAGAGCAGAGTGAAATGGCTCACGTCGCATGCGATCATCTGGAGTTGTGGTTGTATTACATTTTAGCGTTGTGCTTGCCAACAAATCCCCCAGATCACTCACAACTCCGTATGAGACGTTGTTACAATAGCAATACCTCGGTTCGTTTCTGAACCACGGCAAGAACGCCGTTCATCATCAGCATATTTGCATCCTCATAGGCTCTCGTACGTCCGCCACTCACGGATTAACCTTCATATCCAACCCTGTCCCTCTACCCAAATCAACGGTACCACCCGGTCCTTGTTCGATTACCATCTCCCTACCTCTCTTCCTCTTGTTTGCCCGTCCTTTTTTCCTCCCACCACGCCCTCCACCTCCTAGACCAATCACGACTTCCCCTTCCTCCCTCAGATCGAGAGCTGCCCCACTAACACCCTGGTTGGCTTTAGCTAGTATCCCATTCTCAACGGCCATTGAAGGCTGAGTATCTGGTCTGACTCCCATCAGCATATTCGTTTCTTGAGATTGGAGAGCCAAATCTATCGCTCTGATATGTCGATCGACCTGATAGACTCAAGCCGAGTCAGTAACCTGCACTCCACTATCGGCTTATTCTAGGGATAAAGACTTGCAGAATTGTAAGCAGCTACTGCGATCCCAAGTTTCTCATCGGATCCGCGAATGAGATCACGAGCAATCTTTCCGATTTCAGGGAGGTAAGATTCGGTTGAGACGGTAGCATTGATTTCTGCGAGGTTGACATCGTTTCTCCAATCGGAGGGAAGAGTTGGCGGTTGTTTAACATCGACGGGAAATGGGTTCATTGGTCCAGCGTCGACTGGTTCGTTGTTGGTCACATCAACATCAACGCTTAAGGCTTCATGCTGAGTCTGTTCCATCCCATTGGGTAGAGGACTTGGTTGACGTTGTAGTTCCGGAGGAGGTTTCGATCGAGCTGCTACATATCCCCTAAGAAGGTTAAGAAGTTTTCCTGTGTGTTCTGGTGATTGTCGGAGTTGTAGGTCTGATCAGAAGGTAGCGATGTAAGTTAATGGATTGACACCCACTTTGCGTCTGATCATCCAATTCTTTCAGGAGAGCGAAATTCCTGTGTAGTTCGAGAGGAAGCTGTTCGACGACTGTTATGGGGTGAATGTTAATTCGGCGCGAAACCCGCTTCAGGTTGAGAAGCAGCCCTCACCCTCGTAGTATTCGGCAGTGAAGTTATCCCAAGTCTCATCACCGTCTTCGTCTTCGTCCTGTCCTACATCCTCGACGACACCGACGCGTGCCGAATCACGATCAGACTGTTGCGGCTGGACTGGAACCTGATTTCGCAACTTTGATGGACCTGGTATGGATTGTTCGACAGCATCGGGAATGTCGTCAAAGTGCCTTGTGGAACGACGGTCTCGTAGTCGTGACATGGCAGCGACGTTTGAACCAAGATGCGAGTGATGTTCAGTAACTAGGGAGTTCTCCAGTCGCAATTCAACGCCCGTCAACATGCCACGTCACTTTTCACCGTTGGGCATTCCGGGATGGGGCACCATTTACGTGATCCTCGACCACTTTTGCCTCCTCGGCCTGTCCTCGAGAACCTGTGAGAGAGTCAATCCCTGCCCGCGCATTTGTTGACGTCAGGATAGTCACGGTCGTGTTCATGGAGGAAACACACTCCCCATTCGGAATGCAGAAAATGCGGACTACCCAATCCTGAAGCTGGTGGAGTTCAATCGACAGGACTGCCAAGCTTGCCGACACGTCTGCAGGAACTTGCCCAAGCTCATCGCGCAGGACCTGAGCGATTATTACCATCTCTCCCTGACGCAGTCCTGCTTTGCCCTACGCTAGAGAGAAGACGATTCGACTGTGCCTCGAGTTCTGCCTCGACATTACATCCTCCGAGACCAGACCTGAACGGTGCCTAGGGGGGTTACCACCGGTCATGTAAAAAGGGGCAAAAGAAAAACAGGGTTTCCTTAAAAAAACCCGGATGCACGCTTCCTCTCTGCTGATGGAGAAACGACGGCGGTGTGTCCATCGATTTTTTGACTGGTTCGCCGTGGGCAGAGGCGCGCAGAGGTGCCTCCGAGGTTCGGTACAAACTTTTGGACCGGAAATGTTGGTGACGCACGTATGTGACTTCGTTATGAAACAGGGCAAACGGGCAATGGCTGGAAGCATCATCATTCCACGTACCACGATACCCATACCACGGGACTGACTGGTGCATGTACTGTACTGAAAGGGGGTCCTCGGGGCTTGTATGCCCTTGCGTACCGTTAATTGTGATCGACACCCCGCATTCGTCCCTCGCCTACCTAAGAATACAAGACGGCGTTTCAGGATGTTCACTACACGATCCTGTATGGGTCCTGACGGACCAATGCGGTCGAATATTTAGGCGAGGTATGCTGTGGCCGCGGGTGAATGGCACCAAAAGATGGGCTCAAGGGATGCAACAGAAAATGTCTCGGAACCCTTGGATTACTGCGCGAGAGGGCTTGAAAGGTTGTTGCGCTGGGTTTGCCGTCAATTTTGAAAGACAATAACCTGCGTACATAGGATTTTGTAGGTTCCGACCATGATGGAGTGTCTGTCTCTCTACCCGGGGGAAAAATCCAGCTGGAAACGACAATCGGGGGTTGTCTTACCGGAAACAAGTGAAGACAAAGCGTTGGGTGTCTCGGCCAGCTGCACGACATTGTGCTCCGTCTGCGCGAACCAGACTCAGGCGACAGGGAGGAAAGGCTGTGCGTGCCGAGGTCCTCGTTCAGACGGCCTTAAATGAAGGTGGTGGGAGTGACAGTGATTCGGGATGACTGGTGATGGCATAAAAGATCCAATCAGTTATTCCAAACGAAACCCTCCTCAATTCTTCGATATATAAAGAACGGAGCGACCTTCTCCTCTTAAGGTTTTGTCGGTCGGTAATTGATCGCTTTGTCGTCGCACGCCACCCGTTCAACAACTCGACCCCTATTTGATCAGGATCGTCCTCCCATCTCCCCCCGGACATTTGCCGCGGGTCAGCAAAAACTGCGAGCATTCACGATCATCAAGTCAATCAACAAGATGTCAGTCGATCGCGCTAGGCCGAGGATGAGAACGAGAGGGACTTCCTCTCCTGGAACCTGGAGAGAACACCTGCGTCCGAGACCATATCATATCAAACCGCCAAGGACTGCCGTGTCATTGAATCAGGAGTTGTCATCACCTGCCTGGACACTCGTTCGTGAGGAACCCATCAAGCGAATGAGGCTTAGTTCGATGGGGAGAGATAGTAAGGGCAGTGCAGATATGCCAGCGGGTGAGTGATGAGGTTGATATGAGGGTGAACAAGGACTGAGACCAGGTTTTTTGTACTTGAAAAGGAGTCTCGTCTGTGCAGCCTTCATCACCTCTCACTCCAGCCTGCCGACTCGTCCTGGATTTCAAACCCTTCGAGGGAGCGAATGACATCCCTCCTGCGTTTTACGTGAGTCTCGCTAGAAATCGGCCGCCACAATTGACCTCGCTCACTGACACATCATGACAATACAGATTGGATCATCAATCCCAACCATGCTGACCCTGATCATCTCTCAATCCTCTTTCCTCCCCCACTGTCTCAACCCACGACTCACAATGGCTCTCACTGGTCGGCTCAACATCCCTTCTTACTCTCAAATCATCATCTCCGTCTCCGTTTGCCTCGCTGAGGGTCTAGTGATGTGGAAGAAAGACGCCATTGAAGCTTATAGGCAGAGACCAGAGACCGATTGCGATACGGATCCCGAGCAAGGTCTACCTGGTGGAAGGTTCTCATTACCACTCACGGTACAGATTCCCATCATCAGGCTGCCACCGTCATTTCAGTCGCCACACGGAAAGTTCTCAATCACCTACGAGTTGGGTGTCACGCTATCGTACGATAACCCTGATCAGGCAAAGGGCGGCGAAACCTTACTAGCTGTCGCAAGCAGGAATTTCGAGATCCTGCCTTTGACTATGCCAACGAGGAGTCCGAAACTAAAGAGCGTGGGCTTATGGCTTGAACAGGAGGTCGTAAATCTCTATGGGGTGTCGAGATCGGGCTGGGCGGAAGGCTATGCGAAATGGATTGTAGAACCGTCCATGTGAGTGCTGGGGTGTCCTGAAGAGCAAATGTGAAGAAGCTGACTCGAGTTGTTCATCAAGTCCGACCACGACCTTCTCCCCTACGTCTACTGTCCCTGTTTCGCTCAGGTTCGTATCAGCGGAAAATGCGGTCGCGCAACAGGTCTTCATATCCATCACTCTTGTGCAACGACAACACCTCACCCGCTCCCTGGAGGGAGGTAAAATTGACAAAAAAGTGATCGCTGAAATCCCAATCTGCTTGCGATGGGGACGTTTCGACATTCATGGACATGGTAAAGCCACCACGCTGCAGAATATGGCGTTGCCCATCCAGAAGCAAGGGGTATGGATACACGGAATGTCGACAGCCGTATGGCTGCCCCCGAACAAGGAATTTGAGAGACCGGAAACGGTTCTGTCCGTTGATTTCGTGGTGGTGGTGGAAATTGGATGGCCTGATCGCGCCTTGGATTCCTTCTTGCCCAGCTTATTATCTTCTTCGACCTCCCCATATCCACAAGTCAACCACCTTTCTCCTCCTTCGGGTGCGGACACGAACTTCCGTGCCGCAGTCTGGCAAGGATTCCTCGGCCATCGGCAAGTCATTGAAATGCCGATAATCATTGGGTCGGTTGGAGAACCTCGGGACGCTCGTCACTACATCAAATGGCAAGATGTAATCAGTCATGACTCCACCGTGAACGGCGTGAGAACGCAAGTACCTCGTGAATTATGGGGAGGCGGTCATACTTCCGAGGATGGGTGGATGGTCGCACCGCCCACTTACGGGGATGCGGCAGGCGCAGGGGCCTATACCTCCGTGGCAGAGATTATGAGGGATGATGTGGCTGTGACTGTTGTTTAAGGATGAGGCCCAGATATTAACGAAATCTTGTACCTAGTTTAGTTTGTAGGCACCTACATGGACTGTCGCCGATGGTTTTGCGAGGCTCGCATCCCAGATGACGAATCATGACGTGGCAGCGAACAGGCCTGTAAACCGTCAACAAGCACTTTCCCCACCATTCAAACCATTCAACGTCCTTCAGCGTCCAGCATGCTTTAGGTGCTCGACATGCCCCATCACCCGGACTTCTACGTCCAAACTCCGACATATCCAACACCAGGAGACGGTCTCGAGCGTCCACCAGGTCTCATCAATCGCAATGCTTCACCAAATTTCCAGTATGTCTGCCAATTCTTTCAGAACCTCAAAAATCTACCAAAGAGGAAGGCCGAGCAGATAGCTCAGTTCATTGCAGTGAGCTTAGGGATCTCAGAGGACTCAATACTTTGGCGTAGAGAGCTGAGCTGACTTGTGTTATTCCTTAGATTTGGCGCAAAAACGTAGGTCCGGATGTCTATCCTTTCATGAGGCTGCTGTTACCAGATGTGAGGATGCCCATGATGTTTCCATCCTCTCCAAGGACGGCTCTGATTATTTGCGATGCAACAGCGAGATCGTGACCGTCCAGTCTACGGCCTCAAAGAGCAAGCCATCGCAAAGTGCTACGTCGAGGTTCTTGGCCTAGATCGGCACTCCGATGCCGCTCAAAGATTGATGAAATGGAAGCAGCCCCGGCCGGGAGAAGTGAGTTTGATCGACATTTCCTGAGTCAGCGGCCGATGTGGACCATTCTTTCAGGAATCGGCTGGTGATTTTCCGACCGTTTGCTACGATGCAATCGTTAGTAGGAGGTCGGTGAAGGAGAAAGATGATTTGACTGTGGACGCTGTGAACGGGTTATTGGATGATTTGACGCGCTATAGATCTCAGTGAGCGTCGGGCAACATCTTTCTAGCGGTTCTACATGCTCACCAAAATTCACCACAATTGTCAGAAAACAACAGACCACCGTCTTCAGGAAAATCATGCATCATTGTACCCCGGAGCAGCAACGTTGGATTATCAGGATCATTCTCAAGGGTGAGCAACCGTTATCTGTCCCTGATGGGGCGTCATCTCGATTTTCAAGCGATGCCATCCCGCAGATCTGCGCATTGGTGTTCGAGAGAAGAGCGTGCTTGGCCTGTTTCACCCAGACGCTGTCGAGCTGTTCAATGTCTCATCTGATCTAAAACGCGTTTGTTGGACGTTGGCTGATCCGAAGTATCGTTTGCCCAAGAATGTATGTACCGAACGGGGAAACCGTTCCTTCCGACTGACTTTCAAGCCTTGTATTTACACATAGGAAGCCGAAGTAACGCTGTTCCGCTCGTTCCTCCCTCAGCTTTGCAAACGCACCGCGAGCCACGATCTTGGAGGAATTGTCAAGCTGATGAAGACGAAGCCGTTTTACATCGAAGAGAAGCTAGATGGAGAGCGTATTCAGCTGCATAAAAGAGGAAACGAATACTTTTATTGTTCAAGGTCAGGGGGAACACACCCTGCATCGAACCAACTGATGACCAACACCAACAAGTCTGCCCGGACAGGAAAGCGAAGGACTATAGTGAGTATACATTGGGGTATTCTGGATCGGCTAGATGCTCAAGATCCCCTCCCCTCCCCCCCCTTTGATTATAGGCTACCTCTACGGCTCGTCACCAGAAGATGGCACCCTCACACCCTTTATTCACAACACGTTTGGCAAGACGGTCAAGAAGTGAGTCCTAATCCGGTAATTTGGAACACACGCGCTGATGAGATGATCCGACTTGCAATCTGACCTCCAGCTGCATTCTCGATGGAGAAATGCTAGTATGGGATCCACTGCTTCAGAAGTACCTCGCATTCGGTTCTCTCAAGACGGCAGCGCTAGGTGAATCAGGAAGAACTTCGGTTTGAAGGCTGGCATCTGACATTCACGTCATCTCCCTTCAGATAAGAGCCAGTCCGAAGACGCTCCTCGACCCTGCTGTACGTGGAGGTCTCGAATATCGACTCGCAAGCGCTCTGATTGATGAACTTTCCCTATGCCAGTCAAGGTATTCGATATTCTCATGCTGAACGACAAGAGCCTCGCCAATGTACCATTGTCGACACGCAAGCGAGTGATCTTTAATCATGAAGGAGCCCAGGGCGAGGAACATAGATTGTTTGAGCCCATTCATGGGAGATTTGAGATAGCAGAATACTGGGAGGGGAAAACAGACAAGGATATTCGCAGTCGTCTGGAAGACATCATGGAGGAAAAGTTCACATGAGTACATGCCTTCTGTCCCCGGGATATGCTGACATCCCTCTCATCTAGGGGCGAGGGTCTGGTCATCAAGGAGCCCTCGAGCACTTACAAGACCAATGGACGAGAGATAGATTGGTGCAAGGTAAAGCCAGGTAAGAGGGTTGCTTTAGGCCGCTCTCTAGCTTGTTTCTGAAAATCTGGTATTGGCAGAATATGCCGATGAGATGGGAGAGAACGTGGATGTGCTCGTCATTGGTGAGAGCTTGAAATTGTGTTGCAATGAAACGCCACTCATCGTGCTCGCTTTCGATCGCCAAAAGGAGGATGGTGGGGTAGTGGGCGCCGCGGAGGCAAGATATCCTCGCTTCTCTGCGGTCTTCGAGACCAACAAGAAGATGATGGGACCCTGAGAAGACCCACGTAAGCGTCGGAACAAGAGACACACCATTACGATGTGTTCACCATCTTCTGCTCGCAGCTTCACCACGTTCACCAAAGTGGGGGGTGGGATGTCTATCGCCGATTACACATGGATCGAGTGAGTATCCTCTGGTTACCTCGGTGGCCTTCCGAGAGTCTGAGATCTTGACCTGTCGCTCAGAGAAAAGCATCGTAAGCATTGGATCCCATTCGACAAGTCCAAGCCGCCTGCATGGATGACCGTGGGACCGCTTGGAAATGATGACAAGCGTGGGTGCTTGAGGACTAACGTTGTTGAGCGAGTGCACTGAGAACGTTCTGACCGTCCAGCGGACGTATACATTGAGCCAGAGAAGTAAGTGCCACTGGTTTGATATATAACATCAGGCTTACTTTACAATATCGGTGCAGCTCCTTCGTGATTGAAGTCAAGGCATCAGAGTTCATCCGTGCCGGTGTGTCATGCAGCTGTTCTGTGGGCGGAGCTGCATAGTCTAAAGCTCGTCTTCCTTGCATTCAGAGGGCAATTTCGGCTTCTCTCACTGTTTGCGGTTTCCTCGCTGCAAGTATATCCGTTGGGACGAGGGGAGTAGACCCGCGTTCTCCCAATCTCAACAGTCCGAAGAGGATGAGAATAGGAAGGTATGGAACATGTGGACCTGCGTGAGTGCAGGTGGATCATCATTCTCTTGGCGACGTAGCTGAGGTCATGCGATGGGACACCGCAGATGAGCGTACAAGGTACGGCCCCTCAATCGCCGCCGCTGGCAGCTGTGAACCTGCTGACACTGGCCACCCCACAGACGTGAAGGATTTGATAGAAGAAATCGGTGGCAAGCGCAAATATCAAGATGAAGGCCCTCAGTGCGTGAAATGGCAAATCGACTCCATAAATCTGTGTTAACATGCTTTAATTTAATTTCTCCAGGCAGAGGAAGAAGCGGATGACTACCTCTCGGGCACGGTTTCTTATACATTGATCTTGGAAATTCCTCGCTCATATGTGTTCCCCCCACAGTCCGCCAAGATCGCGTCAGCCTTTGCTGGCCAGCGAATCGATATAGAAGCAGAAACCCGTATCTTCAAAGGGGTCAAGTTCTGTACGTGGGAGAACTGGGACGTATAGTTGGCGGAAGTAACTGATTGATTCGCGTTCTCAGTCATCATCAAAGGCAACAAAGACTTCAATCAACAGCAGCTAGAACGGCTCGTCGTTCAGCACGGTGGCGACTTCTGTCAAATGCAACTGGCTGATGGGTCGGCAATGGTAATCTCATCGAGTGATAAGAGTGAGACTGATAACTTTTGGTCAGGATAATATGGCCACGTCGCTGACAAGTCGAGTGTTTGTCGGTTCATCAGTCCAGAGAGCGGCTGCGCAGATTAAAAAGGGCAAGGATATCGTGAAACCTGAGTGGATCTTAGAAAGCATCAAACATGGTCGAATGTTGCCTCTGACCAAGGAGTAAGTCTACACTGTCCTTCCCTGTTTAAGCGTGCTCACTCAATAACGCACACACGCAGGCTCACCCTCCATGCAACAGAAGAAACGAAATCAGGAGAATACTATAGTCTCCCGTTGTCACCCGTGAAATCCCAAGGAATCGACGATGATCTAACAGAAGATGAAGATGAGGGTCACGATGAAGAATCGATCGATCCACTTCCATCTGCTCAACCACAAAACGCTATACGTCTCAGTCTTGGTGATGGTTGGGATATGAGATTGGAGAAGACGGAGAGGGATGATGATGAGACAGAGGAAGAAGGTTCCGTAGCAGCTAGTGTTGAGGTCCGTATGCCTTTATGCTTCTTAAATTAACTGCAGCTAATGGAAAAAAAAGGGTATTGATTCAACCACTGCAGAATGAGGCGAGTAATCCGCTGCCATCCGGAGATAGCTCGATTATCGGATCCAAACAAGACGATAGACCTCGAACGCCTTCACCTGTTCAACCATCTTCCCTCCGCGAAACGCTCTCTCAAAGTGTCCCACCCACACAGGTATCAACAAAGGATACCGACGAGATGTCTGACCAAGGTCCGATGACAGGTGGAAAGCCGGAGACGGATAGGAAAATGGGAGATGACGATGATGTGAATGAGTATGGCGAAGACAAGGTGAGTGTGTAGCACTCTTTCGATGTTTTCCGTTGTGGGTGTACAACCACACTTTTGCTGAGACAATCTGGAGGACGGTAGATCTTTACGAATCTGTGAGTATCGAAAAGTGTTTGATTCTCGCATGTGCCGAGGGTTTCTAACGGCTAGCCCTTTCGCTGCAGGTTATTCTACATCGACACTGATGAAAATGCCGCTCTCAATGGGTTGACTCGATCTCAACCTGCCATTTCTATCCAAAAGGAGTGCGTCATCCTTTTTCATCCTCCTTTCCCTTTCTGCGACGTCAAACCTAACAACCCCACCCGCCCAACCAGACTCCAACGAACAACAAAGACAATTCTCTCGAATGGTGGGAAAATCACAACTGATCCATCCGAATCGAAGATTACGCATATCATTCAGTCTGAGGATGATGATGGGAGATATCGAGAGATCATAAGGAAATATAGCAAGTGCGTGGGAACTTTCCATCCTGTGGATTGTTTTGTGGGGTGCAAGGGGGTCATCGAGGGCTGATAGAGTTGATGTATAGGCCGTATAAGAAACATGTGGTGTCGAGTGGATGGGTGGATGATTCTGTGGAGAGTGGGACGTTGTTAGCTGAGGGAGGTGAGTGTGATGTCGTGGGAGAAAATGAACGGCAGGATCGAGGAGAGCTGATTTGGGAAGTGGATGTGCGTATAGCGTATGGAAGATGAGGATGGTAGTCTTTGTTGCGATACGTAATGAAATGTAATATACATCCCTCGATGTGAAGATAATGTGACTCTTTTTTTGTGCGGCGACGATCAAAACGAGACGCGTGTGTCAGAGAGAAACCAGCCGGCAGTGTGACGATTCAGAGTGAGGACTATATATTATATTGAATTGAGGGATCGTTACAGGTCAAGGTGGGACGTAGAGGAGGAGGGGAATGACATCAGGTCCGTATCCGTAGGTGCATGATAAAGTGAAGTAGAGAGCTGCACATCGAGGGAGGTGAAGAGGGAAGGCTAGCTGGCCCTCTGGCCCTGCCCCCCGCCCCGGCAACGCGTCGATTGTTTATTTGTTACGTTTCACTCTAAGGGAATCAAGTATGGAAACGCGTGGAATGGCTTCATATCATCTTCTCAGGCTCACTTTCTCAACCGTCTTTTGCCCTTTTCACATCGAATGCATGCATGTCCCACTGTACACTCGCCACTCATCCCTTCCTCTCTTGACAAATCTTCACTTCCCATCCACCACCAAGTGCTCCAACAACTTCAACAACTCAACTATCTCTTGACTCTCTCTCGCGCTCTTGTATATTCCATCGTCGCGTGGTTGGACGACCGATCAGCCACCCTTTTCATCGACTTCGAGCGGGACGAGCTCAATATCTCTGCTCCAATCGAACCCACAACGAGAGAAAGGTGTCAGCACTCATCCTGTTCTCACTTCCTACGAATCGACGAGACGGTGGTGAATTCTCGACGCAAAGCCGGTCCGAGTTGTCGATTTCGTTGGTAAAAGGACGAGGAAGGAAAGCGAGGCTTTGGAAGGAAGTTCTCATCTTCGACGCGGTCCGACGACGTCCTTCTTGAATTCGACCACACGACAACCTTCTCTTGTCCTCCTCCTCCTCCTCCTCCTCCTCCTCCCCTACCAGCGTACACAAGACTGTCGTAAGACATACATTCCCGAAAGCCTTTCCTTTCAATGCAATCCTCTTCCTCTTCCTCTTTCAACGGTCTAAATACGCGACCAGTCCTCTCATCGTCCATGGGCTCGACACCATCTTGGACATCGACTTCATTCTCAATCATTCCTTCATCTGCTCAAGAAGACATCACTTCCCCTTCTACGTCGGCATCTCCACTCACACCGCTTTCAAACTTCGACACGGAAGGCATGGAGAAGAACGCGTCGGCGATGGAAGAGGGAAGAGATCAGATGGAATCGAATTCGGAAATGGAGAGGGAAGAGGAGGAAGATGATGACGGGGAGTTTGAAGTTGAAGCTGATGATAAGTGAGTGCTTTGACTCATACTGTTCATCCAATAGACTTTGATTTGGTACGATCACCGATCCTGACAATCGCCCATGAACACATCTCCTTTTCAGCGCGTCGTTGTATCACCACCCATCTTCACAAAGAACATCTAACACGACTCAACATCGGTCAAGACCGTCATTGGATGAAGTGATGATGACTACACCACCTGGTAAGATGGGACCCGTTCATGGACAAGGAGGATCATTGAGAGGTAGAAGTCAAGGTCGGTCGAGTGGGTTGAACATGACTGTGAGTACCAAGTTCCCTGACTGTTTCAAACGTCGATAATGGAAATAGGTCCCTTTGAAGCTGACGTTTCTTTCGCCTTTTCCTTTTTCTTTTTCCCCTCCATTCTGCGAGCAACAGACTCATCAACCTCAACCTACACCCACACATTCTGGTAGTTTAATGGATCAGATCATTTCAGGAAGTGCTCCGAAATCTCGATCTTCCATCTCTGGCGGTTCAACTAGTCGACCAACTTTTACCGCTCAACATGAGGAAGGGACGATATTTAATCCTACACCTACGAGAGGTCAAGATGGGAGAGTAGCAACTTTGAATCATCAGCATGGAGAAGGGATTGCGAGACCGGCTAGTGTGGTGGAATATGGACGTTGGCATGGTCAGGAACTTCAATCAACAGGTGCACCACAACGAAGTCATTCTGTCATTCCTTCTGGATCATGGCATGAACATCCTCAACAACACCCTCCTCCGCCTCCACCTCCTCCACATCCACAACAAGGTTATCAATACGCTTCAACTTCTCATTCTGCGTCGGCAGTTTACGACGGTTATCTTCAAGTACAACAAGGTCAACCTCCCATGAGGTATCACCCTAGCATGAACGTATCGTTGCCTCATCAACAACCTGGATTGCAAAGGCATCATTCTCAACACCTTCAATCGGGTCCTCACATGCACACGATGATGAGATCGTACTCTGATCCATTCGCTCGTGATCCTCCCACTCAGGATTATCAACTTGGATACGTGATTTCTCCATCTCAACATGCGGAATTCGCCGAGATGCAGGGGATGAACACGAACATCGGTGTCGGAGCAGGTATCGGCGGTGTCGCGATGGGAAACATCGTTGGTCCTCCACCACCAACGGCATATCACACTCCTGTTCGATATGGTCCCGGTGGAGAATTGGCTTCCGCTTCGAAATCGTTCGCTAGTACTTCGCCGTTCGATAGCTCTTCAGAGGCTAGCACGAGCGTGAGGAAGACGATGACGAATGACGGTAGGCCGATGAGAGATTGTATGGAGACTCCCGCTAGTTCGACGTCATACGGTTCTGGATCAAGCTACCACCCGTCCGCGCAGAAAAGGAGGCTTGAAGATGACGATGAGGAGGAAGGTGATTATGTCGTCGATCAAGGTAGTCCAACGAGGGCCAGCAGCAAAGGCATCGTTCGAGGCGGAAGAATGAAGCCCCAAATGAATGGGAGGAACATGACAGTGCTTGGTGGATCGGGTGCCAGGCCGACCAGAATGATTTCAGCTCCTGCTCCATCCGCCCCGAATGCCAACAAGAAGGGCGGTAAGGCGGTAACTCCTGCGGCAGTAGCAGGATCAGGAACAGCAGCCTCAGCCTCTTCTTCCACGGCGGGTGGACCCAAAGACGACTATCTTCCGGAAAACCTTCCACATGGCGAGCGATCAAAGGAGAAACCAGGGGTATCCTACGCTGCAATCATCGGTCAAGCCATCCTTGCGTCGAGTAAGAAGCGTCTCTCCCTCGCTCAAATTTACGCCTGGATCAGCGCCGCATATCCATACTTCCGACCAGGTGATGCTGGATGGCAGAACTCGATCCGTCACAACCTCTCCCTCAACGAGTGCTTCGTCAAGGCACAGAGGACGAATGGCGAGGCATCGGGTAAAGGATCGTACTGGATGATCAAGGAAGAGTTAGAGTATCAGTTCGAGGGTGGCAACTTTAAAAAAGGCAACGGCCGACCCAAGGCTATACCCAAGAAGAAGGCTGGCTCGTCCAAGAACTCGACGCCGGTCCTTCCTTCTGCGATGCTGACGCCGATGCAGTCATCGTCACCACACGTGATGACGATGTCATTACAACACGAATTGCAGCAAATGCCGCCGCCTCCGCCTCCCCCAATACAAACCGGTGGTCAAGGCATCGTGATAGGACCATACGGGATGATTGCACACCAGCCGCAACATGTCATGATGCCGCCCCCCCACATGCCTATCACGAACCTCAAGAAGCGAAAGTCATCCGAAACCGAGTTCGCTGACGACGAGAACATGACGTCTTCGGCGCCTGCTCTGCAGCACCAGCCCTCCTTGCCACCTCCACCTCTACAAGATTCCCCGATCCTGGCCTCTGCGGCGACCAGCAAACGAGCCAAGTTGGAGACGGCCGAAGGGTGGTCGACACCTGCGCCCACCACCTCGAATCGTCCGCCACCACTTAACAGGAAGCACTCGTCCAACCAAGTCGGCATCATGTCCGTGGACGAGTCATCGAGACGCAACGATCGAGCTCTCCGACCGCCCATCTCTTCCTCGCCATCCGTGGGCTACGCTCCGGAAAGACTGCGAGTAGACAGGTCGTCGCCGGAACCCCCTGCGACATCGTCTACTTTCCACCCCGCGCCATTGGCTCTCCTCGAGAGGGCGGCTATGCAATCCCAAATGCACAGGATGGATATCGACGAGGACGAGTATT
This sequence comes from Cryptococcus sp. T15_22C, assembly GCA_017654825.1. Lineage (NCBI taxonomy): Eukaryota > Fungi > Basidiomycota > Tremellomycetes > Tremellales > Cryptococcaceae > Cryptococcus > Cryptococcus sp. T15_22C. Next base: position 5,375 of record JADPYA010000203.1, on the reverse strand, counting down.
CGACCCCTCAGAAGCCGATCCCTGCCAACACAATGATCACCTCGTCGTCCTTGTCAGCGATCCCTCACCTCACACCATCAGCCTCATCGCCAGTCACCTCACCCGCTCCTCCCACCATTACCCGAGGCGGCGGAACTCAGCTCAGACGCACGCAGATGTACCAAGCTGCAACCGCGGTTGATCTCGGCCTTCTTAACGACGACATCGACGAGATGATCAAGATCGCTGGCGATTCTGATACATCAGATGAGGGCGAAACCTCAAGAGTGGATCCGATGATCGCCAAGCGAGCGATGGCGAACGGTGGTGCGAGTCAGATGGGTCGCAAAGCTCAGCTGGGTCCTGCTGTCGTCTTTGCCACGCCGGCAGTCCCATCCAAAGTAAAACAGACGGAGCGATTGTCTGAGATGGAGCCTGAGTTCGAGCATGTGACGTTGTCGCCGATGACCACAAGACAGTCATCTGCATCCGGATCGAAAGTGAGCCTCCCTGGGCCTTCGGAACTGCTTTCCAGCTCTCCTAGAGCATGTGGGCTTCGGAACATCAGTGGTGATCGCGATATGCTAGCGCTACTTGATCGAGCTCCTTCATCTCCACTGAGCAAGTCCAATGTCTCCAAGGAGGACTATTCCACTCCCGGTGCGAGCGCTCGTTCGACGAGGGTCACGACCGTACCCAGGCATGGTTCGGTCACACCGTTGCGGTCATCCGTCGCTTTCAACCATATCAACAATGAGACGCCGGCCGGACTCAGTAAGATGGCGTACCAGGCGGAACACCGGAGCGCTGAGACTCCAAAGGGCATGTTGGGTTCGTTCTTCGATATCGGAGACACCGGCTACCTCCTCGAGCAGGAGCTGGATCTCATTCGATCGCAGACCGCGCACTCTCCGACCGGCGCCCATGCAAAGAAAGGCAGCTTCTCGTCACCATGGGGTGGCGGAAACTTTGGCAAGATGCTCTGGCCAACAAGGAGTCCCTGAGGGGGACGATTGGAAAGGTATATGTGATATGACGAACTGTATATTCCTATTTCGTGGTTGTGTTCTTCTGTAGCTGTTTCGACTGACCCGATAATTAGTTACGATCCCCCTTGTACGATGCGATATATGCTCGATTGTCCATGAATATATATGAATTGCGGTGCATGATCTACAATCGAGCCTTGGACGATGCCAACAGGTCCGCGTTCGTTGCAAGCTCCGAAACGATCAGGGACGCCCGGGTGGATGTCCCTCGGAGATCAGAGTCGGTCGAAGCGTCGCGGTCGGCGGTGCGGTTATGGAATCGCCACTTATGCGCGAGTCCGGGACTAAGGGTCCCTCGGACCTTAGCGAGGATCTGCTCGCCAATATTGGGGAAAAACTAGAGGACAGGATTGAGACAGTCGTTTGTATTAGCTGACAGCAGGCCGGCTCACCTTGAATGCATGGCCACATCCCGCAGTGGCGAGCAACAGACCCTTCTTGCTTGGATGCCAGTCAATGAGCCAGTCTCCATCCGGAGTGTCCGCATACCAGCATAACCTGGTAACCACAAAATCCTTTTCCGCTAGCTTCGGGTACACTTTCCGCAAGCCTTCGCGAAGATCTTGGACCATCTTCTTCGGGATCATGCCATTCTCAGCGCCAGGAGTGAGGACGGTTCGGGGGGTAGAAACACCAGATGCTTGGCTGGCGACTTCGTTCTGCGATCGGGGATTTGGTGGATTTGAGGTGTTGACGTAGCCGGCTCCGTGGATGGCCACCTTGACAAGGTGCTGGGGGTTAGGTGGGAAGACGTAGAAGCCGGTGTCCATGTCGAACATCTTGTGGAGTGGTTGAGTATAAGAAGGCGTGGAAGCGGTCAGGCCTATTCACTCACTACAGGGGTATCAGCATATTCTGCCGCTTCTTCTGGAGTCAATTGAATCTTGGCGACAGACTGTCCCGTTGCAACGACCGATGGCAGGCCTTCCATGCCGGGTTGGGCGAACAAGGCTGGCGTCCTGTTAGTAAATTTTCATCAGCTGTGTTTGGCCTTTTGATTGACATTCCAGACTCACCAGGAGCCACATGCAACCTATACCCACACAGGGTGAGTCAATGATGACAACGGGAATCTTAAGGAGTGTCAGGTACCGGCCACTCACCACTACCAAATCCGCCCTCATCACATCGCCCCCCGCCAACCTGACCCCCTTGACCCTCTTTCCCAGCGTTTCATCCTCCTCGATCAGCCCCACCACCTCCTTCCCGGGATACACCTTCCCCCCGAGTTTTTCCACCATATTCAGCCCAACCTCCACAGCCCGAGCAGCTTCTGCCCATCCAGACAGGGGGTTGAGGTATCCCAGCTTGTTTGAGAAGGAGCCAAGAGTTGTGTGAGAGGAGGCAATACTTTGTGGAAAGGCGGAGCGAATGGATGACGAGGTGGTGAGATGGCGTGCCGGGATGTTGTGAGATTTGACCTGCGGAGTTTATGGTGTCAGCTGAATCAGTCCGGTGACGGTAGTACGAGACTCACGTTCCTGTAAGATGATTCCACGTACTCGGCACCTGGAGTGTTTGCAGTGGCTATCATGAGGACGCCAGATCTGCGTAGCAAATACCTTCAGTTTGCTGTCCTCAGCTGTATGTCGGGCATCTTTAGCTCACTCGTGGTATGTTCCCTCCCATTCTGGTTTCCTCCACTCGATGACCGCACCCACGTTGAGAGCAGCCTATCGTGAAATGCATCTGCTTAGTATCACAGCCACCGGGAACACTCGATCCAAGGGCTCACAATGGCAGCATCTGCGTAATCGCCACTACGAATAATCTGTGGCAGTCACCTTGCCTTGTCAGCACTGGCATCCAGACCGCAGCCATATCTTAGGGCTCAGCGTCACCTTATTGATATCTAGGTTACGGTCTAGTCAGCAGCCATCTGAAGACGACCTCGCATTCTGCCAACTCACCCGTAGAAGCAGCATCTGGTGCCGGCAATACTTCACTCTTATCTAAGATCGTGACATCGTACTCGCCAGACTTGAGCATCGCCAGGGCGGTAGATGTACCAAATATGCCTGTCAGGGATTCCTAGGATCGGCAAACAGCGAGACATGAAGAGCAGGTTTGAGTTACATACCAGACCCGACGACAATGACGTTCTGCTTCAAAGCCATGATGTTAACGATCGATAGGAGAATTGACTGTCAGGGTTACAATGCTGGGTCAAGGTGATTCTTGAGATGGTGACGGTATGTCCAGTTGGGTCTTATGGAATAGATTATCTGAATACATCCCTCCCAACCTATCACTTTTTACCGACGGTTGCATGAACATCTATCTACCCGCTCAATCTACTTTTCAACCCGATAACGCGTAGATCCGATGCAGCTCTTCTCCGGCAGCTTCCTGCCCGGTCAGCCGACCGACCCAATTGACCATTCCACCCAAACTATTATCCTCAAAACGGCTTCTCCTTGTCCTTATCCCATTCCCTCTCTCCACCTTTCTTGACGTATCTATAACCACCAGCTTTCTCCACCCTCTCATCTTCCTTTTTCTCCTCACGGCGTTCTTTCTCCTTGCGCTTCTTCCGTCGACGACGTTCACGAGCGTCCGTCGAGTCAGATGTTGGTGATGGTGATCGTTGCGAGCGTCTTTTTTTCTTGCTTGATCGCAGTTCTTCTTCTGATTCGAGCTCCTCGTTGTACTTGCTTGATTTATGTTTTGTTTTCTTGGCAGGGGAGTTTTCCCTTCTTCGGATGTTGGTCAATCCACTCCTTGCGCTTGTAATCAACGGCTCATCGTCCTCCAAACCGGGCGATTGTCTTCTCGCCTTCTTCCCTCTACTTTTCAATACGTCCAGCATGGTATCCCAACCAACTTCCACGGACGACGCTGCATCCACCAGTCCGGAGGCTGGGACGGGCAAGACGGCGGAGAAATCCAGCCGAGGGTCGTATGTGTGAGTAAAGTATTTGTCCATTTTGGAGGCAGGAGGCGGAGGGAGGGGCTGGTCGGAAGTAGGAAGATAGGGAGAGTCTCTTTTGTGGTAAAGGTCTTGTGATTCCTCTCGTCGATTGGGTGCCCTCAGGCGATCGCCAAGCTCCAGAGATGATCTTCGCTTCGAGCTTGATACATCCCTCTTTTCTTCCCGATGTCGATGAGATCGAGCCTCATGTCTCTCTTCGTCTTCATCTTGTGCCCTCTGCTTCCTCTCTAAACGTTCGTGTTTCACTTCATCTTCAACTCTAGAGGTCTTCCGTCGATTTGATCGAAGTCGTTCCACCTCTTGGTCATCTCGATGATAACGTGCTCTTCCTTCCTCGGTAGAAGGCTCATACATTTTATCATCTGGCGGCGGTCGACGCTTACCTGCAACTTCTCTCCAAGTTGATGATGATGATTCTCCTCGCTCTCGTTCATCTCTAGCTGAATGTCGACCTTCATCTCTCGCTTCGATAACATCCCTTCTTGATGGTCCAGTCCCCGATGATTTGCTCCCAGACATTCCTCCTAATGCATCGGAGAACATCCTCATTGCTCCTCTCCGATCTTGAATCTTCGTGGTTGAGACTGAGGATGAAGGTTCTTCATGTCGACTGGTTCTTCCAGGTTCCCTTTCCCTCTCACGATCCCTAACCCTGTCATGTCCTCTGTATCCTTCTCGATTCCTGTCCGTATCTTCAGGTATCCTCCTGATCCCATTCGAATCCCAAGCGTCCCTATCTCTTCCTCCGTCACGTCTTTGAACACCTCTTCTAGAGCCTTCCACTGCTCTTCGCGCTTCTCTAGCTGCTTCAGCTTGTTCTTTGAGTAATGCCGAGTTGTGATCGTCAACTTGTTGGATTATGGTAGTGAGGAATCTTTTGTTGGGACGTGGAAGGTTTGGGCTGGGTGTGATTTGCGCACGATTCGCGGAGAGACAGAGAGAGAGAGAGAGAGAGAGAAGGTTGGGAGATAGAGGAACGACCAATTAGTGTTTGATATAAAAGGTACAATACAAATGGAGACGTGTGAAACTCACCTTGCATCCCTGCTTCCATCTCCACCATCCCTCCCCACCAGCGCACCTATTCCCATCTCTCTCCACCTGACTTCCTTGTCTTTGGCCTCTTTTGCCAATAGATCTGCTACATGACGATCGAGGTCCGTATCTGAAATGTTGGTGGGTATGGATGCTGCTGCACGGACTAGACGATTGACAATGTCAGCCATGAGGAGAGGATGTGAGAGGTGTAAAAGATATCGTTGAGAGATGATGCGGACGTTGGTAGAGATGCTGTGGATTTTGAAATTAGAAATCTGAGCTGAGGATATCAAGTCGATGTTGACCCGGGTTAACAACGCCGCGGCTAGGGCGACAGCGACTCGTCATCCCATTTTGTTAACATGGTCAACACCTGC